>JARQOC010000004.1:19396769-20137984 GCA_033576535.1 Allobates femoralis
TGTAAATAGTTATCTATAGTTTAATACTTTTATATTCTGCAATATTCAAGTAACAGTACCTCCTGTTAAAGGGATGAAAAGTTTTATTGTTCTTGTTAAAAGCATTTAAAAAAAATTTGGATGTCTTGATAGCACTTGTTTTCTGTTGTCTTTCAGCCAGAGGACGTGCTGAGTTTAAGGAGGGGGAAGTGTGGCACCTCTGCGGATCCAGTCGAAACAGAGGTACTGCACCCCTGTTAGGCTGTAGTATCCCACTCTCAGGTAAGAGGGGCACAGACCCAGGTAAGAGGGGACACCCAGGCCATGCAAAACACTAGGTCTAGGTCAGGGTTACTGTAAAAATATAAAAGGGTGGGGGACAAGAGGCGCAATCACTAGTGACACTAATGGTAATGGGGAGGTGCTAAGAAGCCACTCACCTGGTGCAGTTGTGATCCCCACAACTGGTTTGAAGGCGTTTTAGGAAATATTATTCCAAGCTGCTGCAGGACCTCCACCAACCACTGAACAGTGGTTAAATCCAGAAAGATGATGGGAGTGTAGGTGTGCCACGGTCCGCGCTGCTCCAGGGCTTAAAAAAACTCACCAAAGAGTCAGTCAGATTTCCATCCTTTATTTTCCTTCTCCTACGCGTTTCGGCGCCCCACCTGGCGCCTTCCTGAGGAGAAGGAGAATAAAGGATGGAAATCTGACTGACTCTTTGGTGAGTTTTTTTAAGCCCTGGAGCAGCGCGGACCGTGACACACCTACACTCCCATCATCTTTCTAGGTCAGGGTTAGGGCGAGATTGCTCCTACATGAGAGCACAGTCCCTGATCCTGTCTGGAAGGAAGAACCAGGGTAGTGGGGATGGGTGGAGAGGAAGTAGTTAGAGGGAACACCTGGGAGGAGTGAAGTTAGGAAGCACACAGGTAGATGAAGTGGGACACGTGACAAAGGGTATAAAAAGAGTGGAAAAGCTCTAGAAGCAGGAGAGAGACAGTTGTACAGCAGAGGAGAGACCATTGAACAGTACAAGGAGAGGCACAGTCAAACAGCTAGAGTCGAGTTGGAGGGAAGCTAGAGGAAGAAAGCCTGTCATAGAAGGAAAAGAACTTGAGAGAAGTGTCCAGAGGACTGGAGCTAGTGGGAGCTTGTCCTGAGGCCAGACTGAGGAGCAGAGAAAGAGAAGCAGGTGGCTTCAGGAGAAAGAGAGGGTCCCAGAGCCACAGGCAGTGAGAAATTCACCCGTGGGGCTTGTATCCATTGTCGGGTGCAGGCAAGTGGAGGGACCAGGCCACAGAACAGGTGCACTAAGGCCCCAAGACTAGTGGAGAAGACAGACCAGGCTCAGCTAGCAACCCGGTGGCTATGGTAATTCCAAGGTACTGATGCACCCCCAGGCTATGGGGTACTCGGGAGCCAGGCCAGTGCTGTCTGGGATCACGGTAATCGTGACCCGGTCCCGTGGCCTGGAATCAGTCCAAAAAGGGGTATTTACAGGGGATTTGTCGTGACGCCACCCGGGTATGTGGTTAGTAGAACCACCACTGCCGTATTCCTGCAGGGGACGGTGACTTGGGCAGTGTGGATGGTAAGCCCTCCTCGGGTAGGGCTGAGGGTCCCCAGGGCTGGAGTAGTTGGGATTGATGGATGTAGTGAGGGGCTGTGCTAGGTACAAGTCACTTACTTTGGCTGCTGCAGCTTTCACCGCTTGTGGTCTCAGTGCTGGACAAGATATCTGCTGTGATGCTGAAATGAAAGTAATCCAATTTCCACACAGAAATGAGCTCACAGGGTACTTTACTCAGTTCTTCAGCAGCAGTACAACGGGTCACAGTTCTTTCAGTACAACGTTACAGCTCTTTCCAAGTAACACTTTACACTGCTCCGGGTTACTCCAACTGTGCAGCTCAGGTAGCATTCTGATTGTCTTTCTAAGTCCTTCCAGGCCTTTCTCTCAATATATAAATGTAGTACCTTACTCACGGGTTTGGTCTGGCTGTCTCGGACTCACGGGTGAAGAATTTTCCCTTAATGTCAGGGTCACCAGTCCTATTGTGACAACTGTGTTCCTCTGCCGTAGTGGTTAGTAAGGCTGCAGCACTTGAAGTCACTGCCCCCACCGGTGTGTCTTGTGATTAGGGTATAGAATCCCTGGTCACCTCATTAGAGCCGGTTCTCTGGTGTCAGCCTAGCCCTCCAGTGTCCCAGGTTGCTGTTTTTGGGCACACCAGGTCTGTCTCACTGTGCTAAGGGTTCCTCCACACAGCACGGGTCTCAGGCTGCCGGGCCCTTGTCCTCCCACCGTCCTTAGCTGTGGGGTCTCTGTCCAGTCTTTCCCCTTCCCTTCGATCCCAGGCTGTGGAGCGGGCTTTCTCTTCAGGGGTCTGTGCCTCACTGGATTCTGCGCCTCCAGGGAGCCCGAAACTTTCTGGGAAGTGTCTCTCTGTCCACTGTGCTGTTCTTCCTTCTCTGACTTACTAACTGTTCTTTCTGCTCTACCCCTGTGTGTTCCTGGGTTTAGTTTGAGTCACTCCTCCCACCTTGTCAGTGTCCTGCCTACACTCCACCCACTGTGCTACTGTGGCGCCCCACTATGTAGGTGTCACAAAAGGGGTACTACACCCCTAAAAGTGGTGTAGTCGCCCCACTGCAAGTGGACGTATGGACAGTAGGAGGGACCCTGTACCCTCACCCCACACTAGTCACACAGTGGGGGGGACCCCGGGAGGTTATTTAGTCACCCCTAGGTGGAGAAAGGTTGTCTTTGGATCGTGGTCCTTTTGGCTGGAGAAGTTCAGGATGGGAACCTGAGGCACGAAAGCTAAAGGGTGACAGAAGTACAGATCCCAGAATGAGGAAAAGAAAGGAGCAAAGGGACTCAAAGAGCTGGAGGAGTTCTCTTAAAGAGAGGAACTGGGTACCGGAGCCCGCACCTGTAGGAACCTTCACGGCCTGCAGAGAATCCGTTGACCTGGGGTATATTCAGTTACGGCCCTGCTAAAGCGCCTATTAGAGGGGAATCAGACCCGCAGTAGCCGGCTGCGGTATTCAACAGAAGGTTCACCCGACGGGAGCAAGGGAGGTTAAGAGAACAGCAGGAGGTCAGACCTAATCTCTAAGAGCTCTGACTTCACACCGCCACTGGGAGGCAAGGGAACAAAAAGGAACAAGAAAGGCACACAATAAGGATCCGTCTACTTACCATAACATCCAGTTGCAGCCCGTAGTCATTTGTCTAGTAACAACATACTGCACTGTGAACTGTAATGACTGTTGAGTTCCAGTAAAGTACCCGGTGAAGTGACATGTCGACTCTGCTACATCTTTCTTTGCATAAACTGATTCCTTCCACAGAATCGCTGCCCCGGCGGTCCAGTCCTGCCTGCGGAGGACTATACTATCACTGCCGCAATACCACCGACCACCGGAGGACTGTAGCGGCGCTGGTGAGCATCACTAGGTACTGCAGGTGGCATCACGAACAAACAAAAACTTTATTTTCCCCTATTCATTGACTACCAGGGCCACAGCCAGCCTGAGATCTGAGTACCCTGCCCTGGGTGCGTCACTACACCGTGCTACCCCTTGCCCATCCTAGAGTCCTAGGCGTAGGGTTGGTGCTTGTGGTGTGGGTGTGTTTTCAACCTGGCTTACCTGGATGCACTTCCCTCTTGTGGCCTCCTGGTTGCAGGGGCGCCCCATTCCCCCAGAGCTAAACCAACGTGTCCACACGTTGCCACCTCCTGTAAGCTCAAAACATTTTTGTGTATAACACAACAATAACATACGTATTCTTCGATCTTCCCGTCCGGGAGGTTCTTGCTTAAACATAACGTTGCATATAAAACTATAAACAGTTAACTGGGGTGTCTTCTCCGGCCGTAAGTACTATAGGCCTCCGGGCCCTCTGGTCACCGCATAATGTGGCCAAGGTCTCACTCTCCGTCCCTAGCACCTTACGCCACACTCTCTATTAACCCCTTAGGCACACGGGTAAATTCACATTATCTAAAACATTTTCTGTAGGAGTCCAGTTCTCAAAAGTGTAAAAAGTTCACAAAGTTCAGTTTCAGAGTCCAAATGCTCAAAGTTCTGCATTGTTTAAATATAAATATTCTCTATTCTGGTACAAAAGCGGTGCTATAAAACCAATGGGGAGTACTCAGGGTACTCAAACTATATACATTTAAAGTTTGTATTATTCGCTGTCCATAATATCAAAAGTTCAAAGCATAATCAAGCAATAAGGGGGAACTACACACTCATTCAGAATTGGGATGGGGACACCAAGGGTAACATCACATTCTCACTTACTCAAAAGCTGTTGATGATCCGGGTTCAATCATTCCTTCTTCTTTTCTTCTTTCTTCTCTGGCATCTTCCAGGGTAAAAGCTGCTGTCGTGCACAAGTAACACTCACGATAGACGCTGAAAATTGTGGCCATCTGTGGAGCCTACTGGGACGGGGTACTCGGTACCGGACCGGGGTACTGCTGGGGATATCATGGCAGTCTGGGTCCGGACTGTGTCCCAGGTTCTGCAATAAATGGGGGATATATTTACAGGGGAGTTTGTCGTGACGCCACCCACGGGTTGTGGTCAGGGTGACCAACGCTGCTGCAGAACCTCCGGGGATGATGTTTGGCAGCTGGGGATGTAATGGCTCTCCGCAGGTAGAGCTTGGTTCCCCGGGGCAGAGATAGTAATAATCTATAGATAGTGCTATGGATGTTGTAGGATAGGGGTAGTAGTAGAGATGATGGTAGTTTGTGAGGGCATGCAGGGTTTGAGCACAAGGATCACACACACTCACGGTTTTGAAGTTTTCCACGGCTTTACTGGAGATGTTGTTAAGCAAGTACTGTCCACGGAGTCTGTACGGGGCCGGGTTGCTGCCACCCTGCCTAGGTCCTCAGCTTCCTACTCCTGCGCCTTATGTGTGGCCCTGCTGCTGCTTTAGCTGAGCTGCTGGCCCTGTTTCTCCTCACAGGTACCCCCTTTGCTAGGCAACTTGAGTCTTTCAGTGTGCTTCTGACCCTGCCGTGTTGCTATGCTGAGGTACAATGTAGATATACAACCTCCACTATCCCGGTGTTTTCTGTGTTGCGTGTTTCAGTCACAAATTCGGATCCGGTATCCAGCTTCTGCGCTCCTCTGGGGCGAGTTATGAGGTAACTCAGTCTCCCAGATGTGTCAACTATCAACTAACTACTTCCTCATCAGACCAGAATTTATCAGGGAGCTGCTTGAGCTCCCCCTTCTGGCCTAGAGGTGTTAGTGCAGTGTCCAGTGTTGTGTGTGGGGAGTTAACCCTTGTGATGTTACTGTGGCACATTAACCCTGGGGTGCAACATTCCCCCTTAGTTAAGAACAGTACTCCGGGACTGTGGAAAAACAAACAGTTAATAATACAATTAATATTTACAGAGACTTAAAAAGTAAAAAGTAGAAAAATCACTAAAATGCTCAAAAAGAGTCCAAAGTTCAAAATAGCAGTCTTTCCAGGGGTTTAGATGTGGCATCCGGGATAAGGCATCGGCGTTCCCATTCTTGCGGCCTGCCCTATATTTGATGACAAAATTGTAGTTAGACAGCCGGGCTATACATCGCTGCTCCAACGCACCTAATTTTACTGAGTCCAGGTGGGTCAATGGGTTGTTATCTGTATAGATGGTAAATTCTTCAGTTTGCCAGGTAGTGCTTGAAACGTTCAGTTACAGCCCAAACTACTGCCAGTAGTTCTAACTTGAAGGAGCTGTAATTCTCAGGATTTCTTTCTGTAGGCCGGAGTTTCCTGCTTGCAAAGGCAATAAATCTCTCTTTGCCTTATTGCTTCTGTGACAGTACTGCTCCCAGTCCCACGTTGCTGGCATCCGTGTATAGAATGAAGGGTTGATGGTAATCCGGGTATGCCAGGATCTCTTCTCCTGTTAACGCACACTTTAACTTTTTGAAGGACTCTTCCCTTTCTTCACTCCACTGGAAAGGATGATTACGGGTTGAAGGCCTTTTTGACTGTCCTACCAGGATGTCTTGCAGGGGAGCTGCTAACTTTGTGAATCCTCTGATAAATCTTCTATAATAGCCTACCAGGCCCAGGAATTGCCTCACTTCTTTCACATTAGGTCTTGGCCAATCCCTTATCACTGTGACTTTATCTGAATCAGCCTAGTACCTTTTGTAAAGAACGTGTGGAATCGATGTTATCTGGGGCCTGGTATTCAACACGGCACTGAAGGGGCTGTGCTGGGTACAAGTCACTTATTTTGGCTGCTGCAGCTTTCACCGCTCCTGGTCTCAGTGCTGGACAAGATATCTGCTGTGATGCTGAAATGAAAGTAATCCAATTTCCACACAGAAATGAGCTCACAGGGTACTTTACTCAGTTCTTCAGCAGCAGTACAACGGGTCACAGTTCTTTCAGTACAAGTTACATTTCTTTCCAGTTAACACTTTACACTGCTCCGGGTTACTCCAACTGTGCAGCTCAGGTAGCATTCTGATTGTCTTTCTAAGTCCTTCCAGGCCCTTCTCTCAATATAAACGTAGTACCTTACTCACGGGTTTGGTCTGGCTGTCTTGGACTCACGGGTGAAGAATTTACCCTTAAAGTCAGGGTCACCAGTTCTATTGTGACAACTGTGTTCCTTTGCCGTAGTGGGAAGTTAGGCTGCAGCACTTGAAGTCACTGCCCCCCACCGGTGTGTCTCGTGATTAGGGTATAGAATCCCCGGTCACATCATTAGAGCCGGTATTCTGGTGTCGGCCTAGCCCTCCAGTGTCCCAGGTTGCTGTCTTTGGGCACACCAGGCTCCTTCTGTCTGTTACTGTGCTAAGGGTTCCTCCGCGCAGCACGGGTCTCAGGCTGCTGGGTCCTTGTCCTCCCACCGTCCTTAGCTGTGGGGTCTCTGTCCAGTCTTTCCCCTTCCCTTTGAGGCCAGGCTATGGAGCGGGCTTTCTCTCCAGGAGTCTGTGCCTCACAGGATTCTGCGCCACCAGGGAGCCCGAAACTTTCTGGGATGTGTCTCTCTGTCCACTGTGCTGTTCTTCCTTCTCTGACTCACTAACTGTTCTTTCTGCTCTACCCCTGTGTGTTCCTGGGTTTTGTTTGAATCACTCCTCCCACCTTGTCAGTGTCCTACCTACACTCCACCCACTATGCTACACCCTGCCATCTCTTGCCCATCCTAGAGTCCTAGGCGTAGGGTCGGTGCTTGTGGTATGGGTGTGTTTTCAACCTGGCTTACCTGGCTGCACTTCCCTCTTGTGGCCTCCTGGTCGCAGTGGCGCCACAGTGCCACGGTCGACAACCGCACACATCTGCTGAAAAGGTGGCAAAGAAAGGGTTAAGGGGAGATACTACAGATTTTCGCCTAAGAAAAACACACAACTACTGGCTCAGAGCTCTGTGTGGCAAGGCGCAAGGCAGGAGGGCAAAGCAAGCGCAGTGTGAGATGACTGAGGAAGGAAAGAGAAGGGGTACCGGTTACGTGCCATCCTACTGCCCGGGAGTAGCATGATCTCTGCCTCCGAAAACCCAGTGCTCAGCGGGCTGCTGCACAGTGACTGCGAGTAAAACATCTGAAGACTGCAACCCGCTGTGTCTGTAAACTTTCTTGACACGTGGTAAGCACCAGAAACAAAACTACCAACTCACTCAGGTATCGTCTGCTGCCCTGGGGGTCGGCCCTACCCATAGAGGGCACAAAAACACTGCTGCCTCCGTACCATCAACCCCCAGAGGAACTGTTGTGCAGCGCCTGCCATCTATATCCGCAACCTGTATGTGGCGTCACATAAAACAGTATCCCCAGGTTCGGTTATCCCTACCCTGAAGAACCCTCCTAGCCTCATGACCTTCCCCAGAGAAGAGAGCTACCTGCACCGCACTTTTAATGATACTGCCCGGGTCACAGAGCCAGGTCTTGATCCTTGTGACTCCCGTGAAGTCTCAAAGCTTGGTTCTGAGTATCCTAAGGCCCTGGAGGGGTGTGTCAGACTACTCTGGTAGTAATAAGTCACTGATGGTGACCCTGTGAAGTGTCTGCCTGTGAGATCGCTCCTCTGGTATTGATACGTCACTGATGGTGGCCCCGTGACGGATGACCCCCTGTGAGGATGCTCCTCTGGTAGTAATACGTCACTGATGGTAGCCCTGTGACGTTTCTGCCTTTGAGGATGCTTATCTGGAAGTGATATGTCACTGACACGTGATATATCACTGTGACGCGTTTGCCTGTGAAGATGGTCCTCTGGTAGTAATATGTCTCTGATGGTGGCCCTGTGATGGGTCTACCTGTGAGGATGCTTCTCTGGTAGTGATATGTTACTGATGGTGGCCCTGTGACGTGTTTGCCTGTGAAGATGGTCCTCTGGTAGTAATATGTCTCTGATGGTGGCCCTGTGATGGGTCTACCTGTGAGGATGCTTCTCTGGTAGTGATATGTTACTGATGGTGGCCCTGTGACGTGTTTGCCTGTGAAGATGGTCCTCTGGTAGTAATATGTCTCTGATGGTGGCCCTGTGATGGGTCTACCTGTGAGGATGCTTCTCTGGTAGTGATATGTTACTGATGGTGGCCCTGTGACGTGTTAGCCTGTGAAGATGGTCCTCTGGTAGTAATATGTCTCTGAGGGTGACCCTGTGATGGGTCTGCCTGTGAGGATGCTTCTCTGGTAGTGATACATTACTGATGGTGGCCCTGTGACGTGTTTGCCTGTGAAGATGGTCCTCTGCTAGTAATACATCACTGATGGTGACCCTGTGGTGCGTGTGCCTGTAAGGACGCTCCTCTGGTGGTAATACATCACTGATGGTGGCCCTGTGATGTGTCTGCCTGTGAGGACGGTCCTTTGGTAGCAATATGTCACTGATGGTGGCCCTGTGATGTGTCTGCCTATAAGGACACTCCTGTGGTGGTAATTCGTCACTGATGGTGGCTCTGTGACAGGTCTGCCTGTGAGGATGGTCCTCTGGTAGTGATACGTCACTGATAGTGGCCCTGTGACGTGTCTGCCTGTGAGGACACTCCTCTGGTAGTGATACATCACTGATGGTGGCCCTGTGATGTGTCTGCCTGTGAGGACGGTCCTTTGGTAGTAATACGTCACTGATGGTGGCCCTGTGATGTGTCTGCCTGTCGGGACGGTCCTCTGGTAGTAATACGTCACTGATGGTGGCCCTGCAATGTGTCTGCCTGTGAGGACGGTCCTTTGGTAGTAATACGTCACTGATGGTGGCCCTGTGATGGTCTGCTTGTTAGGACGGTCCTCTGGTAGTAAGACGCCACTGATGGTGCCTGTGATGGGTCTGCCTGTGAGGACAGTCCTCTGGTAGTAATACGTCACTGATTGTGGCCCTGTGATGGTCTGCTTGTTAGGACGGTCCTCTGCTAGTAAGACGCCACTGATGTTGGCCCTGTGATGGGTCTGACTGTGAGGACAGTCCTCTGGTAGTGATAATTCACTGATAGTGGCCTTGTGACGTGTTTGCCTGTGAGACGGTCCTCTGCTAGTAATACATCATGATGGTGACCCTGTGGTGCGTGTGCCTGTAAGGACGCTCCTCTGGTGTAATACATCACATGATGGTGGCCCTGTGATGTGTCTGCCTGGTGAGGACGTCCTTTGGTAGCATATGTACACTGATGGTGGCCCTGTGATGTGTCTGCTATAAGGACACTCTGTGGTGGTAATTCGTCACTGATGGTGGCTCTGTGATGTGTCTGCCTATAAGGACACTCCTCTGGTGGTAATACGTCACTGATGGTGGCCCTGCAATGTGTCTGCCTATAAGGACACTCCTGTGTGGTAATACGTCACTGATGGTGGCTCTGTGACAGGTCTGCCTGTGAGGATGTCCTCTGGTAGTGATACGTCACTGATAGTGGCCCTGTGACGTGTCTGCCTGTGAGGACACTCCTCTGTAGTGATACATCACTGATGGTGGCCCTGTGATGTTCTGCCTGTGAGGACGGTCCTTTGGTAGTAATACGTCACTGATGGTGGCCCCTGTGATGTGTCTGCCTGTCGGGACGGTCCTCTGGTAGTAATACGTCACTGATGGTGGCCCTGCAATGTGTCTGCCTGTGAGGACGGTCCTTTGGTAGTAATACGTCACTGATGGTGCCCTGTGATGTGTCTGCTTGTTAGGACGGTCCTCTGGTAGTAAGACGCCACTGATGGTGGCCCTGTGATGGGTCTGCCTGTGAGGACAGTCCTCTGGTAGTATACGTCACTGATTGTGGCCCTGTGATGTGTCTGCTTGTTAGGACGGTCCTCTGCTAGTAAACTGCCACTGATGTTGGCCCTGTGATGGGTCTGACTGTGAGGACAGTCCTCTGGTAGTGATAATTCACTGATAGTGGCCTTGTGACGTGTCTGCCTGTGAGGACACTCCTCTAGTAGTGATACATCACTGATGGTGGCCCTGTGATGGGTCTACCTGTGAGGATACTTTTCTGGTAGTGATACGTCACTGATGGTGGCCCTGTGGTGTGTCTGCCTGTAAGGACGCTCCTCTGGTGTTAATACTTCACTGATGGTGGACCCTGTGATGTGTCTGCCTGTGAGGACCTCCTCTGGTAGTAATATGTCACTGATGGTGGACCCTGTGACGTGTCTGCCTGTGAGGACGGTCCTCTCATAGTGATACGTCACTGATTGTGGCCTGTGGTGTGTCTGCATGTAAGGACGCTCCTCTGGTGTTAATACTTCACTGATGGTGACCCTGTGATGTGTCTGCCTGTGAGGACGGTCCTCTGGTAGTAATACGTCACTGATGGTGGCCCTGTGATGGTCTGCCTGGAGGACGGTCGCTTCTTGGTGATACATGACTGATGGTGGCCCTGTATGGGTCTGCCTGTGAGGACAGTCCTCTGGTAGTGATAATCACTGATATTGGCCCTGTGACATGTCTGCCTGTGAGGATACTCCTCTCTAGTATACATCACTGAAGGTGGCCTGTGATGGGTCTACCTGTGAGGACGCTCCTCTGGTAGTAATACGTCACTGATGGTGGCCCTGCAATGTGTCTGCCTGTGAGGACGGTCCTTTGGTAGTAATACGTCACTGATGGTGGCCCTGATGTGTCTGCCTTTGAGGACGGTTCTCTGGTAGTGATACGTCACTGATGTGGCCCTGTGACGTGTCTGCCTGTGAGGACGGTCCTCTGGTAGTGATGCGTCACTGATGGTGGCCCTGTGACATGTCTGCCTGTGAGGACGTCCTCTGGTAGTGATACGTCACTGATGGTGGCCCTGTGACGTGTCTGCCTGTGAGGACGGTCCTCTGGTAGTGATGCGTCACTGATGGTGGCCCTGTGACGTGTCTGTGAGGAGACTCCTCTGGTATGATACTCCACTGATGGTGGCCCTGTGATGGGTCTGACTGTGAGGACGCTCTTCTGGTAGTGATAACGTCACTGATGGTGGCCCTGTGATGTGTCTACCTGTGAGGACGGTCCTCTGGTAATAATGTCACTGATGGTGGCCCTGTGATGTGTCTACCTGTGAGGACGGTCCTCTGGTAATAATATGTCACTGATGGTGGCCCTGTGACATGTCTGCCTGTGAGGATGCTCTGGTAGTACTATGAGATCTGTTATGGAAGTGAGTGTATGGCGCCCCTCTGGCTAGTGCCACAGAGAGGTATTGCACTTTATAAACAAATGTGGTATCCTGTAAGTTGTGTGGTAATTTAGTATGTCAAAGGGGGTGGAACCTAGTTAGAGTAGTAAGAGTTGAGTGACAGTTACCTCAGACAGTGCTGGAAAGGCAGCCAGAGGGACGTGCCTGACAGTACCGCTGACAGGAGGGATCCTCATCTTTAAGTGGTGGCCCAGGACAGAAGAGGATGGACCAGGACTGGTTGGAGGAGGCTGGTCACATTTGGAGAACACCGGCAGCACAGGAAGCCGAGGTGGTCAGTAGTTTACCTCTGGCCGCAAACCGACAAGCTGCGGGCCCATAGTAATCGGGTTGCCGCGCAGCGCCACAAAGGCACTCACCCCTCAGGACTGAAATCGGTTCTGGACACTAGAGGTAACGGGCCGAATTCCGGTGGCGGGAGAGATAGTGTGTTCCTGCTGCTCCCATCCGTACCGGTAAGGAACTAACCTTACCTACTAGCTACAGACAGTAGGACTGGCGGGAGAACTCTGCAAGGGTAGTAAAGATAGGGAAGAGTAAATTAGACCCCGAAAGACTAAGAAGGAACATCTGGAGACTCCGTAAGGGGGACACTGAGCCGGCAACAGACACCTGGTAAACCAGACTGTACCGTGGTTCACCTTAACAGCTGCCGTACCCAGTAAAGTGGCGCTAGAGTTGAACTGGTCTCTGTCATTCTTCTTGCCGGGGGGGGGGGTGCTAGCAGATCTCAGGGGGGGGGGTAGCAGACCCCAACCCCGCCTGCAGCCTACACTAACAGAGCGCCGCCGCCCTGTTACCGGGGGCCGCTGCGTCTCTCATGAAGCCGGCCGCTGATGCTGGCGCCGCCCCCTTCTCTAATGCCGCTCTCCATGGCTGCTGCCGCTTGGGACTCAGCACTCACACTGTCCAATGGATGGTGCGGCCCTGACTACTCCCCTCATCATCCTCCATCACCGCTGCCCTGAGGTAAAAGTTCCACCTGTGGGGAGCTGGACCACACTTAGGCGGCCGTCACACGCTTCAATATAATGCACGATATCGCTTAAGTGATATCGTTTGTGCATCGCTGCGTGCGATCAAGCGATTTTACAATGTAAAATCGCTTGATCGTGACATCGCAGATCTGAGAGCCAGAGCTCATATCAAGCGATAAACGCTTGATCAATCTGCCTCATCGTGGTGTATGACACCACGATGAACGATCTCCCAGCGGCAGAGCCTATGCTGGGAGATGGTATCTATGGTAAACGTCGGGTTACTAAGCGCCGCGCGGCGCCTAGTAACCCGATGTGTACCATAGTTACCAGCGATCTCGCTGGCCCACATCGCTGGTGAGTCTGTGTGACAGCTCACCAACGATGTGAACGATATTGTTAGCGATCGCGCGTGCACGTGATCGCTTACAATATCGCTAGCGATATTGAACCGTGTGATGGCTGCCTTAGCTGCACCCTTCATCACCTCAGCGGCCGGCCTGCAGCGCTGGTACCCCAAATTACCGAGAACCACAGGTGGCGTCACGTACCCCTGTAAATATTCTCTCCCCGCCATCTAACAAATGATAACTAGGGCACACAACCGGGAACCCGACCACCCGTGATTCCCCAGTTAAATCCACCAAACCCAGGCCCAGTTTCCGAGTACCCCTTGCCCTGGGCTCATCAAGTGTCCATGTGAGACTGGTAGGACAGTTGCCGTGGGTTACTATACCCTGCCAGCTTTCATACCATATATTGATGGTGGCCCTGTTACATGTCTGCCTGTGGGGACAGGGTTTCCTCTTTTCTATGTGTATGTGTAGGCTCCTATAGATGGCCGGCATTACTGTAGGCCTCAGGCCTGTGTCTGCAGCACACATGGCGGTATACGCTGGCACAGAGGCCCTGCTCCCCCTATTTCCCATCATGCCTCCTGCACAATATGGGTGTATATAGAAACGTATATAGAGTGATTACGTTTTCCCTCCCTCTCGCAGCGCCTGTGGTGAATCTGCTGCGCCCACCACTAAAGTGAATTTACTCAGCAAGTGAGAAGAGGGAGAGGAGGGGGCCGAGGAGGAGGAGGGTCCGCACTGACTCCCACCCAGAGCAGCCATGGAGGACGCTCACTCACAGAAGGGCGCACACGTACGCGGCACGCCCAGGCCTGCTCACACAAAGAGCCACACAGACACCGCCACATGGGGGGCTTAGATACACAGCTCAGCAGACGGTATCACACATGATGGGAGTAGATACACAGCTCAGCAGACAGTATCACACATGATGGGAGTAGATACACAGCTCAGCAGACGGTATCGCACATGATGGGAGTAGATACACAGCTCAGCAGACAGTATCACACATGAAAGGATTAGATACCTAGCTCAACAGATGATATCTCACACAGCTCAGCAGACGGTATCACACATGAAAGGATTAGATACCTAGCTCAACAGATGGTATCTCACATAGCTCAGCAGACGGTATCACACATGAAAGGATTAGATACTTAGCTCAACAGATGATATCTCACATAGCTCAGCAGACGGTATCACACATGAAATGATTAGATACCTAGCTCAACAGATGGTATCTCACATAGCTCTGCAGACGGTATCACACATGAAAGGATTAGATACCTAGCTCAACAGATGGTATCTCAAATAAGAGACTTAAGATACACAACTCAGCAGGCATTATCATCATGGTAGGCTTAGATACACAGCAGACATATCAAACATGATAAGATTAGATACACAGCTCCACAGACAGTGTCACACATGATAATGATTAGATACACAGAGAGTATCTGCTTTGTTTAGTGTGGTAGAATCGGAGCATCTATCTGTGGCCACCACTAGGGGCGCTCTCTGCGTTTGTCATAAGGCCTCATTCACACATCTGTGCGACTCATACATTTTATCTTGTTTTTTCACCTCGCTCATCATTACAACCTATGGGGCTGCTCACGTGTGTTTTTTCTCTGGCAGCACAGATGACAAGGGCCAATACAAGTCTATAGGTCTGTGAAATACACATACAGCACACGGATGGCATCAATGTATGATCTGTGTGCCTGTTTGCTACACGTGTTGGACATTAAAAGTATAGGAAAATCTGTGTAATATATTTACCTAATGATCCTCTGATGACACTGATGGTAAAAACAGACACACGGACCGTACACTGATGACACACGGATCCAAACATGATGACACCAGTACTATTTTTTCACGTACATGTTTATACACAGATGTGTGAATAAGGCATAATGTCAAAAAGACCCTGATTCCATCAACGTGTCACTTACCAGGCTTCTTGTTGTCGTTTTGAATAATCTATTTGCAGTGAGCTCCTTCTAGTGGTGGCTGTATAATCTGTATGTAGTGAGCTCCCCCTAGTGGTAGCTTTATAATCTGTATGTAGTGAGCTCCCCCTAGGGGTGGCTTTATAATCTATATGTAGTGAGCTCCCCCTAGTGGTAGTTTTATAATCTGTATGTAGTGAGCTCCCCCTAGGGGTGGCTTTATAATCTGTATGTAGTGAGCTCCCCCTAGTAGGTGGCTTTATAATCTGTATGTAGTGAGATCCCCCTAGTGGTGGCTTTATAATCTGTATGTAGTGAGCTCCCCCTAGTGGTGCTTTATAATCTGTATGTAGTGAGCTCCCCCTAGGGTGGCTTTATAATCTGTATGTAGTGAGCTCCCCTTAGTGGTGGCTTTATAATCTGTATGTAGTGAGCTCCCCCTAGTGGTGGCTTTATAATCTGTATGTAGTGAGCTCCTTCCAGTTGTGGCTATATAAATCCAAATGTACTGAACTCCCTTTAGTGATGGGTGTATAAATCTGTAATGTAATGGGCTGCACCTAGTGGTGGCTGTATAAATCCAAATGTAGGTGAGCTCTCCCAAGTGGTGTCAGTATAAATGTAGTGAGCTCCCTCTAATGGTGGCTATATAATCTGCATGTAGTGAAATCGCCCTAGTGGTGATTATATGAATTAATATGAAGTGAGCTCCCTATAACGGTGGCTGTATAAATATATATGGGGTGGGCAACACCCCAAGTGGTGGCTGTATAAATCTGTATGTAGTGAGCTTCCCCTAGTGGTGACTGTATAAATCTGTATGTGTGACTCCCTCAAGTGGTGGCTGTATAAATCTGTATGTAGTGACTCCCTCTAGTGGTGAGCTGTATAAATCGTGTATGTAGTGTAGCTCCTCATAGTGGTGACTGTATAAATCTTATGTAGTGAGCTCCCTCTAGTGTAGCTGTATAAATCTGTAATGTATGAGCTCCCCCTGTGGTGACTGTATAAATCCAATGTTAGTGAGCTCCCTAGTGGTGGCATAATAAATCCATGTTAGTGAGCTACCCTAGTTGAGGATATATAAATACAACAGAGTGAGCTCCTCCTAGTGGTGACTGTATAAATCCATTTGTAGTGAGCTCCTCTAGTGGTGACTGTATAATCCAAATGTAAGGATCTCCCCCTAGTGGTGGCTGTATAAATCTGTAATGTAGTGAGCTTCCCTAGTGGTGGTGTATAAATCCAAATGTAAGTGAGCTTCCCCTAGTGGTGCCTGTATAAATCCAATATAGTGAGCTTCCCCTAGTGGTGGCTGTATAAATCTGCATGTAGTGAGCGCCCCTAATGTGGCACTGTTTAAATCCAAATGTAGTGAGCTCCCCTTATTGGTGTCTGTATAAATCATGTATGTAGTGAGCTCCCCCTAGTGGAGGCTATATAAATCTATATGTAGTGAGTCCCTCTAGTGGTGATTGTATAAATCTATATTAATGACCTCCCAAATAATGCTGTCTGTATAGATTGTATGTAGTGAGCTCCCCCTAGTGGTGATTGTATAAATCTTTATGTAGTGAGCTCCCTCTAGTGGTGTCTTCAGTGAAAATTACATCCTATAACCAAAGCCCTCTCTATGGATGGCACAATCTCAGCTCCTGGGCAATCTCAATGTGAGAAAATGAATTTCGGAGGGTGGGAAAGATTTTTTTGTCTATTTTTTCATGAAAAGCTCACTTTTTTATATAATGTTCTATTATCACATGAAAGACGTGTGTAAACAAACACAAGATATAGCGCCCCCTGCAGGCGCGAAGATTTATGAAAACTTGTAATTCAATTATTTTTATGACATTACGGCTATGATTATTAGGTTTAATCTGTGGCTAAAATAACAACCCCTCCCCAATGTCAATACAGGAATGAGGGAAGAAGCCGCCATGATGATGTGCTGACTGTGTATAGGGTTCTGATCTGGCACAAATCCTTAGTCATATTAAAAGGCTTGTTAAAGAGTGGACTATGACTTTGAGGATTGCTACCTAAAGGTGGCGCTGGGGTTCGTCCACATCCTCTTGAAGTGACAATTTGATGTTAAGGGTGCGTTGGTGACACCCAGTGGTGACTGTGGGTACTGCACTCCTGTATTGCAGCACTGTATGAATAGAGATCTCATAGTCAGACACTCCCTCCCTTATAATTAAGAGTCAAAACTTGTCCCAAGAATGGCCTCCAGCTGTCAGCTGATTATTTTTACAGACTGGTAAAAAAAGGGTTAATTAGTCAACTAAATCTATAATTCTGTCATCTAGTAATGAAAGGGTTAAAATATACTTCTGCTGGACTGTGTAAGAAAAGGTTAATCCAGCAGTATAACTATTAACCCCTCTATCACCGCAGTCCAGCAGTATAACTATTAACCCCTCTATCACCACAGTCCAGCAGTATAACTATTAACCCCTCTATCACCCAGTCCAGCAGTATAACTATTAACCCCTCTATCACCACAGTCCAGCAGTATAACTATTAACCCCTCTATCACCGCAGTCCAGCAGTATAACTATTAACCCCTCTATCACCGCAGTCCAGCAGTATAACTATTAACCCCTCTATCACCGCAGTCCAGCAGTATAACTATTAACCCCTCTATCACCACAGTCCAGCAGTATAACTATTAACCCCTCTATCACCACAGTCCAGCAGTATAACTATTAACCCCTCTATCACCACAGTCCAGCGTATAACTATTAACCCTCTTCACCCAGTCCAGCAGTATAACTATTAACCCCTCTATCACCGCAGTCCAGCAGTATAACTATTAACCCCTCTATCACCACAGTCAGCAGTATAACTATTAACCCTCTATCACCACAGTCCAGCAGTATAACTATTAACCCCTCTATCACCCACAGTCCAGCAGTATAACTATTAACCCCTCTATCCCGCAGTCCAGCAGTATAACTATTAACCCCTCTTATCACCACAGTCCAGCAGTATAACTATTAACCCCTCTATCACCGCAGTCCAGCAGTATAAACTATTAACCCCTCTATCACCCAGTCCAGCAGTATAACTATTAACCCCTCTATCACCGCAGTCCAGCAGTATAACTATTAACCCCTCTATCACCGCAGTCCAGCAGTATATACTATTAACCCCTCTATCACCACAGTCCAGCAGTATAACTATTAACCCCTCTATCACCACAGTCCAGCAGTATAAGTCGTAATTATATCCTCAGTAAATATTACCCTCCAATAAGTAACTCCAACTCACGTTAATTCTTAAGTAGTATACTATAATTAGTAGTTAATTACCTCTTCAAGCCCAGATAAATTAACCCTACAGTAAACTATAACCTTTCCGTCCATTATATAACCTCACCTCGCAGTAATAACCCTACCCAGTCAGCATTATATTAACCTTATCCATCGCATATACTATTCCCTCTACATCCCCATCCCAGCGTATACTATACCTATCCCGTCGCAGTATATACCTTACCATCGCTACTTACCCTCTAACCTAGCTAATATACCCTCTATCACCCGTCGCAGTAAATTACCTATACCAGCGCAATATATACTACCACCTTTACCCTACCCGTCATATATTACCTCATCCCAGCCATTAACTATTACCCTATCCCCAGCGTATATTAACCTTCCATCCATATTTTTTTATATATTACCTCTATCCCAGTCAGCAGTAATACCCCCTCTCTTCCCCTCGCTATACTTACCTCTATCACCGTCAGCGTAATATCCCTACACCCAGTCCCAGTATAATATTACCCCTCATCACCAGTCAGCGTATTACCCACCAGCAGCAGTAAACTACCTTATCACATCCAGCAGTATAAAACCTATCCTATAATCCCATCTATCACTCAGCATTAACTAAATCATAACCCTCCAGCACGTACTAACTATTAACACTCTATTACCCCATCATCCACAGCAAGTATAACTTTACCCCTTCACCAGTGCATATAACTATTAACCCCCTATCCAGTCGATAACTATTAACCTCTATACCATCGCGTATAATTTAACCTCTACCCCAGTCCACAGTATACTATACCCTCATCACGTCGCTAAAACCTACCCGTCGCTTAATACCTAAGCGAGTAACATCCCTCCGTCGCATTATAACCTTTCACATCCACATATTTAACCTCTATCACAGTCGATAACATATAACCCCTTTCACCAGTCCAGCAGTAAATATTAACCCTCTATCACCACAGTCCAGCAGTATAACTATTAACCCCCTATCACCACAGTCCAGCAGTATAACTATTAACCCCTATCACACCGCAGTCCTACCTATAATAACTATTAACCTTATCCCCCATCCAGCAGTATATATATAAAACCCTCTATCACCACAGTCCAGCAGTATAACTATTAACCCCTCTATCCCCAGTCCAGCAGTATAACTATTAACCCTCTATCCCCAGTCACAGTCATAACTATTACCCCTCTATCACCATTCCCCGTTATAACTATTACCCCTATAACTATCACCCGTCCCCAGCAGTCTAACTATTAACCTTATACCTACCCAGTCCAGCAGTATAACTATTAACCTACCCCTTCACGCAGTCTAGCCACTTATAACTATTGCCCTCTATCAACCCAGTCCCAGTCAGCTATAATATAACTCTACACCCAGATCCACAGCAGTATAACTATTAACCCCTTACACCAGTCCAGCAGTATAACTATAACCCCTTATCAACCCCCTACACCACAGTATAACTATAAACCTCTATCACCACAGTCCGCAGTATAACTATTAACACCCTATCACAGTCCAGCAATATAACTATTACCCCTATCACCGCAGTCCAGCAGTATAACACTTAACCCCACTCACAACATCCAGTATAACTTACCCACCGCAGTACATAATATATAACCCCTCTATCACCACGTCCAGCAGTATAACTATTAACCCTCTCACATCCATCACAGCTATAACCATTAACCCCATATACTTTAACCCAGTCCAACAGTCAACTATTAACCCCTCTATCCCGCAGTCCAGCAGTATATTAACTTTACCCTCACCAGTCCAGCAGTATAACTAATAACTTTTATCACCCTATCCAGCAATAACTAATAACCCCTCTATCACCGCAGTCCAGCAGTATAACTATTAACCCCTCTATCACCATAGTCCAGCAGTATAACTATTAACCCCGCTATCACCACAGTCCAGCAGTATAACTAATAACCCCTCTATCACCGCAGTCCAGCAGTATAACTAATAACCCCTCTATCACCATAGTCCAGCAGTATAACTAATAACCCCTCTATCACCGCAGTCCAGCAGTATAACTAATAACCCCTCTATCACCGCAGTCCAGCAGTATAACTATTAACCCCTCTATCACCATAGTCCAGCAGTATAACTATTAACCCCGCTATCACCACAGTCCAGCAGTATAACTAATAACCCCTCTATCACCGCAGTCCAGCAGTATAACTAATAACCCCTCTATCACCATAGTCCAGCAGTATAACTATTAACCCCGCTATCACCACAGTCCAGCAGTATAACTATTAACCCCGCTATCACCACAGTCCAGCAGTATAACTATTAACACCTCTATCACCACAGTCCAGCAGTATAACTATTAACCCCTCTTTCACCACAGTCCAGCAGTATAACTATTAACACCTCTATCACCGCAGTCCAGCAGTATAACTATTAACCCCTCTATCACCGCAGTCCAGCAGTATAACTATTAACCCCGCTATCACCGCAGTCCAGCAGTATAACTATTAACCCCTCTATCACCGCAGTCCAGCAGTATAACTATTAACACCTCTATGACCGCAGTCCAGCAGTATAACTAATAACCCCTCTATCACCGCAGTCCAGCAGTATAACTATTAACCCCGCTATCACCACAGTCCAGCAGTATAACTATTAACCCCTCTATCACCGCAGTCCAGCAGTATAACTATTAACCCCGCTATCACCACAGTCCAGCAGTATAACTATTAACCCCGCTATCACCACAGTCCAGCAGTATAACTATTAACCTCTTCATCACCACAGTCCAGCAGTATAACTATTAACCCCTCTATCACCACAGTCCAGCAGCTTCCAGGACACCTGCAGCACTTACCATTTGAGAGCCAAGGACCGCAGGACAGATAGCGGTAGCCAAGTGAGGGCCCTCAGTGCAGCAACACGGGTGTGAGAGAGAAGAGAGGTCAAGCATGGTTTCACACACGCTAGACTTCAGGACAAGGGAACAGGACAAGGAGGCCTATAGCCCACTCGGTGTGGAAATCCCAAAGTGCACCCTTCAACCCTGGAAGTGTACCTGCAAAACACTAGTAAAAAGGTACAGAAAAAAACTTTCTTGTGTGTGTATGTCCATCCTTCCAGCCTGTCGCACACCGCAATGACTGCGCTACCCTGTTCCACCATCATACCCTTACCGCCCCGGGGATCCCGCTCCACCTGTAGGGAGCTACCACACCTAGCTGCCGCCCATCACCCCGGAGGTCCCAGCAGCACCAGTGTCATCACCGGATCTACAGGTGGCATCACGACAATCACTTATAAATTATTATCCCTGTAAATACCCCCTTTTTGTTCTCACCACAAGGGCACAGGCTCGGGCACCAACCACCCGCGACATCCACCGCACCCAAGTGCCCGAGATCTGAGTATCCCAGACCCTTGTGAGCCAGACATCTCTGATGAACAGGATCCCGTGCCTGGTGCAACCGGGTTACGGTGTGCATAGACTATGTTTTGTGAACTGTTAATCTGGGCCCCGATTGCGGCACCACAGAGTGGGAAGGAGAGAGGGCGTTACGGCTGCAAGAGCGCGAAGATAGGCCCTGCCCCCCGCTCTGCCAAGAACCGCCGAGTGATCAGGAAATACCCGAGGCGCTCCACTCCCCGCCTGCGGAGCCGACTACGTACTTTCGCTTTTCAGAGACTGGCAACGATTCACTAGTGGGAAGCGAGAATGAGCGCCCCGGACGCAAACAAGACAGCGGCCCCTCATGTAAACCCACCCGCCGATTGCAAGCGAGGTCCAAAATGTACAACTTGCTGGACCAATCCACCCAGCGGCGCAATGCCGGCACCTGCACCAGTAGCCCGATAATGCCGATCTCACTGCCATACGTCCTTAAGGCAGCCTCGTTGCCCAAGTATGACGGTCAGCCAGGGTCCCTGGATGCATTCAGGAGAAAGATCGGTAACATGTTTGACGGACATGTATGCGATGACTGGTAAACAGAGAGCATCTGTAGTGATGGGACAGTTAACAGGCGCAGCGGAGCTGGAAACCCGAAACTGGTCAGAGGAAGATCAGGGGTCTATTGTTCAAATATTTGAAAAGCTGAAAAAGGTTTTTGAACATCATACTGAGGCTGAACTTAGGATGCTGTTTTACCACTGCAAACAGGGGGCACAAGAAAGTGTCCTAGACTACGCCCTACGCTTGCAGGAGGCGCTGAGAACCCTTAAGCAAGTAGACCCACTCATCATACGTGATGAAATTAAGAATGCTTATTGAACAGTTCATAAGGGGCGTCAAGTCACCAGATGACGGCAGGCAAGCACGCTGGTGGGCTCTCCAAAGCCCTGATGCAGAGTTTGCCACCCTAAAAGAACTGGCCGTAAAGGGACAGCAACTCCCATCAATACCAGACTTAGCCCTGCAGCCGCGACAGGTTAATACGCTTTCCTCACTAGAATCACCTTCCTTATCACCTGTTGCAGAAGCCAACATGCAGGTTGTAACCCCTGACCGGTTTGACAGCCTGTGCTCCGAGGTGCCCCAGCTAAGCAAAGAGATGGCCAAGCTCCTGGGTGCTAGGCATCCCAAGACAGAGACACAGCCACAAGGAAAAATATAGCTTGCTGACCGCTCTGAGGACGTCCCATAGATGAGGAAGAGGACACCACCGCTCCAAGGGAGACCCACAGATGGCTACAGTTCCAATGGACAGCCCATCTGTTGCAAGTGCAACAAGGAGGAGCACATCATCTGGTTATGCCTATTAAACGAGCAACCCCTGGGGCCGGGAGCCAAACCCCGGGAGTGGACAGTCCAGGCCCACGCGAATGGCTGCGCAGGTATGTTGGGGATCATCCGTTCCTGTCTATCGTCCTATAAGGCATCCCTACATCTGCCTTGATCGACACTGGATCCTAAGTGACCACCATCCCGAGTATCCGTTATAAACGGTTCTGGTCTGAACTTGAACTTAAACCTCCAGACCCTAGAATAGCTATAATAGCAACGGGTTGCCTATCAACACGGAGGGGCATCGGGAGGTAACAAGAAAGGTGGGGAGGGTGGAATTAAAGTACCAAGGACTTATTGTGGTTGAGACTAATCCTAACAAAGAGGAACCCACATATAATACTTGGAAATTGGTAGTGTACGGGTAACAAACCCAATTCCTATTGTGGTACCACCAAGAAGTGAAATGATGATCTGGTATCGGGCAGCAGTAGGCCTCAGAGGGCAGGACTACCAGGCGGTAGTGGAGCCAGTGATGTCTGAAAGTAGTCCTACACTCCTGACAGCCAGGGGGTGGTTGATGTACGCAAAGGAAGGGTGCCTCTGCACATACTGAACTATGGTGATGACAAAGTTAAGTTACCAAGGTATTCAACTGTTGCTAAATTGTGTCATGTGGACAACTCAATGCATGCAGTACAACCACTGACTCAACCAGGTTCAGATGAGGATTACAATTCCAAGAAGCAGTTAGAGAATTGGTGTCAGGAGCTCCATGTAGGAACTGATCACACACCTTCTCACCAGAAACATGGAGTTTATCAGGTAGTTCAAGAGTATGAACAGGTGTTTAGCAAGCTTCCACTTTTTTGGGATTTTGGGAGGATAAAAGGGGTACACCATCACATACCCACAGGAAACCATCCACCCATTAAAGAGTGATACAGGCCTATACCACCAGCACACTACCAGCGAGCTAAAGACATGTTGCATGAAGGACTCAGGAATTATCAGAGATAGTTGTAGTCCCTGGGCAGCTCCACTGGTCCTGGTTAAAAAGAAAGCCGGTAGTATGAGGATGTGTGTAGGCTATAGGTAAATTAATTGCATAACACACAAAGATGCATACCTGTTACCCCGTATAGAAGAGTCACTTTTTGCATTGAAGTCTGCTAATTACTTCTCAACCCTAGATCTTACTAGTGGGTACTGGCAGGTCTCTGTTGCAGAAGAAGACAGTGAGAAGACAGCCTTCACGACACCGATGGGACTATGCGAGTTCAACAGCATGCCATTTGGGCTGTGTAATGGAACGTTCCAGAGACTGATGGAGTGTTGCCTAGGCCACAGAAACTTCGAAACCGTACTGCTATACCTGGATGATGTCATAGTGTATTCTAAAACCTATGAAGACCATCTGCAGCATTTCAGTGAAGTATTTGAAGCATTGTTCAAGTACGGGATGAAGCTAAAACCGTCCAAATGCGACTTGTTGAAACCAAAGGATCAATACCTTGGGCATGTGGTCAGTGCAGAAGGAGTAGCACCAGATCCTGACAAGGTCACCATTATCAAGGACTGGCCAGGACCAACTACCTTTAAAGAGGTACGCCAATTCTTAGGACTGGTCGGGTACTACAGGAGGTTCATCAAGGGCTACATGAAGATAGCAGCACCCATTCAAGATCTCTTGGTAGGACAGTCTAAAAAGGGGCAAGATCAGAGGTCTTCCGTTCCGGTGGGGACAAGAACAAGAACAGTCTTTTAAGCAGTTGAAAGAGGCCCTGACTGGAGAAGAGATCCTGGCCTACCCCGACTACAGTTAACCGTTCCTGTTATACACTGATGCCAGTAACGAGTGATTAGAAGCTGTCTTATCATGGCAAGACCCGGCCTCCTAAGCAGAGACACCCGTAGGGAAATTGTGTGTAAAGTGTGTTAACCCGTTAAATGTTTCAAGCCTACAGAGACTTTACTGTGAGGACTTTACCCTTTTTCCCTTGATTTTCCCCTGTCTAAATGACTCACCGTGGCCGGGACTCTGGTTTAGACAGGCGATGCTTCCTTCCTCCTTGTCACGGGTGGACCGCGCCTGCCGGTAGTGGGGCCCGGTGTAGTGCAGATCAAAAGTGAAGACGTCTTGTAGGAACAGATTAAAGGGGTTTTAATTTATTCGTGACGCCACCTATGAGTAGATTCGGTAAGGGCTACCGACGCTGCGGAACCTCCGGGGGATGGACAGCAGCAAGCTGTTACGCTTCCCACAGGCTGAGCGGTGATCCCCGGAGGCTGGAGCTGCTCAAGATGTTGTGCGGCAGCTGCGGTTACCTTGTAGTGCGGACGGACAGTTCATAAGGAAGCACGGACACAGAAAGTCTCTGCAAAGGTTCTTTACTGTAACCTGCAGGCAGTACATGGCATACAGTGGTTGGGTAGTAGACCGGGTGGACTCAGCAGTGATGGTGTCCCTTAGAAATCCGCAGTGTTCCTCCATTCTAACTAATTGGTTGCCAGTGTCGCCCAGGAATACCAGGTCGGGTACAGGGAGGCTGCTTCAATGCCCTATCCATGATGTACGTTCTGGATGTTTTGGGGAGCCTTGGATCCCTCAGTGGGTACACCGCTGGTTAGACGACTGGAAGTTGGCTGGTGGTGGGGTGCTCCTGTAAAGCTGCTCCTCCACGCTTTCTGGTTCGCGTAGCAGAGGTGAACTGCTGCCAGCTTCGGTACCAGTGAACCGGCTGTGAATTGTGGGCACGGGAGTCTTTTGGGAACCCGTGTGAATAATGCCCAATCCCGGTTAGTAAGGCCTCAGGTGCTGACACCTGACCGGTGACGGCCCGGGGGCTGCACGGGGTGCGGAGCCCCCGCTCCTCTCCAAGTTCTAGTTCTAGACCCTTCTTCTCCGAGTTCTAGACTGTTCTCTCCTGTTCTGTCTAGACTATCGTGTGTGTTCTACTACACTTCCCTAACACTCCACCCACCAGGACCTAGGATTGGTCCTCTGTTCTAGGTGATGCATGCAGGGTTGGATTTCTAAATTAACCAGATCACTGCCAGGTCAGAGAATATTGCGGCTGCTTTTATGGCTGCAATACCCTCTTGTGACGCACTCGTTGCGGGGCGCCACACTCCCCCTTGGTTGAATACGCTTGTCCCCAAGTGTCACACTACCCACATTACAGAGGTTTTTATATTTTATAACAGGTAATACACTTTTATTAATGACAGGTCATTGTATGCATAAAAGTGAAAAGGTAAACAACAGGTTAACACATTGCGCGGACGCGGCGGGCGGTCGGCTGTTCTTAGGTAAAAGTTCAGGCTGTAGCCGCCAAGTCGCGGTGTTATGGTGCAAACAGGAAGAAGTCTCTTTAGCAGAAAAGTTCGAACAACAAGAGTCACTTATGGAGGGCAGTGTTCCGGACTCGTATATACAAGTCTCGGTTAGGATGCCCTCGCGGTAGGTGCGATTCCACATCACGACGCCCCACAAATACTTCGGTACTCACACCCTCCTCCCTTACGAATCCCCACCCGGTGGACAAGTTGAATGTGCTTACCCGCCCGGTTTTACGGAATTGTTCAGGCAATGGAGATTGACGGCGGGCCTCGGCGCGAGCCTGCATGTTGGCTTGCAGTCGAGTGTGCCACTCCTCTCTCCGGATACGACGTACCTCTTCGTCGGAGTGATGCGGCGTGTGGACAAAGTCACTACGGCGTGCTGGTTGTTGAACGGCTCGAGCTTGGTGGGCAGTCTGAAGTGGAGCCTGGTTTAACGGAACCGGAGAAGATGTGGCTGCGGCGGCACCTGACCAGTGTACCCGAGCGGATCGCCCGGCAGAAGGATTCTTTGTGTCTCCCCAGGCGAACCCGGTGTAGAGGTCCTCAGCTGGGCTGTAGATCTCGTCGTCATCCTCCTCGACCTCTCCTTCGATGACTACGTCGGGCTGCTCGGCTGACGAAGACGATGGGATGAAATCCTCTGGGTCGGTGGGTGGCTGTGCTGCAAAGTTCTCCTCGGGGTCGTTGTGCAGGACTTCCAGGCTGCCTGCCTCTTCTTCTGTAGCAGCGGGAAGTGGTGTTTCGATCCCGGTCACCAGGTAGGCCTCTCTAGTTGCAGAGGAGGCCTCCGGTTCAGGGGAGAAACAGGCGACAGTCTCGGTATTGTAGAAACTAGTCGCGGGTTCCGCAGGTGGAACCAGGTATGTGTCGGCTTCTTCGTGGGAGCGTATTGGAAGCTCCGGCTCTGGAACGGGGTCGGCTGCGGGTTCATCCGCTGGAACGGGTCGAGCTGTGGACCTCACAGGAATGATGCAGTCTATGGGCTCCGGTGACGAAGCAGGACAGGTGGTAGGTGACGAGGAGGCGGTTGAGAAGCTGGCGACGACGTCTGGGCTTGGAGAAGCTGTACCCGGTCGGCTCTGCTGCATCGCATGGTGTAGTCGTCTGCCTAGGGTCGCACTCCAGCTGCGAATCGTCCATTCCACAGTCTCAAGTAGTCGCACCCGGAGGTCTTGTAGAGCCTCTAGCCAGAAGTCGGGGCTGCCGTCTATGGTAAGGGCAGGACCCGGACCCGGTTGGCCTATGGCTGCTCTGGCCTCCGCCTCGACCTCCCGCATCAGGTCTTGGAGTCTCGTGCTGGCTATTCTCTTCATCGGAGGGAAACCACACCCGTTCAACCGGTAAGCGTTCTGGTAGAGCTGGTGAAGAAGGTCTGTGACACTCCCATTTCCTGTGGGCTTTTGTAGTCCAATCGTGGGAAAAGTCTTTGGGGTCCGCCCCCATGGTTGATTCGAGCAATCAGGGCGGACAAAGAGTTTGGCGCCTTTTGTCCTTAGCCCTCCCACGATGAGGGGGGGTTGACTCACTCCTGGGCTTGCACGTGGCGGATTCTTGTGGCGGGAACGCCATCTTGGGCGCCATCTTGGCACAATGGTGAAAAGGCGGGAAAGTTCTTTTAGGGACGAACAAAGTCCAAAATGTAGACAATAAAGTCCGTTTTAAGCACATTATACCCGTTGGGTAACGGGCCTGCTCGTATCCTGTTCGTGACGCCATTTTCTGACTCACCGTGGCCGGGACTCCGGTTTAGACAGGCGATGCTTCCTTCCTCCTTGTCACGGGTGGACCGCGCCTGCCGGTAGTGGGGCCCGGTGTAGTGCAGATCAAAAGTGAAGACGTCTTGTAGGAACAGATTAAAGGGGTTTTAATTTATTCGTGACGCCACCTATGAGTAGATTCGGTAAGGGCTACCGACGCTGCGGAACCTCCGGGGGATGGACAGCAGCAAGATGTTACGCTCCCCACAGGCTGAGCGGTGATCCCCGGAGGCTGGAGCTGCTCAAGATGTTGTGCGGCAGCTGCGGTTACCTTGTAGTGCGGACGGACAGTTCATAAGGAAGCACGGACACAGAAAGTCTCTGCAACGGTTCTTTACTGTAACCAGCAGGCAGTACATGGCATACAGTGGTTGGGTAGTAGACCGGGTGGACTCAGCAGTGATGGTATCCCTTAGAAATCCGCAGTGTTCCTCCATTCTAACTAATTGGTTGCCAGTGTCGCCCAGGAATACCAGGTCGGGTACGGGGAGGCTGCTTCAATGCCCTATCCATGATGTACGTTCTGGATGTTTTGGGGAGCCTTGGATCCCTCAGTGGGTACACCGCTGGTTAGACGACTGGAAGTTGGCTGGTGGTGGGGTGCTCCTGTAAAGCTGCTCCTCCACGCTTTCTGGTTCGCGTAGCAGAGGTGAACTGCTGCCAGCTTCGGTACCAGTGAACCGGCTGTGAGTTGTAGGCACGGGAGTCTTTTGGGAACCCGTGTGAATAATGCCCAATCCCGGTTAATAAGGCCTTCCCTAACACTCCACCCACCAGGACCTAGGATTGGTCCTCTGTTCTAGGTGATGCATGCAGGGTTGGATTTCTAAATTAACCAGATCACTGCCAGGTCAGAGAATATTGCGGCTGCTTTTATGGCTGCAATACCCTCTTGTGACGCACTCGTTGCGGGGCGCCACATAAACATGGACCATAGCCATAGGACTGGTGGTGGCAAAAACAACTCTTTTCTTCTCTTTTACAGCCTGCAGCGGATGGACTAGCCCCGTAAGGACTACTTGTTCATATTGTTTACCCGTTTTACAGTGGTTTTTGTAAATTTTTGAGTTTTGAGACTTTGTGAATACCTGTTATTGTTATGGTTTATGTACAAAATCTTTACTCAGTCCAGGAGCACTGAAGGTAACTAGTGGGGAATGTGGTGCCCTGTGCTAAGTAAGCCACAGAACCAACTAGTTCACTAAGGGGTTTCCACATCTGGTACCCACATACACCCAACACCTTCCACTCCAGGCCTGTAGAGAGAGCTCCAATGGTTGCCGTTAAGCCAGATCCCCTATAAATACAGGTGCTGGGGCGGAGTTAGCCAGAGTGTGTAGTCACTACGAGAACTGTGAAGATCAGCTCAGAGCCTAGTGAGAAAAACTGGTTACTGGAGCCGTGCTAGGCCCGAAACCAGTGCACTGCCAGAGCCAGTGTGAGGTCCAGAGAGTGAAGACAAAAGGCAGAGGTGAGGAACAGTACAGCGGGGGCAGAGGAGCCATACCGGCTCACCCCAGGAGAACACCGGTCACTGGAGTCCGAGTCTGCAAGGGAGAGAGATTTACTCAGCACAGAATCCCAGTACACCGCAGAGGTTTAGCTTCCCAAACACCCCCAGCACTCACCATTGGAGAGCCAGGAGCTACAGAGAGGTAGCGGTAGCCAAGTGAGGGCCCTCAGTGCAGTAACGCGGGTGTGAGAGAGAAGAGAGGTCAGGCCTGGTTTCATACACTTCAGACTACAGGACAAGGAGGCCTATAGCCCACTCGGTGTGGAAATCCCAAAGTGCACCCTTCAACCCTGGAAGAGTACCTGCAAAACCACCAATAAAAGGTACAGAAAAAGACTTTCTTGTGTGTGTGTCCATTCTTCAGCCTGCCTCACACCGCAACGACTGCGCTACCCTATTCCACCATCATACCCTTACCGCCCCAGGGATCCCGCTCCACCTGTAGGGAACTACAATACCTAGCTGCTGCCTATCATCCCGGAAATCTCAGCAGCGCCGGTGCCATCACCGCATCTACAGGTGGCGTCACGATAATCACTTATAAACTATTATCCCTGTAAATACCCCCTTTTTGTTGTCACCGCAAGGCCACAGGCTCGGGCACCGACCACCCGTGACATCCACTGCACCCAAGTGCCCGAGACCGGAGTACCCCAGACCCTTGTGGGCCAGACAACTATTAACCCCTCTATCACCACAGTCCAGCAGTATGACTATTAACCTCTTCATCATTGCAGTCCAGCAGTATAACTATTAACCCCTCTGTTGCCACAGTCCAGCAGTATAACTATTAACCCCTTTATTGCCACAGTCCAGCAGTATAAGGCTGCCTTCAGATTTGCAGATGCCTCCGCACATGTAGGAGTGAATGGGTGCGCACGGCGATCTGCAAGCATCTGCAGACCGCCGTGCGCTCCATTATAAACATAGGGGCTGCCGTCTGCATGCAGATGCTTGCAGATGCCTCCGCAAAACGCTGCGGAGGCATCTGCAAATCTGAAGGCAGCCTAACTCCATATTAATCCTTCTACAATAAATTGTGTAGCAGCTCATCAATATCTTCATACAACACACAATTCCCACTTCTTGCAGTTTCAGTGTTTGCTTCACCACTAGGGGGCAGCACAATAGCAAAAATCTTTCGGGCGAGTCCATTACCCTGACTATCAACTATCATTGTCTTATGTGATCTAGTATTACATATGGCCTGGTCTGGCAACAACACGTCTAAAGGCCCAGTCTCACATAACGACGCATCAGCGATCCTGATCCCGATGTGTGGTGCGTCATTCACACATCGCTGGTAAGATGTCACACAGGTATCTCACCAGCGATGTGAACAACGACGCACTAGCGATTCAGAATTATACTGAGGTCGTTGGGAATTGTCTCTCCATAGTGTAGCATTGAGATCGTTACTCATTATCTCTGTCGGGAGCGCAACAAAATAGAGATGATGCAGAGCAGTGTGTAACGATCAACGATCTCACAGCAGGGGCCAGATTGTTGGTGCATGTCACACAGAACGACATCGCTAACGGGATTGCTGTTGTGTCACGAAATCCGTGACGCAACATCGATCTCATTAGTGATCTCTTTATGTGTGACAGGGCCTTAAGGGTAAATGATAAAATCAATAAAGTGGAGGAGGTGAGCTGTGATATAACCTATTGTGAATGGTGGATCCTGTGTTATCTACTGTATATAGAGGTGTTATCAGTCATTGTACAGGAGGAGGAGGTGAGCTGTGATATAACCTATTGTGAATGGTGGATCCTGTGTTATCTACTGTATATAGAGGTGTTATCAGTCATTGTACAGGAGGAGGTGAGCTGTGATATAACCTATTGTGAATGGTGGATCCTGTGTTATCTACTGTATATAGAGGTGTTATCAGTCATTGTACAGGAGGAGGAGGTGAGCTGTGATATCACCTACTGTGAATGGTGGATGCTGTGTTATCTACTGTATATAGAGGTTATCAGTCATTGTACAGGAGGAGGAGGTGAGCTGTGATGTTAACTATTGTGAATGATGGATCCTGTGTGATCTACTGTATATAGAGGTGTTATCAGTCATTGTACAGGAGGAGGTGAGCTGTGATATCAACTATTGTGAATGGTGGATCCTGTGTTATCTACTGTATATAGAGGTGTTATCAGTCATTGTACAGGAGGAGGAGGTGAGCTGTGATATCACCTATTGTGAATGATGGATCCTGTGTTATCTACTGTATATAGAGGTGTTATCAGTCATTGTACAGGAGGAGGAGGTGAGCTGTGACTTCACCTATTGTGAATGGTGGATCCTGTGTTATCTACTGTATATAGAGGTGTTATCAGTCATTGTAGAGGAGGAGGAGATGAGCTATGATATCACCTATTGTGAATGGTGGATCCTTTGTTATCTACTGTATATAGAGGTGTTATCAGTCATTGTACAGGAGGAGGAGGTGAGCTGTGATATCACCTATTGTGAATGGTGGATCCTGTGTTATCTACTGTATATAGAAGTGTTATCAGTCATTGTACAGGAGGAGGTGAGCTGTGATATCACCTATTGTGAATGGTGGATCCTGTGTTATCTACTGTATATAGAAGTGTTATCAGTCATTGTACAGGAGGAGGTGAGCTGTGATATCACCTATTGTGAATGGTGGATCCTGTGTTATCTACTGTATATAGAGGTGTTATCAGTCATTGTACAGGAGGAGGTGAGCTGTGATATCACCTATTGTGAATGGTGGATCCTGTGTTATCTACTGTAAATAGAGGTGTTATCAGTCATTGTACAGGAGGAGGTGAGCTGTGACATCACCTATTGTGAATAGTGGATCCTGTGTTATCTACTGTATATAGAGGTGTTATCAGTCATTGTACAGGAGGAAGAGATGAGCTGTGATATCACCTATTGTGAATGGTGGATCCTGTGTTATCTACTGTATATAGAGGTGTTATCAGTCATTGTACAGGAGGAGGTGAGCTGTGATATCACCTATTCTGAATGGTGGATCTTGTGTTATCTAATGTATATAGAGGTATTATCAGTCATTGTACAGGGGGAGGAGGTGAGCTTTGACATCACCTATTGTGAATGGTGGATCCTGTGGTATCTACTGTATATAGAGGTGTTATCAGTCATTGTACAGGAGGAGGTGAGCTGTGATATAACCTATGGTGAATGGTGGATCTTGTGTTATCTACTGTATATAGAGGTGTTATCAGTCATTGTACAGGAGGAGGAGGTGAGCTGTGATATCACCTATTGTGAATGGTGGATCCTGTGTTATCTACTGTATATAGCGGTGTTATCAGTCATTGTACAGGAGGAGAAGGTGAGCTGTGATATCACGAATTGTGAATGGTGGATCCTGTGTTATCTAATGTATATAGAGGTATTATCAGTCATTGTACAGGAGGAGGAGGTGAGCTGTGACATCACCTATTGTGAATGGTGGATCCTGTGGTATCTACTGTATATAGAGGTGTTATCAGTCATTGTACAGGAGGAGGTGAGCTGTGATATCACCTATTGTGAATGGTGGATCCTGTGTTATCTACTGTATATAGAGGTGTTATCAGTCATTGTACAGGAGGAGGTGAGCTGTGATATCATCTATTGTGAATGGTGGATCCTGTGTTATCTACTGTATATAGAGATGTTATCAGTCATTGTACAGGAGGAAGAGGTGAGCTGTGATATCACCTATTGTGAATGGTGGATCCTGTGGTATCCTGTGTTATCTACTGTATATAGAGGTGTTATCAGTCATTGTAGAGGAGGAGGAGATGAGCTATGATATCACCTATTGTGAATGGTGGATCCTTTGTTATCTACTGTATATAGAGGTGTTATCAGTCATTGTACAGGAGGAAGAGATGAGCTGTGATATCACCTATTGTGAATGGTGGATCCTGTGTTATCTACTGTATATAGAGGTGTTATCAGTCATTGTACAGGAGGAGGTGAGCTGTGATATCACCTATTCTGAATGGTGGATCTTGTGTTATCTAATGTATATAGAGGTATTATCAGTCATTGTACAGGAGGAGGAGGTGAGCTTTGACATCACCTATTGTGAATGGTGGATCCTGTGGTATCTACTGTATATAGAGGTGTTATCAGTCATTGTACAGGAGGAGGTGAGCTGTGATATAACCTATGGTGAATGGTGAATCTTGTGTTATCTACTGTATATAGAGGTGTTATCAGTCATTGTACAGGAGGAGGAGGTGAGCTGTGATATCACCTATTGTGAATGGTGGATCCTGTGTTATCTACTGTATATAGCGGTGTTATCAGTCATTGTACAGGAGGAGAAGGTGAGCTGTGATATCACCTATAGTGAATGGTGGATCCTGTGTTATCTACTGTATATAGAGGTGTTATCAGTCATTGTACAGGAGGAGGAGGTGATCTGTGATATCACCTATTGTGAATGGTGGATCCTGTGTTATCTACTGTATATAGCGGTGTTATCAGTCATTGTACAGGAGGAGAAGGTGAGCTGTGATATCACCTATAGTGAATGGTGGATCCTGTGTTATCTACTGTATATAGAGGTGTTATCAGTCATTGTACAGGAGGAGGAGGTGAGCTGTGATATCACCTATTGTGAATGGTGGATCCTGTGTTATCTGCTGTATATAGAGGTGTTATCAGTCATTGTACAGGAGGAGGAGGTGAGCTGTGATATCATCTATTGTGAATGGTGGGTCCTGTTTTATCTACTGTATATAGAGGTGTTATCAGTCATTGTACAGGGGGAGGAGATGAGCTGTGATATCACGAATTGTGAATGGTGGATCCTGTGTTATCTAATGTATATAGAGGTATTATCAGTCATTGTACAGGAGGAGGAGGTGAGCTGTGACATCACCTATTGTGAATGGTGGATCCTGTGGTATCTACTGTATATAGAGGTGTTATCAGTCATTGTACAGGAGGAGGTGAGCTGTGATATCACCTATTGTGAATGGTGGATCCTGTGTTATCTACTGTATATAGAGGTGTTATCAGTCATTGTACAGGAGGAGGTGAGCTGTGATATCATCTATTGTGAATGGTGGATCCTGTGTTATCTACTGTATATAGAGATGTTATCAGTCATTGTACAGGAGGAAGAGGTGAGCTGTGATATCACCTATTGTGAATGGTGGATCCTGTGGTATCTACTGTATATAGAGGTGTTATCAGTCATTGTACAGGAGGAGGTGAGCTGTGATATCACCTATTGTGAATGGTGGATCCTGTGTTATCTACTGTATATAGAGGTGTTATCAGTCATTGTACAGGAGGAGGAGGTGAGCTGTGATATCACCTATTGTGAATGGTGGATCCTGTGTTATCTACTGTATATAGAGGTGTTATCAGTCATAGTACAGGAGGAGGTGAGCTGTGACATCACCTGTTGTGAATGGTGGATCCTGTGTTATCTACTGTATATAGAGGTGTTATGAGTCATTGTACAGGAGGAGGAGATACGCTGTGATATCACCTATTATGAATGGTGGATCCTGTGTTATCTACTGTATATAGAGGTGTTATCAGTCATTGTATAGAAGGAGGAGGTGAGCTGTGATATTACCTATTGTGAATGGTGGATCCTGTGTTATCTACTGTATATAGAGGTTTATCAGTCATTGTACAGGAGGAGAAGGTGATCTGTGGTATCACCTATTGTGAATGGTGGATCCTGTGTTATCTACTTTATATAGAGGTGTTATCAGTCATTGTACAGGAGGAGGAGGTGAGCTGTTGTGGCGCCCCGCAACGAGTGCGTCACAAGAGGGTATTGCAGCCATAAATGCAGCCGCAATATTCTCTGACTCAGCAATGATCCGGTTAACATAGAAATCCAACCCTGCATGCATCACTTAGAACAGAGGGCCAATCATAGGTCCTGGTGGGTGGAGTGCTAGGGTAGTGTGTAGAAGAACACAATATATAGTCTAGAGAGAACAGAACAGAAGAGATAGAGTCTGGAGTCTGGAATCTAGGGCAGAGCCTAGAACACAGAACTTGGAGAGGAGCGGGGGCTCCGCACCCCGTGCGGGCCCCTGGGCCGTCACCGGTCAGGTGTCAGCACCTGAGGCCTTAACTACCGGGATTGGGCATTATTCACACGGGTTCCCAAAAGACTCCCGTGCCCACAACTCACAGCCGGTTCACTGGTACCGAAGCTGGCAGCAGTTCACCTCTGCTACGCGAACCAGAAGCGTGGAGGAGCAGCTTTACAGGAGCACCCCACCACCAGCCAACTTCCAGTCGTCTAACCAGTGGTGTACCCACTGAGGGATCCAAGGCTCCCCAAAACATCCAGGACGTATATCATGGATAGGGCATTGAAGCAGCCTCCCCGTACCCGACCTGGTATTCCTGGGCGACACTGGTAACAAATTAGGTAGAATGGAGGAACACTGCGGATTTCTAAGGGACACCATCACTGCTGAGTCCACCCGGTCTACTACTCAACCACTGTATGCCATGTACTGCCTGCTGGTTACAGTAAAGACCCGTTGCAGAGACTTTCTGTGTCCGTGCTTCCTTATGAACTGTCCGTACGCACTACAAGGTAACCGCAGCTGCCGCACAACATCTTGAGCAGCTCCAGCCTCCGGGGATCACCGCTCAGCCTGTGGGGAGCATAACATCTTGCTGCTGTCCATCCCCCGGAGGTTCCGCAGCGTCGGTAGTCCTTACCGAATCTACTCATAGGTGGCGTCACGAATAAATTAAAAACCCCCCTTTAATCTGTTCCACCAAGACGTCTTCAACCCTTTTGATCTGCACTACACCGGGCCCCACTACCGGCAGGCGCGGTCCACCCGTGACAAGGAGGAAGGAAGCATCGCCTGTCTAAACCGGAGTCCCGGCCACGGTGAGTCAGAAAATTGGCGTCACGAACAGGATACGAGCAGGCCCGTTACCCAACGGGTATAATGTGCTTAAAATGGACTTTATTGTCTACAATTTGGACTTTGTTCGTCCCTAAAAGAACTTTCCCGCCTTTTCACCATTGGATCAAGATGGCGCCCAAGATGGCGTTCCCGCCACAAGAAGCCGCCACGTGCAAGCCCAGGAGTGAGTCAACCCCCCCCTCATCGTGGGAGGGCTAAAGACAAAAGGCGCCAAACTCTTTGTCCGCCCTGATTGCTCGAATCAACCATGGGGGCGGACCCCAAAGACTTTTCCCATGATTGGACTACAAAAGCCCACAGGAAATGGGAGTGAGAGAGACCTTCTTCACCAGCTCTACCAGAACGTCTTACCGGTTGAACGGGTGTGGTTTCCCTCCAAAGAAGAAATGGCCAGCACGAGACTGCAAGACCTAATGCGGGAGGTCGAGGCGGAGGCCAGAGCAGCCATAGGCCAACCGGGTCCGGGTCCTGCCCTTACCATAGACGGCAGCCCCGACTTCTGGCTAGAGGCTCTACAAGACCTCCGGGTGTGGTTACTAGAGACTGTGGAGTGGACGATTCGCAGCTGGAGCGCGACCCTAGGCAGATGACTACACCATGCGATGCAGCAGAGCCGACCGGGTACAGCTTCTCCAAGCCCAGACGACGTCACCAGCTTCTCGACTGCCTCACCGTCGCCTACCACCTGTCCTGCTTCGTCACCGGAGCCCATAGACTGTGTCATTCCCGTGAGGACTACAGCTCGACCCGTACCAGCGGTCGAACCCGCAGCCGACCCCGTTCCTGAGCCGAAGCTTATAGCACGCTCCATAGAAGAACTAGACCTTTACCAGGTTCCCACCGAGGAACCCGCGACGTGTTTCACAACTACAGAGACAGTCGCTTGTTTCGTCCGCGTACCGGAGGCTTCCCTTGCAATTGCCGAGGCCTACCTGGTAACCGGGATTGAAACCCCTCTACTCACAGCTACAGATGAAGAGGCAGGCAGCCTGGAAGCCCTGCAGGACGTCTCTGTGGAAGGATCCGCAGCACCACCGCCCTGTTGTACAACGGAACTAGCTTCAACATCTCCAGCCAACGAGCAGCCTGATGTGGTCATCGAGGAAGAGGTCGGAGAGGATGACGACGAGACCCGCAGCACCGCTGAGGATTTCGACACCGGGTTCGCTTGGGGAGACACCGAGGAACTTCCTACCGGGCATACAGCTCGAGTACACTGGTCGGGTGCAACGCTGACACCTTCCCCCGTGCCGTTCCAGCGGGTGCCGATCCAGACAGCCCGCCAAGTTCAAGCTTCCCGCCAAACCACCAGCTCCATTACTCATCTCTACACCCCGAGCCGTAACGACGGAGATGTACGCCAGAGACGAAGAGAGGAGTGGCAAGCCCGTGAACGCGCCAACATGCAGGCCCGTGCCGAGGCTCGCCGCCAGCCGCCGCTGCCTGATGAACTCCGCCGTGAAGGTAGAATTTCCACCTTTAATTTACATACCGGGTGGGGGTTCGCTTGGGAGGTGGGTTTGAATGAGGAGGTGTTTGTGGGGCGCCGGGACGTTGAGTCAAACTTGCCAAGAGGACATCCCGATCGCGACCTATACCGGGGCGATGTAATCACCTATGAACGCTATGCTTGTCCAGATGGGTGGTTCGCTATCCGGGTGCGCCATCGTTCTCAGTGCCAGTGACTTTAAGACTTGAACTCATTCAATAACTCTGTTCCTGTTAATCAGTGACTGTGTGATCTCGCGGCCACAGCCTGAACTTTTACAAAAGGACAGTCGATCGCCCGTCGGATCCGCACCAAGTGTTTTACCTGTTTATTTGTCTACCTCACTTTTATGCCATACAATGACTTGTCATTAATAAAAGTGTATTACCTGTTATAAAATATAAAAACCTCTGTAATGTGAGTAGTGTGACGCTTGGGGACAAGCGTATTCGACCAAGGGGGAGTGTGGCGCCCCGCAACGAGTGCGTCACAAGAGGGTATTGCAGCCATAAATGCAGCCGCAATATTCTCTGACTCAGCAATGATCCGGTTAACATAGAAATCCAACCCTGCATGCATCACTTAGAACAGAGGGCCAATCATAGGTCCTGGTGGGTGGAGTGCTAGGGTAGTGTGTAGAAGAACACAATATATAGTCTAGAGAGAACAGAACAGAAGAGATAGAGTCTGGAGTCTGGAATCTAGAGCAGAGCCTAGAACACAGAACTTGGAGAGGAGCGGGGGCTCCGCACCCCGTGCGGGCCCCTGGGTCGTCACCGGTCGGGTGTCAGCACCTGAGGCCTTAACTACCGGGATTGGGCATTATTCACACGGGTTCCCAAAAGACTCCCGTGCCCACAACTCACAGCCGGTTCACTGGTACCGAAGCTGGCAGCAGTTCACCTCTGCTACGCGAACCAGAAGCGTGGAGGAGCAGCTTTACAGGAGCACCCCACCACCAGCCAACTTCCAGTCGTCTAACCAGTGGTGTACCCACTGAGGGATCCAAGGCTCCCCAAAACATCCAGGACGTATATCATGGATAGGGCATTGAAGCAGCCTCCCCGTACCCGACCTGGTATTCCTGGGCGACACTGGTAACAAATTAGGTAGAATGGAGGAACACTGCGGATTTCTAAGGGACACCATCACTGCTGAGTCCACCCGGTCTACTACTCAACCACTGTATGCCATGTACTGCCTGCTGGTTACAGTAAAGACCCGTTGCAGAGACTTTCTGTGTCCGTGCTTCCTTATGAACTGTCCGTCCGCACTACAAGGTAACCGCAGCTGCCGCACAACATCTTGAGCAGCTCCAGCCTCCGGGGATCACCGCTCAGCCTGTGGGGAGCGTAACATCTTGCTGCTGTCCATCCCCCGGAGGTTCCGCAGCGTCGGTAGTCCTTACCGAATCTACTCATAGGTGGCGTCACAAATAAATTAAAAACCCCCCTTTAATCTGTTCCACCAAGACGTCTTCAACCCTTTTGATCTGCACTACACCGGGCCCCACTACCGGCAGGCGCGGTCCACCCGTGACAAGGAGGAAGGAAGCATCGCCTGTCTAAACCGGAGTCCCGGCCACGGTGAGTCACTGTGACATCACCTATTGTGAATGGTGGATCCTGTGTTATCTACTGTATATACAGGTGTTATCAGTCATTGTACAGGAGGAGGAGAAGGTGAGCTGTGATATCACCTATTGTGAATGGTGGATCCTGTGTTATCTACTGTATATAGAGGTGTTTATCAGTCATTGTACAGGAGGAGGTGAGCTGTGATATCACCTATTGTGAATGCTGATTTGCACTGGATATAGATGTGTTATCTGTTATTGTAACTTTAGTCTTCTGCAGAGATCAGAAAGTTTATTTCTAGCATAAGGCCTCTTCTGACTTTTCTTCTATACTGTATATACTGTACAGTGGTATAGAAATAAAACACTAATTTTTAAAAACACATTTATCACAACATTTTTCTAATGACCCATTCCCTTTATTATAAAATAGATTTCTACAACCCTCTGATTTTTCAGCTTTATAACCATTCTACAGTTAGGGCCAGAAATATTTGGACAGTGACACAAGTTTGATATTTTAGCTGTTTACAAAAACATGTTCAGAAATACAATTATATATATAATATGGGCTGAAAGTGCACACTCCCAGCTGCAATATGAGAGTTTCCACATCCAAATCGGAGAAAGGGTTTAGGAATCATAGCTCTGTAATGCATAGCCTCCTCTTTTTCAAGGGACCAAAAGTAATTGGACAATAGATTCTAAGGGCTGCAATTAACTCTGAAGGTGTCTCCCTCGTTAACCTGTAATCAGTGAAGTAGTTAAAAGGTCAGGGGTGGATTCCAGATGTGTGGTTTTGCATTTGGAAGCTGTTGCTGTGACCAGACAACATGCGGTCAAAGGAACTCTCAATTGAGGTGAAGCAGAACACCCTGAGGCTGAAAAAAAAAGAAAAAATCCATCAGAGAGATAGCAGACATGTTTGGAGTAGCAAAATCAACAGTTGGGTACATTCTGAGAAAAAAGGAATTGACTGGTGAGCTTGGGAACTCTAAAAGGCCTGGGCGTCCACGGATGACAACAGTGGTGGATGATCGCCGCATACTTTATTTGGTGAAGAAGAACCCGTTCACAACATCAACTGAAGTCCAGAACACTCTCAGTGAAGTAGGTGTATCTGTCTCTAAGTCAACAGTAAAGAGAAGACTCCATGACAGTAAATACAAAGGGTTCACATCTAGATGCAAACCATTCATCAATTCCAAAAATAGACAGGCCAGAGTTAAATTTGCTGAAAAACACCTCAAGAAGCCAGCTCAGTTCTGGAAAAGTATTCTATGGACAGATGAGACAAAGATCAACCTGTACCAGAATGATGGGAAGAAAAAAGTTTGGAGAAGAAAGGGAACGGCACATGATCCAAGGCACACCACATCCTCTGTAAAACATGGTGGAGGCAACGTGATGGCATGGGCATGCATGGCTTTCAATGGCACTGGGTCACTTGTGTTTATTGATGACATAACAGCAGACAAGAGTAGCCGGATGAATTCTGAAGTGTACCGGGATATACTTTCAGCCCAGATTCAGCCAAATGCTGCAAAATTGATTGGACGGCGCTTCATAGTACATATGGACAATGACCCCAAGCATACAGCCAAAGCTACCCAGGAGTTCATGAGTGCAAAAAAGTGGAACATTCTGCAATGGCCAAGTCAATCACCAGATCTTAACCCAATTGAGCATGCATTTCACTTGCTCAAATCCAGACTTAAGACGGAAAGACCCACAAACAAGCAAGACCTGAAGGCTGCGGCTGTAAAGGCCTGGCAAAGCATTAAGAAGAAGGAAACCCAGCGTTTGGTGATGTCCATGGGTTCCAGACTTAAGGCAGTGATTGCCTCCAAAGGATTCGCAACAAAATATTGAAAATAAAAATTATTTGTTTGGGTTATGTTTATTTGTCCAATTACTTTTGACCTCCTAAAATGTGGAGTGTTTGTAAAGAAATGTGTACAATTCCTACATTTTCTATCAGATATTTTTGTTCAACCCTTCAAATTAAACGTTACAATCTGCACTTGAATTCTGTTGTAGAGGTTTCATGTCAAATCCAATGTGGTGGCATGCAGAGCCCAACTCGCGAAAATTGTGTCACTGTCCAAATATTTCTGACCCTAACTGTATAAGGCATCTCCCGAGTATGGCAGCGCCCGGTGCATGGTGCCCGGTGACTGGTGCTCGATGCCCGGTGCCTGGTGCTCGGTGCTCAGTGCTCGATGCCCGATGCTTGCTGCTCGGTGCCTGGTGCACGGTCAGTGCTCGGTGCCCGATGCTTGCTGCTCGGTGTCTGGTGCTCGGTGCTTGGTGCTCAGTGCCTGATGCTTGTTGCTCTGTTGCCTGGTGCTCGGTTCCCGATGCTCGGTGCTCATGCCTGGTGCTCGGTGCCTGGTGCTCTGTCCCCGATGCTTGGTGCTTGGTGCTCGTGCCTGGTGCTTGGTGCCTGGTGCTTGGTGCCCGGTACTCCGTGCCCAGTGCTCAGTGTCTGTGCTCAGTGCCTGGTGCTTGGTGCCCGGTGCCTGGTGCTTGGTGCCCGGTACTCCGTGCCCGATGCTCAGTGTCTGTACTCAGTGCCTGGTGCTTGGTGCCCGGTGCTTGGTGCCCGGTGCTCAATGCCCCGTGCTCGGTGCCTTGTGCTTGGTTCCTGGTGCTTGGTGTCCGGTGCTCTGTGCCTGGTGTTCGGTGCCCCATGCTCAGTGCCTGGTGCTCAGTGCCTGGTGCCCGGTGCTTGGTGTCCAGTGCTCGGTGTCCCGTGCTCGGTGCCTTGAGCTTGGTGCATGGTGCTCATTGCTCAATGCCTTTTGCTTAGTGACTGGTTCTTGGTGCCCGGTGCTTGGTGCCCTGTGCTCGGTACCTTATGCTTGGTGCCTTATGCTCGGTGCCTGGTGCTTGGTGCCCGGTGCTCAGTGCCTGGTGCTTGGTGCTCGGTGCCCGATGCTTGGTGCCCGGTGCTCAGGGCCTGGTATTTGGTGTCCGGTGCTTGTTGCTCGATGCCTGGTGCCTGGTGCTTGATGCCCTGTGCCCGATGCTCGGTGCCCGATGCTTGGTGCCCGATGGTTGGTGCCTGGCGCTCGGTGCCTGATGCTCGGTGCCTGGTGCTCGGTACCTTATGCTTGGCGCCTGTGTGGCGCCCCTGCAACCAGGTGGCCACAGGGTGAACTGCAGCTGGGATAGGCAGGACAGTCACTCCACACAAACCCACACAAACTCTGACCCTGAGCCTAAGTCGCTTCATTCCAGGCGAGGGGTGGTGGGAGTAGCTATGTGTGGGTGGGAAGTAGAGAGAAACCGGAAAAAGGGGTGCAGGAACTGTAGTAAAACACAGGAACACTAAGTTGGAGGAGAGAGAATTCCCTGGGAGACTGAGAGTTCCCTGGAGGGTGAGGAGGAGGGAAGGATCCCCAAGCTGAGACACCCTTCAGCTGAGTGCCAGAGGCAGAGAGAACAATTGGGCACGGCCGGGAACCCAGGCTGAACTCGTTTAGAGATAGAAGGAGCCAGGTGGGCCTGACTAACCTGGTCACTGGTGGCTGGGCCAGTGAACCAGAGTGCCGGCTCTGTAGATGTAGCCGGGAACCACAAGACACCTGGAGGGATGTGGGAACTCTATGTCCCGAGACCCAACAACTGGTATGGAGTAGAACAAAGCCTAGTGACCCAGGGTGTGGGACAGATCACTGCAGAGACCGTGAAGGCCGGACCAAACCCGTACGTGAGGGAGAGGAGAGAGAAACAGAGGGCCCGAAAGATACACTGAGAGGGAGTGATGTAGAGGAACCATCCCGGCTAAACTGAGAACCTGAGCCCGTGGCTGTTGTGGGGACCCGGTCCGCAGCAAGTGTGAAAAGAATTGTTAAATGCTGAGACTGTGCTGTTGTGTTGGGAGTAAAGTACTCGGTCAACTCAAGATCTGTGTGAGACTGTTATTCGAAGTGTGTTTAACCAGGGCTCGCCTGAGGAGCAGCATACTGACTGCTTCAGCTGCTGAATAGGAAGCAGCGTGCCTGCTGAGAGGACCCTGGCCCCTGCGTGTGCTGGCCGGAGGAGCTGCAGAGAGAAGATATGTCGAGCCCACTGGGACGGGGGTACTCGGTACCGGACTGGGTCTGCTACTGGGGAAGTCATGGGTGGTCCTGGTCCGGTCTGTGTCCCGGGCCCTGGCAATAATAAGGGGTATTTACAGGGGAATGTCAGCCGTGACGCCACCCACTGTATGTGGCCAGTAATGGGGCCGCCGCTGCTGCAGAACCTCCAGGGATGATGTAATGGCAGCGTAGATGGAATAGTTCCCATGGGCAGAACTGTGTTCCCCGGGGCAGTGATGGTTAAAGTCTATTGTGTAGTGTGCAACTGTCGTCCTACCTGCCTGGCTGCAGTTCCCTTTGTGGCCTCCTGGACGCAGGGGCGCCACACTCTCCCAGAGTTAAACTAGCGCGTCCCCGCGCTGCCCGTCATGGATCCCCCTGAAAACATTTTTATTTATAAACAACATTAACAATAAGCATTCTTGGCTTCTTCCCATCCGGGAGGTGCGAGTCTCTTAGAACGTTACTTTAAGTTAACTATATACACGTGCATGGGTACAGTTACAGCTCTACCCTTCTGGACCTCTGCCGGGTCTAATGCTACAACGCATTCACTTTACTTTACTGTAGCTAAAACACATAATAAACGTTACTTTCTTATCAAAAAGTATAAAAACATTCTTCTTCTTTCAAAAAGTGCAAAAACTTTCAAAAACAGTTCAAAGTTCACGATTCAAAGTCTCATGCACTACTTCTCATGTGCAAACTGGTCTTAAAACCAAAGGGGAGCACGCAAGGTGCTCAACTATTAACAAGGGAGTTCGTATCACATAATTGTTCGTGATATTGATTGTTCAATTTAAACATAGAAAAGACAAACAGGGGAAAAGCTAACATTCATTCAGGAATGGGATGGGGACAATAAGGATTATACCTCATTCACACTTACAAGTCTTCTTTTCTTCTATAACTTTTACGATCTTTCCCTCATGTCTTGGGGATCTTTGTACTTCTCTATCCCTTCTCGCTACATTCTTGGCCTCTTTAGCACGAGCAATCATGATCTGCTTCTGTACTTGCTGTTCTGTTTCCTCTTCTCTCCCACTACGGATGTATTCTTCACGGGTAATCAATTCTGCAGGGCCCACTTTGCTACTTGAATCTCCCAAGAAGCCCATCAAAACATCACAGCTTGCATCTCTCTCCCACCAGCAGCGGAGCTGCTCCCCTCTGACCTCAGCAGTAGTCGGTGGCGGTATCAGGGGCTCCGGTAGGGATAACCAGTGCCTTTCCAGAGCTCCGAGCGGGTCGGCTTCCTTCTTTGCAGGGCGCGGTGCAGCTCGTGGGATAGTCACATCCACTAAGATCGCGGTACGGCATTCTGCTTCACTTTCGGCTCGATCACGTGTAGCTCCAACCCAGCCGGGTTGTATAGACAGAGTCTCATAGCTTTGCTGGTGATCGATGTTGATCTGTATCCGGGTCCGATGCTCCTCCTGGGCTCGTGTCATCTGCTGGGGTAGCAGCTGCAGCACACCTCGCCGGGTGTCTTGAATCTGTGGACGCTCTATGCCGCCTTCTTCCATCTCACCCTGGTCACACAAGGTCTCTCCCTGGCCGGGTTCCTCCACCGGTTCGCTCCGTGTGCCCTCCGGGATCACTTGTGGTCTTCCGGTTGCAGCACTATTCTCGGCGTCCTCCGCTTCCGTCTTCGTGTCTCGTAATGGCGACTGCTTCGTTTCCGGTTGCTCATCCAGCCTCTTCCTGATGACGATTTCCTGTCGATCTCCTGCCAGCTTCTCATTGGTAGGAGGGTCTAGGGGCGGAGGTTCTTCTTTTAGAGTGACGGCTGGCTCTCCCAGAGTTAAGGGGAGCCAGGGCGGTTCCTTCTCTTCGCGCCTTGGACCGGGCTGGCCCACGATGGGGGGGTTTGGACACGCCTCCTCTGCACATGGCGTTAGTCGTCTATGGCCGCCATTAAGGTCAGATTTTGGCGGGAAAAGTCCAGAACACGTTCTTTAGGCGCACGGGGTCCAATTCTTTTGGACCAGGTAGATCCTGTTCGTGACGCCAGGTTGTCGAGCCCACTGGGACGGGGGTACTCGGTACCGGACCGGGTCTGCTACTGGGGAAGTCACGGGTGGTCCTGGTCCGGTCCGTGTCCCGGGCCCTGGCAATAATAAGGGTTATTTACAGGGGAATGTCAGTAGTGACGCCACCCACTGTACGCGGCCAGTAATGGGGCCGCCGCTGCTGCAGAACCTCCGGGGATGATGTAATGGCAGCGTAGATGGAATAATTCCCGAGGGCAGAACTGTGTTCTCCGGGGCAGTGATGGTTAAAGTCTATTGTGTAGTGTGCAACTGTCGTCCTACCTGCCTGGCTGCAGTTTTCTTTGTGGCCTCCTGGATGCAGAGGCGCCACAGATACGCGCAGCATCCTTGGCACGCAGCATCTCTATAATCACTCAGGGACCATAGCCCTACCCGTGGAGGGTATGCCCGTGCCGCTGTGGCACCCCAGATACAGAATGGTCCGGCTCCAATTAATCCAGCCCCTGGTGCGACACCTGGTGCTCAGACTCCTGTGCTTGGTGCCTGGTGCCTGGTACTCAGTGCCTTATGCTTGGTGCCCGTGCTTGATGCTTGCTGCTCGATGCCCGATGCTCGGTGCCCAGTGCTTGGTTCTTGATGCTTGGTGCCCAGTGCTCGGTGCCTCGTGCTTGTTGCCCGGTGCTTGATGACCACTGGTTGGTGCCTGGTGCTCAGTGCCTGGTGCTTCGTGCTCGATGCCAGGTGTTCAGTGCCTGGTGCCTGGTGCTTGCTGCTCGATGCATGGTGCTTGCTGCCTGGTGCACGGTGGTCAGTGCCTGGTGCTCGGTGCCTGATGCCTGGTGCCTGGTGCTCTTGGTTTGCTCCATAAGAATTCTAAAGCTAAATGAGAAGGTTTCTGGAATCAGAAATCGTTCTAAACAAACATCTCTGGGAATGTGTCCATGTCTGATACCTCAGTCAGTGACAGGTTAATTCATTACTAGATAGGAAATAATTGCAGACTTCCAGCGCACTATGACCTCCAGCTGCTGGAGATTTCCAAGTAAACTGAGGATGTCTTGTTACATGGAGGCAAAGTACTAAGGTCGATCCTTGTACTGTTCACAGGAAGAATAAAACACAATAAATGAGGAGGAAAAGTGTTAGATAACGGAGGAACACAGCAATAATGTCACAGCGAGGGATATAACAATATAGAAAGGCCAAAAGGCCACCACTAGAGGGAGCTCTCTGCACAAGAATGTATACAACTCGTATTGCAGCTCAATGGAAGCTGGAGAAATGTGTCTGTGGTGAGCGCCCTCTAGTGGTGGCCTCAGGAAGTAAATTCAGGGTAAACCGTTAAGTGCAAACAAGACATTGTGCTCAAAGCTTTACATTTTTTCTTCTCATTTTGCTTTTACCAAATAGCAATTCCTTTGTTTATCTTGCAATAAAGACCATTTTGTTGTGTAAAAAAATTAAGAATCTATTTTTTAGCAATTGTCATTAATTAAATATTTTTTTAATATTTTAATTTTCCTATTTTTTTTTTCATTTTAATTTAGGGCTTTTATTTTTTCAAATATTACATATATATTTATATTTTGTATTTAATTAATCTTGTGTACATTTACATATATTTTTAATTTCAGTTTTTGTGGGGCTTTTATATACAATATATATATATATATACCGTATTTTTCGCTTTATAAGACGCACCTGATTATAAGACGCACCCCCAAATTTGGTGAAGGAAAAAAGAAAAAAATATTTTTTAATGTTAAATGGGGTCCGTCTTATAATGCCAGTGTCCGTCTTACAAAACATATAGGGTATATGTCTCTCATAGCCCCCTCTTCCTGGTACATGGTCCTCATCTTTGGATATAGCTCCCCATCCTAGATATGGCCCCCTTATTCTGGTTATGGCTGGCACACGTCCGCCAGGGCTGACACATGCCCCCAGGGCTCTCACACATCCCCTAGTACTGGCACATGCCCCCAAGGGCTGGCACATGCCCCCCAGGGCTCTCACACGCCCCCAAGGACTGGCACATGCCCCCCAGGGCTCTCACACATCCCCCAGGGCTGGTACATGCCCCCCAGGGCTCTCACACATCCCCCAGGGCTGGTACATGCCCCCCAGGGCTCTCACACATCCCCCAGGGCTGGTACATGCCCCCCAGGGCTCTCACACATCCCCCAGGGCTGGTACATGCCCCGCAGGGCTCTCACACATCCCCTAGGGCTGGCACAAGTCCCCCTCTGGTGCTGGGCACGAGTCCCCCCTCTGGTGCTGGGCACGGGGCCCCCCTCTGGTGCTGGGCACGGGGCCCCCCCTCTGGTGCTGGGCACAGGGGTCCCCCTCTGGTGCTGGGCACGGGGGCCCCCCTCTGGTGCTGGGCACGGGGGCCCCCCTTTGGTGCTGGGGGCCCCCCTCTGGTGCTGGGCACGGGGCCCCCCTCTGGTGCTGGGCACGGGGCCCCCCCTCTGGTGCTGGGCACGGGGGTCCCCCTCTGGTGCTGGGCACGGGGGTCCCCCTCTGGTGCTGGGCACGAGGGCCCCCCTCTGGTGCTGGGCACGGGGCCCCCCTCTGGTGCTGGGCACGGGGCCCCCCCTCTGGTGCTGGGCACGGGGCCCCCCCTCTGGTGCTGGGCACGGGGCCCCCCCTCTGGTGCTGGGCACAGGGGTCCCCCTCTGGTGCTGGGCACGGGGGCCCCCCTCTGGTGCTGGGCACGGGGGCCCCCCTTTGGTGCTGGGGGCCCCCCTCTGGTGCTGGGCACGGGGCCCCCCTCTGGTGCTGGGCACGGGGCCCCCCCTCTGGTGCTGGGCACGGGGGTCCCCCTCTGGTGCTGGGCACGAGGGCCCCCCTCTGGTGCTGGGCACAGGGGCCCCCCTCTGGTGCTGGGCACGGGGCCCCCCCTCTGGTGCTGGGCACGGGGCCCCCCCTCTGGTGCTGGGCACGGGGGTCCCCCTCTGGTGCTGGGCACGGGGGTCCCCCTCTGGTGCTGGGCATGAGGGCCCCCCTCTGGTGCTGGGCACGGGGGTCCCCCTCTGGTGCTGGGCACGGGGGTTCCCCTCTGGTGCTGGGCACAGGGGCCCCCTCTGGTGCTGGGCATGGGGGCCCCCCTCTGGTGCTGGGCACGGGGGTCCCCCTCTGGTGCTGGGCACGAGGGCCCCCCTCTGGTGCTGGGCACGGGGGCCCCCCTCTGGTGCTGGGCACAGGGGGTCCCCCTCTGGTGCTGGGCACGGGGGTCCCCCTCTGGTGCTGGGCACAAAATAACAAACATTTTATACTTACCTCTCCGGCGCTTGCCTCAGTCTTTCAGTGCCTCTCTCCCTGACTGCCGCAATCTTACCTCCGAGGTCACGGAGAAGCCGGTCATGTGATCGGGCGCACACTGATGACTGCAGGGCGGGTGATGTCATCAGTGTGCGCCCGATCACATTACCGGCTTCTCCGTGACCTCGGAGGTAAGATTGCGGCAGTCAGGGAGAGAGGCACTGAAAGACTGAGGCAAGCGCCGGAGAGGTAAGTATAAAATGTTTGTTATTTTATGCCCAGCAACATGGGGGGACTGCAGGGACATTTAATATGCCCTGCTCCCCTGTCCATACCTCGGCGCTAGCTTCAGCACCGAGGTGATGGACAGCGGCAGTGCAGTGCATATTAAATGAGTTAATGAGCGGGGGTCACGTGACCTCCCGCTGCCTCATACAGCCCGCAGCCAGTCCGCCCCAGCCCCCGAACACACTCCAGAGCTGCCCCCACTCTCCCCTGCACCGTACCTTCGTTTTTTAAGACGCACCCCACACTTTCCCCCAGAATTTGGGGGAACAAAAGTGCGTCTTAAAAAGCGAAAAATACGGTGTATATATATATATATATATATATAATTTTTTTTTTTATTTTAATTTAGGGCTTCTATCTTCCTAATTACAATATGCATATATATATATATATATATATATACAGTTAGGGCCAGAAATATTTGGACAGTGACACAAGTTTGATATTTTAGCTGTTTACAAAAACATGTTCAGAAATACAATTATATATATAATATGGGCTGAAAGTGCACACTCCCAGCTGCAATATGAGAGTTTCCACATCCAAATCGGAGAAAGGGTTTAGGAATCATAGCTCTGTAATGCATAGCCTCCTCTTTTTCAAGGGACCAAAAGTAATTGGACAATAGATTCTAAGGGCTGCAATTAACTCTGAAGGTGTCTCCCTCGTTAACCTGTAATCAGTGAAGTAGTTAAAAGGTCAGGGGTGGATTCCAGATGTGTGGTTTTGCATTTGGAAGCTGTTGCTGTGACCAGACAACATGCGGTCAAAGGAACTCTCAATTGAGGTGAAGCAGAACACCCTGAGGCTGAAAAAAAAAGAAAAAATCCATCAGAGAGATAGCAGACATGTTTGGAGTAGCAAAATCAACAGTTGGGTACATTCTGAGAAAAAAGGAATTGACTGGTGAGCTTGGGAACTCAAAAAGGCCTGGGCGTCCATGGATGACAACAGTGGTGGATGATCGCCGCATACTTTATTTGGTGAAGAAGAACCCGTTCACAACATCAACTGAAGTCCAGAACACTCTCAGTGAAGTAGGTGTATCTGTCTCTAAGTCAACAGTAAAGAGAAGACTCCATGACAGTAAATACAAAGGGTTCACATCTAGATGCAAACCATTCATCAATTCCAAAAATAGACAGGCCAGAGTTAAATTTGCTGAAAAACACCTCAAGAAGCCAGCTCAGTTCTGGAAGAGTATTCTATGGACAGATGAGACAAAGATCAACCTGTACCAGAATGATGGGAAGAAAAAAGTTTGGAGAAGAAAGGGAACGGCACATGATCCAAGGCACACCACATCCTCTGTAAAACATGGTGGAGGCAACGTGATGGCATGGGCATGCATGGCTTTCAATGGCACTGGGTCACTTGTGTTTATTGATGACATAACAGCAGACAAGAGTAGCCGGATGAATTCTGAAGTGTACCGGGATATACTTTCAGCCCAGATTCAGCCAAATGCTGCAAAGTTGATTGGACGGCGCTTCATAGTACAGATGGACAATGACCCCAAGCATACAGCCAAAGCTACCCAGGAGTTCATGAGTGCAAAAAAGTGGAACATTCTGCAATGGCCAAGTCAATCACCAGATCTTAACCCAATTGAGCATGCATTTCACTTGCTCAAATCCAGACTTAAGACGGAAAGACCCACAAACAAGCAAGACCTGAAGGCTGCGGCTGTAAAGGCCTGGCAAAGCATTAAGAAGAAGGAAACCCAGCGTTTGGTGATGTCCATGGGTTCCAGACTTAAGGCAGTGATTGCCTCCAAAGGATTCGCAACAAAATATTGAAAATAAAAATTATTTGTTTGGGTTATGTTTATTTGTCCAATTACTTTTGACCTCCTAAAATGTGGAGTGTTTGTAAAGAAATGTGTACAATTCCTACATTTTCTATCAGATATTTTTGTTCAACCCTTCAAATTAAACGTTACAATCTGCACTTGAATTCTGTTGTAGAGGTTTCATGTCAAATCCAATGTGGTGGCATGCAGAGCCCAACTCGCCAAAATTGTGTCACTGTCCAAATATTTCTGACCCTAACTGTATATATATATATATATATATGATTGTATTTTGGTCTTTTTTAATTTAAATATGTTATGTATATTATTATATTATATGAATATTTATATTTTTATTTAATTTTCTTTAGGGCTTTTAATTTGATAAATATTTTGTATATATATATATATATATATATATATATATATGTTTTTTTTTTTTATTTCATGTTATTTTAGGGCCTTTAGTTCTCTAGATAACAAATATACATATATATATTTTTTTTTCTTTTTTTTAAGGTAACAATTTCTTTAATATATTCCATGCCCCTATGTTTGAGCCTGGGCATCATATTTATTTTTTATGATTTTTTTACTCAATTTTTGCCAAGATATGTTTATATTAAAGATTGCAATACAAGCCAACACTCAAAGGGTACTGTTCACGCCCATCATGAACATGTGGGGAAACATAGCAATCCTCATGTAGATTGTCAAAACACAAGGTATTACATGACACAGTGTGGCAATTCACCCAGGGATTAATAGGCTAAGGTTTGTGGCATCTGTACAACCCTACATAAACCCCCAAGTTTTCCCAAGCTTACCCAGGTGTTGTTATTGGCAGGTGGCTGCTGTGCTCAGAGACCCGACGCCCGTTTCGAGGGCAATATGCCCGCTTCTTCGGGGGGAAGCTCTTACTCCCGCCAGGCAGGCCTTTTGAAGAAATGGATGTAGGGTATCTGTCCACAGCAGCCACCTGCCAATAACAACACCTGGGTAAGCTTGGGAAAACTTAGGGATTTATGTAGGGTTGTACAGGTGCCATAAACCTTAGCCTATTAATCCCTGGGTGAATTGCCACACTGTGTCATGTAATAGTGGAATTCCCTGTATAGAGACAACGGGTCACTTATGGTATGATGTGTATCTTTGCTAGCTTTGATTGCTATATGCAAAAACATGACATTCGAGGGAGGATTTCCCGGTCGTTAATTGACCAACCCCCCATCAATTAAATAACAACACAACACTGCTAGTGACTTGGTTAAACAAATTGGCCACAGCAGCCTTTATTGCCTATTGTTTACATACTAAGAAAAGCCTATGGGCACGCCATCCAACTGGCGTCCCAACTTCAACAATAGGCACCACATACATATCATACATGGATACGCCCGGTCCAGAAGGCTCCAAAACGTGTCCCTGGCCACAAAACACCGACCCCAGGAACGAGGTATTGATTACCCCAACCTTGCAGAACCCCGTGCCTGCAAGGTACCTGCAACCGGAGCCACTATACCTTCCAACTGGCTCACCTCCCAATTATGAGTGTAGATTCACTGCCTCTGGACCAGACCGACCCCCGCTGCCATGACAAACATCCAACACTACCTAAGATAAATTACCAACCCACTTGCGCTACCAAACATTCACACATCACCTCAAACACCTCCAGTAACTCAGACCCAAACAAGGGAGGGCGGGCAGTAAACTGTCCTGGCTTCCCCGGGAAATGGATTGAGGGGTTACTTCCCTCCCTCTACCCTATAACTGCCCCTTAAGCTCCCCCTCTTCCTCCCCGTAAACCAAACCCCCCAACCAATTATCTCCCTCTGCCTTTTCTGAACTTCCTTAATCCTGTACCTTCCCACTAATAACTCCCTCCCTCCCCGAATGTCATGGGGTCTGTCCACCTGATGGGCTCCCCGGCCTACTCATATTCTGTAAATAAGTCTCCCATTCTGGTGTGTTGTAAACCTTTGGCTTGGGACCGTGCAATAATTAGTTTCCTGTCTTTTCTGTATGGTTAAGTCTGTATAAATTCAATAAAAAAACATTGTAAAATCCTCTTCTCTTGTGTTTTGATTTTATATTAAAGATCGTATTTAGGCTACGTTCACACATTTGCGTATTTTGCTGCGCTTTTTGCGCGCGCTTTTTGCCGCGTTTTTCGGCCGCGCAAAAAAGCGCAGCAAAATACGCAGGGGCTTTCACACACTGCGCTTTCTTCCCCCCAGAAAGCGCAGTGATGTCACAGAGGGGAGGAAGAATCCTGCTTCCTCCTCCCCTCTGTGACAGCTGTGGCCGCCCCATTAGATTCCACAGTGTGTTAATACACACTGTGAAATCTACATTAAACAGAGGCAAGTTAATGAAAAATAAAAAACAATCAATACTTCACCTCTCCGACGCCTTCTCCCGGTGTGCGATCTCCGATTTCAAGTGAGCTCTGTTCTGACAGGACCTGTGATGACGTCAGAGGGGGGGGTCGTTCCCGGGGCGGTCCCATCGCTGATTGGCTGCTCGCGGTCACATGACCGCGAGTGCACGGGAACGCCCCCCTCTGACATCACCACAGGTCTTGTCAGAAGAGATCTGACTTACAACCGGGGATCGCACAGCGGGAGAAGGCACCGGACAGCGGGAGAAGGCGTCGGATGGTGATGTATTCATTCTTTTTTATTTTTCACACACTTGCTTTTGTTTAATTTAGACTTCACAGTGTGTATTAACACACTGTGGAATCTAATGGGCGGCCACAGCTGTCACAGAGGGGAGGAGGAAGCAGGATTCTTCCTCCCCTCTGGGAAAATACGCAGAAGTAGCTGCGTAAACAATTGACATATCAATTGTTTACGGAGCTGCGTTTTCTCCCGGAAAACGCACTGCGTATTTTTAACGCAATGTCTGCACTGCAAAGTCAATTTCCCATTCACTTTGCAGGCAGACAAAAGACACATTGCGTATTTTGAAAAGCGCACGTAAAAAAACGCGGCAAAATACGCAATGTGTGAACGCAGCCTAAATCCGGAGACACAAATGGTCCTGTAGCTTCTCTGCTCGGCTGCTCTATAGAGGATTTGCCTCCAGGTTTCACAATTTCAATATTAAATAGATTTGTGATGACTTGGTGAGACGGGTGTACTTACTTTGAATCCATATCTGAATTACTATTTTATCCTCATAAAAATGTGAGCGTTTTCTGAGTCCCTCTATAAAATGAAACAGTTCCTGAGTCCAGGGGGGAATGATTCATCAAAGCTGTCATGGCAGAACATCAGTGTGATGGTAACACTGACATATCAGTATGATGTCTGGGGTCAGTACTATATGGTAACACTCACGTGTCAGTATGATGTCTCGGGTCAGTACTATATGGTAACACTGACATATCAGTATGATGTCTCGGGTCAGTACTATATGGTAACACTGAGGTGTCGGTATGATGCCTCGGGTCAGTACTATATGGTAACACTGACGTGTCAGTATGATGTCTCGGGTCAGTACTATATGGTAACACTGATGTGTCTGTATGATGTCTCGGGTCAGTACTATATGGTAACACTGAGGTGTCGGTATGATGTCTGGGGTCAGTACTATATGGTAACACTGAGGAGTCGGTATGATGTCTCGGGTCAGTACTATATGGTAACACTGACGTGTCGGTATGATGTCTCGGGGTCAGTACTATATGGTAACACTGAGGTGTCGGTATGATGCATCAGGTCAGTACTATATGGTAGCACTGACGTGTCGGTATGATGTCTCGGGTCAGTACTATATGGTAACACTGACATGTCGGTATGATGCCTCGGGTCAGTACTATATGGTAACACTGACATATCAGTATGATGCCTCGGGTCAGTACTATATGGTAACACTGATGTGTCGGTATGATGCCTCGGGTCAATACTATATGGTAACACTGACGTGTCGGTATGATGCCTCGGGTCAGTACTATATGGTAACACTGAGGTGTCAGTATGATGCCTCGGGTCAGTACTATATGGTAACACTGATATGTCGGTATGACATCTCGAGTCAGTACTATATGGTAACACAGACGTGTCGGTATGATGTCTTGCGTCAGTACTATATGGTAACACTGATGTGTCGGTATGATGTCTTGGGTCAGTAGTATATGGAAACACTGACGTGTTGGTAGGTTGCCTGAGGGGACCGGCCCCGATCTGGTGGGAGTGCTGCATGCCTCAGTCAGGAAAACCGGAGGCCATCGTGTTCTGCAGTGGCCACCAACCGTGGATACTTGCCAGGACGGTAGCAAGAACTGGGATCCGGGGGTGTGCCGACGCAGTCACCCTACAAGTCCCGCCACCATCAGCCTGGGACCTTGTCCACGAAAGTGCTGGAAGGAGGGAGAGTATACGGCACAGGGGAAGAGCAAACAGGAAAGGCTATGAATGCTGTCTTGGTGGAGTGGCCCTAATCATCTGGGAACTAACCTGGCTGCACGTTGGAGGAGCACAGCACCCAGCTGGGTGAACGTGACTGATTATCGAGTATAGATAACGAACTGCACAAATTGTGTTTGTCTCCTTCTTCCTCGCCCGGTGGCCTTCTTCACAACCACCATTACCAAAGACTATTCACATTATTCCTGGGGCCCAGCTTCACCTGTGGGGAGCTTTACCATCCCGGCTGCACTACCATCTGCCCCAGCGGTCATACCCTGCAGCGTCGGCCATCCCTGGCCAAGTACCACAGTGGTGTCATGAACTATTCCCTGTAAATAATTCCCTTTTACTGCATGCCCAGGGCCACGAAGCAGGGTCACCGCCACCGTGACCTCCCAAGCACCGACCGGCCCGGTTTACCAAGTACCCCACGGACCTGGTGGGCGTCACACTAACACTGACGTGTAGGTATGATGTCTGGGGTCAGTACTATATGGTAACACTGACATGTCGGTATGATGCCTCGGGTCAGTACTATATGGTAACACTGATGTGTCTGTATGATGTCTTGGGTCAGTACTATATGATAACACTGACGTGTCGGTATGATGCCTTGGGTCAGTATTATATGGTAACACTGACATGTTGGTATGATGCCTCGGGTCAGTACTATATGGTAACACTGACATGTCGGTATGATGTCTGGGGTCAGTACTATATGGTAAAACTGATATGTCGGTATGATGCCTCGGGTCAGTACTATATGGTAACACTGACGTGTCGGTATGATGCCTCGTGTCAGTACTATATGGTAACACTGACGTGTCGTATGATGCCTCGGGTCAGTACTATAAGGTAACACTGATTTGTCGGTATGATGCCTCGGGTCAGTACTATATGGTAACACTGACATGTCGGTATGATGTCTGGGGTCAGTACTATATGGTAACACTGACATGACGGTATGATGCCTTGGGTCAGTACTATATGGTAACACTGACATGTCGGTATGATGTCTGGGGTCAGTACTATATGGTAACATTGATGTGTCGGTATGATGTCTTAGGTCAGTACTATATCGTAACACTGACGTGTCGGTAGGATGCCTCGGGTCAGTACTATATGGTAACACTGACATGACGGTATGATGCCTTGGGTCAGTACTATATGGTAACACTGACATGTCGGTATGATGTCTCGGGTCAGTACTATATGGTAACACTGACGTGTCGGTATGATGCCTTAGGTCAGTACTATATCGTAACACTGACGTGTCGGTAGGATGCCTCGGGTCAGTACTATATGGTAACACTGACGTGTCGGTATGATGTCTGGGTCAGTACTATATGGTAACATTGACGTGTCGGTATGATGCCTCGGGTCAGTACTATATGGTAACACTTACGTGTCAGTATGATGTCTCGGGTCAGTACTATATGGTAACACTGACATATTGGTATGATGTCTGGGGTCAGTACTATATGGTAACACTGAGGTGTCGGTATGATGTCTCGGGTCAGTACTATATGGTAACACTTACGTGTCAGTATGATGTCTCGGGTCAGTACTATATGGTAACACTGACATATTGGTATGATGTCTCGGGTCAGTACTATATGGTAACACTGAGGTGTTGGTATGATGCCGCAGGTCAGTACTATATGATAACACTGATGGGTCAGTACAAGCTCGTAAATATCAAACATGCATACTTTTACTGTTATCTAAGTGGTGAAAAAAAATCAAAAGTTTTAAAGAAAAACAATTTTCACTTTTGTGACCTGTATCGTTCTCATTTTTCAGAATCTGGGGCTGTGTGATGTCTTCCATTTGCGTCTTGAACTGTTGTTTCCAATGATACCATTCTTGGGTAGATGTGATGTTTTGATCACCCATTATTGCATTTTCTTGCAGTCTTACGGCGACAGAAAAATTGTAATGTTGGCGTTTGGACTTTTCTTTTTCGTTTATATTCTGACAGATCGGGCATTTCTTTATATGGCATTGCAAATATGTATTGTATTCAAAGACAAAAGGGTGAATGAACTATGTTTCTTTTTCGTATTTTAACAAAACTGTTGATATGCTTGTACTTTGTTTAAAACTTTAAATATTTCTTAATTTGACATGATCCCTTAGGGCACCTCAGCACTGCACAGTGCAACTGCTTGTGCTATGCAGAGAGATGCTTCAGCATATCCTGGGACCTAAGTACCAGGATAGGAGACATATGGACCAGGATGGGGACATATATACCAGGATTAGGATATGTGTATATGAATACCAGGACTGGGCTCAAGATGCGGTACGTAAATACCAGGATAGGAGAATATATGTACAAGGATGGGGACATATATTCCAGGATGGGGACATATATAACAGGATGGGGTACATATATGCCAGGATAGGAGACATATATACCAGGGTGGGGAAGATATATACCAGGATGGGGAAGATATATACCAGGATGGGCCAAGTATGGGGACACATATACCAGGATGAGGACTGATATACCAGAATGTGAGATACAGTATGTATAGCAGGATGGGGACATATATACCAGGATGGGATACATATATACCAGGATGGGCCCAGTATGAAGAACATATATACCAGGGTGGGGGACACATATACCGTAAAGGGGCTGAGGATGGGGCATTACTACATAATGAAGTGGGGAAATAGTTATGCATTTATAGGATTTTGAACACTACAAGGAGCCATACATCTGACCGACACGTGGGGTGGGGGGGGGGGGAAGTGGAGCAGGTCCAATTTCTCACCTGGGCCCATCGATCTCTACTGACGCCACTGGAGCTAAGCTACGTACTATATAAATACATATCATAATAACATGGAAAGAATGAGTAGAAATAGCACTAGATGAAATATGGCCCAGTAATAGATTATCCCCAACTTCTGCTGTAATATGGTATCGTATTTTAGATGTAAGCAGACTTTATACATTGGCGTTATCCCGTACTCATACATCCAGCCGAAAAGATCTTTATTTAGTAAACACAAAGAGTTCAGCACAGAGAATCCCCTGTCCCTGTGTATTTGCATTGCTTAAATACATATGACAAGAGCGCCACCCAGAGGCCAAATTGTAATGAAAAATGCAGAAAACTAATGTAGCGGTAGGTTGTATCCCATGTGAGCATAGAAAATAAGTGTATATTTTTGTCCTCTTCATGTATGAAATAAATTCAGTTCTTAGTAGAGGAAGGTTTGTGGAAAGTCCTTACAAAGGTTACGGGCCGCATTGTGTCATGTATGTTACTTTCCCATCTGTGGAGATATATGAATGTCTTTGGTCATTGTGATAAATAGTATAATATATTTAACATCCTCCACCCAACAAAGAAGTCTCCAGTAAATAATTCCTTGAGTTTTTTTTTTAAAATGTCTTCAGTCATTTTGTCTAGAAAATCTGGGTGACATCTACAATGGCCGCCAGTACAGGTGTTGGAGTCTTCACAGCCAAAAGTGCCCTTTGACAGGTTCTTTGGGCCCTATAGTGCCCAGGGGTGACAGTGTCCCCCTATTGTTGCACCCCGGCACATTCCTTACTTAGGACAACATAGTACACAACCATTACGACAACGGCAAGATCGGCCATATTGGTTGTCACCCAGATTTCCATGACATGAACAGCCGGTGACCCATGGACCCGGAATCACCATCTCTAATAAAAAGTCTCATCTGTCCATCCTTTCCTAACTTATCTTGGCAATTGTGGGTAATAGTTACTCCAGGGTTGCCCATTCTTTGTAGGCCTCTTTTTGTCGCCCTTGCCCATTTGGTCTCTGTCTTTTTTGCACCTCAGACCTCGACCACAAGGCTCCTTGGTCAGAAAATACAACAGGGCGTTGAGAAAAGAATTGGCGCTGGCCAGGGGTCGGGTTACTTTGTAGCAGACGGCCACCACTCCCAAGGCACGACATCCACCTAAAGCCGCGCCGCCAGCCCGCATCGTCAAAAAAATGGTGCGGGTGATGTGGAAAGGTAGGAAGCAAAGAGCGAACAGAAGGGTGATGGTGACAATGGTCCGGATAGACTTACGTCTTTGGGTCACACCTGGCACTGGCCCTGGTACAACACCTCCACGGAGAGTTCGGCACAGGGTGCGCACCACTCTTGAGTAGCACCAGGCAGTCAGCGAAAAGGGCAAGAAAAATCCTGCTACGTGTAGAAAAAGACCATATGGCATGTAGCGTTGAAGGTCCGCATCTAAGGCATCATCCCAACAGGTCACTATATCTTCTGGACCTTCCAGTGGGCCGGTACGGGCAAATAGAAGTATAGGGAGGTCATTGCAAATACCACGGCCCATACCAGTAGGCAGGTTGCCCTCACCCAACGCATAGTCTCCAGCCTCATAGAACGCATGGGATGGCAGATGCCAAGGTATCGATGGAACGAGATGCATGTCAAGAAGAAGATGCTGCAGTACAGGTTGAAGTAGAAGAGGAACCGAACCAAACGGCACATAGGGTCTCCAAACAACCAGCGGTCCCTAGAGATGTAACTGGCAATTAGGAAGGGCAGGGACAAGCTGTACATGAGGTCACTGAGGGCCAGGTTGAACATATAGACCAACGATGGGTTCCAAGGTCGGCGTAGGCAGCGTGTGAGCACAATGGAGTTCAAAGCCAGGCTGAGCAGGAAGGTGATGAGGTAGCAGGTTGGCAGGAAGATGTGCTTGTAGGACTCATCCAGTTGGCATGATGAACCTGGTGATGAGGATGAAGTGGGAGCCGAGGAGTTAAGAAATGGGGTGATGGAAGAGAAGGGCATCCTGGAGCGGGTGTATACACTGCTATGGAGGTCCCAGCATCACAGGGTTGTAGAACCGAGGAAGGTCTATAAAGAGGAGAAAAAAACACATCGTTACTAATATTACATACACAAATTACCTATTTTACCCCAAAATTACTTGACCTCCATTACCCATTCTTTGATTCTTGTCACACAGCTAAAGGGAATCTGTCAGCAGGTTTTTTCTATGTAATTTGACGGCAGCATGACCCCGATTTCAGTGATATGTCACTTAGCTTTCTGGGTGAAGCAGTTATAACGGATTCACAATTTTCTCTGTTGTGGATCTAGAAGAGCTCAGATGATGTGCCCTGTATAACCCAACCCACACCACTGATTGGCAGCCTTCCGTGTACACTGTATAGTGAGTAAAAGCTGCTAATCAGTGCTGGGAGGCATGGCTGGACTAGGAGGCACGAGATACCTAGTTCTGTAGTGATAATCTCCTGCTGAAAAAATACTGCAAACAAAGCCAAATGAGTGATACATTGCCAGAATCAGGGTCTCTGTCCCTACATCTTGCTGCATTCAGATTAAATAGCAAAAAAACGTGCTGACAGGTTCCCTTTAACCGCCTTCAAAAGGGCTAATTTACATACGGCTAAATGATGGATTTTTCAAGTGAAATCTGCAAGAATAAGTAGCATGTAGCTTCTTTCCTTGGATTATTTCTCCGGTGTAGGCAAAAATCTGTTACATTTGGATACTGATTTGATGAGAATTGCAGTACTGAATCCATTGAAATCTCAGTATAATCTGGCTATGGATGAAGAAAGGAACAAAATGCAGCACAGAGTTTTTATTCATGTACTAGATGGTGGCCCGATTCTAAAGAATCAGGTAGTCTAGAATCCATATATAGTTTATTTACTAATAGTTAGGAGAGTGCGGTGAAATTAATTACACGGTGGCTCAGCGGTTAGCACTGTATATGGTGGCTCAGTGGTTAGCACTGTATATGGTGGCTCAGTGATTAGCACAGTACGGTGGCTTAGTGGTTAGCACTGTATATGGTGGCTCAGTGGTTAGTACTGTATATGGTTGCTCAGTGGTTAGCACTGTATATGGTGGCTCAGTGGTTAGTACTGTATATGGTTGCTCAGTGGTTAGCTCTGTATACGGTGGCTCAGTGGTATCACTGTATATGGTGGCTCAGTGGTTAGTACTGTATATGGTTGCTCAGTGGTTAGCACTGTATATGGTGGCTCAGTGGTTAGCACTGTATATGGTGGCTCAGTGGTTAGCACTGTATATGGTGGCTCACTGATTAGCATTGTATGGTGGCTCAGTGGTTAGCACTGTATATGGTGGCTCAGTGGTTAGCACTGTATATGGTGGCTCAGTGGTTAGCACTGTATATGGTGGCTCAATGATTAGCATTGTATGGTGGCTCAGTGGTTAGCACTGTATATGGTGGCTCAGTGGTTAGTACTGTATATGGTTACTCAGTGGTTAGCACTGTATATGGTGGCTCAGTGGTTAGCACTGTATATGGTGGCTCAGTGGTTAGCACTGTATGGTGGCTCAGTGGTTAGCACTGTATATGGTGGCTCAGTGGCTAGCATTTTATATGGTGGCTCAGTGGTTGGCACTGTATATGGTGGCTCAGTGGTTAGCACTGTATACGGTGGCTCAGTGGTTAGCACTGTATATTGTGGCTCAGTGGTTAGCACTGTATATGGTGGCTCAGTGGTTAGCACTGTATATGGTGGTTCAGTCGTTAGCACTGTATATGGTGGCTCAGTCGTCAGCACAGGATGGAGGCTGAGTGGTCAGCGCAGGATGGAGGCTGAGTGGTCAGCACAGGATGGAGGCTGAGTGGTCAGCACAGGATGGAAGCTGAGTGGTCAGCGCGGGATGGAGGCTGAGTGGTCAGCGCGGGATGGAGGCTGAGTGGTCAGCGCGGGATGGAGGCTGAGTGGTCAGCGCGGGATGGAGGCTGAGTGGTCAGCACGGGAAGGAGGCTGAGTGGTCAGTGCGGGACGGAGGCTGAGTGGTCAGCGCGGGACGGAGGCTGAGTGGTCAGCACAGGATGGAGGCTGAGTGGTCAGCACAGGATGGAGGCTGAGTGGTCAGCACAGGATGGAAGCTGAGTGGTCAGCGCGGGATGGAGGCTGAGTGGTCAGCACAGGATGGAGGCTGAGTGGTCAGCACAGGATGGAAGCTGAGTGGTCAGCGCGGGATGGAGGCTGAGTGGTCAGCGCGGGATGGAGACTGAGTGGTCAGCGCGGGATGGAGGCTGAGTGGTCAGCGCGGGATGGAGGCTGAGTGGTCAGCGCGGGATGGAGGCTGAGTGGTCAGCACGGGAAGGAGGCTGAGTGGTCAGTGCGGGACGGAGGCTGAGTGGTCAGCGCGGGACGGAGGCTGAGTGGTCAGCGCGGGACGGAGGCTGAGTGGTCAGCGCGGGACGGAGGCTCGGTGGTCAGCGCGGGACGGAGGCTCGGTTGTCAGCGCAGGGGAGGTGGGCGGAGCCAGGCGGGTGCGGGGAAAGGTGGGCGGAGCTTGGCAGGAGGCCCGCGAGGTTGGCGGAGCTTGGCGGGAGCCCTGCAAGGTGGGCGGCGCTTGGCAGGAGCCCTGCAAGGTGGGCGGAGCCTGGCGGGATCCCCGCGAGGTGGGCGGAGCCTGGCAGGATTCCCGCGAGGTGCGCGGAGGCTGGCGGGATCGGCGCAGTGGGATGGCGGTCGGGTAAGTATACCGGAGACTGGTAGTCTGCATGAGAGTATGAGTGTGTGTGTGTGGGGGGGGGAGGGGTACGATAGTGTTGTGTCAGGGGTGTACGTGTGTGTGGACGTGGCGTGGGTTGGGGGGGGTGAGTGGAGTAGTGTGGGTCGCCAGGGTACTCCCGGTTAGGGCGGCCATCTTGGTCCACCCTGAGCGGGTGTACCCTGGGACAAAGTTACGGAAGTGTGTGCAAAGTGACGGAAGTGACATCACAAATCTCTTGTGGTTTTATATATTAGATGTGGAACACATGGGACATAAGATTAAAATGTCAAGTTAGCATCTATGCATTTCAGACCTCCGTTAATCATGAGATGCTGTGATACCTGAAACGTTTAGATGTCAACGTGAAGTTTTAATCTTACGTCCCCTGTGTTATACATACCTAAATAAAGAAGTCAGAATATCAGTGCAGTTGGATTTTCTTCCTTTCCTCATCCATCTCCTCTGAGCCATTGCAGAGAGGACCTTCCGTCCTCCGAAAAGCAGAGGATACATCACGGTGAGCTGGAACTTTTCCTCTCTTATGTTCTGGCTATGCCCTAAAACTGCAACAAGTCATCCAGGTTGGTCTGGTGTCATTACTTCTCAGATGTTGACCATAGAACTTAATGAAAGTCCTAGCTTCAGTCCCAAAATGATGGTCTTGACCTTAGTTGACTCACATGGCGGACCTCTTGTTAGCTAAAGACGTACTGGGTGAAAGTAGTCAACCTCATTAGGTTGTGTTGGCTGTTGGGTCTACGCTAAAACGACAACATCTCATCCAGGTTGATTAGGTGTCATTACTTCTCAGATATTATACAACTCAATAAAAGCCCTAGTGGGTAATCCAGTCCCGAAATGAGGGTCTTGACCTTAGCTGACTCACATTGAGGACCTCCTGTTGTAGCCAAAGAAGTACTGGGTGAAAGTAGTCAACCTCATCAGGTTGTGTTGGCCGTTGGGTCTACGCTAAAACTACAAGTCATCCAGATTGATTGGGTCTCATTACTTCTCAGATATTAATCATACAACTCAACGCAAGCCCTAGTCAGTCATCCAGTCCCGAAATGAGGATCTTGACCATAGCTGGCTCACATGGAGGACCTCCTGTTGTTAGCCAAAGAAGTAGTGGGTGAAAGTAGTCAACCCCATTATGGTGATTTGGCTGTTGGGTCTAAGCTAAATCTACAACATGTTACCCAGGTTGGTCGGGTCTCATTACTTCTAAGTTGACCATAGAACTCAATGAAAGTTCTAATGGGAGATCCAGTCCCAAAAAGTTGGTCTTGACCTTAGCTGACTCACATGGAGGACCTCCTGTTGTTACCCAAAGAAGTACTGGGTAAAAGTACTCAATCTCATTAGGTCATGTTGGTTGTTGGGTCTACACTGATAATATGGGTCCAGATAGGGGAGTAACATAACAACATGCAATCATTTGACCTGGACACGGAAACCACCCCTTGACATACACACGTTGTACCAAAACACATATTTGTCTTCGTTAAACACTATGCTTCTTCCTTTGTCAGCATTTCTGCTTCATTAATTCCTCTTAATGAGTAACGAAGCTACGGCCACCATGACCCTTCTCCACCACCCCCTCCCATATTTTCCTGGCATCAGCTATAGTCAGCCCTGTAGATTGTCCACAGATTATTTACCTCGATGGCTGAAATCTTCCTACGACCAATGTTGTGGTTAGGTAGACGTTTTATGGATTGCCCTCCTTGGTGCCGGAGTTCCAAGAAGGGTGGCATTTAATAAAAACCATAACAACAGACCATGAAGATAGAGATGATTCAGACACTAAGATTGATGCCACAAATAATCTGCGCATCTATGGAAACAAATGGATCATTAAAATGATCTATCGTCTTACAATGTGTTTAGCTTGTACTGTGCAAATGGTAATCATCGTGTAACGTGGGTGACTGTTATCAGTAAAGTCCAGGAGAATTAAGGGTAAAAATGGATGAGAAAATAAATAAAGCAGGGGAACCAAATGCCGAAAACATCAAAAGCTAACATCAAAAAGTTCATCAACGACTCAAAAGTCTGCCACCTATTTTCTCTACATCTACTCTTGGGTTTGACCCTTTGGAAGTTTTCCCCACTCTTGGTTGCCTAGGTTTACCAATTTGGGCTGGAGGCATTTTTATAGCCAAACCTGTCCAATATTGACTCTAGAGATGAGAACATTGATCTAAATCTCAGTATCCATTAAAATTGTAGATTGACTCCTCTGGCCATGAAGTTGATCTTGGTCATACATTGGCAACACTTAAATCTGGCAACAATTTTTACCAATCATGTTGACCAATGTTGGTTGTGACATGGTAAAAACGATCTTAATGTGGTCAACCCCGATGGCCGGAAGGTGGTGTATTTTTCTTGTAATGGAAGCTTCTTTCTTAATTTTCCATGAAATGTTCCATCTGAAAGCAAGAACTATAGGATTGATGGGCTGGGATCAAGCAAGGGACTAATTTCGATGGGACATTGGAGATTTCCTAACAATGACTAATCTCTGTTCACATGTTGTTCCAAGTCAAGTCATACAACTCACGTGGACGAGTCTGCACCCCACTCATGAAATCGGACATATACATTTTAGTATATATCTCTAGGGGTGAAGGATCTTCTCCCACCAAGATTAACGCAAGTGACCATATGAAGGTTCTTCTCCCACCAATTGACCAAAGAAGATATCTATCACTAGAAGTTTCCTGCCTTTGGAGTATTTTTACTAAAGACAATGCAACCCATCCTATAAGATTCATTGAGTTTCTAAGGAACAGATGTCTCCAGCTCAGTAATCATTACCGGGTAGACAAGATTGATCTCATAGTCTCCAACACAATAACCAGTGGAATAAAGATAAATCATAAAACTCTACTCACGAGAACCCGTCCGTCTCTTACCTGCATGGTCATTGCCTTTACTAAAGGCGAGTTGAGGTCACCAGGAGAAGCATCCCTTGTAGTAATGACTCTGCGGATCTCCAGGTAGGGAGCTTTATCTCCAGCCTCCTCCTCCTCCTGTTAGCTGATGTTCTCTCCTCTGACTCTTGCAGTTTTTTTCCTTCTTGTCACTTTTTCTGCTGTGCTCCTTGTTGTACTTTGCTCTTTCGGGATCACTGGATTTCAGTATATCTCATTAGCTCCTCGTCTTCCCATTGGATAACTTGTCTCAGTGCCCCTTCCTCTTTCACCCTCCTTGAATAAACTCTCTGCTCCTTACAAAATGCAGGTGGCATCTTCTACTCCTGAACCCATTCACATGTCAGGGAGGTCACTGGTTCACAGATGGGGACCCCCCTAGTTTGCAATGTTCTCTGCACTTTGATGACTAAGGGAATACAGAGTTATGCCACCAAGTGTAATGATATCAGAAGAATGTCAAAATCTAAATAAATTAGTGGGTAATCCTTCAGAAAGCACGCTACATATCTTATTCCAGGGGCGGACTTACCATTGGTGCAACCTGGGGCCCCAAGAGATTAAGGGACCCATTTTGACCTAAAAAAATGTGTAATTGTGCATTATGGGGAGCTATTGTATTGTTCTTGCATAGGGGCCCTCTTTTGTCTGTGTCTACCAGTGTCTTATCCTGTATTTTAGGGGTTGAGGCTAAAGGCAGGAGCCCCCAGCTCAGGTTGGGAAGACTTACAAGACTCCTTTTTGGAATCCTGAGCACCACTTGGTGGGGTCTGATTAGTGTCTCAATGTTACCCTCAATGGTACTCTCTTGGTTAACCTGTCATACTATTAAACTGGTAAGTCATCATAATCATCACAAGTGGTACCATATCGCCCATAACAGTTTATCAAGACACACTAATCCCAATGAAATGGCCAGGCCTCCAACTAAGACATGACTATAACAATTGTTGTAGTGCCTGTGACGACTCAGCATCTGGCCACTTGTGGGGGGTGGGGGGGGATGGCTTGAACTATTCTTAATTATGAAACACATACAGTCATGGCCAAAAGTATTGACACCCCTGCAATTCTGTCAGATAATACTCAGTTTCTTCCTGAAAATGATTGCAATCACAAATTCTTTGGTATTATTATCTTCATTTAATTTGTCTTCAATGAAAAAAACACAAAAATATTTGTCCTAAAGCCAAATTGGATATAATTCCACACCAAACATAAAAAAGGGGGTGGACAAAAGTATTGGTACCCTTAGAAAAATCATGTGATGCTTCTCTAATTTGTGTAATTAACAGCACCTGTAACTTACCTGTGGCACCTAACAGGTGTTGGCAATAACTAAATCACACTTGCAGCCAGTTGACATGGATTAAACTTGACTCAACCTCTGTCCTGTGTCCTTGTGTGTACCACATTGAGCATGGAGAAAAGAAAGAAGACCAAAGAACTGTCTGAGGACTTGAGAAACCAAATTGTGAGGAAGCATGAGCAATCTCAAGGCTACAAGTCCATCTCCAAAGACCTGAATGTTCCTGTGTCTACCGTGCGCAGTGTCATCAAGAGGTTTAAAGCCCATGGCACTGTGGCTAATCTCCCTAGATGTGGATGGAAAAGAAAAATTGACAAGAGATTTCAACGCAAAATTGTGCGGATGGTGGATAAAGAACCTCGACTAACATCCAAACAAGTTCAAGCTGCCCTGCAGTCCGAGGGTACAACATTGTCAACCCGTACCATCTGTTGGCGTCTGAATGAAAAGGGACTGTATGGTAGGATACCCAGGAAGACCCCACTTCTTACCCCGAGACATAAAAAAGCCAGGCTGGAGTTTGCCAAAACTTACCTGAGAAAGCCTAAAACGTTTTGGAAGAATGTTCTCTCTTTTTGGGCAAAGGCATCAGCATAGAGTTTACAGGAGAAAAAAAGAGGCATTTAAAGAAAAGAACACGGTCCCTACAGTCAAACATGGTGGAGGTTCCCTGATGTTTTGGGGTTGCTTTGCTGCCTCTGGCACTGGACTGCTTGGCCGTGTGCATGGCATTATGAAGTCTGAAGACTACCAAAAAATTTTGCAGCATAATGTAGGGCCCAGTGTGAGAAAGCTGGGTCTCCCTCAGAGGTCATGGGTCTTCCAGCAGGACAATGACCCAAAATACACTTCAAAAAGCACTAGAAAATGGTTTCAGAGAAAGCACTGGAGACTTCTAAGGTGGCAGCAATGAGTCCAGACCTGAATCCCATAGAACACCTGTGAAGAGATCTAAAAATGGCAGTTTGGAGAAGGCACCCTTCAAATATCAGGGACCTGGAGCAGTTTGCCAAAAAATGGTGTAAAATTCCAGCAGAGCATTGTAAGAAACTCATTGATGGTTACCGGAAGCGGTTGATCGCAGTTATTTTGGCTAAAGGTTGTGCAACCAAGTATTAGGCTGAGGGTGCCAATACTTTTGTCTGGCCCATTTTTGGAGTTTTGTGTGAAATGATCAATGTTTTGCTTTTTGCTTCATTCTCTTTTGTGTTTTTTTTCATTGAAGACAAATGAAATGAAGATAATAATACCAAAGAATTTGTGATTGCAATCATTTTCAGGAAGAAACTGAGTATTATCTGACAGAATTGCAGGGGTGTGAATACTTTTGGCCATGACTGTACTATTCATTTGTTCTGCAAGTCAAGTGACATAAGCCATTTTTTCATGTGTGACTATCAGGCGACCATTTTTGTATATAGGCACTTTGTTGGAACCCTGAGGAAGGAGTTGGGATAAGACTCTGAAATGCGTCGGATGAAATAAAAGCCACCTTTTTCACCTTCACCGCTTCTTCCGTCATATGAGCAGCGCAGTTCCGAGGACACTGTTCATTTGTTGCCTTCACTTTTTCATGTGTGACTGTCTAGTAACCTTTATTGTACGTTTGGCGCCACACCTGGTCAGGCTTCACAATTGGGGTACTGCACCCATAAATGAGTATGTGGTAACCCCTGTCACAGTGGGAAGGCAGATGTCTGTGGGAGGATCCCAACCCAGCACTCCCACACACCCACCTAGAATAGATGGTTTGGGACCATACCCTGGGGGGAGAGTTAGGGGAGGAGGGAGGACACACAGTGAGTGAGGAAAGACGAAGCACGGGGAGCCTCCGAGTGAGAAAAGAAGACTTCCGGGAAGGGGGCATGGAGAGAGTGAACAGGCAGCCCAGACTGAAAGAGGGGACCCCCTCCGAGCGCCCATACTCAGGGAGGGAACACTGGTCCAATTTACCGGATTGCCGATTCTGAAGATGGTCAGGGATTCCAGCCCCTGAGTCAAGAACACCAGAGGTCGTGGGTTTGTTTACTGTCCCCGACACCCTGTCTGGCGGGATTAGTCACACCAGGATAATCCACCGGGGTCAAGTCCCAGAGTAGGAGAGAGACAGAGTGGAAGCCGGGATCTTCAGAGCACCTCAACGGGCCTGGTATTAAGCAGGCTACCACAGGACAGGCACAAGCAGCAGGACACAGGTTAGATCCAGGAAGGCATACCACGGGAGACTCCCAGAAACTTTGCAGCCCACTACCTGGCCGGATAAAGACTGTTTTGCCACTGTGAACTGTATCGCCATCTGCATTGTTCCAGTAAAGTACATGGGTAGAGTAAATGATTCTCCGTGTACCTATTTCTCCGCAATACCGTGCTCCGCTCATTTTCACCATCAGCATCCCCATTATCACCGGTGCATCCTTGCCCCGGAGGGCCAGCTCCACCTGCAGGGAACTGTACCATCTTTGCCGCTATACCACCGCCCTCTGGAGGTCTGAAGCGGCGCTGGTGCTCAATCACCAGATGCTGCAGGTGGCGTCACGATAAACTTTATAAACTCTATTCCTCCCATTTCAATTACCACTTTCAAAAGCAGACCACCCGGGCCACGGGTTTGGGTAGGTCACCAGTGAAAACCCAATAGCAGCAGAGGCCCATTACATTACATAACATATCATTGTTATTGTTTAATGCAAAAGAAAAATTTCACTCTACCTGTACCCTAGTTAACCACACTCGCGTACTAGTGTATTCCACCAAGGGGGAATATGGGGCCCCACCTGGTCAGGCATCACAATTGGGGTACTGCACCCATAAATGAATGTGCAGTAACCCCTGTCACAGTTGGAAGGCAAATGTCTGTGGGAGGATCCCAACCCAGCACTCCCACACACCCACCTAGAATAGATGGTTTGTGCTCATACCCTAGGGGGGACGTTAGGGGAGGAGGGAGGACACACAATGAGTTTTAGTCGGGACTGAGGAAAGATGGAGCACAGGGAGCCTCCGAGTGAGAAAAGGAGACTTCCAGGGAGGGGGCCTGGAGAGAGTGAACAGGCAGCCGAGACTGAAAGAGGGGAACCCCAAGCGCCCATGCTCAGGGAGGGAACCCTGGTTCAATTTACCGGAGTGCCGGTTCTGAAGATGGTCAGGGAGTCCAGTCCCTGAGCCAAGAACACCGGAGATCGTGGGTTTGTTTACCGACCCCGACACCCTGTCTGGTCGGATTAATCACACCAGGATAACCCACTGGCGTCGAGTTCTAGAACAGGAGAGAGAGTGGAAGCCGGGATCTTCAGAGCACCTCAACGGGCCTGGTATTAAGCAGGCTACCACAGGACAGGCACAAGTAGCAGGACACGGGTTAGATCCAGGAAGACATACCACGGGAGACTCCCAGAGACTTTGCAGCCCACTGTGACTACGCGGCCGGATAAAGACTGTTTTGCCACTGTGAACTGTATCGCCATCTGCATTGTTCCAGTAAAGTACCCAGGTAGAGTGACTGAAACTCTGTGTATCTGTTTCTCCGCGATAACGCGCTCCGCTGATTTTCATCATCAGCACCCCCATCACCACCGGTGCATCCCTGCCCCGGAGGGCCAGCACCTCCTGCAGGGAGCTGTACCATCTTTGCCGCTATACCACCGCCCGACGGAGGTCTGACGTGGCGCTGGTGCTCAACCACCAGAAGGTGCGGGTGGCGTCACGATAAACTTTATAAACTCTATTCCTCCCATTTCCATTACCCCTTTTCAAAAGCAGACCACCTGGACCACGGGTCAGGGCAGGCCACCAGTGACAACCCAACAGCAGCAGAGGCCCAGACACCCGAGTCCCCATACCCTGGGTCAGTCATATGCCTATTTGGGGAATGCCTTCTGATTGTAGATTACATCAGTTCCCTGAGGTGTACTAGACTGCATCATTCAGAGGACAATTATACAATGAGATTCAGCTAGTGAACAATAAGGGAGCAGACATCTCTCACCAATCCTGTGGGGCACAATGCCTTGAAATGGGTGCTGAGGGATATAAATAGGGGCTTGCTCCTGTCGCTAGTTATTCTACAGGACCTCCAACCAGGGACCATGGATCCAGATGGTGGATTACAGAACCGTGTACTGCCCAACACTGAGCCCTCAAACTAGTTTGGAGAACCCAAGTTGAGACAATCCAGTGACCTGAGCACATACCTCTCTGTGCTGGGTAGTCTGCCCTGGATCTCCTGAAGTCAAGGAGGTTTTGATACCTGACAAGTCAGTGGAAGTGTGAGACTCTGTCGCCTGCACCATCTTGAGTCCTCTTACCATAGCGTAGTACCCTCACCCTCTGTTGTCTGCAGAAGGTTCTGCCTAGAGTAAAAGAGTACAGATATTCAGCGGGATGAGCCTTGGCCCATGCAGTTTGTTCAAAGACAGCCAGGCCAGCAGACGAGGGCACCCACTGACCCTCTTGTCTCCAGACTGTACCCTAGCAATCATAGCAATATTTTTCTTAAAACCATCACGTCTGGTTCCAGAATATCGGATTCATCTAGTCATAATGAAGGTGTGGAAAGTTGAAGCAAGTCCCGGACCCCCACAAGACTACAGTCATCATGTCTGGATAACTGTTCAAGGAAGAAAAGAGTGTAAGCATGTTCCCCTCATCATCCAACCAAATGTTGAAGGTCCTAGTAACTTCACCAGAATGTCAGCAGCCCACCAAAGCGCTAAAGTTTTTCACAACCCCACTCTGTACAAAGTAGCTCTCCAATAGAAGGAGAAAATGTCTTTATAGAGCAGCCAATAGGTCGCTAAGGGTTTTTGTCAATTCTAGGGCCTTAGTGTTGGACACAGACTTAATCTCCTCCATCATAGAAGACACTTTGCTTACTCTACATTGTCCTTCAAAATGTTGACACAAATATGGAGGCTTTCTCTGTGAACTTCAGTTGGAGCTCCCCTGAGGGCTCCCAGCTGTGTCACTTTGTGACCATACTTCAGGAGGAGAACATGTTAGGCAGTACATGGCCACCTCTTTCTTTTCTGATAATAGGACTTTAAGCTGTAGACAGTCCTGGGTGCCGGTTCTTCTCCCTTGAAGCATAATTGTGCTCTGTTGCAAAGTCACGTAGAACCTTGTGGAGCTGAGGGATATTGTCTAATAAGACGCTTGAATAGCGGTAATAGGTCAAGTTTTCCTTGAGGATGTCAACAAGTGAAGGAGGAACTTTAGGGTCTCCAGACATTGGGGGTTTTCCTGTTTTACCTTTACTGGTGCTGCTGTAGTTTCAGGAATGACCTAGTGGAGACCAAGAGAAGATCAATAAGACACTTTGGGGAAAACTCAAAACCCATAATCCATTAAATCCAAAATGGAGCTCTCCAGTCACATCTGTAGAGTTGTGAGAAGAGACTGGAAACACTAATGGCCGCTTTACAAACACCAATTTCTGTGACAAACTTCTTAACAGATCTCTGGTTGCAGTGAAATCATGGACACATTGTTCTATTTTGTGGCTGTGTACAAATGTAACAATGTGTCCATGATTTCACTGCAACCAGAGATCTGATCAGAAGTTGGTCACAGAAGTTGGTGTGTGTAAAGCGGCCCTATGACATACGAAAACACTACAGCAATCTCTATACAGAGGCTGATGAGTTACCGTCAGGTTTCACCCTTCATCCAGCAGGTAAATGAAATCTGGAAACAGGCTTGACTTTATAGGACTCTACTCTAAGGGCCACTTTACACACACCAACTTATCTGTCCAACTTCTAACCAACTTGCTGGTTGCAGTGAAATCATGGACACATTGCTCCATTTTGTGGCTGTGTACAAATGTAACAATGTGTCCATGGTTTCACTGCAACCAGTAAGTTGGTCAGAAGTTGGACAGATAAGTTGGTGTGTGTAAAGTGGCCATAAATCCTGCAGGCCTGGTAGGACACCGGTCAGTGACTATACTTCGGATGTGGTATATGTAGAGCTGTTGGACCTCATTGGCTGAGACTTTTATGGATCTTTACATGAAATTGGTAGTGGATGACAAAAATGCCTCTGTCATTGAGTAAAGGAACAATAATGTAAAGCAGAGGGATAGGATTTAGGAACAAATGGCGTCCCACACCTTTTGCACTATAACATCCTTACCAATGTGGTGTTCAACTAACTAAAGGCCGTCGTCAAATGGATCATTTACATGAAGTAGACTTGTAGCATTCCTGGCACCAGAACCTCAGACAGGAACATGGTGAAACATGTAAAAGGCCGCTGTGTGCCCGAAGTGTAGAGCAGCCTGACCATTAGATATTTAGTGGTGTTACTCATGATTTATGGACCAAAAGCTGCAACAGTTCTGGATGGGGAAGATGGTCTTCTCCTATGTTACCTAATTATATGGTACATTGCAGTCAGTATTATAGTAGTTATATTCTTGTATATAGGAGCAGTATTATAGTAGTTATATTCTTGTACATAGGGGCAGTATTATAGTAGTTATATTCTTGTACATAGGGGCAGTATTATAGTAGTTATATTCTTGTATATAGGAGCAGTATTATAGTAGTTATATTCTTGTACATAGGAGCAGTATTATAGTAGTTATATTCTTGTGCATAGGGGCAGTGTTATAGTAGTTATATTCTTGTACATAGGAGCAGTATTATAGTAGTTATATTCTTGTACATAGGAGCAGTATTATAGTAGTTATATTCTTGTACATAGGAGCAGTATTATAGTAGTTATATTCTTGTACATAGGAGCAGTATTATAGTAGTTATATTCTTGTATATAGGAGCAGTATTATTAGTAGTTATATTCTTGTACATAGGGGCAGTATTATAGTAGTTATATTCTTGTGCATAGGGGCAGTGTTATAGTAGTTATATTCTTGTACATAGGAGCAGTATTATAGTAGTTATATTCTTGTACATAGGAGCAGTATTATAGTAGTTTATTCTTGTATATAGGAGCAGTATTATAGTAGTTATATTCTTGTACATAAGGGCAGTATTATAGTAGTTATATTCTTGTGCATAGGAGCAGTATTATAGTAGTTATATTCTTGTATATAGGAGCATTATTATAGTAGTTATATTCTTGTACATAAGGGACAGTATTATAGTAGTTATATTCTTGTACAAAGGGGCAGTATTATAGTAGTTATATTCTTGTAAATAGGAGCAGTATTATAGTAGTTATATTCTTGTATATAGGGGCAGTATTATAGTAATTATATTCTTGTACATAGGGGACAGTATTATAGTAGTTATATTCTTGTGCATAGGGGGCAGTATTATAGTAGTTATATTCTTGTACATAGGAGACAGTATTATAGTAGTTATATTCTTGTATATAGGGGGCAGTATTATAGTAGTTATATTCTTGTACATAGGAGCAGTATTATAGTAGTTATATTCTTGTACATAGGAGACAGTATTATAGTAGTTATATTCTTGTACATAGGAGCAGTATTATAGTAGTTATATTCTTGTATATGAGGACAGTATTATAGTAGTTATATTCTTGTACATAGGAGCAGTATTATAGTTGTTATATTCTTGTACATAGGGGCAGTATTATAGTAGTTATATTCTTGTATATAGGAGCAGTATTATAGTAGTTATATTCTTGTATATAGGAGCAGTATTATAGTAGTTATATTCTTGTACATAGGAGCAGTATTATAGTAGTTATATTCTTGTATATAGGAGCAGTATTATAGTAGTTATATTCTTGTATATAGGGGCAGTATTATAGTAATTATATTCTTGTACATAGGGGACAGTATTATAGTAGTTATATTCTTGTGCATAGGGGGCAGTATTATAGTAGTTATATTCTTGTACATAGGAGACAGTATTATAGTAGTTATATTCTTGTATATAGGGGGCAGTATTATAGTAGTTATATTCTTGTACATAGGAGCAGTATTATAGTAGTTATATTCTTGTACATAGGAGACAGTATTATAGTAGTTATATTCTTGTACATAGGAGCAGTATTATAGTAGTTATATTCTTGTACATAGGGGCAGCATTATAGTAGTTATATTCTTGTGCATAGGGGCAGTATTATAGTAGTTATATTCTTGTAAATAGGAGCAGTATTATAGTATTCATATTCTTGTATATAGGAGCAGTATTATAGTAGTTATATTCTTGTACATAGGAGCAGTATTATAGTAGTTATATTCTTGTATATGAGGACAGTATTATAGTAGTTATATTCTTGTACATAGGAGCAGTATTATAGTTGTTATATTCTTGTACATAGGGGCAGTATTATAGTAGTTATATTCTTGTATATAGGAGCAGTATTATAGTAGTTATATTCTTGTACATAGGAGCAGTATTATAGTAGTTATATTCTTGTATATAGGAGCAGTATTATAGTAGTTATATTCTTGTACATAGGAGCAGTATTATAGTAGTTATATTCTTGTACATAGGAGCAGTATTATAGTAGTTATATTCTTGTACATAGGGGCAGTATTATAGTAGTTATATTCTTGTACACAGGAGCAGTATTATAGTAGTTATATTCTTGTACATAGGAGCAGTGTTATAGTAGTTATATTCTTGTATATAGGAGCAGTGTTATAGTAGTTATATTCTTGTACATAGGAGCAGTATTATATTAGTTATATTCTTGTTCATAGGGGGCAGTATTATAGTAGTTATATTCTTGTACATAGGAGCAGTATTATATTAGTTATATTCTTGTTCATAGGGGGTAGCATTATAGTAGTTATATTCTTGTACATAGGAGCAGTATTATATTAGTTATAATCTTGTACATGGGGGCAGTATTATAGTAGTTATATTCCTGTACATAGAGGCAGTATTATAGTAGTTATATTCTTGTATATAGTAGCAGTATTATAGTAGTTATATTCTTGTACATAGGAGCAGTATTATAGTAGTTATATTCTTGTATATAGGGGCAGTATTATAGTAGTTATATTCTTGTATATAGGGGCAGTATTATAGTAGTTATATTCTAGTATATAGGAGCAGTATTATAGTAGTTATATTCTTGTATATAGGGGCAGTATTATAGTAGTTATATTCTTGTATATTGGAGCAGTATTATAGTAGTTATATTCTTATATATAGGGGGCAGTATTATAGTAGTTATATTCTTGTACATAGGGGCAGTATTATAGTAGTTATATTCTTGTACACAGGAGCAGTATTATAGTAGTTATATTCTTGTATATAGGAGCAGTATTACAGTAGTTATATTCTTGTATATAGAAGCAGTATTCTAGTAGTTATATTCTTGTACATAGGGGCAGTATTATAGTAGTTATATTCTTATATATAGGGGGCAGTATTATAGTAATTATATTCTTGTACATAGGGGCAGTATTATAGTAGTTATATTCTTATATTTAGGGGCAGTATTATAGTAGTTATATTCTTGTGCATAGGGGTAGTATTATTCCTGCGTCAAAGAAAACCCTTGGATTTAACTTATCCAACCAACCCTCTCTTTGCCGTAGGTACGTTATTCCTCTCTTTATTAAATTCACCTATTCCTCCACAAGAGCTGAAGATAGGCTGAAAAGCCTTACTGAGAAAGACTCTGGCAAAGGGAAAATAACAGAGACATACAAGAAAATGGGGACCAAGTAAGTCTTCAACATTGCGACCCTTTCTCTGTAGGTCAGTCTCCAGTTCTTCCATCGCTGAACCTTTGCATTTCCGGTTTCCAATTTCTCCTCCCAGTTTAGTGTGGCATTATCACCCCTACTGAATTTAACCCCTAGGATCTTAATATGGGTGGAGGCATTGGCAAACTGCGGCAGATCAAAGCTGGGATTAGTGCCTAATGTCCACAGAGCTTGACTCTTCTCAAGGCTGACAAGAGACCCGGAGGCCTCTGAGTAGCTTCTGATGGATGCAGATAACATCTGCACCTCTCGAGGATTGGAGGTCACCAACGTCACATCATCCGCATAGACAACAACATTCTGAGGTAGGCAGTGGGGGACTGGCACCCCCTCAAAAATCTCACTCCTGCAGTGATCTCAGGAACGGGTCTATGGCAAAAACATACAGGAGCGGACTCAAAGGTCAGCCCTGTCTCACCCGCCTCAACTCCAAAAGTGTCACCCTGCCAACCATTAATCAGAGGAAAGCTCACCGCCTCCCTGTACAGTGTCTTCAGCCAATCCACAAATTGTCCCGGAATACCATACTTTGACAAAGTGGCCCACAAATAGTCATGATCAACCCTGTCAAAGGCTTCAGTCTGGTCCAGACGCCCACACCGCAGAGCTTTACATCTCTCAAACATCTCCCGTATCGAGATGACTGCTCCAGAGATGGTCCGCCCTTTCGCTGTGCCAAACTGAGAGCCTGCCAACAGTATCGGGGATAAACAGACTTATCTAGAAAACAGGATCTTTGCCAGAATCTTCCTGTCCACATTCAAGAGGGCAATCGGCCTCCAGTTCTTGACGTCGCTCAGCTCTTTACCTTTGGACTGCAGAATTAACGAGGACTCTTTCATGGATGGAAGCATTAGGTGAATTTCTAGACAATTTCTATTCACATCCACTAGGATGGAGTCAGGAAGTCTGTGAATTTCTTATAAAATTCTGCTGTTATACCATCTGGACCTGGTGCCTTCTTCAGATAGAATTTGTCAATAGCCTCAACTTCCTACACTATCTATTCTGCTGTCAATAGTATGAGGCACTGGAGAATTGGGCCATCTTATCTTTATCCAAAACTTTTGTCTGAAACAAGTCAGCAGAGTAAGATCTCACCACCCCCAGGATACCCTCCCATAAGTCCTGCAATAAACCCTGGGAGTCAGTGAGACCTATCACCATTTTTTTGGCCACCCTTTCCCTGCAATTCTCAAAGGGATCAGGGGCCTCCAATGATCCATAATCCCGTTCAAGAACCAGGGAGGTATACATGCTGTACTTGTGGCGCCCCTGTGACCAGGGCGCCCAAAGGGTGAACTGCAGCCAGGTAAGGTAGAGACGGTTGACAGAAAAACACCCACACAGGTACACACACCGACCCTACGCCTAGGACTCTAGGTTAGGCAAGGGGTAGCAGGGGTTAAGAGTAGTGTGGGTGGAGCATAGAGTAGCACTGATCCAGTGGGTGGCACTGTAGATAAAAACAGGGGAGCACCAGTTGCAGGGAGAAGAAGTAGAAGTAGAAGAAGAAGAAGCTAGTTAGTGAGAGGCAGAATTCCCAGGAGGAAGGGTTCCCTGGAGGACGCAGAATCCTAGAGGCTATATTCCTAGGAGAGAAAGCTCGCTCCATAGCCGTAGGTGAGGGAAGAGCCACAGTTTGACAGAGGAAGAGTGGGAGGACAAGGGCCCGACAGCCACACACACCTTAGCTGACCGGAGGAACCCTGAAGCTGAGAGACAATGAGGACAAGGGAGCCTGGTTATCCCACAGCCGTATCTGGGACACTGGAGGCTAGGCCGCTACAGCCAGAGAGGCGGCTCTGTAGAGGTGACCGGGGGCACTCTAGGACCCTAATCACGAGACACACTGGTGTGGGGCAGGTACTCTATGACCTGCAGCCTACTTACCACCATGGTCTAGTAACACAGCCATCAGACTAGGACTAGTGACCCTGACAGAGAGGGAATCATCACACGAAAGCCCATAAAGACCAAACCTGTAGGTGAGGAAACAGAGAAAGAGAAAGGGCCTGAAAGGACTTGAGGGAAGCAACGCAGAGGAGCTGCCTGAGCTGCATCACCCAGTTACCCGGAGCAGTGCTAAAGTGTGAGAACTGTAACTTGGAAGAGCTGAAAGAACTGTAACTTGTAAACTGTTGTGAACTGCTGCTAAAAACCCTTAAGTAAAGTATCCTGTAAGCTCACCATCGCCTGAGACTTCTTTCTTCCAGCGTCACAGCAGAGTCCCACCTAAGGAGCTGGAGACTGCTTTTCCCACACACTGGGTGGAGAAGCTGCAGCAGCAAAGTAAGTGACTGGTATAAGGCACCATCCCTCACTACGTCCCTCCACCACTACTACACCTACCCTAGGGACCCTCAGCCCTACCCGAGGATGGTTTACCATCCATGCTGCCCCAAGTCACCGTCTCCAGCAGGTGGTTCTACTAACCACATACCCCGGGTGGCGTCACGACAAATCCCCTGTAAATACTCCTTTTACTTGCCGCATCTGGGACCTGGCCCGGCACCTTGACAGTACACCCCAGTCTCGAGTATCCCGGTCCCTAGTGTGCGACATACTGATACTGCCTTATCTCAGATTTCAGCCGGTTGATCTTCACTTTGTCATCCCCGCCCGCAGAATACAATTACTCCAATTTTGTACGCAGCCTTAGGTACTGGCAGTACTTATTCCTCCCTTTATTAACTGACAGTCTCTTTAAGAGGGATCTGATATCCTCCTTGACGTCCTCCCACCAGTCGGTCATTGTGTCATAGACGTCAACCCTGTCTTATTGAATCTGAAAGGGAGTGGTCACGACTCTGGACATAGGCATCGACCAGTAGACTGGAATTAAGCCTCCACAATCATCTACCAATGTCTGGATGGTTAGCGGTCCCCAGACAAAAGCACAAGGCCAGGTGATCAGAGTAAGGGACGACCTTCTCACTCGGGGCGCTGACAGCCTCTGTAGGACCCACAAAAACATAATCTATCTTACTGCTCCTGTTGGAGCAAGAATACGTGAATTTTGGCTGCCGACTTCCCTGTGTGAAAGCGTCAGTCAGTCCCGCCTGCATTATGATGTTCTGTAGGACCTTACCATCCCTGGTCACCACCCTGCCTGAGGAGCTGTCACCCGAAGTCAGTATGGCATTAAAGTCCCCCGCCATCACCACCGGAAGAGAAGTGAAGAGGTAAGGCTTGACGTCATTAAACAGTTGGATCCTGTCAGTCACCGTCTGTGGCCCATAAATGTTAATAAGCCGAAGTCGCCTACCATGGATAGTGACTTCCAGGACCAGACACCTCCCCATGACCACCTCCGTCATCCTATGTACAGTCACATCATGGGTATTAAACAGAACAGCGACCCCGGCGTAAAGCTTCATAGCCAGTGATCAGACTAATGGACCGGACCGCCATTCCCTCTCAGCCTCTCTCATAAGCCCCAGAGATGTCAGTCGTGTCTCCTGCAGGAAGATGACATCTGTGTCCAGATACCTGAGATGTTCATACACCGCGTGTCTCGTCCTCCTCACCTTAATGCTATTCACATTACTTGAGGTTAGTGTTAATGAGAACCCGGCCATCACAACACAGTATACAAGGAGTAGAGTAACAGCCATCATCATGAGTCAGAGATGTTCTATCCACCACCGGTGTCCATGCCAGACTCTACCAGATGGGCCACAGATAAGAGCTTCCGCTTTGGTGGGGGATGGTCCCCTTGGCCCTGTAACACTCGGCTTCAATTTTCCTCAACTCTTTCTCATAATCGTCATCATTAGACTCAGATAAAACCCCATACTTGTTAGACACGACCATCACTACTGCAGAACCCTGGACCTTCTTGCTAGCACTCTGACCACTCTGAGTGTTATATTCTGCCTCAGGTTTCCGGGAGGACATGTTCTTTTTCTTCCTCTTTTTCTGATTAATAGTCTAATTATCAGATACAGACAGTGATGCTTAAGGGGGGCTACCTGAGGCTGCTGGACCTGAGGAACAACCTCCATGTTCCCCTCTGCACCCTGCTGCTCTGGTGTTACATGGGTGGACTCCTGGTGGGCATCTGAGCTTGTTAGTATTGTGGCGCCCCTGTGACCAGGGTGGCCACAGGTAGGAACTGCAGCCAGGATATAGTGACAGTTTTTACACAAAACACCTTCAAAACACACACCTACGACCCAACCCGAAGCCCGGGACTCTAGGCGGGCAAGGGGTGGTAGGGCCAGTCACAAGTGGGTGGGACGTAGGTCAGGTGATGAACCAGGTACAAAAGGGGAACACTAGGAGGAGTTAGGTAGTAGGCCAGAATGAGCCGAGTAGTAAAGACCAAGAGCAAAGAGAGAGACTTCCCTGAAGGTCTTGGTGTCCCTGGAGGCGCAGAATCCTGCGAGACACCGTTCCCTGGAGAGAAAGCCAGCTACATAGCCCGGGAGTAAAAGGGAAGGATCAGACTGAGACCGGACCAGTGCAGCTGGGTCCAGGGAAGACGGCAGTGCTGACAAACTGCTGGCAGGACAGACTCCCCTGGTGTACCCAGGTAGTTACATGGGTAGGAGAGAGCCCGGTGATCCCTTGCAAGATAGGGACACCCAAGGCTAGGCTGGGACCAGAGAGTCAGCTCTGGGTGACCGTAGCTACACGCCGGTACACGGACACACAGACGGGGAGACACAGATTCCAGGTCTGGTCACCCAACACACGGGCTGGAGAAACAGCAGCATATAGAACCCAGGCTTGCTGCCCATACACCGGGGGAAGCCAAACAAGGGACCGAGCTGCCATCATACAGCCCACGGGAAGATAAGATAAGATAAGATAAACTTTATTGATCCCGGAGGAAATTACAGGAAGAAGAGAGGAAAGCCTGAGAGGTTTCATAGAGTATAGGGTCTCAAAAAGGAAACCTGGCTGCAGAGGGTTCAGAGAGTGTACGCAGTTAACTGTGTGAACTGTACTGAGAACTTGTGAAGTAAAACCCGGTGAACCCTGCTTATGTCTCCCATGTGTTATTCCCTGCACATTGAACTTTATTACATCTTTACGCCCTGTCAGGAGCAGCCCGACCCACGGCGGGCTCATTCATCTAGCTGCAACACCATCCATCCTCTTGGCGGGAACAGCAGCAGCGGTGGTCCCCTCACTGACCACAACCCGTGGGTGGCGTCACGACAATCCCTGTGAAATAATTCCCCTTTTACTTGTGGGCTCAGGACATGGTCCGGACCAAGGACCGCCGTGATAACCTCCGTGATACCCCGGTCCGGTACCGAGTACGCTGTCCCAGTGGGCTCCACAGTATCTCTCCTGACATTACGTCCTCCTCCTCTTGCACCTCTGCCACCACCTCCTCCTGACCCCCTGCCATCACATCCTCATCAGGGAAGACTCTGCAGATGTTGTGCCAGGCGTCTGGACAGTCCCTGTGAGGGTGGCCCATCTTACCACAGAGGTTTCACCTGATGTCCCGGCAGTCTGCAGTGACATGGCTGATTTCCCCACACAGGCTGCACTTCACCATAGTACAGTAATTAGCCAGATGACCTGTTCTACCACATTTGAAGCATTTTCTGGGCTGCCTGAGATAGCAACATACTCCCTTCTCCCTCCCATTGAACGAGTTGGGTAAGTGGGGCGGTGATGTCATTATACTGCCCCAGCTTCACCAGGACCTTCCACCCCATTGTCCAGATACCGTCCTCATCTCTGACCTTGGTGAGTCCAGAGACGAGGTCACAATGTCTGCGGAGCCACACCTCGATGTCCTGTGGGGGAACGGCCTCATTCCAGAAGGTGATATTGACAGTCACAGTATCTGGCCTGGAAATGGGAACCAACAGAAACTTATTCCAGCCCTCGGTGTCCCTGAACTTGGGGTAATTGGCCCAAAATCTGTCTAGGTCACACATGAGCTTGAAGCTGACCTCATAGCCCTGCCAGTCCTGCAGATTAGATACTGCCAGTATCTCATGTACCACAAACCCCATCTGGTGGCACAGTAGCTCCCTCACCACATACCTGCGCTGTGGCAGATCATCTTTGACACCTAAATCCTTAAACCGCATGACATATATGTGCCTAAATGTCTGGCTGATATACTTGGCACCGGAGGTGAAGGACGGAGCATCGTGGCTCCAGGCATTCCTGGGGCACCTGCCGGGTCACACTGGGCTGACTGATAGGGAGAGGGGCTGCAGCAGGAGGACTGACACACCTTGTGCTATGGTGGATTGTCGGGCCCCACGGGACAGGGGTACTCGGTACCGGACCGGACGGTGCCGGGGAAGTCACGGGTGGCTTGGTCCGGACCGTGTCCCTGGCTCGGCAATAAAGGGGGAAATATTTACAGGGGAAATGTCACGTGTGACGCCACCCACTCGGTGCGGCCAGTGATGGGGCCGCCGCTGCTGCAGAACCTCCGGGGGTGATGGAATGGCAGCGGAGATGGTGTAGTTCCAGTGGGAAGAACTGTATCCCCCTGGGCAGTAAGGGTTAAGTCTATGGTGAGGTAGTAACACACTTACTTGCAGGCACTGCAGGGATCTCTCCTCTTGGCTGGTGTTGACAGGCTGGATCCTGTATGAGGGAGGATGGTGTGCAGATAGAGGCAGACAAGAGAGGCAATTCAGGGTTTTCCAAAGCTTTACTCCAAGTTCTTTCAGTTACTTTACAGGTCATTTGCAGTTCTTACAAGTTACAGTACACGGGCTCATTCTCCCTCTCCGGGTTCCCTCTTAGTCTCTGCAGCCAGGCCTCTCTCTCTCTGTGACCCCTCACACAGTCTTTAGTGTCCTTTCCGGGCTGTTTACGGTCTCCGTCTATACGGGTGGTGTGTGGTATGCTGGACAGTATGGCGGTGACTCGGGCTTCTGGGAGTCCTAGTGCGTCACTTAGATGCCTGTCCTTTAGGGTAGGGATCCTAACATGAAGCTGTGGTCCCCTGTCGGTGTTTGGGGATCCCGGATAAACTGCGGTCCCCTCTAGAGCCGACACTCTACTCAGCCCAGCCTCCAGCAGTCCTCAGCACGAGGCTCTACCAGGCTCTCTCCTTTCTGTTCCTTTCCAGTATCATAGGAGGGACTCCTCTGCCTGCAGTCAGTGGCTTTAGCTACTGTCTAGGGCACGGGTTACACCGTCCCTCTCCGTTCTCTAACACTCCTGGTGGCATCAGCATCGGACGTGCTTTCTCTCCCCTCTGGCTCACACTGGCTCAGTACGGATTCTGCGCTCCTAGCCTTACACTCGCAGGACGTGTGATTGTCCTTCTGTCTTTTCAGCTCGGCACCCTGAGCCTACTCTTGGTCTTTTCTGTTCAGCCTACTTCGGCCTACTCACTTCCTTCACTCCTCCCCCTCACTATATACTGTCGAGTCACCTGACTTTCTGGTGTGCCCAACCCACTCCTCTGAATCCACCACCCCTCGATCTCATAGAGTTTCTAATCTCAGGGCTGGATGTTAACCTCTTCTTACACGTGGGTTGTGTGGGCTGTGAGGGTGTTGGTGTTCAACAAGTGTCCTACCTGCCTGGCTGCAGTTCTCTTTGTGGCCTCCTGGACGCAGGGGCGCCACAAAAGGGCATAGTCACACATACTATGCAGCACATTATCATGAGCAGTATCAATATCATCAGACAGTGTAACGCCCAACATAGACTGTGAATCTCCTCTAGCCTCCGACACTGTCTCATCAGCACAGTCACACATGTAAGGTCCTGCTCCTGTGTGCGGCACTATGAGACTTGTGGTGCCTCTGCTGGAGTCTGAGGTGTACACTCCTGTTCACACTGCCTGCTGTTCCTGCTGCTGCAGTGTTTTTCCCTCCAGGAAGCAGGCAGCCTGTAACATCGGTGATGTGTGCTGTGCTGCTAGGGGGTCCCATCCTGTGTGGTCTCTGACTTCAGATGAAGAGTCCCGGTCTCCACAGCACAGTCCTGCTTATAGGAGGTGAACCATTCCTGGTTCATGTAGGTCTCCTTCAGGGGCTCCATGCCCTCCATCACACAGTCCATGTCCTGCACCACACCTGCCAGCTGTACACCCAGAGTGTTACGTTCAGGTCATACAAAGCATTACCGGTAGGATTAGTGGTCTTAAGCCTATATACGAAGTCTACTTCCATTTGCAGTGCTTTCTTTTGCTGCTGTAAGGGTGGTTTCACACTGGCGTATGCAAACGCAGCGCACCAAACGCAGCCAAACTCTTGCGCACTGTGTTCCTATGTTTAACATGGGAACACATGTGCCTGCGTTTGCGTTCGGATGTGCATAATTTGTGCGCACTCCGAACGCAGCCCTGTTGCATTTTTTGTGCGTTCGCGGACGCTTGTTTTATCTGCAAGCGCCCACAAGTGCACAAACCATGCATTGAAGTCATGGCCGCAGTGTCCTCCGCATGACAGTGCAGGAGAACGCTGCGGATCACATTGAAATTTCTTCCGGCGCCACCGGGAGTACAGCTAGAGCCGCCGCTTTTCTCCCACCGATGTCGGCACGGGAGATTTCAATAAACAGCTGATCTGACAGCTATTTAAATCACCTATTCGGTGTTGGTGCGGGAGATTTAAACAGCTGACAGATAAGCTGTTTCTTCAAATCTCCTGCGCCGACACCAGCGGGAGAGCAGCGGCGGCTGGGAGGAGGAGATTCTCCGCTGCGTTCACATCAGTACGGGCTGCGTTTGCACTGCATTTGCGTCTGCATGCCATACGCATGCAGCCACAAACGCCAGTGTGAAACCAGCCTACCTCACACAGTTTTCAGATCAGTTTAGGTAACTCATCTGTCAGCTGCAGCTTCAGTACATGCACCGGCTCTACAGGTTCAGTCTTGGCCACAGGCTCCGGTTTTTGCACCGATAAAAACATCGGACAAAATCGGATCGGAACAAATCGGATGGCATTTAGTGCACATCCGATTCGGTCCGATGCCCATAGGGCTGCATGGGGCCAAATTCGGATCCGATGCTGTCCGATTTTGATCGGACAGCATCGGATTTGAAAAATCCGTAGTGTGAAACCAGCCTAAGGAGCAGTATTATAGTAGTTATATTCTTGTACATAGGAGCAGTATTATTATAGTAGTTATATTCTTGTATATAGGAGCAGTATTATAGTAGTTATATTCTTGTATATAGGGGCAGTATTATAGTAGTTGTTATATTCTTGTACATAGTAGCAGTATTATAGTAGTTATATTCTTGTATATAGGCGCAGTATTATAGTAGTTATATTCTTGTACATAGGAGCAGTATTATAGTAGTTATATTCCTGTATATAGGAGCAGTATTATAGTAGTTATATTCTTGTACATAGGAGCAGTATTATTATAGTAGTTATATTCTTGTATATAGGAGCAGTATTATAGTAGTTATATTCTTGTATATAGGGGCAGTATTATAGTAGTTGTTATATTCTTGTACATAGTAGCAGTATTATAGTAGTTATATTCTTGTATATAGGCGCAGTATTATAGTAGTTATATTCTTGTATATAGGAGCAGTATTATAGTAGTTATACTCTTGTATATAGGGGCAGTGTTATAGTAGTTATATTCTTGTATATAGGAGCAGTATTATAGTAGTTATATTCTTGTATATAGGAGCAGTATTATAGTACCGTAGTTATATTCCTGTACATAGGAGCAGTATTATAGTAGATATATTCTTGTACATAGGGGGCAGTATTATAGTAGTTATATTCTTGTACATAGGATCAGTATTATAGTAGTTATATTCTTGTATATAGGAGCAATATTATAGTAGTTATATTCTTGTACATAGGAGCAGTATTATAGTAGTTATATTCTTGTATATAGGAGCAATATTATAGTAGTTATATTCTTGTACATAGGGGGCAGTATTATAGTAGTTATATTCTTGTACATAGGATCAGTATTATAGTAGCTATATTCTTATACATAGGAGCAGTATTATAGTAGTTATATTCCTGTACATAGGAGCAGTATTATAGTAGTTATTTTTTTGCACATAGGGGCAGTATTATAGTAGTTATATTCTTGTACATAGGATCAGTATTATAGTAGTTATATTCTTGTATATAGGAGCAGTATTATAGTAGTTATATTCTTGTACATAGGAGCAGTATTGTAGTAGTTATATTCCTGTACATGGGAGCAGTATTATAGTAGTTATATTCTTGTACATAGGATCAGTATTATAGTAGTTATATTCTTGTATATAGGTGCAGTATTATAGTAGTTATATTCCTATACATAGGAGCAGTATTGTAGTAGTTATATTCCTGTACATGGGAGCAGTATTATAGTAGTTATATTCTTGTATATAGGAGCAGTATTATAGTAGTTATATTCTTGTACATAGGAGCAGTATTATAGTAGTTATATTCTTGTATATAGGAGCAGTATTATAGTAGTTATATTCTTGTATATAGGGGCAGTATTATAGTAGTTATATTCTTGTATATAGGAGCAGTATTATAGTAGTTATATTCTTGTACATAGGATCGGTATTATAGTAGTTATATTCTTGTATATAGGAACAGTATTATAGTAGTTATATTCTTGTACGTAGGAGCAGTATTATAGTAGTTATATTCTAGTATATAGGAGCAGTATTATAGTAGTTATATTCTTGTACATAGGATCAGTATTATAGTAGTTATATTCTTGTATATAGGAGCAGTATTATAGTAGTTATATTCTTGTATGTAGGAGCAGTATTATAGTAGTTATATTCTTGTACGTAGGGCAGTATTATAGTAGTTATATTCTTGTACACAGGAGTAGTATTATAGTAGTTATAATCTTGTACATAGGGGCAGTATTATAGTAGTTATATTCTTGTATATAGGGGGCAGTATTATAGTAGTTATATTCTTGTACATAGGGGCAGTATTATAGTAGTTATATTCTTGTACATAGGGGCAGTATTATAGTAGTTATATTCTTGTTTATAGGAGCACTATTATAGTAGTTATATTCTTGTATATAGGGGCATTATTATAGTAGTTCTATTCTTGTACATATGGGCAGTATTATAGTAGTTATATTCTTGTACATAGGGGCAGTATTATAGTAGTTATATTCTTGTACATAGGGGCAGTATTATAGTAGTTATATTCCTGTATATAGGAGCAGTATTATAGTAGTTATATTCTTGTATATAGGGGCAGTATTATAGTAGTTATATTCTTGTATATAGGAGCAGTATTATAGTAGTTATATTCTTGTACATAGGGGCAGTATTATAGTAGTTATATTCTTGTACATAGGGGCAGTATTATAGTAGTTATATTCTTGTATATAGGGGCAGTATTATAGTAGTTATATTCTTGTACATAGGAGCAGTATTATAGTAGTTATATTCTTGTATATAGGGGCAGTATTATAGTAGTTATATTCTTGTATATAGGGGCTGTATTATAGTAGTTATATTCTTGTACATAGGGGCAGTATTATAGTAGTTATATTCTTGTATATAGGGGCAGTATTATAGTAGTTATATTCTTGTATATAGGAGCAGTATTATAGTAGTTATATTCTTGTATATAGGGGCAGTATTATAGCAGTTATATTCTTGTATATAGGAGCAGTATTATAGTAGTTATAATCTTGTACATAGGAGCTGTATTATAGTAGTTATATTCTTGTACATAGGAGCAGTATTATAGTAGTTATATTCTTGTATATAGGGGCAGTATTATAGTAGTTATATTCTTGTACATAGTCGGCATTATTATAATAGTTATATTCTTCTCCATGAGTTTAGGGAATTAAATGAATCTGTGTTAGATTAATAAAATTCTTACATTATAGCAATACATGTAGTGACAGGATCACCATACATAGTTGACGTATATTACACTTCGCATTCTCTGGTGTCTTCATCAGGTCATTAGAACTTTTATAAGGCTGCTGCTTTTCTTATATAACAGATGGCAGCAAATTCTCTCCGACGTTTGGATTCTGGAAATCTGTGGGGCCCCCAGTTTTGATTTGCCGCACATTCCTTTCTCATGGTGGCTATAAAAATCTAGGGGACACCCTTAAACCATTTGTTGTAGACCTACCTTCACTCTTGTATGGTTGGATGTAAAATACTGATTGCAATGGTTGTGATACAGGTGAGAGGTAGCATCGGGTGTGAGTACACATTTTACTTCTAATCCTGGGGTAACTCATCGTTATTGAGATGGTAGCTCCTGAGGTAGAGGAACTGCTGACTGAAGGACCCTTGTCACACATTGACTCCTCTTCTTAACCTTATGTGGACCTCATCAGGACCTAAAAAGACTACAGTAGACCATGTCTTGCTCCATGCACATAGATAGCAACAAAATGGATGGAGGAGGTATGGCAAATATAGGGACAAGATAACAGCCACCTGTACGCTCAGTGACCAGCATTGCTCGGCCACTATGAACTCAGTATGGCTGGTGTCACGATTCCTCTGCTCAGTGTGTTTTGGATGCAGTGAGTGACAGTTTGCGGACTTTGGAATCAGGGTGTGCTTAGTTGTCAGTTCGGTGAGTGACAGCTCACTCGCCCAATCTAGTGCTGGGCATGCTGAGCTGTCGATATGTTGATTGAGAGATCAACCTTATAATCTGAACCTGGAGATGCTGGGCTTCTTCAGGCTTCTTCAGGTGTTCCTTGTTCTATATGATTTCCCAGCTACTACGCTGAGCAGATAGTCCCAGATGTCTGCCAGTCATAGCATTTTGCTCATTGGTGTGTGTTGGCTCCGTTCATCATTGCTCAGTGTTTTGCTCTATTGCTGCCAGACATTGGACCTCGTCTGACTATCTGTTTGCCTTCTAGAGAAAATGGGTAGACAAGGGCGCAAAGGGTCTTATCTGTTTAGTGCAAAGGAGTGTATGCAGTGCATGAACTGCTCACCTTCTATGGTTGTGCGACCCACAACTGGTATGTCAGGCATCAAACAGCTGCTGCAGGATCCCCCACCTCAGAGGATGGTCACGTAATCCAACAGGACAAAAATAATTTGATCCGTGCTGCTGTTTATACAGCAGTGTGGATTAAATTATTTTTGATATCTGTTTGCCTTGTCTCTTTGATTTGATCCTCTATCTTCCTGGTATTCTGGCCCAGACTGTAACCTGACTGCATCTTCATCTTTTCCCTTAGTTCATGACATGCTCTCTTGTGATCTGACCCCAGGACCAGTGTTTGTATAGTGACCAGCATCACAGCTGGGGAGTTATTAGACTCTCTATCGTTGTTGGTCCTCGTCATGCAACTCTGTATAGACCGAGGCCTGATCAGAGATACATCTCATCAAATCCAGGGAGAGACTGACTGTCCTTCCTGCCGGTGAATGCAAGGATGTGAGTGCGACAGTGAGCGAAATAATCCTCAACCGGATAATCAACACACTGATCACACTGCAGGCCCGAGCCCCGGAAGGAAAGGATTGCTTCATTAATTAAAGTGATGATTAATAGAAGATTGTTACCTGTTTATCTCAGTAAAGCTGCTATGAGCTGGGCATCTGCTATATATAATTATATATGTACAGCTGGTATAACCTGGGCATCTCCTGTATATAATTATATATGTACAGCTGGTATAACCTGGACATCTCCTGTATATAATTATATATGTACAGCTGGTATAACCTGGGCATCTCCTGTATATAGTTATATATGTACAGCTGGTATAACCTGGGCATCTCCTGTATATAATTATATATGTACAGCTGGTATAACCTGGACATCTCCTGTATATAATTATATATGTACAGCTGGTATAACCTGGACATCTCCTGTATATAATTATATATGTACAGCTGGTATAACCTAGACATCTCCTGTATATAATTATATATGTACAGCTGGTATAGCCTGGGCATCTACTGTATATAATTATATATGTACACCCGGTATAACCTGGACATCTCCTGTATATAATTATATATGTACAGCTGGTATAGCCTGGGCATCTACTGTATATAATTATATATGTACACCCGGTATAACCTGGACATCTCCTGTGTATAATTATATATGTACAGCTGGTATAACCTGGACATCTCCTGTATATAATTATATATGTACAGCTGGTATAACCTGGACATCTCCTGTATATAATTATATATGTACAGCTGGTATAACCTGGACATCTCCTGTATATAATTATATATGTACAGCCGGTATAACCTGGACATCTCCTGTATATAATTATATATGTACAGCCGGTATAACCTGGGCATCTCCTGTATATAATTATATATGTACAGCCGGTATAACCTGGGCATCTCCTGTATATAATTATATATGTACAGCCGGTATAACCTGGACATCTCTATATATAATTATATATGTACAGCCGGTATAACCTGGACATCTCCTGTATATAATTATATATGTACAGCTGGTATAACCTGGGCATCTCCTGTATATAATTATATATGTACAGCTGTCTGGATATATAACCTAGACATCTCCTGTATATAATTATATATGTACAGCTGGTATAACCTGGACATCTCCTGTATATAATTATATATGTACAGCCGGTATAACCTGGGCATCTCCTGTATATAATTATATATGTGCAGCCGGTATAAACCTGGGCATCTCCTGTATATAGTTATATATGTACAGCTGGTATAACCTGGGCATCTCCTGTATATAATTATATATGTACAGCTGGTATAACCTGGACATCTCCTGTATATGATTATATATGTACAGCTGGTATAACCTGGGCATCTCCTGTATATAATTATATATGTACAGCCGGTATAACCTGGACATCTCCTGTATATAATTATATATGTACAGCTGGTATAACCTGGGCAACTCCTGTATATAATTATATATGTACAGCTGGTATAACCTGGACATCTCCTGTATATAATTATATATGTACAGCTGGTATAACCTGGACATCTCCTGTATATAATTATATATGTACAGCTGGTATAACCTGGGCATCTCCTGTATATAATTATATATGTACAGCCGGTATAACCTGGACATCTCCTGTATAATTATATGTGTACAGCTGGTATAACCTGGGTATCTTCTGGTTTACAATAATACAGTGTTGTCCAAAAGTATTGACACCCCTGCAATTCTGTCAGATAATACTCAGTTTCTTCCTGAAAATGATTGCAATCACAAATTCTCTGGTATTATTATCTTCATTTAATTTGTCTTCAATGAAAAAACACAAAAGAGAATGAAGCAAAAAGCAAAACATTGATCATTTCACACAAAACTCCAAAAATGGGCCGGACAAAAGTATTGGCACCCTCAGCCTAATACTTGGTTGCACAACCTTTAGCCAAAATAACTGCGATCAACCGCTTCCGGTAACCATCAATGAGTTTCTTACAATGCTCTGCTGGAATTTTAGACCATTCTTCTTTGGCAAACTGCTCCAGGTCCCTGATATTTGAAGGGTGCCTTCTCCAAACTGCCATTTTTAGACCTCTCCACAGGTGTTCTATGGGATTCAGGTGTGGACTCATTGCTGGCCACCTTAGAAGTCTCCAGTGCTTTCTCTCAAACCATTTTCTGGTGCTTTTTGAAGTGTGTTTTGGGTCATTGTCCTGCTGGAAGACCCATGACCTCTGAGGGAGACCCAGCTTTCTCACACTGGGCCCTACATTATGCTGCAAAATTTGTTGTTAGTCTTCAGACTTCATAATGCCATGCACACGGTCAAGCAGTCCAGTGCCAGAGGCAGCAAAGCAACCCCAAAACATCAGGGAACCTCCGCCATGTTTGACTGTAGGGACCGTGTTCTTTTCTTTGAATGCCTCTTTTTTTCTCCTGTAAACTCTATGTTGATGCCTTTGCCCAAAAATCTCTACTTTTGTCTCATCTGACCAGAGAACATTCTTCCAAAACGTTTTAGGCTTTCTCAGGTAAGTTTTGGCAAACTCCAGCCTGGCTTTTTTATGTCTCGGGGTAAGAAGTGGGGTCTTCCTGGGTCTCCTACCATACAGTCCCTTTTCATTCAGACGCCGACGGATAGTACGGGTTGACACTGTTGTACCCTCGGACTGCAGGGCATCTTGAACTTGTTTGGATGTTAGTCGAGGTTCTTTATCCACCATCCGCACAATCTTGCGTTGAAATCTCTCGTCAATTTTTCTTTTCCGTCCACATCTAGGGAGGTTAGCCACAGTGCCATGGGCTTTAAACGTCTTGATGACACTGCGCACGGTAGACACAGGAACATTCAGGTCTTTGGAGATGGACTTGTAGCCTTGAGATTGCTCATGCTTCCTCACAATTTGGTTTCTCAAGTCCTCAGACAGTTCTTTGGTCTTCTTTCTTTTCTCCATGCTCAATGTGGTGCACACAAGGACACAGGACAGAGGTTGAGTCAACTTTAATCCATGTCAACTGGCTGCAAGTGTGATTTAGTTATTGCCAACACCTGTTAGGTGCCACAGGTAAGTTACAGGTGCTGTTAATTACACAAATTAGAGAAGCATCACATGATTTTTCTAACAGTGCCAATACTTTTGTCCACCCCCTTTTTTATGTTTGGTGTGGAAGTAGATATAATTTGGCTTTAGGACAATTCTTTTTGTGTTTTTTCATTGAAGACAAATTAAATGAGGATAATAATACCAAAGAATTTGTGATTGCAATCATTTTCAGGAAGAAACTGAGTTTTATCTGACAGAATTGCAGGGGTGTCAATACTTTTGGCCACAACTGTATGTGTTATCGCCAGAATTCAGGATTGTTGAGGAAGAAAACATTGTCTTAGTAAATATATTTTCTTTCTTTGATCATTCATTAACCCAGCACAGGACTTTGCTCTTCCTTCCTTAGTGTGGTACAGTAGAGCGCTCTTCTTGAATGGCACCGTGCTTTCTGCCGTCCTGAAAAACCCATTCAGAAAATGCTGGCGGTTCCTTGGAGTGATGCCCAGGAATTGTCACAGTCACCTTATACTCTGCAGAGTCCGGGGAAGTCAGGTTACATCTGCTGTATGCGGGAATGCCAGATGGTCAAAGGGCCGCCAAACTGACTGCTCCTATCCATGTGAAGGTCTGTCTGTCTGTCTGTTTATCCTTCTATTCTCTTCCCTTTAAAAAAGAAAAATGTAGGCATTACTCCAAATTATGATGCAAAAAGTGGACTTTTATTGCCCCATGTAGCAACATTTCAGCTGGGTGCTTCAGAAAGGCGGTTAAGCCACCAAAACTTTGCCACATGGGACAATAAAAGTCCACTTTTTTGCATCATAATTCAGAGTACTGCCTCAATTTTTCTTTTTACACCATATGGAGTTGTGGACATTATCTATCTATCTATCTATCTATCTATCTGTCTATCTATCTATCTATCTATCTATCTATCTATCTATCTTCTATCATATATCTTTTATCTATGTATATTCAAGATTCAAAGCAGATTTATTGGCAGGAAAAAATGCACATTAGTTTGGCCAGAGCATGTGTACAATAGGGATGGGGATAGAGACTGTGGGAATGGTGGGTGGGGACTGTAGGATGGATGGGGACACATCCAAGGTGGGGACTGCAGGAACGATGGATGGGGCACATCCATGGTAAGGACTGTAGGGACGATGTATGGGGGAAGATCCAGGGTGGAGTCTGTTGGATCCGTGGATGGGGGCAGACCCAGGTTTGGGACTGTAGGAGCAATGGATTAGGAAAACCAGGGTGGAGTCTGTAGGAACGATGGATGGGGGTAGATCCAGGGTGGAGTCTGTAGTAACAGTGGATGGGGGCAGATCCAGGGTGTGGACTGTTGGAACAATGGATGGGGGAACATCCAGGGTGGGGGCTGTAGGATTGATAGATGGTTGCACATCCAGGGTGGGGACAGTAGGAATGATGGATGGGGCACATCCAGGGTAGGGGCTGTAGGGATGATGGATGTGGGTGCATCCAGGGTGGAGGCTGTAGTAATGGTGGATGGAGACAGATCCAGGGTAAGGACTGTATGGACAATGGATAGGGGCAGATCCAGGGTGGGGACTGTAGGAATGATGGATGGGGGCACAACCAGGGTAGGGGCTGTAGGGATGATGGATGTGGGTGCATCCAGGGTGGAGGCTGTAGTAATGGTGGATGGAGGCAGATCCAGGGTAAGGACTGTATGGACAATGGATAGGGGCAGATCCAGGGTGGGGACTGTAGGGATGATGGATGGGGGCACAACCAGGGTAAGGACTGTAGGGAGAATGGATGGGGCAGATTCAGGGTGGGAAGTGTAAGAACAATGGATAGGGCCACATCCAGGGTGGGGACTGTTGGAACAGTAAATGAGGGCAGATCCAAGGTAAAGACTGTAGGGACAATAGATGGGCCAGATCCAGGGTGGGGACTGTAGGAACGATGGATGGGGGGCACATTTAGGGTGGGGACTGTTGGAACGGTAGATGAGGGCAGATCCAGGGTAAAGACTGTAGGGACAATGGATGGACCAGATCCAGGATGGGTACTGTAGGAGCAATGGATGGGGTAGATCCAGGGTGGGGAGTGTAGTAACGATGGATGGGAGCAGATCCAGGATGGAGACTATGGAAGTCCATGGCGTATCATAGTTCTCTTTCTTGGAAGCGGTGAAATTATGTATTTATCTATCTATCATACTGTATCTCTATTGTCTATCTATCAAAATAAAAAATATAAAAATTAAACATATTTGGTCCTGTTGTGTCCTTTAAAGTCCAATCCATCAAAATACAAAATTACTGTTTACTAAAAGCTAAAAAAAATAAGGAAAAAAATTGGAAAACTAGAATTGCTGTTTTTTCTTTAGGGTCCTTCATTAAAAATATAATAATAAGTGATCAAAATGTTGCTTGTGCCCCAAAATGGTGAAAATACAAGCAACGGCTCAGCTCGTTAGGAACAAGCCCCAACACCAAAAGATGAGGGGGTTATGGTTCTTAGAAACCAAATATTATTTTCAAAGTCAGAATTTTTTTTAGCCACAAAGAAATCTAATAAATTAGGTAACAAACACAGTAGCCGAATTGTGTAATTTTTCTTTTTTTATCACTTTACTCCAATTAGAATTTTTTGTCCTGTTTTTCAGGACATTATTGGGTAAGAACTTCAAGTCGTCCTACAAAAACCTGTCCTCATTTATTATGTAGGGACTTTTCCCATTCTGACCAGTGTCACTTTGAGTTTATAACTGGAGCTTTAACAAATCCCAGTGATTCTGAGATAGTTTTTTCATGACACATTGTACTTTATGTTAGTGGTAAATTTAGGATAATAACAATAATAATCTTTATTTATATAGCGCCAACATATTCTGCAGCGCTTCACAATACATAGGTTCATATACAGACGGTCATAGGTAGCAATTATACAGTTAGGGCCAGAAATATTTGGACAGTGACACAAGTTTTGTTATTTTAGCTGTTTACAAAAACATGTTCAGAAATACAATTATATATATAATATGGGCTGAAAGTGCACACTCCCAGCTGCAATATGAGAGTTTCCACATCCAAATCGGAGAAAGGGTTTAGGAATCATAGCTCTGTAATGCATAGCCTCCTCTTTTTCAAGGGACCAAAAGTAATTGGACAATGGACTCTAAGGGCTGCAATTAACTCTGAAGGTGTCTCCCTCGTTAATCTGTAATCAATGAAGTAGTTAAAAGGTCAGGGGTGGATTCCAGGTGTGTGGTTTTGCATTTGGAAGCTGTTGCTGTGACCAGACAACATGCGGTCAAAGGAACTCTCAATTGAGGTGAAGCAGAACATCCTGAGGCTGAAAAAAAAGAAAAAATCCATCAGAGAGATAGCAGACATGCTTGGAGTAGCAAAATCAACAGTTGGGTACATTCTGAGAAAAAAGGAATTGACTGGTGAGCTTGGGAACTCTAAAAGGCCTGGGCGTCCACGGATGACAACAGTGGTGGATGATCGTCGCATACTTTATTTGGTGAAGAAGAACCCGTTCACAACATCAACTGAAGTCCAGAACACTCTCAGTGAAGTAGGTGTATCTGTCTCTAAGTCAACAGTAAAGAGAAGACTCCATGACAGTAAATACAAAGGGTTCACATCTAGATGCAAACCATTCATCAATTTCAAAAATAGACAGGCCAGAGTTAAATTTGCTGAAAAACACCTCAAGAAGCCAGCTCAGTTCTGGAAAAGTATTCTATGGACAGATGAGACAAAGATCAACCTGTACCAGAATGATGGGAAGAAAAAAGTTTGGAGAAGAAAGGGAACAGCACATGATCCAAGGCACACCACATCCTCTGTAAAACATGGTGGAGGCAACGTGATGGCATGGGCATGCATGGCTTTCAATGGCACTGGGTCACTTGTGTTTATTGATGACATAACAGCAGACAAGAGTAGCCGGATGAATTCTGAAGTGTACCGGGATATACTTTCAGCCCAGATTCAGCCAAATGCTGCAAAGTTGATTGGACGGCGCTTCATAGTACAGATGGACAATGACCCCAAGCATACAGCCAAAGCTACCCAGGAGTTCATGAGTGCAAATAAGTGGAACATTCTGCAATGGCCAAGTCAATCACCAGATCTTAACCCAATTGAGCATGCATTTCACTTGCTCAAATCCAGACTTAAGACGGAAAGACCCACAAACAAGCAAGACCTGAAGGCTGCGGCTGTAAAGGCCTGGCAAAGCATTAAGAAGGAGGAAACCCAGCGTTTGGTGATGTCCATGGGTTCCAGACTTAAGGCAGTGATTGCCTCCAAAGGATTCGCAACAAAATATTGAAAATAAAAATATTTTGTTTGGGTTATGTTTATTTGTCCAATTACTTTTGACCTCCTAAAATGTGGAGTGTTTGTAAAGAAATGTGTACAATTCCTACATTTTCTATCAAATATTTTTGTTCAACCCTTCAAATTAAACGTTACAATCTGCACTTGAATTCTGTTGTAGAGGTTTCATTTCAAATCCAATGTGGTGGCATGCAGAGCCCAACTCGCGAAAATTGTGTCACTGTCCAAATATTTCTGGCCCTAACTGTATATAAATGTATAAAAATACAATGCAGTAATTAAAGTAGAGAATCAATGCAAAAAATGCAATACAGTAATTAAAGCAGAGAAACAATGTAAAAAATACAGTGCAATAAAGCAGAGAAACAATGTAAAAAATGAAATAATTATAGCATCGAAACAATGTAGAAAAATACAATACAATAATTAAAGCAAAAATAAAGGTGACCCTGCTCAAAAGAGCTTAAAATCTACAACGGGATAGGGGTTACACAAAGTACAGGGACTTATTACACTGATGGTCCAGACAGCTTGAGGAAATGGGGGATAGGAATAAAGTTACATGAATGGTCACCAGACATCTGTGTAGACCTTTTGGGTTTGGTGGAGTTTGAAGAAGAGTTATGTCTAGAGAACTAGTGAATGAGCTATGTACAGTATAGAGGACTTCTATTAGGGAGCATGAAAGGCTGCCCTAAAAAGATGTGTTTTTAGGGACCGCCTGAAGCTATGTAAGTTGTGGATAGTCCTAATTTCTTGGGGTAGAGCATTCCAGAAAATTGGTGTAGCTCGGGAGAAGTCTTGGAGCCAGGAGTGGGAGGATCGGATTAGTGCAGATGTTACTCGAAGGTCATTTGTAGAATGTAGAGATTGGGTGGGATGATAGACAGAGGTGAAGGAGGAGATGTAGGCAGGTGCTGCACCATAAGAGCTTTGTGGGTGAGAACAAGAAATTTGAATTGGTTCCTGTAGTGTATGGGCAGCCAGTGCTGCATATGAAATTATTTACATTTGTGGCGCCCCTGCAACAGGGCGGCCACAGGGTGAACTGCATCTGGACGAGGTAAGATGGTCAACTCACAAAACACCCACACACAGACACTCCGACCCTGAGCCAATCACTCTATGTCTGGCAAGGGGTGTCGGGAGTATAGAGACATGTGGTTGGAGAGAAAGAGAGAATCCGGACAAAGAGGTGGAGTTACAGTAGTAAAACACTGGAACACTAAGTTGGGTGAGACAATCGAGTGAATCCCTGGTGGGTGGAGGAGTAGGGAGACCTCCCCAAGCCGAGACACCCTTCAGCAGAGTACTGACTACTCAGACAGAAAGAACAACGGGGCCCGGCGGCCTTCACCACTAATGGCCGGCCATGGACCTGGGGCTAGTGACCCAAAGAGAGGGATACATCACTGCAGAGCCCGTGACGGCTGGACCGAGCCCGTGTGCGAGGACAGAGACAGAGTGGAAGGGCCTGAAAGGTACACAGAGGGGAGTGACGCAGAGGAACTGTCTTAGCTGCAGTGAGAACCCAGAGCCCGGAGCAGGGTGGTCAACTGACCTTTAAAGTGTGTAAAGAACTGTGTTGTAACAAGAACAGCTATGGTGTTCCCAGACTGTTATTCTTGAACTGCCACAGAACCTCCACCTGCGGAGCCGCCTATTAGCTGTCCCTGTGTGCTGCTGGAAGAGCTGCGGAAAGAAAGAAGTGCAGCATCCTGAGTGCACGAAAACCCTTTCTACAACTGCCCAAAGGACAACCAGTCCTACCTGTGGAGAGCTCACCACCTAGACCCCTCCTATATCATCGTCCCTGGCAGGAATACGTCAGCGGTGGTCCACACTGACCACACACCACGAGTGGCGTCACGAAAAATCCATAAACTTTATTCCCTTTTTATTGCCGTACCTAGGATAACGGGACCAAGCAATGACACCCTGACATCCCAGAGACAATACGGCCCGGTCTCAAGTACCCCGGTCCTTGGGGGTGCGACACATTTATTTATGAAAATATCTAAACTTCCATAAAAAGATTTGAAAATGTCACCATTTTCACACTTTTAATGTTTATGTCCATAAACCAGAGAGTTATAGCACACAAAATCATAAATAAATAATATTTCCCGCATGTCTACTTTACATCAGCATCATTTTTGAAACATGACTTTTTTCATTAGGAAGTTAGAAGGGTTCAAAGTTTTATCAGCAATTTTTTTATTTTTCCAACAAAATGTACAAAACCATTATTTTTCGGGACCACATCACATTTGAAGTGACTTTGAGAGGCATATGAGACAGAAAATACCCAAAAGTTACACCATTCTAAAAACTGCACCCCTCAGAATACTCAAAATCACATTAAAGAAGATTATTTAACCCTTCAGGTGCTTCACAGGATTTAAAGCAATGTGGAAGGAAAAATGAAAATGTAAATTTTTTCTATAAAAATATTCCTTTAGCTCAAAACATTTCATTTTCGCAAAGGTTGCATGAGAAAATGCACCATAAAATTTGTTGTGCTATTTCTCAAGAATACGACATTATCCCATATGTGGTGGAAAACTACTGTTTGGGCGCACTGCAGGGCTTGGAAGGGAGGGAGCACCAATTGACTTTTTGGCTGCAATCATTAGCAGATGCCATGTCAAGTTTATAGGCCCCTGATGTGCCTAAACAGTGAAACTTCTACATAAGTGACCCCATTTTGGAAACTACACCCCTCAAGGAACTTATCTAGATGTGTGATGAGTAACTTGAAACCACAGGTGCTTCACAGAATTTTATGACATTGAGCCGTGCACATGGAAAAAAAATAGTTTTGCCACAAAAATGTTGCTTTAACCTCAAATTTTTCATTTTCACAAGTATAACGGACATTGAACTAGTTGTACAATTGCTCATGAGTACACCGATATCCCATATATGGCAAAGTAAAACTGTTTGGGCGCACAGTAGGGCTTGGAAAGAAAGGAGCGACATTTGACTTTGGAACACAGACTTTGTTGGAATCATTAGTTGACATATTTGGAAACCTAAATGTGCCTAAACAATGGAAACCCCTGACAAGGGACCCTATTTTGGAAACTAAACCCTTAAGGAATTTATCTAGAGATATGCCGAGCACCTTGAAGCCCCAGGTGCTTCACAGAATTTTATGATATTGAGCCGTGAAAACGAAATAAATAAAAATAAAATAGTTTACCACAAAAATGTTGCTTTAACTTTAAACTTTTCACTTTCACATGGGTAACAGGAGAAAATGGCCCATCATGAGTACACCGATACCCCATATGTGGAAGAAAACCCCGGTTCAGGCACATGGCATTGCTCGGAAGGGTAGAAGCAACATTTGATTTGGAACACAAAATTGGCTGCAATCATTTGCTGACGCCATGTCACATTTGAAGAGCCCCTGGTATGCCTAAACAGTGGAAATCTCCCACAAGTGACCCCATTTTTTAAACCTGTATCCCTCATGGAATCTATCTACATGGGTAGTGAGCACCTTGAATCCCCAGGGGCTTCTCAGAATTTTATAACGTTGAACCGTGAAAATGGAAAAAGAATAACAATTTTACAAAAAAAATGTTGTTTTAACCTTTCATTTTCACAAGGACAACTGGAGAAAATGGACCAAAATGGATCAACTTGTTGCACAACTATACATTAGTTATTAGAGAAAAATGGTGTGCACACTGGTTGGTTGTTGTAGGTGCAAGTGTAGGGATCAAGTGGACCCTTAGTGCCAAGTGATGAAGAAAAAACACTGCACACATGTTTGTTCCTTTGCAAATATAGTGAAAGTTTATTGACTTGCGCCTACTTGTGACAGGGATTGCGACAGAAGGACGTTTCGGCCGACACACCAAGGCCTTTATCAAACAGTCGCTGAAAAGATAATGCATAGGAAAACAAATCATTATAGTGTATAAAATGCATTATTTACATATATACATCAACATCAGAGCATTACAGTATGGTTTAAACGCTTAAGGCACATGATGAGGGTATCTACGACCCAGTAGATTTAGAGAGACAACAAACTTAGGAGAACTGGACATGACTTACTGTCCACCTTGTAGAGTTACAGAGGAAATGGTAGAGTAAGGCTGGTTTCACATTTGCGTATGAAACCGCAGCGTACCGAACGCAGCCAAACGCATGCGCACTGCGTTCCTGTGTTTAACATGATACCTTCATTTGGCTGCATTTGGTTGCGGTTGCATTCAGATGCACATAATTTATGCGCCCTCCTCCACCCTCCGAACGCAACCTGTTGCATTTTTTGTGCAGTCACGGGAGCTTGTTTTATGAGCAAGCGCACAAACAATGCATGGATCTCAATGGATCATCAGTGTCCTCCGCATGACAGCACAGAAGAACGCCGCTCCCGGGAGATCAGCGGCGGCTATCGGGAAATCAGCTGAAGCAGCCGGAGATCTCCTCTTCCCGGCCGCCGCTGTTTCCCCGATAGTGTTGGGGCGGGAGATTTGAAGGAACAGCTGATCTGACAGCTGTTTATATCTCTCGTGTCGACATCACCTCTTCGGTGTCCGTGCGGAAGATTTAAACAGCTGAGCAATTGGCCGCGCAATCCCCGTCAATGTTGTGCATCCGTTGCTATGCCGTGGTGTATATCTGAGCATGGGATGCGATCACAAGGTCCGGAAGTGTGACGCGGCCCTGCACATGCCCAGTTGGTTGTGTTGTTTTTTTTGGTTGCTAAGTGTGCATTGAAGCCATATATGCACTATTATGCTCTAATCTCCTATATGGAGATATGTGGGTAGTAGATAAGAACACAGGGGAGAGAAAAAAGGTTGAAATCATGTTGTGGATTACTTTGGATGTAGAATCTGAACTAAGTCTACTAGATGTACCAGGGTATGTAACAACAGAACATAGAGTTAGTACAACATCATGTTAATGGAGTTTAAGGTTTACTTAGACAAATATAGAACACTCAGCTTATGGTAAGGCAACATTTGTACAAGAATGAGGTACACATAAATATAAGATAGTATAAGATCAATATTACAGTAGGAGTCCAACCTAAGGAGAGAAATTACTATAGATTGAGGGGAAGAAAAACAACAATAAATGCCAATTGACAACTATTCCTATGATTTATGTCTTACCGTGCTAGGCAGGATAGGGATAGAGGAGAGGATATTTTCAGGTAAACTGAAAGAATTTTTTGAGAAAGTGGTTAGATTAGGTCACCCAGTCTATTTCCCTATTCAAACTTCTATGGGCAAGGGTGTCAAGTGTGTAGATCCAATACTATTCCCTGTCCTTAAGCAATTTAATATGATTGCCACCCCTTCTGGGTCTCTCAACCTTTTCAATGACCTGAGACCTCAACTGGGCCACTGTGTGTTTGGACTCTTTAAAGTGGTCTCATTTCAAGTTTGCCACAAGCCACCTGGGAGACACCAAACATGTGGAATAAGGTGCTCTGCTCAGAGGAAACCAAAATCAAACGTTTTGGCCACAAATCAAAACGATATGTTTGGCGTAAAAGCAACACAGCTCATCACCCTCAAAACACCATCCCCACTGTCACACATGGTGGTGGCAGCATCATGGTTTGGGCCTGCTTTTCTTCAGCAGGGACAGGGAAGATGGTTAAAATTGATGGGAAGATGGACGGAGCCAAATACAGGACCATTCTGGAAGAAAACCTGCTGGAGTCTGCAAAAGACCTGAGACTGGAACGGAGATTTATCTTCCAACAAGACAATGATCCCAAACATAAAGCAAAATCTACAATGGAATAATTAAAAAATAACCGTCTCCAGGTGTTAGAATGGCCAAGTCACATCCAGACCTGAATCCAATGGAGAATCTGTGGAAAGAGCTGAAAACTGCTGATCACAAACGCTCTCCATCCAACCTCACTGAGCTCCAGCTGTTCTGCAAGGAAGAATGGGCAAGAATTTCAGTCTCTCCATGTGCAAAACTGATAGAGACAAACCCCAAGAGACTGCAGCTGTAATCACAGCACAAGGTGGCGCTACAAAGTATTAACTCAAGGGGCCGAATAATATTGCACGCCACACTTGTCAGTTTTTTATTTGTTAAAAAAGTTTAAAATATCCAATAAATTTGGTTCCACCTCACGATTGTGTCCCACTTGTTGATTCTTCACATAATTAGAATTTATATCTTTATGTTTGAAGCCTGAAATGTGGCAAAAAGTTGGAACATTCAAGGGGGACAAATACTTTCACAAGACACTGTACATCTTTTTTATGCAGGGTGCAGGCCTGGATCTTCAGTGGCATTTGGGTAACGTGGGGTGTCTGTCCTAAGTGGTATTGGTAGCTGATGCTGCACACATGTGTCATCCTGCACAAATCAATCACCTGCTGCACTGAATTACAGGTGGTTAAGTCCGGGTGGTTGGTCTCTTTTAAAGAGGACATGTCACGAGGTCAAAAGTGGGCGGTTATTGCACTTCTGAGTACGTCGATTTTTTAAATCTGTCATATGGTTCCAGAGATATGAACCTTTATATTTAGTGATCATTTTTATGGTATTTACTAAGGGAGTGGGTTTCATAATACTACTCTGTATTATCACCCTGTGAACCACACCGTCCGTGGTAAAGACTGTATAATTTAACACTTAACCACGGTCTTCTCCAAGCCTAGATAGGTCCACCAGGGTCTTCTCCAAGTCTAGATAGGTCCACCAGGGTCTTCTCCAAGTCTAGATAGCTCCACTTGGTTCTTCTCCGCTGTTTTCTTGATAGTATCAAGCCATCGAGCTGCTGGTCTTCTACTTTGCTTGTTCCTTCTATTCTTCCCACCATGATGTCCTTCTCCAGTGATTTTTCTCTTCGTATGATGTGTAGACAAGTTGTAGCTTGCTGATCTTTGCTTCCATTGAAATGTCTGGCTTGATTTGTTCCACTATCGATGTGTTTGTGTGGCGCCCTTGCGTATTGGTAACCATATCGGTACTGCACTTACTTCACAGGTGTGGTACCATGCTCTCAGGTAAGACGGGAACGCACAGCTGAGACACCCAATAACACACTCAACACCCATCCTAACTCCAGGCCAGGGAGATGAATGGTAGAAAAGGTTCCTTGAGAGGGCAGACCCTATCTGCTGGTTGGAGGGAGGAGTAGGTTTAGGGGGGTGGAGGGAAGTTAGTGAGGGAGAGAGTAAAGAAGGAGCAGGAAGATGGAATTCTAGGGGACGCTGGGGCCTAGCGGGACCAGTGGGTCAGAGAAACCTGAATCTATAGCCGACTTCCAGGTTGGGTAGAAGAACTGGCTTCAGGAGGGGTGCCGGCACCAATTTGGTGTGAAACTTTAAGACCAATCCAAGAAACCGGAGGCCACTGTACTGCGAGTGCAGTGGCCATCACTGTGTACTCTCCCAGGCACAGTGGCCATAGAGAGTCAAGAGGATGTGCCTGGCCGTCGCTCAACAGCTCCCGGAGTAGTCTGCCTTGGGACTTGTAGCACAAAGGCGCAGGGGAAGAAAGAGAGGAGAATACCACAGAAAGGAAAAAGCAGCACGGAAAGGTTTATGAACAGTGTCTCAGTGGAGTGTACTGGACTACCCGGGAGCTGGCCAAGTGGCATCCTGGAAAAGCACAATACCCCGACTGGGCAAACACTGTGAAAGAACCCGGTAAAGAGCCGGTAAGAACTGCAACCCCGTGTCTCTCTCTTTCATCCTTCACCCTGAGGCGATTAGCACAACCATCACCAGCATCCATGTAACAGTTACACTAAAGCTCAGGGGCCCACTCCATCTGTGGGGAGTGTTACATCCAAGCTGTCTAAGCATTTATCCCTGAGACCAATACAAGCAGTGCTGGTCATCCCTGACCAGACATCACAAATGGTTTCCCGATCATCTTTACAAACTAACATCCACTGTAAACAGCCCCTTTTAAAGACCGGTCACGGCCACGATTTCCAGGTAGAGCCACCGAGATATCCCCCAAACTGTTAACCCTTGGGAGCCGAGTACCCTGGCCCCATGACCGCTGCATTTGTTCTTCTTGCCATCCATAGTATTGATATCATCCTTCCCCAGCTTCACATTTCAAAGGCGTTGATTCTTCTGTCTTGTTTCTTTTTCATCCAAGTTTCACATTCATGTTACAACAGAACAGACTATAAAGAAGTTTTTCTAATGGTTAGAAAACAACCTGAAAACTAAGAAATACTGACTGCAGTTCTAAAAGTTTTTGTTCACACAGTGGAAGAAACCCAGAAACCAGTAGCGCAACTTCAGGCCCAGGGGCCCCGATGCGAAACCTCCAACGGGGCCCCCAATTATTGCAAATCTTTAAAAGTATGTCTTTTTCTATAGGCCAAAGGGACTTTTGGGGCCCCCTAGTCTGCAGGGCCCGGGTGCGATCACAACCCTGCACCTGTGGTAGTTACGCCCCTGCCAGAAACACAATTTTTGCAAAGAACTTGAGATACCTAGAAATACATGTTTGCCTTTATACATGGAGGAGGCTAAATTCCAAGTTCTAGCAGAATACGTGAAAGCTAAAGCATAGTGTGTATTTAAATTTTTGAGTGCCCGGTACTCGAAACGAGCAGGTTGGACACTTGGACGGTCTCGGCTCATGTACTGAGTGTAATGGAAGTCAAAAGGAAACTGGGGCATTTTTAGGAACTCCGGAAAAAATGCTTGCGTTTCAAATTGACTTCCATTATACTCTGTGCACGAGTCAAGCCCTTTCGAGTGACTACTTGCTCATTTCAGGTACTGAGCATTTAAGCTCTTGCTCACAATGACTAACATGCACTAATCACTGATGTTTAGTCTCAGGGGCCCATGTCTAAGCGTGCATAATCACTATCAGTAAAAGCAGCATTTTGGACACAGTGTCTTGCCGCTGCGTCTAAAACACTGCCTTGTAGAGAAGCAGCATAGAGGTTGGCATTTGTAGATATCCCATCCTCACTGTGCTTCTCCCCACTGCAGCGTGTTTTCAGCTGTGGTGCGGGTTGACACGTTCCTGCAGTATGTTCATTTCTTGCTGCGGAGTCTGAAGTGGTCACCATCAGGTGAATGCAGAGAGAAGCCCTTCCGCACCCACCGTAGATGGTGAATACAGGGCAGCTGCGGTCTTCCCTGCGCTCACCGACAGGTTCACTTAGGTCTGGAGGCACTGCGTCCAACACAGTGAGCACATACCCTTAGACATTCTCTTATCTGGGGTTGTGGTGGGATGTTTGTGACCTGCGACACCAAGGTTGGGTTATGCAGTCACCTCTGCACTCTCTATGATCCTGCCACTTGTGCATTTCAGATTCTAGGACACATGGTAAATTTTATCTTTTGCTGGCATCAGTTTTATATTAGCACCCGGATAAGGGCAGAAAATAATTGTGTTGATGCAGCACGGCTGTGTCCATGTTATATTACGCTGTCATAGTGCAAGTATCTGGATGTCAGGCCTGATTCGGTACGCAGCTGTCTAATTCTTTTATGTGACATCTTATCTGGCTGCTCTTTTCCTTTGATGTGACTTCTAAGGATATGTTCAGAGCTCCTCCGAAAAGTATCAGGTTCTACCTCTGAGATCTGAGTTAGTCCTCCACTTTCCATAAAATGCAAGGATTTATTTACCTGGTGTAAATGCCGCCATTCTCCTAAATCTATCAAAGTTGAAGTACAACTCATTTCGGATAAGACAGCCTTCCTTGGTAAGGATACCTGTGTGTATGGGAATGGACAGGATTGTTTAGTCTGAGACAGCCTTCCTCAGGTACATATAGATGTCCTTACTTGGTAAGGATATCTGTGTGTATGGGATTGGACAGGATTGTTTAGTCTGAGACAGCCTTCCTCAGGTACATATAGATGTCCTTACTTGGTAAGGATATCTGTGTGTATGGGATTGGACAGGATTGTTTAGTCTGAGACAGCCTTCCTCAGGTACATATAGATGTCCTTACTTGGTAAGGATATCTGTGTGTATGGGATTGTTTCACCTGAGACAGCCTTCCTTGGGTAAATATAGATGTCCTCACTTCGTAAGTATACCTGTGTGTACGGGATTGAACGGGATTGCTTTGGTTGAGACAGCCTTCCTCAGGTAGTAGTATTAGTTAATAATCAGTGCAATTATACTTACTGTGTCCATGTTATTGTTTGCAGCTGTCCTGTGATGCTGTGTGACTTCCGGGCTTCCGGTGTGAAGTCATGTGACTAGCTCCAATAGCCAATCACATACAGCTAGAAGATAAGGGGCGGCCCGGAAGTGATGCATCGACGTGTGACACCAGTAAGAGGGGATGCAGAAGCGGTAAGTATGTTAGGTCTGTTAACTATTGCCTTGCTGTAGTGCAGCAAGCCGGGTCCCAAACCCAAATTATTCGCCCATCCCTAGTCAGGAATGGTACTTACAAAAGGTGAAAAAATGATATACTTAATGCAGGTGACAAGTCAAGAAGAGCGAGCACTACCATGCTTTACCGCTTCGTACTGGTAACAAGCAGTTGATGCTCAGATGGATGCAACTCGAGTAACCAAGTATAACGGAAGTCAATGGGAAACTCAAGCATATTTCCAGTTCCTCCTTGACTTCTATTATACTTAGTATACCAGTCATGCCCATCCGAACACCCAACTGCTAGTTATGAATACTGAGCACCCGGGCATGGTAGTGTTCGCTGATCACAACGATGAGTGTGAATAAGTATGTATCCTACTAACGTTCGGTTTGTAAGTCCTCCCAGCCACCGGGAGTGCTGTATGAAACCTTCATTCTCTTGACTATAGTTGCTTCTTTGATGATCTCTCAAATGTAGCATATTAATCATAATGGGGACTATTCCATATAGATATTTAGTATTCACCCCAGTTCAGGAATTAAGATTATTACAAAAAAGAAAAATACTTATCAGCTTTCTTCAAGTCAGTATGCGGTTGGCAGGATCCATAAATGAAGTGAAGGGATGCCTGGATAAAGACGTCCAGCTGACCTCTGGGTGGAAGACTCAACAAGTCAAAAGATTAATCCAGCAATCCCATAGCAAATATATTAAAAATGAACATTTATTGGAAATATATTAAAACCATGGTGCCAAAAAAAGAAAAATGAAAACCACATGGATGACATTTCGAGTTGACTGCTTTTTAATCCCAGCCTATGATTAAGAACCACTGAGTTCGAAACGCGTCATCCATGTGTTTTTAATTTTTCACCTTTCATTTTTTGGCTCCATGTTTTTAATATATTTCCAAACAATGTTGACTTGATATATTTGATGTGGGATTGCTGGAGTAATCTTCTTCCTTGTTAAATAAAAATGATTACATCATGTTCTGAAATAAGTTGTTTTTGTTCTTCCTTGCTGGGATATCCAGAGCATCGTTCTCCTTACCCCATGGTGGCTCCAGTTGATATGTGACCGCAGATTGGCTGCAGTGGTCATGAGATGCCTCAGTCTAGATTTTGATGGCACAAAACTGGTAGGTGCAACAGTAGCAACACTGTTATCGTAGGACAGGGTCGGGAACTCCAGGTCTCGAGGGCCGCCAACAGTGCAGGTTTTCAGGATTTCCTTAGTATTGCACAGGTGATAAGTCCAACCCCATGCACAATGCTAAGGAAATCCTGAAAACATGCACTGTTGGCGGCCCTCGAGACCTGGAGTTCCCGACCGCTGTCCTACAATAAAAGTGCTGCTACTGTTGCTCCCATCAGTTTTGTGCCATCAACAGCAGAAATGGGGCATCTCCTGACCGCTGCAGCCAATCTGACCACTGCACCGCTGTCGTAAAATACTTAATTTTCTTTTGTTTTATTACTCTACCCTAGGCCCATTGACAACTGCTAAAGTAAGGTAAAACCTTTGTTAAGAAGGAGGTGATTTTATTTTCCTGTGGTTTTTTAATTGCCTCATTCTGTAGCAGTATGTCTTCAATTTTACATTAATATGATTTTTTAATGGAGGGGAGAGTGGACTATTTTGGTTGCCATTTGCCTTTTTTTAATACCTTTTTGGTCCAGTTTTTGGGCAAGAAATAAAGGACACCAATTCTGGCAAAAAGAAAAAAATTTAAAGTTGCATTCTGAATACTAAGTTATGCAATAATGAATATACAAGAAAATGGGCTAGCATTATAGCTAAGGAGATACTGTATGTATAAAAAATGAGACACTTAAATATGGCCATATCGATAACCACCGAGCAGCCAGTCGAGGCGTGTCCGTTTACTAGGAACCTAAATTCAGTCTCTGCCTCTCCTTGGATTTAAAAACCTACTTTTTGAATGGGCGAATAGGAACCAGCTAATAGAGAACAATAAGGCTGTGTGCTCAAGGTCCGGAGGAGCTGCGTGTTGGACGCGGCTCCTCCAGACCTGAGTGAAGCCGCGGGTGCCCGCAGGGAGACTGCAGCCGCCCTGTACTCAGCATTAGGGATGGGCGAATCTACTCGCTAGGACTCGTTACTCGGCGAGTAGTAAGGGACTCGCAGTACTCGGTACTCTGCGAGTTTCCCAGTGATTACTCGCACGAGTCCAATGCAAATCAATATCAATCCTAGTTTTGTCAGAAACGCTGACAAAACTAGGATTGCCATTGTTTGCATTAGACTCCTGCGAGTAATCACTGGCTACTGTGCCAGTGATAGCAGGGAAACTCAAAGTAACTGCTGTTTCTTTGCGAGCCGAGTCCAGCTGTCTTCTCTGTGCAGCTCCAGGGTCCTAGAGCCCGCCTGCTGCCTGATGTAGCAGTGCTGAGATTGTTCTCAGTCTGCTCATTCCCTGTGCATAGACATCTATATTTATGCACAGGGGATGTAGCAGAGAGGACATCGCGTTTTGGACTACGTCGGACAGAAGAGGATTTTTTTAATTAAAGATGGAGTCCCTAATGGCTTTTTTTTTATTTCAAATAAAAATTTTTCTCTGTGTTGTGTTTTTTTAACCCTTTATTGGAGATTCTTAGTGGCTGGGTCAAACGTGGCCTGACATTAAGAATCTCGGGCTTAATACCAGCTTGTATAACAAAGCTGGTATTAACCCCTTTATTACCCAGCGTGCCACCGCCACCAGGGCCGCTGGAAGAGCGGGGTTCAGCGCCAGAGGATGGCGCTTCAATGAACGCGCCATCTTCTGGGGCGGCTGCGGGCTGCAATTTGCAGCGGGGGGTGCCCAGAAAGCTTGGGCATCCCTGCGCTGCGGATTCCAGCCCCCAGCTGCTTAGCTGTACCTGGCTAGACATAGAAATTGCGCGGAGCCCCATGCATTTTTTGGACTCCGACTCCGAGACGACTCCGACTCCGAGACGACTCCGACTCGACTCCGAGACGACTCCGACTCCGAGACGACTCCGAGACGACTCCGACTCCGAGACGACTCCGACTCCGAGGCGACTCCGACTCCGAGATGACTCCGACTCCAAGACGACTCCGACTCCGAGACGACTCCGAGTCGTCTCCGAGTCGGAGTCGTCTCGGAGTCGGAGTCGTCTCGGAGTCGAGTCGGAGTCGGAGTCGTCTCGGAGTCGGAGTCGTCTCGGAGTCGGAGTCGTCTCGGAGTTGGAGTCGTCTCGGAGTCGGAGTCGGAGTCGTCTCGGAGTCGGAGTCGTCTCGGAGTCGAGTCGGAGTCGGAGTCGTTTCAGAGTCGGAGTCGTCTCGGAGTCGGAGTCGGAGTCGTCTCGGAGTCGGAGTCGCCTCGGAGTCGGAGTCATCTCGGAGTCGGAGTCGGAGTCGTCTCGGAGTCGTCTCGGAGTCGGAGTCGTCTCGGAGTCGAGTCGGAGTCGTCTCGGAGTCGGAGTCGTCTCGGAGTCGGAGTCCAAAAAATGCGTGGGGCTCCGCGCAATTTCTATGTCTAGCCAGGTACAGCTAAGCAGCTGGGGGCTGGAATCCGCAGCGCAGGGATGCCCAAGCTTTCTGGGCACCCCCCGCTGCAAATTGCAGCCCGCAGCCGCCCCAGAAGATGGCGCGTTCATTGAAGCGCCATCCTCTGGCGCTGAACCCCGCTCTTCCAGCGGCCCTGGTGGCAGTGGCACGCTGGGTAATAGAGGTTAGGGCCAGCTTTGTATTATCAGCTGGCCCTAAGCCCGAAATTTATGGCGGTCACGCCAATATTAGACATGACCGCCATGAATTTCTATTAAATTGTTTTAAAAAAAACACAACACAGAGAAATTTTTTTATTACAAATAAAAAAAAAAGCCATTAGAGACTCCATCTTTAATTAAAAAAATCCTCTTCCGTCCGACGCAGTCCAAAACGCGATGTCCTCTCTGCTACATCCCCTGTGCATAAATATAGATGTCTATGCACAGGGAATGAGCAGACTGAGAACAATCTCAGCACTGCTACATCATCTCTGTGCACAGACATTCATGTCTGTACACAGGGAATGAGCAGACTGAGAACAATCTCAGCACTGCTACATCAGGCAGCAGGCGGGCTCTAGGACCCTGGAGCTGCACTGAGCAGACAGGACTCTTCTCTTATCTGTGCGAGTTTCCCAGCGATTACTTACAAAGTAAACGAGTCCAATGCAAATAAATGACAAAACTAGGATTGCTTCAGGCTGAAGCTTCCGAGACACATCTGCGATTTGTAAATCTCACACTACTCGCTATTACTCGCTTCCCCATTCATTAACATTGGACTCGCTAGACTCGCAACGAGTAGCGAGTCCTGTGCTCGGACTCGCTAGAGTCAAGCGATTCCGAGTAATTTAGGATTCGCCCATCACTACTCAGCATGTGTGGCGGGTGTGGGGTGGCTTCTCTCTGCAGTCACCCGATGGGAACTGCTTCTGACTCCGCAGCATGAAATGAACATGGTGCGAAAAAGCGGAATGGCGGCAACTCGCACCGCAGGTGTCAGATCGCTGTGGTCGGGTTAAGCATAGTGAGGGTGGATTTCTTGAAATCCAATCCACTATGCTTATAGTGTACTAAGCAGCGGCAAGCACGCTGCGTCCAAAACCCTGCGTATACAGTGAGTATGCAGCCTAACACCTAAGGCTAGTGGGGGAGGCGTGCACAATCAGAGGGACTGCTACAGTTTTTCATTTGTTTAGAATATGGGGTCATGCCTTCTGCTTGTGCACCCCTACCCCTCTAGACTTAGGGTTCCGTCACACTTGGCGTTGTTCCAGCAATCCCGACAACGATACGACCTGATAAGGATCACTGGAACGTCGCTACGTGGTCCCTGGCGAGATGTCAAACAGATCTACTCAATGATGCAGCAATGATACGGTGACCCGTATAACGACCTCAGCGGTTGTTTGGACCCTGTCACACAACAGCTAGTCTGACGACTCAGACCTACTTGGCTGAGTTCTGAGTCGCCAACGAGGTCATTGTTAAGGTGTCAAACACACCGATGCATGCTGCCCAGCGGGAGCCAGACGATCAAAAAATGGTCCAGGCCATCTTCTGATTGGCGATCTCACAGCGGGGGCCTGGTCGCTGCTAAGTGTCAAACATAGCAAGATCGCTGGCAAGGTCGCTGTTATGTCACAAAACCTGTGAGGCAACAGCGATCTCGCTATGTGTGATGGGGGCTTTAGCTGCTATTGTTCTGTTAGCAGGTTCCTATTCGCCCATTCCAAAGGTTTTTAAATCCAAGGAGAGGCAGAGACTGAGTGTAGGTTTCCAGTAAAGAGACACACCTTGACGTGACTACTGGGTGGTTATGGACTTGGCCATATTTATATGCTAAGTGTCCCATTTTTTATACATATCTCCTTAGCTATAATCCTAGTTCATTTTCCCATATATCATTATTGCATAGCTTAGTATTTAGAGTGCAGCTGTCTTTTTGTTACAATATATCATGTTCAGCTTTGCACCTTTACACATTGCATGCTAGGGAGTGCCACAATTTTTGTTGACCAATTCTTGCAAGTCATTATACAATATGGGGAGATAACAAAAACCCAAAACAAGACAAAAAAATTAAAACTAAACCAAATAGGCTTCAGAATACCAGAAATTAGATGGATTACATCAAATAAACAGGTGATAGAGCATAGAAACAAGTGAGGAGTAAAGTCAATGAGAGACAAGACAAAATAATGGAGAATAGTGAATTGGGAACATAAAAGTTAAAGAAATGCAAAAGCCAAAAAGATAAAGATGAAGAATAAGGAACAGTCCAGAGAGAAATATTAAGAAGACATTTGGAAAGCGAAATGAGTGGACAAGGAGTATTAGAGGAAGGTGGGAAGAAAGAGAGATGGACCTGCCAAGGTGAAGAGCTGGTGAGGAGAGCAAATAAAGAAGTATGTACACTTCAGACAATTGGATTGGGTCAGCAGGAGAGATAGAGAGTCAAATGACTGAAAAGAAAACATAGGGTCAGTGGTAAAGGAGGGAAAGTCATTATAGAAGTATGAAGAAAAATAGTGTTTTTCCTGTGTTCATCAGTTGAAAAAAGATTGTTCTCAGTGAGAGAAACAAAATAATAATCTTGTAGTTGTGATACCTTTAAATGGCTAACAAAAATAAAATAATTGTTGTTACAAGGCGAGCTTTCGAGACTTCTCACGTCTCTTCATCAGGCAAGGTATGACAAAATATTAGAAGAAACACAAATACAGTGGGGAATAAAGTATGTAGTCAGCCACCAATTGTGCAAGTTCTCCCACTTCTCCAGATGAGTTCGGCCTGTAATTGACATCATAGGTGACCTCAACTATGAGAGACAAAATGAGAACCCAAATCCTGAGAATCACGTTGTCTGATTTGGGAATAAATTTTTTTTTTTAATTTTGGTGGAAAATAAGTACGGTATTTGGTCACCTACAAACAAGCAAGATTTCTGGCTCTCACAGACCTGTAACTTCTTCTTTAAGAGGCTCCTCTGTCCTCCACTCATTACCTGTAGTACTGGAGGCTCCTCTGTCCTCCACTCATTACCTGTAGTGCTGGAGGCTCCTCTGTCCTCCACTCATTACCTGTAGTACTGGAGGCTCCTCTGTCCTCCACTCATTACCTGTAGTACTGGAGGCTCCTCTGTCCTCCACTCATTACCTGTAGTACTGGCATCTGTGTGAACTTGTTATCAGTATAAAAGACACCTGTCCACAACCTCAAACTCCACTATGGTGAAGACCAAAGAGCTGTCAAAGGACACCAGAAACAAAATTGTAGCTCTGCACCAAGCTGGGAAGACTGAATCTGCAATAGGCAAGAAGCTTGGTGTGAAGAAATCAACTGTGGGAGCAATAATTAGAAAATGGAAGACATACAAGACCACTGATAATCTCCCTTGATCTGGGGCTCCACACAAGATCTCACCCCGTGGGGTCAAAATGATCTCAAGAATCTCAGAACCACACAGGAATACCTAGTGAATGACCTGCAGAGAGCTGGGGCCAATGTTACACAGGCTGCCATCAGTAACACTCTACGCTGCCAGGGATTCAGATCCTGCAATGCCAGACGTGTCCCCCTGCTTAAGCCAATTCATGTCCGATCCCATCTGAAGTTTGCTAGATAGCATTTGGATGATCCAGAATAGTATTGGGAGAATATTATATGGTCAGAGGAAACTAAAGTAGAAATGTTTGGTAGAAACACAAACTCGTCATGTTTGGAGGAGAAAGAATGCTGACTTACATCCAAAGAACACCATACCTACTGTAAAGCATGGGGGTGGCAACATCATGCTTTGTGGTTGTTTCTCTGCCAAGGGACCACGATAAGATTTTGAATGCAAACCTCCTTCCATTAGCAAGGGCATTGAAGATGAAACATTGCTGGGTCTGTCAGCATGACAATGATCCCAAGCACACACCGCTAGGGAAATGAAGGAGTGGCTTCGTAAGAAACATTTCCAGGTCCTGGAGTGGCCTAGCCAGTCTCCAGATCTAAACCCTATAGAAACCTTTGGAGGGAGTTGAGAGTCCGTGTTGCCCAGTGACAGCCCCAAAACATCACTGCTCTAGAGAAGATCTGCATGGAGGAATGGGCCAAGATACCCGCACCAGTGTGTGCCAACCTTGTGAAGACTTACAGAAAACGTTCCACCTCTGTCATTGCCAACAAAGGAGATATAACAAAGTATTGAGATGAACTTTTGTTATTGACCAAATACTTATTTTCCACCAAAATTTGAATAAAATGTCTTTCCAGATCAGACAATGTGATTTCCAGGATTTGTTTTCTCATTTTGTCTCTCATAGTTGAGGTCACCTATGATGTCATTTACAGGCCGACCTCATCTTTATAAGTGGGAGAACTTGCACAATTGCTGGCTGACTAAATACTTTTTTCCCCACTGTATATATACACAACCAGAGCAGATGCAAGTTATAATAACTAAAATAAATATTATACCTTGCATGTGCTCTGGTTGTGTATATATATTTGTGTTTCTTCTAATATTTTATCATACTATGCCTGATGAAGAGACATGAGAAGCCTCAAGAGCTCGCTGCTTTGTAACATCAATTACCTTTTTTTTGCTAATCATTAAAAGTTATCACTACAAGATTATTATTATTTTGTTTCTCCCACCAAGAGAAGTATGTGTGTGGCACCTCTCTGGCTAGGCGCCACAGAGAGGTGGTATCCGAGTACCCCTTGCCCTGGGCTCATCATTTTCTGGCGTCTACGAACAGGATTGAACCAGCCTGGTAATACCAGGTAAAGTGTGCCTAAGGACTTTATTGACTGTTTGTATACTGTGGATTACAAAACCGAGCCGCCATTACATCGCCTCAGAAAAACAACTGCGTCACCAAGCAGGAGGAAAGAGCGGGAAGATAAGTCCCGCGCCTCCGCTCTGCCGAGGTAGTGGCAGGCTCTGAAAAGGCCCGAAGGACTTGCCTACAGGATTCTCGTGGTGGGCGGGTCTAAAAATGTAAAAGGACTATGTGCTGGCTCAGGGGCGTGCCTCGGCACCTCAGCATAAATAGGCCAAGAAAGAGGCACCAAAGTGTCTCCCCGCCCCCCTTGTTATCAAACAACCGAGGGGGCGGGTCGAGCACCATACCGGAGGATCCAGCGAGCGTAGAGCCCAGAAGAGAGGAGACCGCCGAACCGGAACACCTGATCCAGTTCTCCGAAGAGCCCGACCTGACTGGGGAGGAGGACCGAGAGGAAGGAGCAGCCGGAGGTGTCCGGGCCCCGCGAGCTATGGTTGGCCGATCGCCTGGAGCAACAACAAGACCGGGTCGGTATGGAGATTAAGCGATTTGTATACCAGTCTCCAGCCCTGATCCCACACTCCTGGCAACTCGTCAGGAGGCCACAGTTCCAGGATGACCTGAAAGGCAACATCATAACCTACGAACGCTATGCAGGACCCCAGGGGAGGTATACAATCTGGGTTAGCAGAGGCAAGGAGTAATGAACAGTCCTGGTATTGTATATCAATGTAAATAGTTGAGTTTAATGCCTTTTCTTTTGCAGCACTATTATAGTGTATATTGTCTTATTGTGTGCTAATATATGAAACGGGTATAGAGCAGGTAAAATCCGGTACACAATAGTAAAGAGGGTGGAAAGGGCATAAGTAGGGAACATACTCAACTCAATTTCGGCAATGTATACAAACCCCACAGCTAAAATCTACTCAAATCAAGCTCTCTCCCAGAAAATAACACTCTCTAACGGTACCAGACAGGGTTGCCCCATGTCCCCCTTCTCTTTGCTCTTTTTATAGAACCCTTAGCGAAAGCTATTAGAGCAAATGTAAATATAAGAGGAGTCCCCCTGAAATCGCATCACCACAAAATTACACTCTTTGCAGATGATATATTACTCTCTATTACCAATCCATTAAAATCCTTACATCACCTATCCTACACCATCAATACTTTTTCAAACATCTCCCATTATAAAATAAACGCAAACAAATCTCAAATCTTAGATTACAATATTGAGAAATCCTTTCTCACTTATCTAAAGGAACAATTTCCATTTTCTTGGAAAAAAACTAGACTCTCGTATTTAGGGATCCAACTGACAAAACCCACTTCAGACCTAGTCGCGGTTAATATTTCCAACCTCCTCGACTCCTTGAGAACTGATTTTTCAAATCTCTCCAAACTCCAATTATCCTGGACGGGCAGAATTGTAGCGTTAAAGATGAAGGTGCTCCCGAAATTTATATATGTGATACGAGCAATCCCCCTTCCCATCTCCAAAAACAGGCTGAATGAGATCCACTCCCAATTAAGAAAATTCATTTGGCAAAGTGGGAGACCCAGGATTTCCAGCACAATCCTTGAAAAACATAAGAGGAGAGGAGGAATGGGGATTCCGAACCTATATAGCTATTATCTTGCATCTATACTAAAGTTGTCACAGAGCTGGCTGAAAGATTCAGTTTCAAATAACTCTGCCCCTTGGGTGACGATCGAAAAAGAATTAACTAACTCAAATAATCTCTTAGCTCTATTAGCTGCTCACTTGAGTAGATCAAAAACAATCGCTTCTCCACTCCCAACAGTTAGGGCAACGATCCTAGCGTGGAAAATACTACTTAAAAAAACTAGCCACCTACTTCCTTACTCGACACCCAAGAACATCCCTCTTGAGACGCTAGAACACCTTATCCCAGGCCTAAACGTATCCTCCTGGTGTGATCGAGGGATCCGCCACACTTCTGACCTACTTTCTGATGGGAAGCTGGTTCAGTTTCAGTACTTGGAACAAAAATATAATCTAACGTGGCAAGATAGGACAGCTTGGAGACTGATCAAATCTTCCCAGATTGACCTGAACTCTGCCTTTTCATTCCAAAAACCTATATCCGCCCTAATAGAAAACCCACTTAAATCCTTGACTTGGATGACTGGACAAATCTATCGATACCTGACTGATGACCACATCCTTCATAAACATCCTTACATCATAGCGTGGGAAAAAGAGTTGGGTATTCACATAGATTTGGTAGATTTGTCCTCTACAATTGAAATTTCCTACGCGAATACCAATTGTGCTTCAGTCCAAGAATCCTACTTTAAAGTTTTGACGAGATGGTACTGGACTCCATCCAAACTAAACCACATCGACCCCCTTATCTCCCCGCTATGCTGGAGAGATTGTTCGCAAATCGGGACGCTTTCTCATGTGTTTTGGAAGTGCCCAAAGATCCTTAGTTTCTGGCGGGGAGTTAATAACCTAATCTTCAATACCACCAACTTTAGACTAATTCTCTCACCACAACTAGCCCTCATCTCTATTGGTATATCAAACATCCCCCATAATTTCAGATTTACAATCTCTCAGATACTCCTTACCTCCAAAATACTTCTGGCTGCCAAATGGAAGACCACAGAAGTACCCACCATATCTGAACTCACTGACAGAATCTCGGCTCACTGTACCTTTGAATTTAACTATGCAGTTAGAAACAACGCATATAACAAGTACCTCAACAACTGGGAACCGTGGATCTCTACACAATCACTCAGACATCTAAATAGGCCATTGACGTAATTCCTGACTCTAATTTTCATCTGATGTACCTAATATTTTACAGATGTATCTCGGAACACTTGTTTTTTACCCCATAATTGTTATGTTATCAAGTCCTAACCGTTATCTCTCTTCTTTTTTTTTTAATAAGTATAACTGCTCACAACTAAATATAATAATCAAATCTTTGTTTGTCTAGATTTACTTAGATGTTTTATATTAAGTACCTATTAAGGTTAATACCATTGAATACCCCTATATTTACGTATGTATGTCACCCTTCTGATTTTCCTGTATTTATGTCCCGCTGTTCTGTTACAAAATCATCCAATAAAAATATTTGAACAAAATTTATCATCAGGAGATGGAACCAGGCTAATCTGGTTTTTTGGCGCTCTTTTTGAGGAGTTTTGATTGGTTTAAGAGGGGGGAGAGAAGGGGGGCAAAGGTGTTTATAAATAGATTGCTCCTGTCAGAGCAGTCACTTTTACCTCAGGAGTTGAAGAAGCCCCGCCCTCCCGCCCTCAATATTTCTATGGTTGGTGTTTTTTATCTGTTTTTTTTGTTTTGCAGGTCGGTCACTCTGTTAGAGGATGGGTCACTCTGGAATGAGTGGATCCGTATGGATTTATTCACATGAGTATTTATTAAATTATTTATGGAATTGAATATTTCAGTGGATTATTTTATGGTGTTTTTAAAATTATTTATTATATTTGGATATTTTAATAAACTTAACAGAGCTAACCGACCAATGAATAAATCAATTTATTTTACCCCAAAAAAAAAAAAAAAAAAAAAGAAAGGGCATAAGGAGCTGTGCAGGGAGAGTAAAATCTTTGCCAACCGGTGACCCCAGGGCCGGGAGATCTACAGTACTTATAGCCAAAAGAGACCCCTGTAGTGCCAAAGACTCCTACGCTGTAGCCCAATAGTTTACAAGCTGTTGTGTATCGAACTTTAGCAGCCTACAGAGACCTTACCTGCTGGACTGTGTAATCTCTAAATGTGAACTTTTATGCAAAAGCCTGATGAACTCTGATGAAATCAGAGACTTTATACCCGGTCCCAGTTGGGCTGATGAGACTAAAAATGTGCAACGTTACAAGAAATGCGCCTCCCGGACCGGAAGATCAAGAATAATATTTGTTATTATTAACAGTGTTATTGTTTGTTGTGCATATGAAAAATGTCAACTCACACCCAGTTTGGTTTTAATACCCGCGGACGGGTGTATTTCACCAAGGGGGTGTGTGGCGCCCATATGGCTAGGCGCCACAGAGAGGTATTACACTTTAAAAACATATGTGGTATCTCTGTAGTTGTGGGTTTAGGGTTTAACCTATGGAGTCTGAATTCACACACAACACTAGGCCACCTTAGAGTAAGGGACTGATTATTCAGTAGGTCCAAAAGGGGGTGGAGCCTAGGTTACTGCAGGAAACTTAAGTGACAGTTAGTGAGAGAGTTAGTTCAGTTAGTGCTGGGAAGGCAGTCAGTCAGGACGTGCCTGACAGCTCTGCGACAGGAGGGATCCCATCTCCAAGAGGGGATCCAGAACAGAAGGGGAAGGACAAGCACCGGTTGGAGTCGGCTGGTTTAGTCTGGGGAACACCGGCAACACGGAAGCCGAGGCGGTCAGCGGTTTATCCCTGACCGCAAACCAACGAGCCACGGGTCCTTAATTACTGGGTAGCCGTAGGCACCACAAGAAGGTACCTTGCCCCTCAAGCCCAAAATCGGTCCAAGATTACGGGAGTATTGGTCCGGATTCCGATGGCGGGAGGATTTGCTTGGTGTCGCTCCCGTCCGTACCGGTAAAGGAAAACCCGTGCTCCACCGTATGAGACCAGGGGACTGGAGGGAGAGCTCTGCAAGGGTGGTGAAAGATAGAGAAGGACAGAATTAGACCCTGAAAGACTTAAGAAAGGAACATCTGGAGTCTCAATGGGCGTACCCTGAGCCGACAACTACTACCCGTTAAACCAGACTGTACCGTGTTTCTCAATAACATTTGCCGATACCCAGTAAAGTAGAGTTGAAGTTGAATCGGTCTCTGTCTTTCTTCCCGTCGGCGCCTGGAGAGCCTCAGCATCAGTATCATCTCCTCAGAGGGGTAAAAACAACTACTCCCCTCATCCCCTCATCCTCCATCACCGCTACCCTGAAGTAAAAGCTCCACCTGTGGGGAGCTGGACCACACTGAGCTGCAGCCATCATCACCTCAGCGGCTGGCCAGCAGCGCCGGTATCCAGATTACCGGGATCCACAGGTGGTGTCACGTACTCTCTTTATCCCTGTAAATAACCCCCATCTAACAAATGACAGCCAGGGTATGGAGTCGGGAACCCGACCACCCGTGATTCCCCTAATTAAATCCATCAAACCCAGACCCGGTATCTGAGTACCCCTTGCCCTGGGCTCATCATGAAGAATAGAAAAATATATAAAAAAAAAAGTTGAATATGACTGGAAGAGTGAAAAAAAACATGTAGAGAACCAGAAGGAAAGGAGAAGGTTTACAAGTCAACTAGAAAAGCACATAGGAGAGAGGACAGTATGGATGGAAAAAAATGGAGGGGAAAATAAAAAGACGGACACAGAGATTACCAAAGACAGATCCACGATACATGTACACATAGAGAGGGTGATTAAGTCTGAAATGTCATCCAATAACGGAGGCAAAGGCAAACATTCACCTAGAGAGGAGTTGTGGGCCCCTCTGGCGGGACACCACAGGGAGGTACTGCACCCCAAAAAGAAGGTGTAGTGCCTCCGTAGTCGTGGATGAGGAAAATACAGAGTCTGCACCCAAAACACGCTCATAGGACACCTTAGCACAGGGGACTGGTATTCAGTAGGTCCCAGGGGGTGGAGCCTAGAAGAGCGGGAAGACATGAGTGACAGTTACAGACAAGTCAGTCAGACGGTGATAGAAGAGCAGCAGAGACGGACGCAGGGGACCCTGTGGTCATGACAGGAGGGCACCTCTAAGGAGAGAGGTGACCCAGACAACGAAGGGGACACTCCAGGACTGGTTGGTGCCGGCTGGAGATCTGGTCATCACCGGTAAACCGGAACCAAGGCGGTTAGTTAATGGTTTATCCCAAACCGCAGACCGCAGGCTGTGGGCCTAAAGTAGGAGTCACAGCACCACAAGGCTAAATCCCACCTCTGTCCCAAAGTGGGTCCAAGACACTAACAAGGGAAACAACTAAATACCGGTGGCATGTGGGATTGTCTTCTCATTGCTCCGTCCGTATCGGAAATGGGTCAGAAGTACCTTTTAGTAACAGACCTGGGGTCCGGTGATCAGGCTCTTTAATGTGGCTGACTGGAGAAAAGCAAAACACAGACCAAGAAAGTTATTGAGTACTGTTTGAGCTATTCTGGTCTCTGGCATCAATTATTCAGTGCCTGGAGGGCCTCTACAGCATCATAGAAGCTGGGGACTTCGACTCCTCTCATCCACCCCGCTGTCCCTGAGGTAAAAGCTCAGCCTGTGGGGAGCTATACTATCACTGCTGCATCACCATCACCTCAGTGGCGGCTGCAGCGCTGGTAACCACATTACCAGGTACCACAGGTGGCGTCACGTTCCCCTATCCCAAAGTTCCCCATCATCATCACCCCCATCAGCCATTGAGCGCCCAGGGCACGGAACCAGGAACCGATCAGCCGTGATTCCCTCCCCCCCTTCCCGGTTCTGAGTAACCCCTTCCCTGCCAGCCTGACTCAGTCATTTAGTGGTACAACTGAAGAGGAGATAAAGAGAACAGGTAAAATAATCAAGAACGGAGGACAGTTACGTGGTTACATAAACCAACGAAAAGGAGATGTTCGGCATGAGGGGTCACTAGGTGATGGTGAGAACAATGAGGGAGGACGTTGGTGTCAAGGAAAATCTGAGAATTGTGGGTGTAGGAACAAAGAGAAGAAGAGAAATTGGACAAATAGTACTAAAAGACAGCGAGGTCAATAACAGAGGCCACTGACAACCTTTAGGAGCATAAGAAAAGAAGAAGCCATAACCAAGAGAGTAGCAAGACAATTAGAAGCGTAAGGAGAGGGGAATGTAGAGAAGAAGAGCTTGGAACTGGAAGAGAAGAAAAAGTACATTGACAGGAGGAAAGTAACAAGTCACTAAGAGGGAGTATAATACAAACAGGAGGAAAGTAAAAAGTCAGTTGGAGGAGAAAGAAGAACAGGAGGAAAGTAACAAATCAATTGGAGGAGTAAGAAGAACATTAACAGGAGGAAAGTAAGTCAATTGGAGAAGTAAGAAGAACATTAACAGGAGGAAAGTAACAAGTCAATTGGAGAAGTAAGAAGAACATTAACAGGAGGAAAGAAGTAAGAAGAACATTAAACATCAGGAAAGTACCAAGTCAGTTGGAGGAGTAAGAAGAACATGGACATAAGGAAAATCATGAAAGATCTAGAAGAGTAAAGAAGGAGGTTGAAAAAAAAGAAGAGTTGTAAGACAATTAGCAATTAAGAAAAACATGGAGAAGGAAAGTAACAAGTCGAATTGAAGCGAAGGAAGAACAAAGGAGACAAGGAAAGTTATTAAACAAATGAAAAAATAGGAAGAACAGAGAGAGAAAAAAAAAGTAGGAGGATGAAAGTGATGCAAATATTTCTGGAGTCATTCGGATATGGAGAGGAGTAAAATGGAAAGACAATTAGGAAGAAAGGAGACTGTTGGATACTCGCCAGTAATTGAGTCGCGTGGGGAAACAATAAAAAGCGCGAAAAAATTAAACAAGACACATTTTAGAAAACTCAGAAGGTTTAATGTTCTTTATTGAACGATGCACATACAAGACTTGTTCCTCAGCAGCACACATTTAAAAGGAAGGTCTCATTTTCCTGTATGTAATATTAGCATTCAGGTTGGCCGATAACCATCAGCGTTATACTTTTGACTTTTCCCTTCTCAGGACATTGGCCTTGGTGGACACACATTATGAGGGTTGCGGTGGCTCTCATCTTCAAGAAATTGACCAGTTCCTGGAACTGTTGTACAGGTGATTTCAAAGTGTAGTTAAATATAGATCTGGAATCTTTGTATATATCTTTATCATCTGTAATATAATATAATACTGCACATCTTATAAATATATCATTACTGACAGTAGGAAATTAATATGGAGCATAACAGAAACCTCCCAAACAGATCACATACAACCAGATCTTTTTCTATCCAGCACAGTAAACCCTCAGCAGCCGGTCCGGCTCTTACTATTCTATTATTGGTTCGGTTTGGTTTGCATATTTGGGAAAAATTAGAATCCAACAGTCAATATAGCAGCCATGATTGTGTTTAGATTGGGGCGTATTTCGATTTAAAGAAGAATTCCTGTTGTAAATATGTATTGTGTCTAGCCCACCATTTAATGTATCCTGTCTATGGGGAAGGGGAAGGTGTCCATTTTCTCCAACAATTGGCGAGCCGGCCAGGAAGACGAGCCTAAGAGGGCTCCTTCCAGAAGAACTTGTAGACAAGAGCAAGAGATGGTGAAGAGGCGCCTTGTGGCACCAGGTCACTCAGAAGATAGCAGCTGGAAGAGAAACCCCTTGCATGCCTCCTAGGAAAACCATAAATGATATGGGTGCAACTAATAAGAAACCTCAAAGGGAGACTGTGACGGCAAGCTTTTCTCAATGCATGGGGTGGGTTACATTTTCTTAATTTGTCCAGACATATAGGTCTTTTGTTGGTTCTCTCATGTTTGCCAAGACATGGTTTCTTCCCAGACGATTTGTGGTCTGAGATTGTGTATTGGCAATTTAATTGCCTCATTCCCTCTGTCTACATCACTCACAGAAGAATTAAGCATTCGGCTGGAAATGCCAGCCAATAAGAGCACAGCCTTACTACATCCATCCTGTAAGACCACAATACCCTGAGATAATGCTCAGGATATATCAAGGGGCCAGCTTCAGCCACTATGCTTAGGGAAAAAAGGTGTGCTGTAGTCCGCGCTGCCAGGATCACTCACTCCAATAAATACGAGTAGAAAATCTTCATCAAAACCTCCTTTATTCTCCTACGCGTTTCAGTGCCCTCCTGGCACCTTCATCAGGGCACTGAAACGCGTAGGAGAATAAAGGAGGTTTTGATGAAGATTTTCTACTCGTATTTATTGGAGTGAGTGATCCTGGCAGCGCGGACTACAGCACACCTTTTTTCCCTAAGCATTGTTACAACCTACACGTGAGTGTGGCCGGTGGGAGTCCAGCAGCAGCCATCAGGACATTACCAATAAGCCTTCAAACCAGTTGTGGGTCTCACAACTGGACCAGGTGAGCAGTTTAATTACTCACCATTACACCCATCAGTGTCTAGTGATAAGGGCACTATTGCGCCTCTTGTCCCCCCCCTCTTTTTTCTAGCTTCAGCCACTAGGTGTTCATATGCTACATGGCTTCAATCTAGGGGCTCCATTCCCGATTGGAAGACAACAACCTCAGAATAGGAATTCCAGTTCCAGTTGGAATATCAGACTACTTAAGGAAGATACCCAGGTTGGGACAATCAGTCACCTGACTACAGACTTTGCTGTGCTTGGTCAGCTTCCTAAGATTACCGCTATTCCTTTCTAGGTGGGTGCCTGCCAAAAGTGGAATGCTGCTGGATTGAAGTGGCCCTGGAAGCCCCGAATATTCTAATCCCTGGTGAGACTCTGCTGCCTGTTACATTGTGTGTTCTTGCTTGGTTATGTGTTATATGCCTTTAACTGTTGGGGATCCAATAAAGCCTTGCTATTGTGGTTCATTCACACTGTCTTGTCTGAGTAGTGTTCTGCCCACGGTTCGGGTGTTCAGTTGGGATGAGCCCTGGTCCTTGTGGTCTTTCTAAAGGCGGCTGGGCCAGAGGATGAGATACCCACTAACCCTCGTGTCTCCACAGAGAGAACTACAAGGACATGGAAATGTTGTGTGAAATGAGAGCAAAGGCTTTAAAAGATGGCAAAGAGATGCCTGGCATGTGGATAGAACGCAACGACACCTCTTTAAAAAGCTAAAGCTGGCACGTCTCCTTTCTCCAACAATGTACGTGTTTAATTGCAACTGATATTTGAGTAATGGTAGTATTTGAGCAGGGAGTATTCTCTCAATCATTATAGACCCACTACACTGTATACATTTATATGGAATTCCCCTTTAAATTTGGTGAAACTTCAAAATTGTTACAAGCTACAGCATGAATGTCAAGATCTGATTGGATGCTATGGGAGTGCCTTCACCGGCCCGCTATCATTTTAAAGGGCCCCCAACTAATTTATATGGATGATGTGTACTCATAAAAATACAGACAGTAATAAAATAAAAATCTCATGTACGTACAAGGGTGGAAATACACACACAGTAATGCTTGTCATATCACTAATGAGGGATTAAGTGCATAAAAGGTTGGGTTAGACCATGTATATGGCTTGCAGCAGATCTAAAAAGGAACCTATGGCTTTTCCGCAGGACCACTAAGGATGATGCGATTTAAAGGGGAATTCCACTTTAGTTAAAGCTCATAAGGCTGAGCAGTTTAAGTGCTAGAAGGTTCCCTAGAATATATCATGAGCTTTATGGCTGAAGATTAAGGTGGTGCCTCCTTAATAGGAAGGAGGGCAATATTAAAAACGTGAACCTCCCCTTTAACAGAGGCAGCCGTACCAATATATGTGCACATGATGAAAGCAAATAGCTTATGAGACTGGTGAATATTGCAGTACAGTATATATTCTATAGGATGGGGGCACGTCTGCCCTCTTCTGCTGGGTACCCCATAATTCGGGCCCCTGGTAGAGGGGGCCACGTTCACAGCATCACAAATAAATAGTTTTCACATAAATCTCCCTCCATATATATATATTAGAAATATGTTTATATTATATATATATTTATATCTTCAAACACTATATACAGATGGACATGCGGAAAGGAGGTCACAGCATCATACAGGGATATGACCCCCACCACGCAGAATAGGGGGTGAGTGGACTTTGGGAAACGTACAGTACATACAAGGAACGGGAACAATCACGTGACTTGCGTGTGTGATATTGTGTTAATGTCTTAACGTGGGTTTTGCCCTTTAAAACATCACACAAGGGGGCGGTAAAGACATGTGTCTACAAACCCCTCCCCCTGGACTCATACTGCAGAATCGGAGCAGTGATGTGGTCACTTTTTATTATTTTGCTAGAAGAGCATAAGGGTTGGTTTGGTGATGTCACAGCTCGCTGCAGCGCTCCTGCTTGCTGTAATGGTCAAACTGGTTCTTCCATCGCATCATGTAGGCGCTCCAACGATGAAACTCCACCTTCCACTGACGCTCCGCTTCATCGATGTTATCTGTACGGGTGGGAAGGGGTGTGGGATATGGGAGAGAAAAGAGGGAAGAACAGCATAAGAAAAGATGACAAGAGGAGTGTAAATCCCCAAATTGTGAAAGAGCAGGGAATGCATCATCACATAGGCTTCTTGAGAAGTAAGGTTGACACTTGAGAAGAGAAAATCACTCAAATATGCCTCAAAATATATATATATATTTTTTTTTTAACAAACACCATTACGAAAGAGGAAGTTTTCAATACTGCTATCCAACAGCCCACCGCACCCATAAACTGGGTTTCCACCAACCCAGATACTATTTCTCCCTGTTCCTCACCATCTCAGCACACCTTCCTGCTTGGTCATTCCAGTCTGGCCTTCATTCATAGGCCACTTTTTGGTTTTTTAGCATCTACTTGGCCTACGGTGTAATGGCCCGATACCCTTCAGTTGCAAGGGGGCTGTGAAATCGATGCCCATTTTAGGTGGAGTTGGAGACATTAAGGAATCAGATGTTTGGCTTCCTGACTTGACAGCCATGGTTGTGGAGTCAGAGTCAACTCAATTTTGGTGGAGTTGGATTCAAGGAACCTTGAAGTGTTAAAGGCGGAGGTTTGGCTTACTGACTTCACAGCCATGGGTGTGGAGTCCTTTCCATTTTGGTAGAGTTGGAGAAAATTTAAGATGGACGATAGCTTACGACTCTACAGCCATGGTTGCAAGAAGCCCCTTGTGATGTCATGATATTGCAAGGTCTTGAACGCTTAAAAACCTGACGAGATCCTTCATGTGAGGAACACTGGGCAAGAATAACCAAGATTGGGGCTGTGATTGAGGGCTGAGAATGGAACGTTTATTTTAACCACTTGAATTTAGACATAAAATACGTCCAGGGCATCAGAAGACAAGGTGAGCACGAAGTAGTGTTTTTTTTTCTGCTCAAGTTTAGTAGAACACATTCAAATTTTTGCACTTTATCATCATCTCTCTCTGTCATAAGAGTCACTTTTTTTTTTTCAGAAACAGTCAATACTAAATTAAAGACTCAACAACCCAAAAGATTAAGATGGTATAGGCTGTCTGAATAATGTTCCTGATAGACTGATCAAATCACTTCAAGGATTATGTGATTTCTAGTACAATCATGTGCGCTTCATATCTTCTCTAGAACATGGAACCTAGTTTCCATGTGATGGTGACAACAGGGTCTCACACTCAGCTGGGCATGTTGGCCAGACTAGAACATTTAATTTGGGGCTGCTGCTCTACTTGCAGAAAAGGTGCCATTTTTAATACACCTTTACATCACTTTTGCTTGTTGTCTTGCCAATATTTGTAGTAATTAATGTGCTCATCCTGATGCCCTTCTAGTAATGTCATGATCCTGGTAGCCATATTACACCAATACACAGACACCATTAGCCTGGAGTCATGTGGCACACCCCCCCCCCTATTATCCCTGATAATACAACCATTATACTAATGCAGACTCTAGTAACCCCATTATTCTTTTGCAGCCCCCCCTGCAAAACACCTTTCTTCTGGGGGGAGGTCTGCATTTTATGTCCTCTGGGAGCTGCTCTGAGCTCTCTGGCTCAATCAGATGCATACCGCAGGCCAATCAGAATCTTGTGACACCATTAGATGCTGGCCTCCGAATTGACCGGCTGCTGCTATTGATTGAGCTGAATCAGCAAGCTCGTAGCAGCACCCAGAATACATTAAAGTGGTGGGCACCTGGACTGTCCAGCAAGTTGTGTACAGTATCTTAACACCACACCGATAGCTCATTTAGCACCCACGTTCGAGACCCTGTGCTAGAAAGCAGTTGGCAATCCTAATTAAAGCCCAAGTACTTTGTTCAGGACAGATTTTAAAAACAAACACCAAAAACCAGGCAATGTTTTGACACAATGGAAGCCAGCATGAACATTTACAGTCCATAGATCTCTTAATCAGGTGCACACAAAATGATTGTGACTAATCATCTCTATAAGGCTCTTCAGCTTTAAAATAATAGGATACCTTAGAGAGAAAAAAAAAAGTTATGGATAGACTTGGAAGTTCAGGACAGTTGGTAAGGAGAGGAGCTACCAGACTTGGCACAGATGATAGTAAAGTCAATTTAATGTTCACAAGCCAAGGTGATGTACCAGAACATCTCAAGCCTGTTTACATTGCGTCATGGTTTATCAGGCCACATAACTAGCAGGTACATCCAATGTTAAGGGAGTCTGTGCTTGTTGATGTTTGGTCAACCAAGGGGCTGAAAGGAGAATAGCAGACATGTCAGGGTGGAGTGTCAGTTAGTGTTGTGATCTGGAAGGCATAAGATCAGAGCTAAGGCCAATCCTGAAATCCATAGATGGACAACAGAACTCGATCCATGTGATTATGGTTGTAAGCTTTTACTTTAGCATTTTAGGCATTTCCTATGATCTATTTTGCTGGCTGGTTTCTGATCTTATGGTGTGGAGGCACTGAAGTCATCTACCTGAAATTGCAGCACAACCCTGTACAGTTAAAGTAACTCATTATAAAACTGCCTAGGTGATTGTTACAACCTCAGATCCTCACATGCATCCCCAGCAATAACTCCCTGCCTCCAGCAAGTGTACTAGTGAGGGAAGAAGTGAATTACACACTCGTCTCAGCAGGATGTTACCTCTGGCAGTGACAATGCCTGTACATTTAGTTCAAATCAATGTTTGATTAATAGGAAAGGTCTAGCAAGTAACCCTTTCCTACAACCAGGGGCATAACTACAGACCAACCCCAGATACATGTGTGTCCTTACCCATCAGGTACCCACACCTACCACAGCAGCTGATGTTGGTGCCACTGCACCACAATTGCCATCATCTTCCCTGGTGTGCACTTACCCTTCCCTCATGTTGCTTAGTGTTCTATGACTAGAAAGTTTAGTTGTGTTAAGGGACAGACCAGGTTGATGTGGATACTATTGGATTCTAGTTATGCCACAGCCTACTGGTTTTACACTAGTAAGTTTGTTGGGGCTACATAGAACTGCATCCCCCTACAGTTGTAAACCTGATGAAGCTGGTTGCTCCCACACCAGTATCATTACTGAGCAGATGCAATATTAGTGTGGTAGCATCCCGTTGTGCAAGCTTTGGATCTGGTGAAAGTCTACATTTTGTGGGTGTGCCATGAAACTGGCTTCTGGGCCAAACCTAGATACATAGAACACCAGCGTGCACTGGATCTAGGTTCCATAGAGCACTGTTTTAGATGTTTATGGTTAAAAATATCCATACCAAACACTTTTGAAATCCCATTACAGTTCAGCTGGAACTGTATGCAGTTGCATGAGCCTGCATCCCCATTGAGAGTCCATTATTGAGAAGGCACATGCAGTTGCATACACAGAATAAAAATGTAATAAAAGTGAGAACAGCCCAAGATTGCTTTCACATCAGCAATTTAGGTAATTTGTGGCACATTGGCATTATGATGCCTCAATGCCTAACAGAACACTTTATTTTGGCCTCATTCACTTCCTGTGGGACGTGGTCATGTATTGCACTTGGAGAGTCAGAAAAAGTGACTTAGTTTTTGCACTTGTGGCAAGTCAAAATGCAGCAAGTGCAGTACATGACCGCAAGTCCCATAGGAAGTGAATGAGGCCGAATGCAGTCTTGCCCCAAGTGTTCCATTAGGTGGCAATTCTGTCAGATCTGCTGTGAACAGCAAAAACTGCTGATGTGAAAGTAGCCTTAGCTAGACGACAGCCTGACATGTCAAATTCCAGCAAACTGGAGATGAATGACTAATGCTATAAAGCAGGGATCCCAGCCACTGGGCTGCAGACCTGCATGCACCAGGCCATTGGGGTCCCTGTGCCAGTCCACAGCACCGCCCAGACCAGCACTACAAAGTGAAGTTTGGTCTGTGTGCAGCAACTTAGAGCCTATTTCCCCTGCCCCTTAGTGAAGGCTCCCAGCAGAGGCGAGCATCTAATGCTATATGATGTTGCATGCTTGCCTCTGATTAGCTGCTGCTGGCTCGTTTGCCAAGCCTTGTCACTGAGGGGCAGGGAAGTGGGATCTGAGCTGTGTGTCTGCAACAATGAAGTGAGGTTATTGGGATACCATATTGGGGGCTGGAAGAGGATGGAAAAATAAGACTCCCCTGCAAACAAGATGTACCCTGTTTCCCTGAACAATGTTTCCACCACTTCTCCATAGTCCTGTCCCTATGATCAAAAGCCCTGCCTGTGTAACCCCACCCTGCTGGTCCCTGGTGCAAAAAGGTTGGTGGACCACTGCTATAAAGGACCTGGGTGATGTCATCACCATGTGACTAATCGGCAGGAAAAGAGACCAAGCTGGGGAGGACAATGTAGACTTCTCATCTCTGCCTACTATATAGTCACATGTCGTGACATCACAGGTCCAAAATCATGCATTTCAGCATTGCTGCAGTTGAGTGGCATCTGTTAACCTGTATGACTGCTGGGCATCTAGCTAATGAAGACAAGTACCTAAAACATTGCATTGGGGAGGTGGTGGTGATGTCATGATGAGGGTGGGCTCTGTAGGCAGTAGTCTCCCTCTGTGCACTCTGTTAAAGATGGCTGCAGTCCAGGAACTGCACCTGTGCGCCCCAGGTTCATGCAGTTTCTCATTCAGCAGTGTGCAGCAAGCTGCATGTTCCTGGTGCCTCAGCACCACTGGTGATACTGTGCAAGGGCTAGTTCCACCATATTTGGACACGTCACTTGGGTGTGCAAATATGGCTGCCACCAGCACATGACAGATGGGACAGCAATCATAAATGTAGATAGAGGCTGCATTAGTTACATTTGTTTATGTAGAGGCTGAGGGTTGCTTCTCACCCCTGTGTGTCTGTCTGTAAACACCCCCCCCCCCCCCCCACTTCAAGGAGTGCCAGTGTGCAGGTCCCCATCACCCATTGACACTGCACACATCATCAGGTGGGGTGGTGCCAGACTGCACCACTATCTCTGGGCAGCATTGATCTCCTTCACTGCAGGGGATAGAGATACTGTTGCTGGCTCATTACTAAAGCCATGAGCAGTCTCCTGTACAGCTGGGAGGTAGAGGGCCCGTGTACACCAGGTGCCAATGCTGAACCGCTTTGCCACCACATGGCTAGTTTCATGTGATGCTGAAGCATGTTCCATGCAGATCAATCATGTGCATGAGTGGCACACTACTCTGTCCACATGGCTGAGGACAACATGTATTGAAGTGGATGCCACAAAGCAATTAGGTAGTTCAACACATATGGTGATTTGAAGAGATATGAGGATGGGTTACAATATTGAGAGTCATGTAATGAAATAGATGAAGGAAAGAGGCATGCATAAGAGGCATTTCCACTAATAAAGACATTTGTCAGACCATGCCACAACCCCTGGAACATCAGATTATGCCCTGCACAATCATTAAGGTGTCAAAACTTAATGATTGTGCACAGAGCGAATATGTGCTGGCATAACAGCAACCAGGGGAGGTTTGCAGAGTCCTGTAGTCAGTGACCACAAGGCCAAGCAGAGTAACTGGTCTGGCAAATCCTTGTGTAATAAATGCACTTCATTGCCATCTAACCACTAGGTGGCACTGCCAATGAGAAATGGTGCTCAACTGTAATGTGGGGTTAATGTGCATGCAAATTGATGAACAAATCAGATCTGTGCATTTTTTTAGTCATTTTAGGAAAGTGAGATGGTAAAAGAAATCAAAAAAGTCAAATTGGTTAAAATGCTAAAAGAGGTAAAATTTATTTTTGAAACGATTAAAAGAAATGATCAATGGAGACACCAGACAGATGAAGGAACATGCAAAGATATATGTATCTGTTGGAGGCACTTTTTCTTGTATGTTGCTTTGATTGTGACCAGGGTGGTCCGGTCAGTTGGCCCTTCAAATGAGTCCCTTTCTATAATGCACAATAAGTGCAGCGAAAGTGATCAGCATCGCATGGGGGCGAGGGCGCTGGGCACCGGAGCAGCAGGACCCCCCGCGTGCTATAAGGAGAAAGTCAGATGTCAGATCACAATATTCAGACTCCTGTTCACATAGGAAAATCTAAACATTTCATTCTATAGAAAAATGCTCAGTTACTGGTTAGCTTTACTAGTAGGATACAGCATAAACTCCTCATTCACTTCACTGGCATCAGGAAACCCTTCAGGTTGAGAAAGTGAGCATTATTCCCACAAATCTGTAATATGTACAGATCTGCAAGGTGTCAACTTGTTTATTTACAGGTGTCACTTTAAAGTGAATGTCAGGTTTTTCGCTGTGTAACCGGAGGACAACATGCTGCAGGGGTTAAACAAAGCAATGGTGCCTCTGCCATTTAGGTCATCTAAAAAAAAAAAATGTTCCATCACCTGGTTACCACTACAGGACTAGAAAGTCACACACAAGGTAGTCCAACACCCTCCGCTGAGATTAATAGATGTGGCTTGACAGTAAGCAAAGCATCAAAGGGGACTCAAGTGACAACTTTAGTACAGTCCCTGCCCTACATGAAGCAGAACTATACACTGCAGTTCTAGGATCTATAGATCATTTGATAAATCATACCTGCTCCTCTGACCCTTCCCCTATGGAACAATAATCTTTCTTCCCTTACATGAAGCCGTCAGGCTGGAGGTGTGATGGAGACATGGATGCTGGAAGCTGCAGGAACATACATTCCAGTCCTCACTTCTGTCACCAAGCAGATACAAATACAGACTGATACTCTGCTGTATGACGCATAATGTGAACAGTTATTGTGAGGCTAGGAGCAGAGGCGCATCATTACATTGACCGATTTATCCCTGCATGGTTTCTCCTCCCATGGGAACATTGTAGCTTCCCATTCCTCAAATTTTCAATGGATCATCATTTCTCACTGGAATGTAGGATGATCCTGCAGCCCCCTGGGGTCCACATCCCTGACACCTGATTGCTGCTCAGGTTGAAACTGGGTAAATCAAAAGAGCAGGTATGATTGATTTATAGAGCCAACAACTGTAGTTTACAGCTCTGCATCATGTAGTAGGGGGTCTGGGATTTCCCCTTTAAGCCTGGTGTGGGCAGGGGCAGCTCTGCCATCCTCCTAGAACTAAATGCTTTGATTGCATGAGAATGGCTTTAGCCAGTAATCTGGCATAGATCACTGGATTCAGAGTCTTTGCCTACATTATGTTGTCAGATGAGAAAGCAAAACCTGCTGACAGATCCCCTTAAAAGGATATAAAAGGCTCAATACGAGACATAAGGCATGTTAATGTGCAACCTAGCGCTTTATAGCTGAGCATCTTCATGTGCTGATACCCACCAGGGAATGTTTAGTGTTATTCTCCCTCCTACTAATACCAGAGTTTGCAGTAGAAAGTGTAGAGGAACAAAACAAAAACTTTAAGTATACTTCACTTGGGGAGGGATGTGCAGTTACCCCTTTAACAGGGACCAAGTCAAACCATAAGATAACAGTACAGTCCAGGGATGTTATCACCCATCTGTTAGAGGATTCCTTAAATATCTTGGATTAAGGTAATGTAGAATTAGAACACTTTGCCAACTCCCCTAATGGCAAACATGTGCTACGGCCAAAGTCATGTGAAATAAATTGCGATGTTCCAGAGAAGCTAAAGACTAGTCACAAGGTCTGCAGCACCTATATGTGCCAGAACCTAACCCAACACATTCTCAGGTCCTCCGAGACTGGAGCCAAAACAATCCATGATCTGGTGTGCAAGTCACTTACCATGAGCTTTGTACCCCACCCTTCACCTATTGTCTCTGGGCCTCTCCATCCCCATGATAATCACCCGGGTACAAAAGCTAGTCTTGTTAGCAAGTGGGTGTAAGGGATGTGGATGGGGATGGGGGGGGGGGGGTGGACACCACACAAATGGCTAAGAATATTATATAAAAAGTTGGGGTCCACATCTCAAATCTAGAAATGCTGGAACAAAGACAGCCATTGCCTTCAAAACAAATAAAACCCACAACCACCTGTTTACAGGAAGTGTAGGTCCTCCAAGTTATTACACATACAATACTGCATGATTAGGGTACAGCATGTGTTAGCAGAGGTCCAGTAACTGCAAGTCTTGCAAAAGGTGGCCATATACACAGCCTGGCTTCACTGGTATCAAACATTTGGGTCAAGACTAGGTCCATGTGTTAGTCCTCTACACCCCCTATTGTAACCTAAGTGCAGCTGCCAATTAAATACTTTAATAGTGTACAGCAAGTTATGAAGTATATTGCAAGTGAAGTCTGGAAAAAAAAAAAAGTTTAGAAACAGCCTAGTAGGGACATCTTCTGGAACGTTTTATAAACCTGACATATGTTGGTTGTCAGCTCCACACACTGAATATGGCCATAAGGGTGGGGGCAGGGCCTACACAGCTGATCAGGCAGGAACAGTGCTGGGCACAGGCTGAAACTCAGGTAACTCAGGTAACCTGCCAGCACACAGCTCCTGTGATCTTATCTGGACTCATCCAGTCACATGGCCTCCACAGCTCCTTTGCTGACTGCACAGAGCAGAGTGATGTGAACGCAGGAGGTAAAAAATAAAAATATAATATTTTACACAAGATATTATATCAGGAGTGGGGAAGTTACAACACATTTTCTACAGCCCAGGGGCAGATCAAGTACAGTGTACTGGCTAGCAGCCAAGTTTTGACAGCCAACAGTGTTCATGTGAATAGAAGCATTATGATTTCCATGGACAGTGGCAGTGAGGTGGGTGTACTCCTACCCCACAGATTACTAGAGCAGCCCCCTGTCCAGGGCCTCTTGTGATGTGCTCCAGCATCTCCTATGTGATGTGTATACAGCAGTGCTCCAGCATCTCCTATGTGATGTGTATACAGCAGTCCCAGCATCTCCTATGTGATGTGTATACAGCAGTCCTACCATCTCCTATGTGATGTGTATACAGCAGTCCTACCATCTCCTATGTGATGTGTATACAGCAGTCCTACCATCTCCTATGTGATGTGTATACAGCAGTCCTACCATCTCCTATGTGATGTGTATACAGCAGTCCTACCATCTCCTATGTGATGTGTATACAGCAGTCCTACCATCTCCTATGTGATGTGTATACAGCAGTCCTACCATCTCCTATGTGATGTGTATACAGCAGTCCTACCATCTCCTATGTGATGTGTATACAGCAGTCCTACCATCTCCTATGTGATGTGTATACAGCAGTCCTACCATCTCCTATGTGATGTGTATACAGCAGTCCTACCATCTCCTATGTGATGTGTATACAGCAGTCCCACCATCTCCTATGTGATGTGTATACAGCAGTCCCACCCTCTCCTATGTGATGTGTATACAGCAGTCCCACCATCTCCTATGTGATGTGTATACAGCAGTCCCACCATCTCCTATGTGATGTGTATACAGCAGTCCCACCATCTCCTATGTGATGTGTATACAGCAGTCCACCATCTCCTATGTGATGTGTATACAGCAGTCCCACCATCTCCTATGTGATGTGTATACAGCAGTCCCACCATCTCCTATGTGATGTGTATACAGCAGTCCCAGTATTGATTTTAAGGCTAACAAAACTTCAAAGTTGATTGCTTCAGAATGAAACCTAGAGTTGAGAAGAAACATGACGACCATCACCCATGATCACATTGCTGCATCTAACAGCAGCTCCAGCCACTACGTTAGGGAACATTTCAAGATTGTATGTCTGGACCTGAAGGCCAAGTAGGAAGAATAAGTTCCCCACCCCTTAGATAGCAGATCAGGTGTCAGGAAAAAGCCTTTAATACATTACCTCATGGCTTGTTTTAAGAAAAGCAGCCATCTGAGCATCCATAAATTAGAAGAAAGAGAAAGGTAGCAGATAAGAGGGTTAGTACAGGAATGTTGAGGAAAGCCATACCAACCATGTGCACTGTGATATTACACATCATAAAATTCTGCATAAAGATGAGAGATCTGTACATTTGAAAGGTTCTACTCAACCTGTGCATTTGTCTTTAGGAGGGGGTGAAAAAAAAAAAAAAAAAAGTTACCAACACCAACCCCACCCCAAATAGAAACAGGGGAGTGCCGTAGACAAGATATTCAGTGCATTAATACTACCTATGAGTATAGAAAGCTTTACACTAGATTCAGTGTCAACACCTTTCATTGCCTGGGAATAGACAGGCAAGGCTGACAGTAACTGGAAGGACCAGTCTCCATACACTGCAGAAGTTAATATACATTAAGACCTCTAGGAGAATCTAACTTTGGACTGACTTTACAGGGTCCTCTAGCCTAGTGGATCAGAGAAAAAAAAAAAAATATAAAAAATATGAAATCATTTCACACTGATCAGATCTAATAAGACATTAAAGATTTCCCCTGACCCATTTTATCTCTGGATGCGGAAACTGCACATGTGTCATGAAACAAGTCTAAAGCTGGCTTCCTAGGGCTGTCTGGTGTGAACTGGACAGCCCTGGATCTGAATTTGCCCCAGGAGGATCCAGTTTTGTTTGATTTTTACATCAGACACAAACTGGAGTCTGCAGCATTGTGTGTGATGGGGGGGGGGGGGGGGGGGGTGAGGTAAAACAAAACCCAAAACCAAAACCGGATCTGGTGCCCATAGGACAATAGTCTGGCTTCCTGGACACCTAGTGCTGAAAGTGCTGGCTGTTAAGCAGCTGTTGCATTTCAGCACCTGGAGAGTTCCACAGTGACATTCCAATAATATGGCCAGCTCCCCTGCAGCTGTGGTGCTGAAATGTCTGCATAGCGGCACGAGCGAAGCGGCAAGAAGCAGTGTTCATTAATAGTGGAAATTGGGGGGCAGGGGGTTATGAGGCTGGTGTCCAGGGTTGCCCAGGAATTGGACTGGTTTTTACATTTGAAATGCTGTTCTTGACACCATATAAAGGAGAGTAGTCACTATTAACCTTAATCTCATTCAAGGTCTCCATTGGTAAGCAGCCTTTCAAGTAAAGGAACTTGAGACTGCTCTGTCCTCTAGATCAGAGGTCCCCAACTCCAGCCTCAAGGCCCACCAACAGTGCATGTTTTCAGGATTTCCTTGCATTTGACAATTGGAATCACCACCTGTGCAGGAGATTGAATTACCAACTGTCAAATTTCTAAGGAAATAATGAAAACCCTGGACCGTTGGTGGGCCTTGAGGACTGGAGTTGGGGGACCTCTGCTCTAGATCCATTATCACTCACACTTCAGCACCGTGTAACAGACAGTGATCAGTTCAGAGCTACAAATTGGCACAACCTATAGAGGCTTATTACACATGTGCTGTTTCGGCATCCAAGGATAAAAAGTACAACCCTCATAGATAGAAAGTGTCTGTCCTGAGGATCTCATTCACAACTCAGCAGAAGCTTCAATGTTTAAACAGCTCCTGTAGCAGAGTGCAGCATTCATGTGAAGGGGAGGACACTAAAGTTAAAAAAAATGTAAAGGAAATTGATAAAAATTGGGTTTAGAGATTAGATGGGTCCATATTGGAAAAAGAAATTCTAAATCTCAAGATGTCCAGACTAGAAGACCCCCTTAATACAAACTTTGTGTACTGCCTGTGACTCCAACACTAGCCCAACAAATTCAGATTGGCAGAATACCCATTTTACCACCCCTGACAGATATAAGGTCTATGAAGACTAGTCTGTACTGCTCAAGACTAGATGGGCACAATGCTGTCAGCCAATCCTTATGTCTGTTATGCCGCTATATGGGTCACTGACTAGTTTTGCCAACTCTAGGCAACCTCATTAGCAAGTTCTCTTACACACATCAGCAAATGAAAGCTTAAGTCAGTTAATTATAAACTGATGGTAGCATTAGCATATGAGGTCCTCATACCTGTGATGTTCAGCAGCTTGGGCAGGAAACGGTTCCAGAAGGTGCAGGTCTGAACCCTTATTCCTTGAAGGTCCTGGGCATGCTTGTTGTTCAGTGCCAGATAGCGTTGGTTTGTTGCAGTGTACAGAGGCCATTTTCTCATGCCGCTGTCCTCATTAGGATCCCTAAACAGGGCATAAAAAGAATTAAAAACCACCACATACATTTGAAGCAGGATTCACATCCGTCATTAAGGTTCAAATGATATCACGCTCACCCGGTCCGTGCAAAGTTGGCCCAGTAACGCATCATGCGGCGACTCAGTTCTGCCTCTTCTCTGGTGTAGTTTAGTTTCGGCTCCAGAGGAAGACCAAAGGCAAACTCGATTTCATACCCGTGTGGAACACCCATCCATTGTGGCCAGGCGATGTTGGATGCTCTATGGTCGAAGTAATAAGCGTACACCCTGTTTCCAAACTCTGAAACCTTTCCAGCAAAGTGAACCATGGGGCAAATGACATTGTGGTCTCCACTATTTGGTCCATAGCTTCTCGGTTTTTGACTGACTCATGCTCATCTTCCCAGTCCGTATATTGCATAACCACAGCTTCCAGAGCGATGTCGTTGGCTTGAGGACACTCATTCTCACCCCACCGAGGAACTCCTCCCGAGTGATCAAGCTGTCGTTGTCCTTTGTGAAACCTGGTGCTCCATACAACAGGAAGTAGGAGCCTTCATTCTGGTTGACACCGACGATCAGTGGACATGGCTTAAAACTACCCATATTTATGAGCGTTTCAGGGGCATCTGGGAAAAAGTCTCCATCGGCCACAGGAACAAAGGCAAAGCGGAAGACACTTGGTGCCGGAAGGACAGAAAACTCATGGTCAATCAGTTTCTGTGGTGGATTTGTCCGGAGGCAGATAAGCAGCTCTGTGTCATTACCCAGTTTACAGTCGAGAAGCTTTCCCAACAGCTCAGCCCGGCGGCGACCCTCTTGAGGTGTGACAGTTGCCCATGGAGTGTTTGGAGAGCCACTTTGCAGTACACCTTTGGAGAACAAGTGATGGCTACCTGGAGAGAGTACATGCATGCCAACAGAGGCACCCCCAGCACTCTCTCCAAAGATAGTGACTGTCCTAGGATCACCACCAAAAAACACAATGTTGTCATGGACCCACTGTAGTGCCAGGCGTTGATCAAATAGGCCTACGTTCCCTGGAGCATCTGCACTTCCAGGTGTCAGTGTCAGGAAACCAAATGCTCCCACGCGGTAGTTCATGCTAACCACTATGACATTTTCTGTTTGACATAGATAGCGACCATCATAGACATCAAGGGAAGAAGATCCACTGTAGAAGCCTCCACCGTAGATCCAGACCATGACAGTTGCTTAGCGGGGCGTGGAGTAGGGACCCAAACATTTAGGTACAGACAGTCCTCACTCATGGGCCGATTAGGATTCCACATTTCCATTCCAGAGAAGCCAGGATACAAGGTGTCAAAGTATTGGTAACAGGCATTAGAATAGCTGGTGGCATCAAAAACACCATTCCATGGCTTTTTTGGTTCTGTCCGTCGAAATCTTAGCTGGTCAACAGGCGGTTCGGCAAATGGAATTCCCAGAAATCCGGTGACATGGCCGGAGAGGACACTTAGTCGAGTACCTCTCACTTTACCTGAACGGGTGGTGACCAGAAGTTCCGGTTCATTGTGAATGACCGCATGAGTCACGAAGAGAGAGAGGGTGCAGAGACCAAACACTGTTAGAGACAAGAACTGCATGACTGGTCCTCACTGAAAAGTACCTGAGAACAAAGGCAGAAAAACAAGTTTAAATTAACAAGGGTCACTCACATTAACCAAAACATATATATTTAAAGATTTGGAAAGTTGAGTTTCTAAGAACATCATGAGTGGCTGAGAGATCAGGAGAATTTGTTTCAAGGAGATAAAAGTAGATGAAAACCAGGCAGTGGAGGAACTTGAGAAGATCAAGACACAGGACAAAAACAACGAAAACCACAAATTACAAAGACTAAAGAGCCGCAGCTGTTCCTACAGATAAACCTCCTTCAGCTACAACATTCTCACCTTCTAAATGTATATTGTGTTTTCTTCAACTTGTGATCATCTCACTTACAGCAACAGCTGTGACTGCACCATGTACAGCGAGAACTATGGAGAGCAGTCGAGAGGGAGGAGATTGTAGGGGACCTCCCTTATCTTGCAGGACGGGGGATGCCTTTATTTTTTTGGGAGTTCCTTGAGAAGTGCAAATATTTAAGTTTTTCCACTACCATGAAACATCACTGGCTCAAATATCCATTCAACAAATCCAAAAGACTTTATAGACTGTGCCCAGTGCTATGTTTTCCACCATGGGAGGTGACCCAAGTGTTCACGTAAGCGGCCATACAAACATTCCTCAGGGATCTCACTATGGTAGGAATCCAAAGGCAATACTTCATGATGGATACAGTGCAACATGGAAAATTTATGACCCGATATCCTACATTATCCAAGTTTTATTACTTCATCCAGCATGAACTGGGACAGTATTGACCCAATGGGAGTTCCAATTGCCAGAGTATCTGGTTCTGCTTAAGGGCCCTTTCACATCAGCATTTTTTCCAAATCGCGGCAGATGCGGTGAAAAAAAACTGCATCTGCCGCGATTACTGCATACCGGCTGCACTTGCAGCACGGTTGCGGTAAACGCCATACAAGGTATAGGCGGACTTGCGGCAGGTGCGGTTTTGGCACTTGCGGCAGTGAAAAACTGCGGCTGACACCATTTTTTGCGGCCGCACCTGCTGCAAGTCCACCTATACCTTGTATGGCGTTTACCGCAACTGCGCTGCAAGTGCAGCTGGTATGCGGTAATCGCGGCAGATGCAGTTTTTTTTCACCGCATCTGCCCCGATTTGGAAAAAATGCTGATGTGAAAGCACCCTACCACTTTTTATGTATAGTGACTTCAGGGGAAATGGAACCTGCAAATCTACCTATGGGGCCTCCACCATTGTCAGTGGAGCAGTCTTCCAATTAGTGATGAGCAAGCAAGATCTTTGGGTTTGGATAGCTCTAACGAATACTATGAATGTTTTAGTATTTGGATCAGAGCAAGCGCTTCATTGATTTATTACTGGTAGTATGCAGTTAGAGCCATCCAAAGCTGAATATCTTACTACTTGCTCATCACTACTGAAGTGGGATATAGGAGAGAGGGTGAACCAAGAAGCTAGCAGAGAAAAGTAGTGGATGAGTGTTAGCCAGCTGACAGCCTTCAGGCTTTGCAGGGCACAGGCTGTGGACAAGAGGAGAATGTTGAAGGCCTTCATGCCTGGGAGTAGACTTGAGGTGCTGAGCTGCAAGCTTAGTCACACAGACTACCAGAGGCACAGGTGACAGTCATAGGGCTAGAAGAACTGATGTGGGTCTGGGGTCTTAGTCAGTGATTGACCCATGGGGTGCCACACATGCAAAGTGACACAATGTCATCACGACCCCTGGTGGTGTCATGAAAGAGCAAAGGGTCTTGATCAGGTAACACCTCCAGGCCAGAAAGGGAAGACCAAGCCTGGGTTCAGGGTAAGCTTCCCTATATAATTCTGATCTGGGAGGGGCTAGTAAAATGCAGGTTAAGCTCACCCCAGAGTCACTAGCTGCATTAAGAGGAGAGAAGCAAGAACACACCTGGGAGGCTGAGCAACCCTGTGTGTCTCCCAGAGGAAAGGCGATAATGGACATAGGAGTCCGAGACTGCAGGTCTCCTCAGAGGAAAGGGATTCCTGCAAAACTGGTCCCCGAGAGTCAGGAGCTGAGAACTAGAGTTTCCTGTCATACTGGTACCTCAAAGGATGACAGGGCTGGCAGCCAAGCTTATGCATGCTAGTAGCCACAAGGAAGGAAAGGCACACATTGAAGCAGATAGTATGTAGAACCTCATCTGAAGGGGGAAAGAGCTGGAAAGGCCATATACCCGTCCATCATAGCAGTTCTTAGACTAACCAGACTGCCCAGCATACCAGTACCATGGATCTGCTACTGCAATACCAATTAAAATGGTAAATAGATTGCTTTTCTGTGGCTACCATGCACTGCCACTCACTACAAGCTTCAACATACTCCATGATCTCTTGCTACAACCCAGGGGCTCACTAGAGTGCTCCATCTAGTTGCTCTACCATCCATCTCCTGAGGACCACTATATGCAGGCTTGTCACCCCTGACCAGATCCCTCAGCTGGTATGACACCATCCCTGCAAATAATCCTTTAACATGCCTGGCCATGAACACAACCTCTGGGAACCACCACTGACTTCTGAACTGTTCAACCCATAATGTTGAGTACCCTGGCCCTTACAACTGTGAAAGAACCACGTGACAATGGAGTCTGTTCCCAAGACATCAGCTGAATGCAGTTTTCACAAGTCCAGTGAGGAAAATAACCAAGGCTGTGGAGTCAGTAAGCCACACCATGGACTCAACATACATGGCTCACACATTTAAAAGCCTAATGTTCACATTAAAGTATACATTTGTTGTACTACAATCATAATACAATTAAGCCCATTTGGTTAGAACACAACTCAATATTCAGCGCCAGGGCTGTGGAGTCAGTGTACCCATTTTATGGGTGGGAGTGATGTTTGGCTTATTGACTCTACAGCCCTGTCAGCACATACTGAATTTAACTACTGTACCCAATTATACATTTTAGGAGTTGGTCCATTTTCTACTAACTCCATCAAGATGGACACCAACTCCACAGACCTGAACACCCCTCTGGCAGCAGCTTACCTTTCATAGCTTGAGAATTGGAAGTGCAATAATCAATCTTCCTTTAAACCAGGGTGTGGGAACTCCAGGCCTCAAGGGCCACCAACAGTGCAGGTTGTCAAGATACTTAGTATTGCACAGAGGTTAGATCCATCACCTGTGAACACTAAGAAAATCCTGAAAACCTGCACTGTTGGCAGCCCTTAAGATCTGTAGTTCTCCACCCCTGCCTTAAACAATGGCGCATCAAAGGAGCGTAGGAACTGTTCACATTCGGAACCTTGCCGACATCAAAATGGTCATGTTGATCTGGCATGTCACAAAGGTGTATGGCCTCCATGTTTGAGGACCAGTGTTGTAAAGTGGATGGGGCATTACAGTGGGTTAGGCAGCAGGGCTGTGGAGTCAGATTCAGGATATTGAAGAGTCTATTGGATTTGGATGTTTTCACTTAACTTCACAGGCCTGTTAGGTGGAGCAGTTACTCTGAGACTAGTGTGCCATGTACTCTAGTGACCATCAATGCAAGTGCAAAGTGGCAGCAGTCAGACAAATTTGACATCAACTGCTGCGCTCTGCACAAGTGGCAACCAGGATGCCAGAATGAGCAACTGCACAACTCATATGCAGCTCTTTGTAATGAATGAAGATGACAGCATCATTAAGTTGTTCCTTAACACTACAGTCAGTTTCAGATGGGCATATTGTACAGTCTATGTAGGCAACAATTTCTGGACTGACCATGGATCTCCTAATACGACCCAACAGCCTCATATCGCAAGACAAAATGGTTGTCCATGCATTGTGGCCCACATGAGCCAACATATCTTTGGTGACAAACTAGTATTTGTCACCAGCCTATGAAGCCAACTGAAACTATATGCACTTTTGACTTTCAATGAGGCCACAGGCACATCCAGTTTATGGTTCCCCTGTTCCAGATGGCCATGTTTTTCCCCACCATTACCAAAATATGCATTTAAGGGCCACTTTACAAACACCTACTCATCTGTCCAACTTCTGACCAACTTACTGGTTGCAGTGAAATCATGGACACATTGCTCCATTTGTACACAGCCACAAAATGGAGCAATGTGTCCATGATTTCACTGCAACCAGTAAGTTGGTCAGATAAGTTGGTGTGTGTAAAGTGGCCATCAGTGATTTTGGCATCTACTTCTAAAACTGACAACCTGGATCTGGGGCAATGTGGTACTATGAAACCTGGATTCAGGTTCTTTTGGACTGAGCATGCCCATAACCCAGTTTTAAATGGCACTAGGAGGCAGTCATTTACAACTGATCCAACTCAACTTGATGCTCATGCACCAGTTACCACTGATCCAAGAGATGAACCAAGTCATGCAGGTGCATCTCATTTTACAATGAAGAGCAGAATGCAAGCTGTCCCCTGGATTCCAAGACAACTAGTATGAAACCAGCCTTACTAGGGATATATTTATATTAGTATCCTGATTTTGTTAATTGGATCATTATGCTAGCAGGTCAAAGTGCAACCCACAGTATATGGATCTAGGCTTGGGATCCTGCCAGATCTTCCCTCGATGTCCCTGACTAGGTCACTTTAGAGTGCATGATTTCTGACCCGGGTTATCCTCCAGCCTTGAATGTTTTCCATGTCAGCTTCAGCTGGTGGTGGGTAAAATAGAAAGACTGGGAGCAAGACATATCCTGCAGCTGTCTCCCTCGTCTATTTTGGGCCAGCTCACGTATAACGTTTCAATAAACATGCATCTATACCACATCACTGTATACGCCTCACTGCCCGCGGAGTGTACAGACCTTGTCGTTTGGGATTGTCATTTACATGCAAGTGGTAAAGATTTCAGAGCATGGAAAAAAGGGAATCCGTCACCATGAAAGCCTTCATTTAATCATGTAAATATATACAGAGAGAGGGAAACCCACCCAACACCATTCAGGAGGGCAGGAGAGGCAGACTACTCTGTCCTTTATTACAAAGAGTGAAAGGCAGAATTCTTTATCTAGTAAGGACAGGTAGACCCTTTGGGATCTCATTTACATTAGCTTTCTTGCAGGAGCTGAAGCTTCCCATTAGGAAGGCCCTGGTCACAAGAAATTGCAAAGGAGCACATAAGGAGAGAGACTCCCTTGCCTTTGAAAGCCAATTGCAATTCCTGAGAAGCCCAGAGGTGTAACTGAAGACTGTCAGGACTGCTCAGTTACTTTGCACCAAGGCATTTTGTGGGCCTCCAACCAAGTAGGTTCTGGATGCAGCGCCAACCCTTCCAGTTGTGCACTGATTGCATGGAGATTTGTACCACTCCTAGATCAGAGCCTACTGCATCCACCTACATGACCCATCCAAAATAAAAAAAAAAGCACATATGCAACACCAAACTTTATAATGGTTCCTACTCACCCATAATATAGGTTCTAACCTAGATTGATGCTGTGACTGAGCATGGGGACCGAGTACGAGACATTTCTTAATGTGGCAACTGGGCAGTTATTAATATGGTTATATTGTCAAGCCAAATACCCAGTAGTCACATTGAGGCATGTCTCATACTGGGTCCTTAAGGTTTTTAATCCAGAAAGAGGCTGTGAGTTATGGGAGAGTAGGAACCTGTATTGTGTTTAGTGTCTCAAACAATAAGATTGAGTGCTGCAGACTTCTCTTGTCTAGCTTATGGGATCACACCCTCTATAGTACACCCTTACCACCCCCCTCACCCCATTGGCTGCTATCTCATTGCTTTGTGAGGTTTTTAATCTAGATTGAGGCCATGACAGTGTAGGAAACTAGTTTAAGCCATACTTGACTTGGGCAGTTGTCAATAGCCATATTTAAGCCGTTAGCCCAGTGTCTCAATTAAAAATAGAATATTATGGCTAAGAAGTTATGTCTGTTTGTAACAGCTCCAAAAATCAAACCACCATAGTGGGTCCCCCATTGATGGCCAACATCCTCAAGATATCTTAAGAGCAGCAATCTCCCATTGGCAGGAGCATAGCTACTAGCCACAATAGGTGCAGGGGTTGCAATCGCACCTGGCCATGGAGCTTAGAGGGTCCAAAAAGTCCCTTTGCCCTGTAGAAAAGAAAAAAAAAACTAATGATTTGCAATTGGAGCTTTTGCATCAGGGCCCATGATCTTCAAGATTGACCATTGGGCATTGGTCAATCTCCATGTCAAGACCTGGGCAGGGATGTTGACTTAAACACAGACGTCGGAGCATCATTATGGCTACTGTTCCTCAATGTTGAAGTAGACATAAGGCAATTAGTGAGATGATAGAAAACAGCAGCTTGTTATAGAGCAGGAAATCCTTCACATAGCAGCCAGGCTTTCAATGCACAGGAGACATATCCAAGACAAGACCCAAGCATGGATTCTGTGCCAACACTATTATGAGAGGGATCTGCGTTGTGTTGTAGGCTGCAGATGTGAATATATATGAGCTGCAAGCTGTCAGAGCCAGGCCTCTGCAAATGCATCACTAATAGGGAAGCGTAGCGGGTCCCCTACACGGCTAATGAAATGGCTTGACAGGGAGCAAGGAGAAGGGAGGAGAGACTGATGGCAGAGCAAAACCACCACCACACCAGAGAAAGATTGACAGGGTAATCTCAGGAGGAAACTGAGGAGCACTTGGAACTAGTGAGTTATTCTTATGCTGTTTTGGGTTGACTAGCCCCTTTCAATTATCCCACTTTTGGGTTAGAAGCCTAGTAGATAGAGTTAAGCAAAAATTGGTTAAGATCCTAATCAAGGACCATCTCTGTAGTCCTGTCCACTGGACCAGACCCCTGTAACCCACCTACCGGGACATGGTTGTTCACAAGTTTCTGGCCTAGCAATATGCTACACAAAGAGGCTGCATGTTATCCTGCTCAACTCCACTGGTGGATGCTCATACGGTAGTCCTCCCTACAGAAACATCCCACCTTCTCCATTAGGCTACAGCGGTGTGTCAATTTTCACCAAAACCAATGAACTTAGTTTTTCCTTCCATGTTAGTCCTCAAGGGCTGCCAACAGTGCAGGTACTCAGGATTTCCTTAGCATTGCACCAGTGCAGGTGATAACTAACCTGTGCAATGCTAAGGAAATCCTAAAAACAACCTGTTGTGGCCCTTGAGGCCTGCCTGCGATAGAGCAGGTTTGTGTCCAGTCCATGTGCCTCAAACTTTCTGGCATGCATTTTCTAAAACAAAATGTATAGAATATGGATAATGTACTATAAAAAACCCCACCTACATAAGTAATTTAGACATCTGGATTGTCCCCATACAAAACCACTAGGACATATAGAAGCAGGTAGTTTACATTGAAGCTGATGGTCACTGATTTATTCCAAGATACCACCAGCTGTATCATACTATCAAGTTATAACACCTAGAGATCTACCGTAGCTAGATATAGGAAAATAAGTGATGACACATGGTTAGTCTGACCACTTTATGTACCATGGTTCCATACTTGGTCCTGAAACGTTGTTGCTCTTAAATACTTGAGACTGAGCCCAACTCAAAAGTTTAGTATGCTCGCTGGCTATCTGGTAAGAATGTGAGAAAAGATGCTCAACATTTTGGGTAGAAAATTAAGGGGGTGGTAGACCCATTCCCTCTAAGGCCACTGTTGCAAGCTGGCAGGTGGCAGCTTCCTCCGATTGCAGAGCTGCGAGAAGGATGTCCATCATATTAGTTCCTTTAAGTTGTTGACCTATGTTAACCATCGGACCCATGAGCAGCAACCAGGAAAATTTAGCCAAAAGGGAAGTGGATTTCTTTTTAGAAAAACACCCAAAACATATCACTAACTCCCAATACTATCCAGGAAATATCAGCATAAACAAGATCATTTGATGAGCAGATCTAACGAATATATTTGGAGGTCACGTGCAAGAAGTCAAGTGGGATGTCTACAGAGTTTCCCCAACTGCACACGCTCATGGGATGGACTTTGCCGCGTCCATGGTCCTATGATTGCAGTCTCACACATTGATAGTTACCAGCTGTGTTTACAATTGAATTATTAATAGACTCCTTGGACCAGCGCCACCTATAATTAAATACTCCCGAACTACAACACAGCCAGAAACTATCCCACCATTCCACATCTGTTCTTACATCCAATTCCTTCAAGGCAAGATGAAGTCCTGACGTCCGGTGGGACAGATTCCAAGCAGTAGTAACTCAACCCCAAAACTCAGACAGCAGTCACCCTGTCCGAAAAATGTATGGCTTGTGTCACCTAAGCTTCAAGACTTCCGGCCAGTGTCATCCAAGCTGACATAGCTGGCAGCTTTCACGTAATACATGACAGCAAGTGGTACTCCGAGCTTCTACTACATGGAGAACTAAATGCCTATGCATAAACATGAGGTTTCCCAAAATGTTAGATAAATTGGGCAAGAAATGTGGTTCTTGGACAGCTAGGTCCCTCCACAGAGCCCCAAGATAAGTCTGAGAGATGACAACATCTGTCCAATACACTTTTTGGGTTCCCATGAACTTCATGCCAACCATCCATTTGGAGGCCACCACCACATCAACATCACGCCATCTCCAGCAAACGGGTTTGTACAGTTCTGATCATCCATGCCAATGTTGCCAGTAATATGTATAGTCCTGCAGTCTATGACATCAAATAGCTGCCTGTGTCACTCGAACAGCGATGCTCACCATTCTTGCCATCTTCTCCACCCATGAGCTGTCTATCACGGCACAAATAATGCATGTCATCGTCACCTCAACGAAAGTCGCTGTCATTACAGGGCAACCCAACGCCCCAGTTACATATTGGGAGCCCCATCACTTAGGCTACCTAGCAGATTCAATTGTGCCAAATACACCCAACACCATGAGTTACTACTTGCGTAGGTCAACTGGTGACCCAATATTGAGTGCATGCATCTATGGCACCAAACACATTGATCAAGACTTAAGATGGAATAACTCCAGAGTTACAATTTAAATCATAGCAGACAAGTCAGAATGATCAGCCAAGGTGCCCACACTAGTACATGCCATCATAGCCAATCCTTACCTGAGACAATCTGAACAGATCTTGCCTGTGGATGGTTCTCTAGCTCTGCATTTGCTCTCCCTCTCCGTCAGTCTATCCCTCCCTCTGCTTATCTCAGTGTCTTACTCTCTCCAGCCTTTGGATAACTCCTCCTTTGCCTCCATCACTCCCTCCCTGCAGCAGCTGAAGAGACAGCACCAGAGACAGCAGCCAGAAAGACCGCTGGAGTGCACCTAGGACTCAAAAGAGTGCTACAGATTGGCATAGAGGAGAAAGCGTAACCAAGATGAGTGCACAAGAGGTCACAATGTCTGAATTAGATTGGCAGCTCTAGAGACAGCACTTTCTCCTGTATTAGGATTGATCTATAGACAGCACTGGATGGCTGGAGTGCCCCCCTCCCTCTAGAGCGGCATCAAGAGAGCATGTTATCTACTGTAGGACACAAGGTCTTCACTTGACATGTTACTGAAGGCAATTTTAATTCTAAGTCATTTATTGTTCAGTTTTTAAAGCCAACAATTTATTCTAAGATTTAGGAAAAGCCTAATGCACTTAGTGTCAAGATTTGAGTCAACTGTAGTCCAGTCCCAGAATTTAGGTAACGTCTTACAGAGTAAGTGTCCATGAATAGTTAAGAATTTGGTGCAATGGAAGAGTGAATTCTTAACACAAGTGATCCTGGGACCATTTCTGTAGAGACCACTAACGTGCCCCTACCGCTATAATAGTGTTCCATCTTTTAGATCAAAGCCAGTATAGAAAGTCTTGTCTAGACTAAAGCAGCACCTTCCTCTGATAAAGCTACATCAAAATGCTCTATACAAACCATTATGTTAAGAGCACTACCCCAAATGTTACATTACTATATGGACAGCTAAAGTCAATGACCATACCCCATGACACCTAGACCTGAGCAACAAACCATAACCAAAGAGACAGACCCCATTAGAATAGGAACGGAACTAGATTATATTTTCTCTTTACGAGAGACTTCAACTGGTGATTTCTAGCTGTCTAACAGACTACTGTAGACTTTGGTTAGACAACTGAAAATAAGCTCATTAGAGGAGACATCTTCCCTAGAGACCATTCTACGGCTGGGCATAAATTATAGAGTAGACCACTATAGACAGGAGAGTGCTCCCGCCATTGTCAATCACAGAACTGTCTTGGGTGCTGTCAACATGAGCAACAATTGAGTGATGTCAAAATGAATAGTGAGCAATGGTTCCCGAGCTCCCATGTGCCACAATAAATCACCCGCAATAGAGTATTGAGACCAGACAGCATCTAACAAGAGGAGTCATAAGCAATCGCCTCAGCTAAAAGGACTTGTGCGCCTTTATTTGGGGGACATTCATTAAGATTCCAGGTTGGGGGAAACACTTGATCCAGCCAGGACTTCAAGTATTATGGTGCGATTGGTACACAAGTAGTGCAACTTGGAGCTCAGGCTTTGATACAAAAGCTCCCCTCTCTCCAATTACTGCAAATCTTCAATAGCAGTAGGCTTTCTATAGGCCAAAGACTTGAGCCCCCCAGGGTCCAGGTGGGGTTGCAACCCCTGCACCCATTGTAGTTAGACTCCTGGGTAACTGAAAATGAAGTGCAACTGGTTCCAAAAACCTTCATCCACTTACCACTAGGATCCATTTCTTGACAGCCTTTAAGGTCCTAAAACTTCTGCCCCATGTGAGAATGAAGGATCAATGTTGAGAGAACTTGATACTTCCAGGAAATCAATCGTGTCTGGGGCTAAACATAGCAAGAGGAGGAATGTCTCCAAGTCTTAGCCATCCAAAACTCAAGAAATAGGGAGTGTCCAGCACTAGGGACAGCTCCATACAGGCTAAACACAACTAGACTTCTGTACACCTTGAAGAGCATGCATTGGCCAACATAACCCTCTTGCATAAAGATAGTTGTTCTGGCCAACCCTACACAAGCCCCGATTTCTTGTGCAAGTCTCCAGTTACCAAACATTTCTGCATTCATCTAGAGAAAACAAACCATTAAAAAAAAAAAAAAAAAATGATACTGTACAGACCCAATTTCTGCAGGACTTTGTATGGCAGCTGTAAGACAGTGAGGCCAAAATTGGAGAAGGCCTTGTGTTCAGTGGGATGAGGATCCCACACAAATAAGGTTGAGTCTAAGAAAACCCAATTGGTCACTCTTTGGACAAAGACGAAACTTGGAAACACTACACAATGAGAACCTATGGAAACTGGAAGTCTACACTCTGGACCCTTCAGCACAAAAACTTCCCACGTACAAGTCACTTCTAGTGATGAGCAAGTGCTCAGGTTTGTATGACTCTTGAACAATTAATCCAATGCAAGTCAATGGGCAACTCACATCGAATACTAGAACAGCTCAAACTACTCAGTTCTGAATATCTTACTACTTGCTCAACTAGTCAGTTCACATCCTTACTATGGGCCATTGACCTTACTGTGTTTTAAGAACAAAAGTGTTCAATGGGCAACCTCCAGGACAAGACCACCCAAGCACAATATTTAAAGCTTTCAAGAAAAAGTAGTCTAAAATTGATATGTCTTAGTTGCAAATTGACTTCTAACAAAATCCCTCTGAGGACATCTACTGTAATGCTCTATGAACAAGCAAAATTAGGTGGGGTCTCAAACTGGGAATGACAAAGCCCCTTCATCTTGGCTACATTGACAGGGTGAGGGATAGGGGGGGGGGTGGACAAGACCAGCCTATTCTAGAATGGGGTTTGTAGTCAAGAAGGGTCTACGAGTTTACTTGGGGAAACTACTCCATATGGCACCAAAGCACCAAATTTTTACAAGAGGAATAGGCTCCAAGGGGTCTCAAGAGCAATTAAACAAAACTAGTAAAATTCAGTCATGATGTATTTGGGAATTCTGTTCATGAGGGCTGTTTAAAGTCAATGATGTAATAGATTCACCTGCCGAAGGATGAGGTGACACCCCTGCACCCAACCCAATACTGGTGAAGCCTCAGGACTATGGTTGATACCAGGATCAAACTTAATTAGATTTATGGACCCTTTGATGTAGAGTGTGATTTAACGGGTGGCTCCAACCCACTGCTTTTCTGCTGATGCAACTCCATCCAGAGCCTGCACTGCATCCAATTACTGTAATGGAATGAAGACTGCTCCCATCCAGCAGGAGGAATGTGGCCATGTATAGAGATCAGGAATTGCTGAAGAGTACCTGTCACCCAGATGACACATTGCAGAATTTGGTCAATTTGGGGATATTTTGCTGAGTACCAAATTCTACAGCATTGGCAGCACAACAAATTACCTGATTTAAGGTTAAGGGGCAGTAACTGGTGGTGCAGATATCAGTCCAGTAATAGGAGCCACCGTTGTAACAAGGCTTTGGGACACCACTTCCATCCCAAATCCTTCTCATCTCATGGGAGAGATATTGAGTTGAAGGAACTGCAGCAACTCAGCCACCAAGTTGGCACCCCATATTGTTGGAGCTGGGAACTTCATGGCCAAGCAGTGGTTTGGGTGCTGGACTCCTGCGCTGTGTTAAGGGCTGGTGCCTGTTCTTGACCAAACCCCCTCCGTCTGGTATCACCAGTCCCAGATTTAGGCATATGGGCCGCTTCAGCTGCACCGATGCCCCTAGGGTTCCCTGTTCCTGTCCTTGGGATGAGCCTCAGCTGCTCAAGTCCCCCACTTCTCTCAATTTCACACTGCTCCTAAGCTGCTTGAGTGCTGGGTACACAAGACTAACAGTTAAACATAAGTCACACCCATCCAAGGGAATTGAATGGGACTCCCCTCCCCCAAAATTCAGTTTATATATAAACCATTGGCTTCAGGTTCAGATGCTGCAGCCTCAGGGGCCCTGTCCTCAATTTACTAATGTACATCCAGGCCTGAGTGGTGAATATGGTGCAGCCCCCCAGAGATCATCATTTTCTTCACTTCTAGCCCTTGCTTTTTATATAACCTCTCCATCATTACATCTTATATAGAAAACAAAAAAAAATGAGCGTCTCACCTACAGGCTTCCATCATCTATATATACACACACTGCACGCTGACCCTTGGAAGTCTCCTGGAGATTTCCTTCGACTACTGAGATATTTATAGTTTATGCCGAATTGTTTGGAGAAAAAGACAAATGCTGCCATATATAATTGGGGCTACCACCATTTATAAAAGGGGGTGCATTTGTAATTGGAGAGGAAAACTGTAAATATGAAGGTGTATGCTTAATATATAGAGGTGGCATGAGGAATAATGGCAGATATGGTATTGAGGGGCATGATCAATAACAGGGAACTATTGAGAATAGCAGAGGAAGGGGCTACAGAGGAGTGGAATGTACTCACTCAAATCAAGCCCATCCAATTTGCTTGTTTTAAGGGAAACAAAGCTTTTTTGGGGGTAAATGCTTCAGTTTCCCTTTGACTTCCATTATAGTTTACTTGAGCCCATCCAACCTGTTTGTTTCCAGTACCAAACACCCAAGCATGATAAGTGCTCACTCATCACTAATACACAGTTGCAGGAGATCCAAGTAATGGGAGAGAGATTGGGTAAATATGGGAAGTGTGGTGGGTTAACATTTGTGACCTATAAAAAAAAAAAAAAAAAAAAAAAGGGGTCTCATTACCAAAAAAATGAAAAAAAAAAAAACAAAAAAACATCTCATGAGGAGTAAAACCAGTGAGGTTTCTTAAGATCTTTGCATTTTCAGGACTAGGCTCCACAATCCCCTCACTAAATATAGGTGTACTAACTGTACCCACACAACAGGGGGCAGCCCTTCTTGCTCTGGGGATAGTAGAGTATTTGAGGGGAGCAAATGTAAGGAGTTAGCAGGCTGCTCTAGTAAAGAGGAGCAAGGGGTTGCAAAGGGAGCTCAGCACTGGAAGAACCCATGACCTGCATTAAGGCCAAGGGTGCGGAGGCACAAGGTGAGACCACCAACTCCCTTCCCTGGAGTGATACCATGACAGAAGAAGTCTTCCCATTCATTCAAATTGCCGTCTGCCCCAAATGGGTGTTGGGAGATTCACGCCTCATAGCTACATGTATGGTTACATACAAACTGCCGATATTGGGAGATGGTTTACAAGGAGATCCAGATCCACACGAGCTCGTCTGAACGCCTCCCTCCTCCCGCTGATAGACGTCCTCATTTATCTATGTGCATCAAACCGTTCAATATACAGGCCGCATCTTTTATTTCAGCCTCATGTCACTCTTTCCCCCCCCCCTCCACACAACAAGACCTCTCTGCTGCAGTAATTTAATAAAGTGCTCTGCAAATGAGCTCACCTTCATGTGGAGGATTTATTACCAAGGCTGCAATGCAGGGGTCATTCATAAGGACCAGCAGCCGCCAGCATTGCAAAACAGAAAGCTGCACCATAGTGCAGATAATCTCCTGCAATATCTGCAATTAGTGAGAAAGTAAATGCAATCAGCACATTGCAGAAGAGATTCCTGCACTGCCCGGACTGTGCCAACCATCGAAAGAGCAAGGCCTAGTCTATAGGACCTAGAGGAATGGAGCAAGGAGGCCATCTATGAAGCACTGCTATTGTACGAGGAATGAAGCTCACACCTTCATTTGCAAACAGCTAGCACAATACAGTGCACGGTCTGGGTTTATTGAATGACCTGTGCCAGCTCGGGCAAGTCTTTAAAGTCAAAAGGTGTGTGCAATATGTGGCTTTGTATTTCAGCAGGACACTAAAGGGCTTGTATATTCTCTTTACCAAATGGATCCTCATAGAAGGATTCTTAGTCCAGTGTATGGAGCCCACTGGGACGGGGTACTGCTGGGGGATGTCATGGCGGTCCTAGTCCGGACCGTTCGCATATTCAAATGGGGTGTATTTACAGGGGATTTGGTTTGTTGTGCCGCCACCCACGGGTTGTGGTCAGTAATGGGACCACTGCTGCAGAACCTCCAGGGATGACGTTTTGGCAGCTTTAGATGGAATGGCTCCCCACAGGTAGGGCCTGGTACCCTGGGGCAGTGTAATTAAAGTCTGATGGTTATTGATGTTGCAGGAAAGGGGATAATGGAGATGGTGTTGCTTATGGGGGTGATCAGGGCTGGAGTGCAAGGATCACAAACTCAGTTTGTAGTTTTCCAAGTCTTTACTGTGCAGATGGTAAAGCAGAGTATTGTCCACGGAGTCTGTACAGGGGCCGGGTTGCTCCCACCCTGACTGGGTCCTTGGCTTCCCACCCCTGCGCTTTGTGTGAGGCCCTGTTGCCGCCTTTAGCTGAACTGCTGACCCTGTCTCTGCTCACAGGTACCAATCTACTAGGCAACTTGAGTCCTGTGTCACTGACCCCTCTGTGTTGCTTTGCTATGGTACAGTGAAGATGGTGGACCTTCACTATTCCAGTGTTCACTGTGCTGTTTCAGGCACTGCATTGGATCCGGTATGCGTCCTATGCGCTTCTCCGGTGCGAGTTTAGGGCAACTCCTTGTACCGGGTGTGTTCCTTTACTTTTCCTACTCCTTTCCTCAGACCCTGGCCAGCCTGGAAGTTGACAGTGGACTGTGGGTTGAGCTTAAGGCAGCTCCTCTGCTCCCAGGTCCTTCCCTCAGTCCTCTCAGGAACTCAACTCCTACTCCACCCCAACTAAACTCACTACTCAACTGACTGACTCCTACTCTGAGGTAAACATTAGCTCCTCACACTCTTGCAGGTGCCACTTAAGCTCCACCCACCACTCTGCTCTTTCCCACTTCCTAGAGTCCAGGGTTGTGTGGTGAGCTAACCCTTTGTGTTTATGGCAGATTAACCCTTGGGGTGCCACAAGTGCAACCATTGGCCTACAAGCTTTTCAAGCAGCATCCAATGAGGCTTAAATTTGGGAAGTCAAGGGTAGAGGTTGGCACACATTTTCCCCCTTAAAATTGAGGCACTCTGCATTATACCCCAGAGCTGAATTCACAAGTCTCCCGAGTCATTGAAAAAGGAACTAGTTATCAAACATGACTCAGTGCTGGGGTGCAAGCTTTTCTTTTGTGGAAAAGGAGAACGAACAACAAGATAGAAAGGAGGCAGTAAGACCTCGTGCACACATTGAGTATTGGTGAGTTTTTTACCTCAGGATTTGTAGCCAAAACCAGCAGTGGGTGATAGAAACACCTGCACCACTTCTGTATTTATTATACTTTACCTCTGATTGTTCCACTCCTGGTTGTCTACAAATCCTGAGGTAAAAAACCTCAAACTGTGTGCACGTGGCCTAAGAAGTCCAAGGAGGACGAGAGAAAAGGGCAAAACAGAGCTGCATTTATAATTCATTGGATAGTGGAATATTGGTAGACTCAACTTGCATGAGAAATTGTTAAAAATGCCATTAAAAAAAAAACAAAAAACCAAAAACAAAAAACTAAAATGGAGGAGAAAAGATCTGGAAAGGAATGACAGGGAGGGAAGAGAACATAAGGGAGCTTCAGACTTTCCTTCGCCTCAGCAGCGTCTTGCAGCTGCAAGCTGAGCACTGCCCATCTCTATATGTTTATCATGGGGACACCCGGTGATGCTCTGCTGTGGATTGCCATGTGCACCCATTGACTTGTGTGTGATTTGTACACATGCAGATGCTTGTGTACAAATCATACATACTCGTCTGCACCCTGAACGTGACATGTCGCATCACTGTGCGTCCCCATGATAAACATAGGGATGGGCAGTGCTTGCGCCAAGTGCAGCCGCAAGATGCAGCAAAGGCAAGTCTGAAACCAGCGTAAGAAAGTAGTCTCAATACCGAGATGCCATATGAGAAACCTCTCACGATTGGTAAAACCAGTGAGCTGTCTCAAGACTGCACAACATTAATTTGTTGAAACAGCGACATTTGCTGCAGAAGAATTTGTAAACTATTGGAGGTTCCAGTGAGAATTATAGAGATCATAATCTGGAAGATACTAAAACTCAGATCGTAGAAGGATCCACAGGATGTGCAGGAGGTGGAGTGTGCAAGAATGGACCAAAATCCACCTGAGCAATGCAGGGACTAGAGTCTCCATACAGGAGGAGTCTGGTATGAAATCCTTTAGTGATGACGCTCCAAAGAGTGAATACATTTCAGTAACGTGTTCAATACTTTACACAGTTTCTGGACATCTATGTTTTGATTTTTGCCTGTGTGGATTGGATGTGTTGTTACAGACATCTGGAGAGAAATTCAGGTCAATAACTTTGGTAATTATAGCAAGTGAATCATATCAACTGTCTTAAATTTCTAGACTGGTCTACAGTTTGGTAGATTGAGGGTTTGAGCGTTTACTTGTGGTTTTCCTTACTTTGCACTCCAGGCCTTTCCCATGAATGGTTCTCACCTGTAGGATGTCAATATTTGCATGCAGCTACGTGAAGTGACAAACTGTGGTTTATATGCTTCCACCGCTCCAAGAAACTTCTTGCTTACCGAGTCCTACCAAACTAAAACTGCAGCTGCATCCCCCCCTGCCCACCAACAGTCTTGTATTTGGTAGTGGAGGCAGATTGGGAGGGGGCCAGGGGTAAGAAATATGCAGTTGTAATCAAATATCCCCCATTGAAACTCCTAGTAAGGTTTCTCCAAATCCAGTTACTGAGTGAAGTCTGAATTATTCACCCCTTCATGACTAAAGAAATTAGAGCCCCTGTGGCTGTTATAACCTGCTGCAAGTCTGGTTCATAGGCAGACACCAGCTTTTGCTACTCTGGTGGAGTCAGCCTGATCTTTGTAGGCAACAGCCACACACGTGCGTGCGCCATTGACAGCACAAATATGTAAGGTGATCTGAAAATAAAAAGGCATTGGTTGTTGCTGGAGATAGAGTTAAAGTTCAAGTCCTATATCACTGACTTACCTAGATGTAGTAGAAAGGAAAAGTCGGGGGGGGGGGGGGGGGCTTCTGAACTGCTGAAGGTCTACAAGACTTAATCTCTTAATCTACTGTAGGTTTGACCCAAAAACCCTGGACTAAATATATAGTCTCAATACATAAACTACAGAAATGGAGATTCTGTTCAGAGATGACAACTTCACAGGCCAAAAGGATAAGCAGCATGTCTGGAGTATGAAGCAAACACTGAAAAGAGCACCCTGCCTACAGTGAAGCATGGTGGAGTCTCACTGAGGCTTTGCTTCCTTATTACCTGGAAGTACATCATGCAGAGGGCAAGAGCTTCAATCAAATCTCAGGAACACTTAGAGGAAAGACTATACCTTCTGTGAGGAAGCATCACTGGAACCTCCGACAGAATAGTCTCATACTACAGCCCACTAAGGGTTGGCCCCTGCAAATTTGCCAGCTATTCTATCAATCTCCAGGCTTTATCCCATTGGATTTGAAAAGTTGTGAGAAAGCTTGTGGCCATTGTCCATGAGGAATGGACTCGATGGCTCAAGAGCTTATGTCATGGTAAGCATCATATGTAGCAGGTCACAGCAGCCAGATGTTATCTAGTAAAAACTCTTTAAGTTTATCTTGAAGGGAGTGAAAAAGTCAAGACTGCAGTAGGCTTAGAGAATTAGCTTATATTAGATCTGCTCTTGCACAAAAAAAAAAAAACAGAAAAAAAAAAACACATCTGAACATGATCCAAGAAGGGAGAAAGGCTGCAGCAGACACTGCATGGGTGCTGCTGCACAGGGGCCCCATTCCAGCACAGGGGCCCATTCCGTGTTCAGTGGAGAAAGGTAACAATCCCTGTAGGACAGTAATCAGACTTAACACCAACACTGGGAAGAAATCCACAAGACCAAGATCTGCTGTAAATCACTAGAAATCTCACGTCAAGGATTAATGAAAAACAGAATCTTCCTGTAAATCTGAGCAAAGCAGCAAGTCCACAGATGACAGCTCTGAATTATTGACTACAACAAACATTTAGAAAGCCAGATAAACTTCCTGCACAGAGCTCAGACTGCAATTTAAAGAGGACGTGCCCCCACACTCCATACTGACACCACCCATGCAGGAATAATCCCTGATCAGCGGTGTGACATCAGTATAGTGATATAATGGCTAATCAGCATGATATTAATCCTCATCTCCCAGCCTCAAGAAGATGTCACATCTCTGGACAGGAGGAGTCTCACCTGTGCTCACCATCGCCCCCTGCTGGGGAAGTGTGTACAAGTCTCCTTGGTCAATTAGATGTAGTGAACCCAATGTGATTGTTTGGATCCGATTGGTCATAGAATGAAGGTGGATGGGGGGGGAATGCAAGGTGAAAATAAACTCCCCACACTTTGAATGCTAGATTGAAAAGTGATGTCTTATCCTTTATCTGGGTCCATTTTGGAGAACTAGCTCATGGTTAATGGATTAGATTCCTGAATTAAGGAATTCTCTTAAAATGCTCTCCCCATCTCCTAATCAGGAGTAGCCGTATACAACTACTAAAAGAATGCAAGAGGGTCTGCAGGTTGAATGTGCAATACCAACCTTATGTGTAAATTGAATCTTTAAGGAGAGCGTGAACTCTAGTGCCACCTATTGGTAGTAGCCATCCCAAGATAATATTGACCTTTTAACAAGCCTTCTCATGTGACCAAGGAAATAATGGGGCCGTCACACGCGTCAATGTTGTCAGTGATCTGATCGCTGACGGATGACGGATGACCACTGATGAGCTGTCACACAGGCAGACTCACCAGCGATCATTTTACCAGCGACATCGTGGAAATGATTTCTAAATAGTTTCCACGATGTCTGCAGGCTGGTATCCAGGGTAAACTGCGGGTAACTAGGCAGCACGCGCTGCCTAGATATCCGATGTATACCTTAGTTACCAGCCTTCTCCACTCACTGGCATCTAAGGTACACAGCGGGTAACTAGGGACACTAGTTACCCGCTGTGTACCTTAGATACCAGCCGGTGAGTGGATAAGGCTGGTAACCAAGGTATACATCGGATATCTAGGCAGCACGCGCTGCCTAGTTACCCGCAGTTTACCTTGGAGACCAGCCTGCTCCCGCTTACTGCAGGCTGGCAGCGGGAGCAAGACATCGAGGAAACTAATTAAATAGTCTCCACAATGCCTCTGGTCCATTGATCGCTGGCGAGTGTCTGTGCGACAGCTCACCAGTGATCTGAGCGATATTGTTAGAGATCGCTAACAATATCGTTCATCGTATCGCTGTGTGTGACGGCAACTTTAGAACAGGTTCTAAAACCTGGCGACCACCAACCAGTGATTTAGCGCTGGTTGATGCGCCCTATCAGACGCATCAATATTGACGCAACGTCATGTGCAGCAGTGATTGTGCACGCGATATTGACACGTGTGACGGCCCCGTAAGGATACAAGCAATATCATATTCAATTTGCAGACAGTATTTTGTAGTGTTTGCTCCTCAGTGCAGAGTAGGAGATGTGGCTGTGAGAGGGGCCAAGACTGGGACTATACTGCCTGGGGATCTAAGGAGCAACAGTCTGAACCTCAACCAGATCTCATACTTGAGAACACTCAAACACCTTGTCTGCAAGGTATATGGTTTGTCTATATCCTTGGTCATATGACAAGTCTCATTAAAGTGTTAATCTTGACTTAGGGTTGCTACTTCCAATAGGTGACACTAGAGTTCAAGTCCTCTTTGAAGAGGTACTTTGTATATTAAATTTCCCAGAGAAGCATGCAAAGGTCTCTTCATATACTGACAAGTTACCTCTATAAAAGGAGGGATGTTATAGTTCATGTACTACTAACCTTATGCACATTCCAGCAGCTGCAGAACCTCTTTGTGGAGCAAACTGAGCTTGTCGTAAGTGGATAATATGAAGCCACTTCCTCCAATGAACACACCCCTGTCCTGCAGCTCAGAGACTCCTCACCTGTGATCAGGTCATAGCCTGCTGCCTCTGGGGACCCCACAGCCTCTGCACTGGGGCCCCTGCAGCCCCCTCACATAGGGAGTCCCTGACATTTGACTCCACCATTTTACAGCTGTCACAAAAGTTTCTGTAACTTTCCGGCCAATCAGAAACTTTTGGGCTGTACCAATACTAAGGAGGAACAGGGGAGTGCTGTCACTGGAGCTCAGGCAGTGTCCTGCAGAGAACAAGATACTGTATATTGTGTACAATTCCTGCACATTTGGCTGGCATTAACCCCTTTAGATGCAGTCCACCATCTTCCTTTCAGATCCATAGCCTTCATTTTTCCTGCTGACCGATGGCTTTTTTGGTATAAGTTCTAGCCCCGAGTCTTCCCTTCAACTTGGGAATCAGTATATATTGTCAAGCTTCAGGCTCCCATGTGAGAATTATGTTTTTTTATTGAAAAATGTAAAAGTTTGCACATGGGAGCAAGGATGTTATGATATCCGTGTCTAGTAAAGTGACCCGATTCTTTAGATCAGTACTATGGTGACCTCACCTGTCCTTTGCTTAAAGGGAATCTGTCACCAGGTTTTTGCCACCTAATCTTAGAGTTGCATAGTGTAGGGCCAGAGATCCTGATTCCAGCGATGTGTCACTTACTTGGCTGCTCAGTGTAGTTTTGATAAAATCATTGTTAAATCAGCTGGAGATCATTAGAGACTACTCAGATAGTCCGGCATATTCATGAGCTGCTAAATCTGCAGCAGGGAAAAGAAGTCATTGTATCAAAGTGACAGCAAGCAGCTCAGTAAGCGATACATCGCTGGAATCAGGGTCTGTATTATGATGCCCTCAGGTGGGATGGTAAAAACCTGGTGACAGTCCCTTTAATATTTGAGGGACACCATGTATTGTCTTTCTAAACTTGTCCTATTTTTGTAATACATTGTGAGTCGACATCTATAATATTAATCTATGGCACATGGAATGTTATGATGTGTTTATTGTATTTTAAGGCAGCAAATTAAATATTAAGTTCTAATGTTTCAGCATTGACTGCAAGGGTAGAAATTGGATTGGAGTAGATGGGCCCCATACCAGATATGCTCATAGTCAGATAATGAGGGGGTAATTATGACTATAAACTCACTTTATTTTCCAAATTCCATCAGGTAACTGGATCCTGCCATTCTCTGATCAATTGTCCTCTATACTGTAGTGTTGTAGTATACAGTACAAGAAGGGGTGCAACTGCACTCAGGCCCTTGAGCCTGGAAGGCGGGGAAGGGTGCCCCCAAAACTCCTTTTGGCCATTAGGAACAGACTATTACCATTTAAGATTTGCAATAATTGGGGGCACAACTTTTAAAGTAATCTTTACTAGCAATAGTCTAGGGACTTTCAGGGCCCCCTAGGCTCCAGGGCCCGGGTGCAATTCCCATCCCTGCATCTGTAGTTACACCTCTACCCTGATGGGAGCCAAGAGAGGCAAACAACTGCTCCATACAAGTGTGGATAGAATATGGCAAGTGGTTTAACAGTGATCAGAGCTCCCTCTAGCGGCTGCTGCCTGCACAACAGCCAAAACCCTTCTAATTATGGAATAGGGGATTGCCATACATCTTCCATAGAGATCACTGTGGTATAACCATTTGCTCCCCATACAGATGGTAGCAGCCCTTTAAAGAAACAGCAAGCACTGATTTTTAGCAAAAATCTCCCAATCAGGGGGTGCACAAAGAAGTCATGGAGGGGGGGGGGGGTGCCAGTCACAACAATGGCTGTGTGTGAGCAGCACCTCAGATTGCTCCAATATGGCGTGTGTACTGTGTGGTGGGGGAACTTTCATAATGGGGTTTGGGTAAGGCCATGTGCACACATTGAGTATTTGGAGAGTTATTTACCTCAGAATTTGTAGACAACCAGAGGAAAAGTATAATAGAAACACCCACTCCACTTTTGGCTACAAATCCTGAGGTAAAAAAACCCTCAAATCCTCAGCATGTGCACATGGCCTAAGAGGAGGGGGAAGAGAAAGAAACAACACATTTGAGTGAGAGCCCCCAGAACAGACTCATCTGACACCAGCCCACACTACAGCATGCTTACACTCACCAGTCCTACAGGGAGCCCAGTCCCACTACAGCTATTCCTCCCAACAGCCCTGGCTCCTCTTATATCCCCCCTCTAATTGATTGTAAGTGAGGACAGGTGGCCTTTGTGCCACACCCTGCCCACAGCAAAGGTGGCGCTATGGATATGTGCATTGGAGTATTTTTTTTATCTTGCAAAAACTTTAGGCTACGTTCACACATTGCGCTTTTTCATGCGGTTGTGCCTTTTTTTTTTACACATGTACATGGCAAAAAGCACAACTGCATACACATACTGCACTTCTGTGCGCTTTTTTCTGCGCGCTTTTTCCAAGCCCATTTTATCATGTGGGCAATAGGAAAAGAGCGCAAAAATACACAAAGAATTGACATGTGTATTCTTTTTGCAGTGAAAGCGCGTGCGTAAAAAAACGTGTGAATGCATTTCAGCAAAACCCATACATTTTGCTGGAGTGCGTATCCAGAACTGTGTTTCACTACATTTACGCATGCGTAAAAAAGTGCCGCGTAAATGCAGGAAAACGCAGCAAATACACAGCCTTAGGCTACGTTCACACGCGGTGCTTCTAGCCGTGTAATCGGCAAGGTGCTACTGCATGCAGCGCGCTTTCCGTGAGGGCATGTTAACATGTAGCCTATGGGGAAAGCGTGCAGAAAAAAAGCGCCAAGGATTGCCATGTCAATTCTTTTTGCGCAGGCGCTTTTGCAGTGAAAAAGCATGTGCAAAAATACACGGAAAAACGCCGCGTCTGAACACCTTTCAGCAAGAGCCATAGCTTTTCCTGGAAGGCGTTTCTCGCTTTCTTTTGTATTGGTTTTACGCGAGCGCTCTAAAGCGCAGCGTAAAAGCGGGACTACGCGGCTATTACGCCATGTCTGAATGAAGCCCTAGGCTACATTCCAACAGTACGGCTAGCTTCACACTAGTATTGGTCTGCATGCATCTGGCATACAGATGTAAACGCAGTGCCGAATGCGGTCATACTGATGTGGACGCAGCGGTGACTGTAAATGTGCCCGGCCACCCAATCAGTGGTCTCGGTAGGCGGGAGACAGAAATCAGCAGCGATGATGAGAGAGAGAATGAAAGAGATAATGAGAATATAGCTGGGTTGTTTTACACTACTTTCACCTGCGCTGTCATGCGGATGACACAGCGGATCCATTGACCTCCATTCATTTTTCATGCGCTTCAGGACTCTTGCGTAGGAAGCGAACGCCCTCAGACGCACAAAAAACGCAACATGTTGCGTTCGGAGGGCGCTTACAAAAAAACGCATCCGAACACAAATGTATGTGAAAGCAGCCAAACACAGGTACCATACGTTCTCATGTTAAACACAGGAGCGCAGTGCGCATGCGTTTGGCTGCATTCAGAGACGCTGCGTTTCAAACACAAATGTGAAGCCGGCCTTAGCGCTTTTATGCAGTTGTGTGTTTTTGCAGGGCTTATCGCAAAAAAATGCGCAACTGCATTCACACGCTGACACATTTTATAATGTGGCCTATGGGAAAAGTGCGCCGAAAAAGGCGCAAACAATTGACGTGGTGATCTTTTCGTGCACGCACTTTGCAGTAAAAGCGCATCTGCAAAATGACAGACCAGGTGAATGCATTTCTAGCCAATGATTTTGCAGGAATGCGTTACACCACTGGATTTACGTAGGCGCTAAATAGTGCTGCATAAATAGTGAAATACGCTACGTGTGGACGTAGCCTTAGGAAAAAGCTTCTTTCTTCTGTTCCACAATATTTAGTGTACAGTCACACAATGGTGTTTGAGGTTTTTCGTTAGCAGGTTTGCTCCAAAGAACAGCAGAAACATTTGGGAAAAGTCTATGGGTGCGATAATCTTTTTACACTCGCACTAAGCACTCCCACGACTTTATGCATCAATATCACTTAAGGCCCAGTTAGGCTGGTTTCACACACCGTGTCGCCACAGACGTGTGACACAATGCTGTTTGGGGGCGGGGCGTGCACACGTGTCACAGACGTGTGACACAGTGTGTGCAGTCCGTGTGCTCTCCGTGGGGCTGTGGATAGCACACAGACAGCCTGTCACCCTCATACTCACCTCCCTCCAGCGCCGCTGCTCCTCTCTCTTCCGGTCCGCTCTAGGGCTCAGTGAAGTGAATATTCATGAGCCTAATGAGCGACACCAGAAGTGAGAGGAACTGTCAGCGCTGGAGCGAGGTGAGTGTAAAATTCTTTATTTTCTGGCTTTTTGGTTTTGTCCATGGTCCGTGCACACGGATGTCACAGTGTGAACATCCGTGTGCAGGACGTTTGGACAAAAAAAGCGGTCAGTGGCTCCACAGAAAAACGGACAAGTCGCCGTGTGGAGCACACAGACACGCTTGTTCTCCACACGAAGACACGGTCCGTGCGGAAACACGGACGTGTGCATGGGTTCATAGGGGATCGTGTGTTCCCATATGTCCGTGCCTCCTGCATGTGTCCGCACGAACCGCACACGTGCCGGAGGCACGGATGTGTGAAACCGGCCTTACACACACAGATAATTGTGCAGAGATTGTTGGCAGATCTCTGGTTGCAGTGAAATCATGGACACATTGTTACATTTTGTGGCCGTGTACAAATGTAACAATGTGTCCATGATTTCACTGCAACCAGAGATCTGTGACCAATCTCTGCACAATTATCTGTGTGTGTAACTGGGCCTATAGATTACACATATACCAATGTGGCTTTACCCGACTCAAGAAAACCATTAAGGGCCCGTTACACGCAACGATATCGTTAACAATATCGTTGCAACGCCAGTGGTTTTGTGACGTTGCAGCGACCTCCTAGCGATGCCGCTGTGTGTGACATGTACCAACGACCAGGACCATTTTTCCGTCATTGGTCTGCCGCTGTCACGCAAGCATCGTGGTGTGTGACAGGTACAACGACAAACGATCCCCATTCTGCACCCGGCACCCTGAACGATCCTAACGACCGTCGTGTGTCGGGCACAGACTGGCTGGTCGCTGGTGAGTCTGCCTGTGTGACAGCTCACCAGCGATCAGATAACGATGTCCCAGCAATCCTGGTCACGTCGGATCGTTGGTCGGATCGCTGGAACATCGCAGCGTGTAACGGGGCCTTTAGAGTATGTGTATGCATTTAGGATTTGGCACTGAAATTTCTGCATTTCTTGGCGTTTTTGGCTCATTTTCAGTGTTTTTTTCTGTATGTATTTGACTCTCATTAGAAAAGTAGCCATGCTGCAGAGTTAAGGGCCTGTTACACGCTACAGTATCATTAACAATATCGTTTGTACGTCACGGCTTTTGGGGCGGTGCAGCGACGTTGTAACGACGTTGTTGCGTGTAACACATAGATACGACCATCAATAAGTCGTTAGATTGTTGATCGTAGGTTTATGAACATGTCCATAAATCTGTCGTTAGTTCAACCTGCAACATCGGTGTGTGACATCTTTCCAACGATCTCGTTTATGACTTCGCCTATTCAGAACTGAAGCACGTAGGTGACCAAACAACCGCAAGTATCACTCGCTTGTCGCGGAATCGTTGCTGCGTCATTCAATATATCTGTAAAGTCGGGTTCACCCCACAGCAGCATCAGGTCCGGGCTGTCTGATGTGAACCGGACAGACCCGGACCTGATCTGGACCCAGAACCAGAGTGCCTAATATGCCCTAAGGTCCGGTGTCCAGCCGGATTCTTCTTATAGCAGCCACAGCTGCTGATAATTCAAGATCGTGGCTAGCGGGGAACTGTCAGCAGGGGACAGCTCCATAATGCTGAAGATCAGCGCTGGCCGGGTGCTTCGGGTGCGGCTCCGGTGCGATTCGGCGCCATAGACCCCCATGTTAGGGGGCGCCGGATCACACCGGATCGGGAGGATCCAAGTGTCTCAGATTTTTTGCATGCAACGTTTTTGTGTCCGGGAGGAAAATCCGAATACACCTGGATCCTCCCAGACAGATGGAACCATCCAGCTCTATCCGGTCCCATAGCATACTCTGGGTCCGAAATCTGATCCGGGGCTGTCCGGTTCACACAAGGGCTTTCGACATCTCTTGGCCCTTCCATTGACTCGTGGTGTAAAGTACGGAACGGCATCACAGTGGAAAACACCTGGAGATTAGTCAGGGCACTGGCACATTTTTTAGCCTCTTGGCATTTTTGTGAACGTTCTTCAGCCATTTTGCACCATGAAGCCGTTCCATACTTTAACACTCGATGGGAGAGGTCAGAAGATATCTGATAGTTTTGTAAATGTTTATGCCTCAAAAAAGAGGCATTATTCTATTTCTAGGTTAGGCTGATTTCACGCTACCGTTTTTTAAAATCTGGGGCTTTCCGTCTAAGGCTGCTCCCACACTGGCTAATTTGGAATCTATGGCCATAAGGAAAACCCGGTATACCCACGGATTCGCACGCAACAGGCAAACTGGATGCTGCAAGTAACATCAGTTTGCGCACTTTTCAAGGACCTGTTGTCATTAACGACTGCGTCATAGCCCAGAAGTACGGATTAGGGATGAGCAAATAGTGAAATATTCGGCCTCACTATACTTGTAATGGGTAGGGTCTAATACTCACCTACTCGTTACGAGTAGCGAGTCCAATGTAAGTTAATGGGAAATGCGAGCAGGGGTGCACCAAGCCCCTCTGCCACCCGAGCCACAAGCTGTCAGAGTCCAGCACCGCCGCCCCTGTAGCCGCGGGTGAGGAGCAGGGTGTGTGGGGGTGGTTGCTCTGTCGTCAGCCTCGCCGCCCTGTAGTCTTAGTTGAGGAGGATGGGGGGGTGCAGGCACACTGATGCAGCGCCGCCGCCCTCTTGCCGGGTGACGCTGCGGGTGACACAGGAAGCCGGTCTCTAGTGCTGGCGCCACCCCCTTCTCCGATGCCGCTCCCCCTGGCTGCTGCCGCTTGGTACTCAGGGCTCACACTGTCCAATGGATGGTGCGGCCCTGAATGCGAGTACTATTCTCCTGGACCCTACAAAGCGGTCTGGGGGCCTGAGAAAAGGCTGAAATGGATGCATGATTGTTTAAAAGCTCGCGGTAAAAAAGCTCCCCACCCGATGCTTCGCTCCCTGCCTGATCCTCCATTCCCGCCCAGTCCTCCACCCCCAACCGATCTTGTACTCCCTGCCCGGTCCTCCGCTTCCCGCCCTGTTCTCCGCCTCCCCTCCGCCTTCTGGAAGCGAGCCCTCTGGCTTTTTCAAATTTACCGGTGGCTATTTCAAATGATCAGCTGATGCCGGCTTTTTACCGCCTGGCTTTTAAACAATCATGCATCCATTTCAGCTTATTCCTCAGGCCCCCAGACCACTTTGTAGGGTCCAGCACAATAGTACTCGCATTTCCCATTGACTTGCATTGTACTCGCTACTCGTAACGAGTAATAACAAGTAAACTTGCCGAGTATCGAGTATTGTGAATACCGTACTATCCTGTCAGTAGTGAATAGTATACTCGTTCATCCCTATAATGGATCCCCCGGGATCCGTACTGTCCGTGACTTTCCATTCACATAGGCGCTCGTTATAGCTTTTCACGTGGTGCCGCAGATCCGTGTGAATCCGCAGCATCATGTTACTTTTCTCAGAGACCAAAAACGTAGCAAGATATGTTGTTGGTCTCTGTGAAAGCTATGTTTTGCCGCAGATCCACAAGAAAGTGTCTTCTGCCCCTTTGAAAGACAATGGGGCCCAAAACTGATCGGTGGGCATCCTGTATGTGGCAGATCCACACGGAACAAAACGGCTGCAAGTGTGAAGGAGCCTTAAAATGGATAGAACTGGATCAGTTTTCTCCCCGTCGACTGTCAAATGGAGACGGATGGATGTGCGGTGTGGCATCCGGTTGTATCCATTTTTGCATGGGTCCATTTTATACCATTTTTTGGGCAAAACCTAAACCGCAAAATGTTGCCATTTGCATGCTCGCTCAAAAAATGGAATTAAACACCTCCGTGCCTATCAGGGTGAAATTAACATGGAGTTCTATGGAAGTGGATCTGTGAGAAAACAGATCCGTTTGCTTTCAGCTGCACGGATCTGTTTTCCTGGACTGAGAATACCCAGAAGTCAGTTTCATATGATGCACCCACTAGTGGTGTGTCAATTGTCACCGGATCCATCAAAAATACAGACACAACCTGATGCAACTGGATGATACCGCACCGGTATTATGACAGATCCATCAGTCAAATCAGTGAAAAAACGATGCATCAGGTTTCTCAATCCGTGAGACTCCAGAGGCTGCAGGTTTTACATGTGTGGCGCCCCTGCGTCTTGGTCGCCACAGTGATGCTGCACCTACTCCACAGCTGTGGTGTCATTGCTCTCAGGTAAGACAGGAGCACAAACCTGAGACACACATCTTACACCCAACACCATTCCCAACTTCAGACCAAGAGGTGCAGGGCGGAAGAAACCCCTCTAGAGGGCAGTCCCCATCTACTGGCTGGGGGAAGGAGTAGTTTAGGTGGTAAGAACACAGCTAGTAAGTAGGAGAGCAAGGACGAAGAAGGAGCAAGATGGAGTTCTAGGGGAGGCTAAAGCTGGAGCGGAGTGGGACCAGTGGGTAGGTCGCGACAGAACCCTGGCCAGAGGGACCCCGAATCTACAATCACCTTCCAGGTCGTTGATAGAGGAACTAGCTGCAGGAGGGGACCGGCCCCAATCTGGTGCGAGACTGTATGTTCAAGGCAAGAAACGGAGGCTACTGGACTGCAAGTGCAGTAGCCAAACCTGTGTACACTCCCAGGCACAGTAACTACAGAGGGTCAAGAGGATGTGCCAGGCCGTCGCTTGCAAAGACACGCAGTCGCCTGCCTAGGGACTTGTAGCAAGAAGGCGCAGGATAGGAGAGAAGATCAGCACAGAAAGGGCAGCAGAGAAAGGCTTATGAAAGGTGTCTCAGTGGAGTGTACCAGGACTATCTGAGAGCTGGTGTCGAGCCCCAGACCCTGGGGTACTCGGGTATCAGGCTCGATGGTGTGTTTTCCACGGGGAATGTCACGGGTGGCCTGGGTGACACTTCAATAAGAGTGTATGTACAGGGGATAAGAGTTTGTCATGTGACGCCACCTGTAGTACCTGGTGATGGGTCACCAGCGCCGCCACAGTCCTCTGGAGGCAGCTAGGGTGGTAAAGCTCCCTACAGGTGGAGCTGGTCCTCCGGGACAGCGTTCCTTTAAGCAAACAGGTTGATGAAGATAATGACACAAAAGCAAAGTCACTTTCTCCCGGGTACTTTACTGTAAACATTCCGCAGCAAAATACAGAGTCCACAGTTCAGCAAGATGGTATGAAAACAGGTAGCTCTACGGGTGGCTGCAAGTGGATGCCAGGTGGTATGGTGGAACCCGTGGTAAACCTTAGTAGACAAACCCGTGTCCTTTCTTCCCCACCTAGGATAAGTCTATACCCAATGGCTCCATGTAGGTAGTATTGGGGCTCCCCTCCCTCGTGGTGAGGAAGCAGGCTGACCGCTTCGTCTAGCAGGGTGCTGTGGCGATAAACGGACCACAGCAGCCGGTTGCCGACTGCAAAGATAGACCTTGGCCGCATCCTCGGGCCCGGCGTTCCCGTGGTGGACTGGAGAATCCCCTGGAGTGTAGTCGCTCCACGCTGGGGTTCCCCCTTTCTCTCTAGGGCCCAGACTCCGCTCGTGGGGCGCCCTTCTTTCAGGATCCCCTCAGGATCCTCTTTCTCCTTTCCTCAGCCTGGATCTGTCCGGGTAAGCCTTCCGCCTCGCCCCACACTCCTTCTCCTCCTCCTCCGACTACTCCGCCCTCTCGAGGCTCTCTCACTGACTAGTTATCCACCTGAGGAAGACGCCCTGAGCGTCGAAACATGTTGTGGGAGAGGACCTAGTGTGATTTGAACAATAAACTTACAGGTAAAATACTTGTTGAAGTGTAGCTGTCTTCATATCCCAGCGCTCACCCAAACATCGTTTTATTCCATCTCTCACTGATTAGAGACCCTCTTGTTCCCCCCAGAGGTGAATATATCTCCCTCCCCTGGTGACCTCCCACTCCTATTCTAATGTGGGAGTGCTGGAATGGGTCCCACCCACCAGCCTAGGATCCAATTGCAGCTCGCGAAAATTACACCTCTTTTATGGGTGCAATACCCCACTGTGACGCCTGACTACGTGGGGCGCCACACTGGCCAAGCTGCAATCTGGAAGAGTACAGTACCCTGGCTGGTTTTGCACTGAAGTGAACAACAGTAAAGAGACTGGTAAGAACTGCAACCCATGTCTGTCCACTCCCTCTGCCCCTTCCTGCACCACAACTACTCCCATCATCTCCACATTTCACCACACTGAATCCCAGGGGCCTGCTCTGCTTGTGGGGAGTGTTTTATATAAGCTGCCACAACATCTATTCCCTGTGGGCCTATGCAGTAGGGCTGGTCATCCCTGACCAGACACCATATGTGGAGTCATGAAAAAGACTTTACTCCCCTGTATATACCCCCCTTTCCATGCTCGGTCAGGGCCACGACCACCGCGACTGCTACCGTGACATCCAAGTGACTGAACCCTGTTGGTCGGGTACCCCCAGTTCTTGTGGCCATTGCACATGCATGCCCCCAGATTTCAAAGAAAGTTAGTGTGAAACCAGCCTTAATGCATTTAAAAACAACCAAACCCCTTCCACACCACCCCCAAAAAACATTTACAGAAAATGTCAAAGTAAAATATTTACAAAAATGCTTCAGTATGAAAAAAAATAAAAAAAATGCCAGCAACCCTTGAAAAAAAATGTTGTGGGAACCCATAGGTCCAAGTTTTTCAAAATGACAATGCTTTAGGAGATGCCTGTTATATTCTTTTGTTTTATGAATCTGTTGCGCCCCAGGGTGTGGTATACTCGGGTATCAGGCGGCAAAGGGTTAACTGCTGGATCACGGGGAATGGCAGCCGCGCCTGATCCCGTATCCTGGGGGTGATGCTCTAGAAAAGGGATTATGTACAGGGATTATTTAAAAGTTTGTTGTGACGCCACCTGCAGTACCTCGTTCGGCGCGGGTCTGCTCCTCCAACTCCCGCACAACGTCTCTCCACCAGGGTGCTGCCATGCTGCCGGGCACAAAGGAGTCTAATGGTTTCTGTCCTTTTCCGGTTTGTCTAGCTATGAGCGGGCACTCCCTGGGAACTTCCTGTGGGCCGCCCCCTGATTGATTGATGGCAATCGGGGCGGCCACACTTTTTGGCGCCTCTGTCTAGGCCCTACTTCTTCTAGGGGCTGAGGCACGGCCCCGGGCCTGCACATGGTGTTTAGTACATGGCTACAACGCCATCTTGGGTCCTCGTGCGATAATGGCGGGAACCCATTTTTGGCGCCTAGCAAAGGCAGAAAAAGTCAATTTTAAGTCCAAGTTCAAGTTCAAAGGCGCACAGTACCCGGTGGTACTGGGCACGGGATCCTGTTCTTGACGCCAGAAAGAGGCTGACGTGCCCCAGGGTGTGGGGTACTCCAGTATCAGGCGGCAGAAGGGGTTTACTTTGTCACGGGGAATGGCGGCTGCGCCTGATCCTGTATCCTGGGGGCTATGCTCTTGAAAAAGGGCATTATTTACAAGGATTATTTACAAGTTTGTCGTGACGCCACCTGCAGTACCTGGTGAGATGTCACCAGCGCCGCCACAGTCCTCCGGTGGTCGACGGTATTGCGGCAATGATGGTATAGTCCTCCACAGGCAGGACTGGGACCTCCGGGGCAGTGTAGTGTGAAGGGATAGGTTGTAGTGGAGCAGAGATTGTTAGGGAGAGCTGGAATAGTCTATAGAGGAAGCTGGGAGTAAAAGGGAAGAATGCACACATGCTGTGAAGTTTCTGTTTACCTTTTACTGATGTCTTGAGCAGGTAAAACGTCCAGGGCACCGACGGGTGACAGGGTTGCACAGTGGGTTCCCACAGCAAGTGGGTATAAGGCCTCCTCTATTTGTGTATTTATTGAAGCACAGTCTACTGTAGCCTGACTTGCCTTCACTCTCTTCCTTGTCTGTTTCCCTCTCCTCCTGTGTGGTCTCCGGGATAACCCTCTCTAGACACTGCAGGCTTGTCTGCAGCTCCTGGCTCCCTCTCTTGACCCTCCTGGGAGACCGGGTAGCTGTAGCTTCCACAGTGCAACAGGGTTTTCTGTGAGCCTATAGTTCTCACAGGTACGGATGCTCAATATCCGGTGTTTCTCCTGGGACGAACTCCCCAAGCCTACAGGGATGGACTCCCTCTGGACTCTTTGCTCCTTCTCTGTTCTAAGCCCCCTGCCTTCAGTCCCACTTAGGCTTGTGGGACGCTGAAGGGCCTCTCCGGGTCACTGGCTCGGGCCTGAACGCAGCACCGATCACCAGGACTTCCCTGCAGCTCTTCTAGCGTCTGCCACACTCCGACTAGCTCCTCCCCAGCAGCAGTATATACAGGGGATCTTGCCTAAGGCAGCAAGTTGAGCTCCAGCTACTGTGCCGGGGTGGAAGGTGTTGTTTGTGGTAGGTACCTGCTGTGGAAACCCAGCTGAGCATTAGAGAGATCTGTGGTTACCTTTGTGAGCATGGCGCCACAAATCGTCTATATAAGCTTTTTTTTGGTCATCCATCGGGTGCTATGTTCAACATTTTTTTTAAATAATTTAATTTTTTTCTTGTTTACTGGAGTTTTCTAGTTATTTTTTTTTCTTTAGGTGGATTCTGGACAGAGCACATGTGGCGCCCCTGCGGACTGGTCACCACAGTGATGCTGCACCTAGTCCCCAGGTGTGGTATCACCGTTCTAAGTTGAGAGAGGTCGCAAACTCGAGACACATAACTTACACCATCCTAACACCAAGCCAGGGGATGCCGTGCGGAAGAGACCCCATGATGGGCAGACCCCATCTGCTGGCTGGAGAAGGGACTAGGTAGAGGGGGTGGGAGAAAAGAGAGTAGGAGAGTGTCGAGGAAGGACATAATCAGGGGCTGACTGGCGACGCAAACCCTGGGTGGCAATATTTTTCCGCCAGCCCTCGGGTGAAGACCCAGGGGGGGGAAGCTGTCGGAAATTTTCGCCAGCCCATCTCAGTGCCGCCAGCCCTTAGGTGAGGTCCGGGGGGAAGTTGGGGTGCTGTCGGAAATTTTCGGCGGCCCTTCTCAGAGCCGCCAGCCCTTAGGTGAGGTCCCAGGGAAGGGGGGGGGTGCTGTTGGAAGTTTTCGCCAGCCCATCTCTGTGCCGCCAGCCCTTAGGTGAGGTCCCGGGGGGGGCCGGCCCGTTTCTGTGGGTGGGCGGCCCTAGGTGGGGGCTGTACCACCAGCCCCTGCCATCTGGGCCAGTCCACCCCTGGACATAATAGTAATACCAAAGAATTTGTGATTGCAATCATTTTGAGGAAGAAACTGAGTATTATCTGACAGAATCGCAGGGGTGTCAATACTTTTGGAGTTTTGGTGCCTGTAAAGTTCTCCATTGCAGAAGTAGAGGAAAGTTGTGTTTCTATGGCATTATCTCCTGAGTAGATGATACAGACTTTTGACGGTGCTCCTTTGTGAGAGTCATTAAATCAAACAAACATTTTTTAAGACTTTGTCAGGGCCATCAAAAGATGAGGCCAAGAGCTGAGAAAAACTTCTGAATCAATACACATGCCAGGTAATCCTGGGATAAAGAAAATGCCAAGCCTGTGGATCACCATGGAGCAGACAACACAATACCCACTCGTTAACTCTCAGCCCCCAGGAAAGGCAGGACGTTATCAAAGGTACAATCTGTATGAGGCAGAAAAAAATGAATATTTCTTTGTCTAAGAGGTCAGGCATTTTTATCTTATGTTCTATTATGGCATTCAAAGGTACCGAATCCTTATTAGCAGCAAAACACTCATGCTACTGCCAGGGGCAGGCTGGCAAGTTTTGGCTAGGGGGACAAGCACACAGCAGTGGCCCATGAGCAGTGAGCTTAAGGGGCAGGGCGGCCTCCCAGACCAACATGACAGATGGCTGGGCGGCCCCAAAACTGCTTCTTAATGACTGGCCTGGGGGGCATCTGACCCCCTGCCCCCTGGGCCAGCCAGCCCCTGGCTACTGGTATAGCTTGGTATTGCCACATCCAGGGACAAGGTGTTAATCAGATTTATAATAAAGCCACAGCACACTTTAAGGGACTGGCTTTAATATTTTTCACATAACTAACTTTAACATGGGTAAAGAAGAAAACACAGTCTACAACACAAGAGCCGCACCTGAGTCGCCCGGGGCAGTGGGGAACTCAGGTATCCGGGCCCTTTCCGCTGTGGTTGGGGATGTCATTGGTGGCCTGCCCGGACCCGTGACCCCAGAGACCGAACTTAAAAAGGGGAATATATGTACAGCAGAAATAAAGTTTATAATATAGTTCTCGTGACGCCACCCGCAGCTTCTGGTGATTGAGCACCAGCACTGCTTCAGTCCTCCGGAAGGTGGTGGTATAGCGGCCTTGATGGTACAGCTCCCTGCAGGTGGAGCTAACCCCCTGGGGCAGGGATGCAGCGGTGATGATAGGGGTGCTGATGATGGAAGGATGGATGAGCAGGGACCTGGCCGGATTGTTGGATAACGGGACAGTCTCTGAGGATGGCAGGGGCGCGGGGAAGGAACTGACACACACACTGCTAGTTGCTCTTTACCTTTTTACTGGTGTTGAAGCAGGTAAATCGTCCAGAGTACCACCGGGTATTCAGGATGCACTTCTGTGTCTCCACAGCGAGTGGGTATAAGGCCTCCTTGTTGCTTTCCCTGTGTGTGAAGCCCCCACCTGTGTAGAAGTTGGCTGGCCTCCTCTGCTCTCTCGTTCTCTTCCTGTGCTGTCATCGGGATACCCTCTCTTGACTACCACTGATTCTCTCCCCACGGTGCCTGGCTCCCTGGTATGTGACTGCGCAGGAATCCGGGAGACTGAAGTCTCCATGGTTTTCTGGTGTTCTCCACTGGGCCAGGTGTACGCCAGTGGACGCGGACTCCGGTGTCCAGTGGTTGCTCGGGGGTGAGCCTAACGCTGGCTCCACGGTTCCCCCACTGTTCTGACTCTTCTCCTTGCCTCTTGACCGCACTCTTGGGCCTTGCAGGGCTACCGGAGACTGGTCAGGGTGACTGGCTCGGGCCTAATGCGACACCAAATACCAGCTCTTGTAGCGTCTGCACACACTCTGTCTAACTCTGCCCCCAGCACCAGTATTTTTAGGGGATCCTGCCTAAAAGCAGCAGGTTGGGCTCCCCCTACTGTGTCGGGGTGGAAGGTGTTGTGTGTAGCTGTGTACCTATTGTGGAAACCCATCCATGCTGCGGGTGAGTCTGTGGGTACCTGTGGTTAGCAGGGCGCCACACACCCACACCCTACTGGTTCCTGTATCCCTAGCCACACAACTAAAAACCATAACTCAGACCCGGCTCCCTGAAAGGCCATCAAGCTGTTTCTCATTGCTCCTGATGAACCAGAGGGGAGGCCGCTACACACAACCAAACAAGAGAAAGTGTGAAGACATCGACAGGGATTGCAATTTATGGCAATCACAAATCATCTGGAGTGATTGCCTTCAGGGATGTGGCTTAATGTCCTGGGCTGTCAATATAACAGTCAATGATTTTATATACATTATTTTATCCCTTTATGTGTTGTTCCCACCCATCATATGTTTCTGAATTTAACTGATAATAATGTGTTTTTATGTTTTGGTTAAAATCTCCATTTGGCTAGTTTTATATAGCTATGCTGTATATTGTGCATACCGGTGGAAATTCTTTATATGACTTGTACAGATGGATGGTGGTTCTGTTCTTAGGTCATCGCTGGGTTTATGGACACTGTAATCACACTCAAGGAACACGACATGTTGTTTTTTTATGACACTAAGATGATATCATAAATTGATTCCCAAAATGTTAACTTGCTACAATTATATTTATATTTAGAAATCATTGCATAGATTCTCCAAATGTTAACTCATTATACAGACATGGACAAAATTGTTGGCAACCTTCTATTAAAGTGAAAAAAAAAAACCATAATGGTCACTGAAGTAACCTGAAACTAATTGTTAGGATTTTATTCTATTACTCCGGATTTACCACTAGTGATTGCTATTACTGTAATCACTTTGTTAAATTGTGCTGCAATTCCACTCCTTATAACTGAAAGCTGTTATTGTGTCCTGACAAATCTCCCTTTAGTAAGATGGTTGCTGCTGAACCTGTGAAAGCCATCTAATTTCCTGGTAGGGCCTACTTAAAACCACATGGAACCTTCACTTATTCCTTGAGTATTGTGTCTAGCTGTTTAGCCTAGTTCCAATTTCCAGATCCTGAACTGTTTTATCCAAACTGTTTATACCCATTTGTAAATTGTTTCTACTACTCCCATTTCTGCCTCCACAGACTTCTACAACTTCCTCCTATTCCCTGCTCCAGTCATTGAATTCCAACCGTGTTCCACCAGTATCACAAGATGATACTCAAGCCTTACTATGGAATATGCTGAAGGTGCAAGTGAGGTTTGTTTAAACAAAATTAACTATTTGCTTACTAACATTTATGCAAACATGGAAAAATTGAAATAATAATATGCATTTGAATCACAGACATCCCATAGTGATCAAGTGTTTGAACAACCTGTGCAGAATTTTCAGAACAGAACAGAACTGCTGTTCCACAAGCAGAGCAGATCCTTCATCTGCAAAATCTACTTCGACCCCTCCACCTACCATCCCACTCCAAACTTTCAGGTTTGGTGGAGACCATGACAAATATCACGGATTTATCAACCAGAGCAGATTATACTTTGGTGCTCACACTGCTAACTTCATTACTAAGGGGGTTGAAAGTGCTGTGTATTATTATGCTACTGAAAAAGCTTTAGCCTAGGCCAGTTTCCTGGCAAGATTTGCTGCTCCCTTTCCACTACTTTCAGGAGGGAATCCTAGGAAGATTCTGCTAAAAATAGAAACTGTTTTAACTAACCAGTAATTAAATAAAAAAACAGAAGAGATTCCAGCACCGCTCCAGAGAAAGTTCAATTATGAGCATTTCTTTTATCCAAAGACAATACAAGAATAAAAACAAGGTAGACATAGCTTCAGTCTATTCATCACTCGCCCTAATCTTGGAAAATTCTTGGAGAACAGGAAAAGGAGAAGAGCAAATATTGTCCCTATCTTTAAAAAGGGAAAGAGGGTGGACCAGGGAACTATTGGCCTGTGAGCCTTACTTTTATACTAGAAAAGATCTATGAATAAATTACTAAACAACATGTATGTAAGTACCTGGATGACAATGAAATGATTAACCAGAGCCAGCATGGATTGTAACTAATACGTCATGTCAGACTAACTTAATCTCCTTCTATGACAGAATCACTGACTGAGTGGATCAGAGAAACGCAGTAGGTACAGAATATCTTGACTTCAGCAAAGCATTTCACAAAGTATCTCATACCAAAAAAGGACCAATTGTGGAATGGACAAGGACACTTTTAGGTGCATTCATAACTGGCTTAAATGGCTGCACATCCAGTTGGAAGAATGTCTCCAGTGGTAATCATAGGGCTCTGTCCTGGGCCCAGTTTTGTTCAAAATCTTTATCAATGATTTTGATTAACACTAGAAGTCCCAGAGAGGGGCCATTTAACATTTCTACCTTTGAAACCCAGAGACGGGTCGAATGGCCTGCAGGATTTTAGCTAACATCCTCTAATCACTGTCTTTTGTTCTGTAATTAAGGCCATTACTGTCGCACCACAGAGGTTGTTGTTTTCCATTGAGTTTAGCCATTTAGTTTCTAGTTAGTTCTATTCAGTTTGGACTAAGGATCATTTGACCCTCTTTCGGGACTTCAGGGGGGAGCATCACATTTCTGGGACTTCTAGTGTTAAGGCATTGAGGGTAAACTGATTAAATTTGCAGATTACATAAAGCTAGAAGGGATAGCTAATACTAGAGAAAAGGGAGAGAGGATTCACCAAGATCTAAACACACTGGAACAGTGGGCAGCAACTAAGGGAATGCTTTGTAACAGGAAAAATGCAAAGTCCTACATCTGGGCAAGAAAAATGAAGAAAGCATATACATAATGGGAGAAATAGGGCTAAGTAACAGCACGTGTGAAAAAGACTTGGGTATACTAATATATCACAGACTGAACATGAGTCAACAGTGTGAAGCAGCAGCAAAAAAGGCAAACACAATTCTGAGATGTATTAACAGAAGCAAAGAGTCTAGGTCACATTAAGTCATTATTCCCCTTTACTTCTCTATGGTCAGTACTCATCTGGATACTGTGTCCAGTTCTGGGCTCCTCATTATAAAAAAGATATCAACAAACTGGAGCAAGTTCAGAGAAGAGCGACCAGAATAGTGACCGGTCTGCAAACCATGTTCTGTGAGGAGCAGTCACCACAAGATCTGGGAATGTTTAGCCTGCCAAAAAAGAAGACTGAGAGGAGACTTAATAGCTGTCTACTAATATCTAAAGGGCTGTCTCACTGTAGAGGGGGGGTCAGCTTAATTTTCATGTGCACAAGGAAAGAGTAGAAGCAATGGGATGAAACTAAATGGGAGGAGACACAGATTAGATATTAGAATTAACTTTGTGACAGTGAGGGTGATCAACGAGTGGAACAGGCGGCCATGAGAGGTGGTGAGTTTTACTACAATGGGCGTCTTCACACAGAGGATGGACAGACTTCTTGTCTGAGATGATTTAGGGTATCCTGCTTTGACCAGGGAGTTGTACCAGATGACCCGGGGGGTCCCTTCACACTCTATCATTCTATGATTCTGTTCTATGATTCTAAATGAATCAAAACACCTTCAGGCAGATTCTGCGAAGCCTCTGAGGTAGCCTGAGTTAGAAGAGTGGTGGAGAGAAGCAAAGGTCTAGAAGTGAGGCTTCCAATGAATAGCTGGAATTCTTAATTTTTTATGGAAGTTAAAAATGTATTATTAGTTAGTAAGAGAGATGGAATGAAGTTTGTTTTTGCTTACTTTTATCTTAGCTATAAATGTTTTTTATAATGGCAAGATTTGGATCAGAAACATTTTGATCTTTTATCAGACTGTGTTAAGTTTTTTCCTTAAAGGACATATTGTACAGTTCCTGCACTCCTTTACTATAATGCTAACACATGAATAATGTTTAGAACTCCCATAAATCACTTTTTCACTAACAGCTTCTTACTAGTCACCCCTCCCAGAGGGGGCAATGCGTCACGCCTGATTGATCAGCTTTTCTCCATCTAGGAAAGCTTCAGCGTGTTTAACACTTCCTCATTCCTCATTCAATCACGTGGGTGTGACATCACAACTGGTACTAGACAAAGCTGGAATTTGGAGATCTTTTTCTGTACAGAGAGCAGAATGCGAAACCAATGTGTCAATAGGACCTTAGGTGATGTCACACCCACATGATTGAATGAGGAAGTGTCAGTTATCGGATTCACAGATGCTTACCGCAGAGAGAGGGGGGAGATATTCTCAATCACGCATGATACATTGTCCCCTCTTGGAGGGATAATGGGTAAAGAGCAGTTAGTGAATAACTGATTTGTAGGAGTTCTAAACATTATTCAAGTGTGACAAGCAGCTTATTATTATAGTATAGGGGTGTAGGGACTGTACAATTTTTTTTATATCTCACTGGAGTTCCCCTTTAAGGCTGGAGTCTCACTTCCTTGTGAATTGCGCGAGCCTCTGATCGCATCACCCAACACGGCAGTCTGCTCTCCTGACATGAGCGTGCAGCTACATAGAAATATATGCAGCTGACACGCTTCTGTCCAGAGAGTGGCCGACCGTATCGGGTGATGCAATGAGAGATTAGTGCAACCCATACGCAAGTATGACTCCAGCCTAAATCTGAGAAAATTCAATTCACCTCCCCAATCTGTTCTGATCAGTAGCCTGTTGGGGCTATTTGTAAACTATGAAAGGTTTAGACCTGTCGGCAGGATGATCCATTAGGAGAGTTGGTGCTTCCTGACTGTTGCCTTTTAAGAGCCAACAAGATAGCCTGCCCATTTGGCTATCATGAATACAAGATAGTGTTGGGGACGCTTTTCCACTGACTTATATTTTCTATATATACTTTTATATTATATATTTTTATTAATGCTCTAGGTGAGAAACAATAAGTTTTTCCCTTAACCTAGTATCCAATAGATATATCTGTCTGCTGAAAAGAAGATACTGTTGTGTTGGGATGGATGAGAATTGAGAAGATAAGATGTCCTTGGATGCCTGTGTCAAGGAGTATCAGGAGAAACCTGAGATGTCCAACATACCAGGAGCCCAGAGTCAAGAAGCACCGTGTCAAGAAGAAGGATGGACTCAACAGAGAAGACAAAAGACTAATTATTACTAAACGAGATAGATATATTAGCCTAACCCCACCTAACCCCCATCTAATCCCACCTTGTCCTGGCTATTTCACGCCTAGTCCCTAGAGTATAAAATGCTGTGTAACCGGAAATAAAAGTTAGTTGCTGGGACCATTGCCATTGCTTAATAAAGCAACGAACATATTATAAGTTTGAACCAGATTCTCCATCTGATTTACTCTTATCTGGTACCATATGTTCATAGTCTAATTTGGAATGACTGGTGAAGGAGTGTATTGTCGCAACGACCCCGACAATAGTTTTTACTGCAAAAGGTTTTAAACAATTCAGACATTACACTGGCTCAATGTAGAATAGTTCTTTATTACATTCTATTGCAGTTTTTGTTCACTTTAAAATAAAAAAAACAGATGTAATCACAACATCCCTGTGGGAACGCCGACATGCTCACCGCCGCGGCCAGACAGTGCACCTCCTTCTCCCTTCACAGTCATCCATGTGCTCCTCTGCCTCTCAGGTTTTGTGCACACCACACAGTTTTCCATGGAGTGCGCATAATATGCATGCCTGCACACGGCACACGTCCACTACTCTTAAAAGGCCAGTGCTCCATTACCCATAAGTGCCCCTCAGCCTATTGCTGAAAGCACTAGGTAATTAAGGTATCCTCCTACTATAGGAGGTGCCTGAGCAATGTGTTTAGTCAGCTGCCTGTCTCCAGCTGAGGTAGTTGTCAGGTCCATTTTCCTCATGTTCATCTCCTGTACCAGGCTTCCAATACCTGTCATTGTCTACCATGCCCTCAATACCTGTCTGCATCTGCCATCCTGTCTGCTACAGATGTCCCGGCTGCACCTGCCTACTCAAGAGACTGTACCTGAATCCATCTCTAGGTCAACTCTGCACCAGAGACTGTAATTGGGCCAATCCTTGTTCCCCCTGCCCTGGGAGTCTGCTCTCCGTGGTCCATTGGGTCCGCTTCCTGCTTTACACACCAGAGTGTGTAACTCCTGACAGCAAATTTTTGCTGAATAAACTATTGGAAGCATGAATTAGAGTATGGCTCAGTCATTTCAACAACATATTTATTACTCTGAAGCAGTGCAGAGCTTCAGAGAAGGCATACATTTAAAGACCAGCCAAGGACTATGCCCCTGGAGTGACTAATCCAAGACATTGCCTCACTGGTTGGTAATGTTCAAAACTTCACCTTTAATCTGCCCCCAATCGACGTTTCGATCTATCAGAGATATTTGTCAAGCATCTCTGATAGATCGAAACGTCGATTGGGGGCAGATTAAAGGTGAAGTTTGAACATTACCAACCGGTGAGGCGCTGTCTTTTTTGCTACTATGGTCATGTGATTTCCAAAGTGGACTCCTTGGTAGATGGCGTGCGCCCTAATTGTGGGTAATTGTTGGATACCCGATTCAACCGAGGTGCTGTGATCCTCAAAGCCATTTGTAATCCAAGACATTGGTCTTTCCCTATATGCATCCGTAAGGAGAGACCAGTCACTCAAGGGGAGCATGCAGTGAGAAGCACCAGGGACTGGCCTTGCTGATTAGTCTCCCAAGCCTCATAGTCCCCAGTCAGCTTTTAAATATATAAATCAGCTTCCACGTTTCCTTAAAGTGAGTTATTACAATTTATGATGGTCACAAGAAATTTAAAGGGTTTGCCTAAAGAAATATGATTTTATGTCTTCAGCTGTCTCTATGACAATCCATATAACAGTCAGTAACTTTGAATGCTATGTTACATTATATGGTTTTATGAATGGTCAATCAGCATGACAGGACTTGAAGGCATGGGTGATGGTTCTATTCTTAGGGCGTCTTTGGGTTTATGGGCACTAATCTCATTCAAGGAATGCTGCATGCTCTTTTTAATGATAGTAAGAAGATATACTGTATTTTTTGCTTTATAAGACACACTGGATTATAAGATGCACCCCATATTTGTGAAGGGAAAGAAAGGAATTTTTTTTTTTAGTGATAAATATAGTCCATCTTATAATGCCAGTATACAATCAGTATATAAGGTGCCCCCCGTGCGGGTACACAAGATGTCCCACATGCTGATACACAAGGCACCCTCCACGCTGGTACACAGCCCCCCCATGCTGGTACACTCCCCACCATGCTGGTACACTGCCCCTCATGCTAGTACACAACCCCCCATACAGGCACACTGCTCCACTCCCCATAATGGCACACTTCACCCCATGCTGGTGCACACTTGAAAAATAATAAATGATTTTTACTCACCTCTCTATATCACTCCCTGCAGCCCTTGATATCCGTCCATCTGTCTGTTTGTACTGGTCATCTGATAAGTGAGCAGCACACGCAGCGATGACTTCACTGTGCTGTGCTGTTCACATGACCGGATGCTGGCACAGACAGAAGGATAATGTGAACTGCAGGGAGTGATGGAAAGGTGAGTATGTTCGTCCATCACCAGGATAGTCACTGCTTTCCACGCAATGAAAGATGGAAAGCACTGACTATTCACACAGAATCACGCAGGGCTGCAGCTGCAGCCACTGAGCCTATGGCCGCACTCATTAGGCTCATATAATATGTGCTGCTCCTCCCACCCACCTCTCAGTGCTGAGACGTGATGAACAGGGGATGTAGTGAATTTTACATGAGCCTAATGAGCAGGCCACGTGACCACGGGCCTTATCTGCAGCCTGCACCAGCCTTCTCCAGGCTCTGGACATTGCTTCAGATCTTTCAAACAATTCAAACGAAGATCACGTGTCTCGATCATCGGATTTGCCCAAACGAGTACCCGTGAGGTAAGCAGCATGATAATACACAAAACCGCAAATCAAACAGTACAAAAGCGGTCGGCATGTACATCAAAATATAAAATACATTGGTTTATGAATCCATGAAATTTGGCTTGGTCACCATTGAATCTGAACAGAGAAAACTTACGCAGGCTGGCTGGTGGCGACTGCCCTGAAAGTAATGCTTCATGAGATGTCATTCGAATACTTACCTCCTAAAGAGCCTGTCTGCACTGAGACTCCCAGCTTCCAAATTTGTTTTGCAGAGCCTCCACATCCTCTTGAAAAGAGTTAATCATGGAAAAAAGTTGCTCTACCATGTCTCCATAGTCATTGCCCCAGCAGATTCCTTAATGACTTGAGCTTCCTGCAACAACTAATGTGGATAGTTCAGCAATCTAATGGCATGGGACAAAGACACAACTGAGACAAGGTATAGAGAAGTAACTTTGTATTAAACACACGTGCAACAAATTCAAGGTGTAGGTGCAGAAAACAAGAATGAAAGTTCAAACACAGTAAAGCCAGGCAGGAAAATCTCTAAATAATAGTTGACACTAGACGTGGCTAATAACTAATTACTCTATGAGTAACAGGTCACATTGGAAGTGACCGATAACAGAACAGTCTTTAACAGTTCACCCTGGAAGTGGCCTATGATGGAACAGTTTATAAGCAACATTTCATATTCAGGAAAGCCTGGAAATGGTATAGTCTCTGAAAACACTGTCCAGAACTAGATGCATTGCAGAGCAACTAAGTGCAAAGTCCCGAACAGTCCTGAGCTCTGCAACAGCAAATAAATAACTAAACTGAATTGCCACAAACTGTTATCTTAAAATATTAGAAATCTTAATCTTATATTAATTTCTGATAGCTTAATATTATAGAATCTTTTATAAAGTCTTTATATATATTATTCATTATATGTATGTACTATATTTTGCTTACATGTAAGGTTTTCTTGTCTGCTGATGTATTTTTTAAAGAATGTCTGGGGAAAATGTTCAAGGCCAAGCAGTGTACTTCCTCCAGACATGTAGGTGATTTATTCAAGCAATGTACTCATTAAAAATATAGTCAATTAGGGAGGACAAGTTCCTCTTATCTTATAGTCATGGAAATGTTCCAAATTATTATTATTATTATTTATTTATATAGCGCCATTAAATTCCATGGCGCTTTACATATGGAAAGGAAAGACGAGGACAAGTACAATCAGTGTAGACCATCAAGTCATACAGATGCAGGATGGGAGAGGACCCTGTCCGCAAGAGCTCACAGTCTATTTGGGATGGGTAGGGATACAGTAGGAGGGAGTAGGCCGATCGTGAGATGGTGCGGTGGACAGGGTTTCATTGCAGGTTGCAGGTGTAACGCCCCACTACTCAGCGCGCTACAAAAGGGTACTGCACCCCTAACAGAAGGTGCAGTATTCTTGTCCTGGTAGGGGGTAACAGAAGCCTGAAGCTACACAACCACACACATACACCTAGTGATAGAGGACCAATCAGACAACCTGTTACTAGGGTATCCAGTCCCGGTGGGAGGAGAGCTAGGTTATATAGTAAGTGGGGAAAGAGCGGGAAAGAGTTGCAGTAGTAGAAACAGAACAGGAGGAGAAGTAACAGGGAGGGCACCTCAACTTGGTGACCCAGACAGAAAGGGGCGGATAGAGGGTAACCAAATACCCTGGTCCAGTCCGCAATGGGGTACCGGCTCTGAAGCGGTGCAGAGGACAACCTATGAGCCGCAAATTACCGGCGTGGTCAAAAGCTTCATAGGAGAATGATCCAGCACAACCTACGCACGGTCCCCACCAGAAGCACCAAACAGGATTGAGCACCCCTTAGAGAAAAAAGGGAGCCTGGTTCAACAAGCGGGATTCGTGCAGGGCAGCGTGAGGAAGAAGGAGAGCGCAGATGTAGGACAGAGAAAGAGATAAAGAAGGAACATCACTGGAGCTTCAGAGGGACATTGCCTACTGCCAGGACCACCCGGTCCACTACCCAAGCTGTAACAACTACATACCTTGTAAGCGGCAGATTACAGGAGTAAAGTACCCGCCAGAGTGAGCAAGTGTCTGTGTTTCTTCTTGGTGAACTGAGGTAATTCTGCATTGTGAAGCAGAGACTGCGCTGCCCTATTCCAGTCCCATGCCACAATGACTACGCTGCCCTACTGCACCATCAAAACCTTACAGCCCTGGTGGACGCTGCTCCACCTGTAGGGAGCTACAACACATTGCTGCCAACCATCACCCCAGAGGCCCCAGCAGCACCGGAACCATCACCGGATCTACAGGTGGCGTCACGACAATCATTCATTAACTTTTATCCCTGTAAATACCCCTTTTTGTTGTCACCGCAAGGGCACAGGCTCGGGCATCGACCACCCATGACATCCACCGCACCCAAGTGCCTGAGACCTGAGTATCCCAGACCCTTGTGGGCCAGATATAGCCTTGACGGAACAGATGGGTCTTCAGGTCTCTTTTGAAGGTTCCAGGGTAGGTGAGTGTCTGATGTGTTGGGGCAGAGATTTCCAGAGTATAGCAGATGCACGGGAGAAATCTTGTTGTGAGAAGAAATGAGAGGGGAGTAGAGAGGAGCCCTTGGGAGGATTGCAGGTTGCGTGTGGGTAGGAAACGGGAGACCATGTCACAGATGTATGGAGGGGACAGGTTGTGTATGGCTTTGTATGTCATGGTTAGTATTTTAAACTGGGATCTCAGAGTAGTGGGGAGAATGTGAAGGGCTTGGCAGAGGGGGGAGACAGAGGAGTAGCGGGAAGACAGATGGATTAGTCGGGCAGCAGAGTTTAGAATAGATTGGAGAGGTGTAAGGGAAGTAGCGGGGAGGCCAGTGAGTAGAAGGTTGCAGTAATCAAGGCGGGAGATGATGAGAGTATTTGAGCTGGAGTTGGCAGGAGGTGGCAAGGACCTGGATGTGGGGCTTCAAGGAGAGGGAAGAGTTGAGGATTACTCCGAGACACTTGGTATGGGGGACTGGGGAGAGTGAGCAGCCATTGACAAGAATGGATAGGTCGGGTAGTGGGGGAGAGCAGCTTGGGGGGGAAGACGATGAACTCAGTTTTGTCCATGTTCAGCTTGAGGAAGCGAGCAGAGAAGAAGGAGGAGATGGTGGACAGGCAGTGTGGAATTTTGGAGAGTAGGGAGGTGATGTCAGGACCAGACAGGTAGATCTGGGTGTCATCAGTGTAGAGATGGTTTTGAAGGCCATAGGACTCAATGAGTTGCCCTAGGCCAAGAGTGTTGATGGAGAAGAGTAATGGTCCGAGAACTGACCCTTGGGGGACACCGACAGATAGGGGGTAGGGCAAAGAGGAGGTGTGGGAGTGGGTGACACTGAAAGTCAGGTCCTTTGGGTATGAGGAGATCCAGGAGAGGACTAGGTCAGTGATGCCAAATGTATGTGATATGTAACTTGTATAGTGTAACTTCAATGTTGATTTATCACAATAGATGTAACTCTAGAAGAGTCAGACACTCTGGCAGATTCCTTCTCAGAGGTGATTTTGAGCTGTCTCCTCATGTATGAGAAATAAAGCTGGGTGTTGATTCAACCTAAGCCGTCTCTGGTTATTTCCTTCCATAGATGGAGATTTTCTTGATACAAACAAAGATTACGTGAAGTGGGACAGGCTAGCAAAAACTAGAGGAGAAACACAGTGTAGACAGAGCAGATTGATCCTGGGAGGCAAACTAGAAGCAGGTGAAGATCAGCTGAGCAACTGGAAAAGCTGGAGATGGAGTCCAACTTGAGATGCACAGAGGAGCCAGAGATCCAAGCAAAATACTCAAGCAAGGCTTGGAAGATGGACCTGAGCGTTTATAGGCAGGAAGGCCCCTGAAGGCCACATGAACACCATCTTGGATAAGGGCGATAAACACAAAGGGTAATCTGAAGAGCCGAAATCCTGACACTTACCCTGAAAGAAGGGAGGTCTTATGGATCAAGGGGTTGATAGCGGGAGCTCTTATCTAATTGGAAAGATCAGTCAATAGATCACATTTTTGTGCATTTTTTTAGTAACCTATGGATAGACAAAAAATCTACTTTGTCTTTCAACAGAAATAAAACTGGTGTAGATTGCGCCAATTTGAGGACTTCTTCGTGGCACTTTTCAAAACGGTTTATCTGTAGACTAATATAATCACATATTTTTGAGAATAGAACAGGTTAAGTTCTGTAGTAAAAGTGTTTTAAGCCACCATCCTTCCAAGCTCTATCCAACCAAAGCCATGAGTCATCATCACCAAAACATTTCGAAGTAGGTGCAAAATAGGAACTAATTTTAATACTTGGATATTTTTTGCATCACTAACAGTGTCGGTCTGGCCTGCCGGGGTACCGGGTAAACCCCGGTGGGCCCGCCCCTTGCCCTTGCTATCATTTAGAAAGTGTGCACTGCAGCCGGCGGTAGTATCGCCATCTGCAATGCACACAAAACATGGCCGCCCGCAGCCCCAACCCGCAGGTGATGACAGCGCAAGCCCCCTGCAGCTCCTGCTCCCCGATGTCATGTAGAAAGTGTGCACTGCAAGGCGATAGTGTTGCCATCCGCAGTGCACAAAAAACATGGCCGCCCGCAGCCCCAAGCCCTCTCGCTCCCGGCGGTGATTCACAGAAGAGGGGGCTCAGAGGAGAGGTGAGGGGGCGGGCCTCGATCTCCTCAAAGCCCCGCCCCCTCACCTCTTCTACAGGCCACTCTCCTCACCTCTAGAACGGTCACCGCGGCCGTCAAGGGAGAGAGAGGGCCCGCCTGGCCGAGATTGGCATCTTCAGTGTCAATCCGGAAGTCACGCTGGGGCCGGCAGGAGAAGCGCAGGAGACGGCAGGAGGGAGAAGAACTGGGCAGCTGACAGGCTGGAGAGGAGTCAGGACAGACTCGCTGCTGCTAGTGAGTATGCTGTCTGTCTGTGTGTGTGTCTGTTTGTTTCTCTGCGTCTGTCTGTGTGCCTGACTGCCACACAGGTTTGGAGGGGGAGCAGGGGCGCACAGGGGCCCCCCAGGAATAAATGGACAGTGCCCAGGGGCCCACAGCAGTGGGGACCCGATGGCTATGCAGTGTTCAGTACTCTGCTATGTCCAGGGATCTGCTGTGTCCAGGGATCTGCTGTGTGCCCAGGGATCTGCTGTGTGCCCAGGGATCTGCTGTGTGCCCAGGGATCTGCTGTGTGCCCAGGGATCTGCTGTGTGTCCAGGGCACTGCTATGTGTCCAGGGCACTGCTATGTGTCCAGGGCTCTGCTATGTTTCCAGGGCTCTGCTATGTGTCCAGGGCTCTGCTGTGTCTAGGGCTCTGCTGTGTCTAGGGCTCTGCTATGTGTCCAGGGCTCTGCTATGTGCCCAGGGCTCTGCTATGTGCCCAGGGCTCTGCTATGTGTCCAGGGCTCTGCTGTTTGTCCAGGGATCTGCTGTGTGCCCAGGGATCTGCTGTGTGCCCAGGGATCTGCTGTGTGCCCAGGGATCTGCAGTGTGTCCAGGGCTCTGCAGTGTGTCCAGGGCTCTGCAGTGTGTCTAGGGCTCTGCTGTGTCCAGGGCTCTGCTATGTGTCCAGGGCTCTGCTGTTTGTCCAGGGCTCTGCTGTTTGTCCAGGGCTCTGCTGTGTGTCCAGGGCTCTGCTGTGTGTCCAGGGCTCTGCTGTGTGCCCAGGGATCTGCAGTGTGTCCAGGGCTCTGCAGTGTGTCCAGGGCTCTGCAGTGTGTCCAGGGCTCTGCAGTGTGTCTAGGGCTCTGCTGTGTCCAGGGCTCTGCTATGTGTCCAGGGCTCTGCTGTTTGTCCAGGGCTCTGCTGTTTGTCCAGGGCTCTGCTGTGTGTCCAGGGCTCTGCTGTGTGTCCAGGGCTCTGCTGTGTGCCCAGGGATCTGCAGTGTGTCCAGGGCTCTGCAGTGTGTCCAGGGCTCTGCAGTGTGTCCAGGGCTCTGCAGTGTGTCTAGGGCTCTGCTGTGTCCAGGGCTCTGCTATGTGTCCAGGGCTCTGCTGTTTGTCCAGGGCTCTGCTGTGTGTCCAGGGCTCTGCTGTGTGTCCAGGGCTTTGCTGTGTGTCCAGGGCTCTGCAGTGTTTGCAGGGCTCTGCGCTGTGTCCAGGGCTCTGCTATGTGTCCAGGGCTCTGCTATGTGTCCAGGGCTCTGCTATGTGCCCAGGGCTCTGCCGTGTCCAGGGCTCTGCCGTGTGTCCAGGGCTCTACTGTGTGTCCAGGGCTCTACTGTGTGTCCAGGGCTCTGCAGTGTGTCCAGGGCTCTGCAGTGTGTCCAGGGCTCTGCAATGTGTCCAGTGCTCTGCTGTGTATCCAGGGCTCTGCTGTGTGTCCAGGGTTCTGCTGTGTGTCCAGGGCTCTGCTGTGTGTCCAGGCCTGTGCGTACAGCCGGCAGGCTATTGAGCGTACGGCCAGCAGCCTTCAGCATTTTCCATGCATCGCACATCCATCTCTATTGAGTATTCTCTATTGTGTGGATAGTCAGCAGCAGTATTTCTGTGTATACGGCCCGAAGCCGTCTCTTCGTGTATTCTCTATTATGTATACAGCTACTATAAATCTATGTGGTGGACGTTTCGGTCCTCAGAGGTCTGAGGACCGAAACGTCCACCACATAGATGGTGACCCCAGCTGGGGTCATGAGTTCGGCAGCAGCCCAGGCATGCGTGCTTGTGCTGCATGATGATAAGCCCGCCCTCCTACACTCCACAGCGGAGTGTTAGTGAGGAAGAAGACAGGAGCGGCTGGACTGAACGCCATTATTGCTAGAAGAGGACCCCCATGTCCTGGCAGCCATTGATGCTACTACTGTACGTAAGTGAGGGCCTAGGGTTAGTTGTGCCAAGTGTGTCCATGTCCAGCCAGCAGAGCAGGGGATATGACAGCTGGATACTGATGGAAAGAAGCTAGTCCTATCCCCTGCTCTATTATTTATCTTTCCCTCAGCATCCAGCTATCCTATGTTCTGATATCATGAAATAGCTTTTTGCTGTGGGAAAGAGTTTTCATATGATTATTCCATACCCCAAAGTATCAGTGCCCCTGCCCTGTACCCCCCGAGTGTCAGCACCCCTGCCCTGTACCCCCACAGTGTTGGCGCCCCTGCCCTGTACCCCTGAAGGTCTGCGCCCCTGCCCTGTACCCCTGAGGGTCGGCACCATTATCCTTTACCCCCAGCGTCTTTATCCTGTACCCCCAGTGTCATTATCCTGTACCCCCAGTGTCGGCATCATTATCCTGTACCCTCAGTGTCGGCATCATTGTCCTGTACCCCCAGTGTCTGCGTCATTATTCTGTACCCCCAGTCCCATTATCCTGTAGCCCCAGTGTCAGTCGCATTATCCTGTAGCCCCAGTGTCAGTCCCATTATCCTGTATCCCGAGCGTCAGTGTCATTAACCTGTAGCCCCAGTGTTGGCGTCATTATCCTGTACCCCCAGTGTCAGCGTCATTGTATGTGGTCTTGTCAGGGTGTGGCAGTATTTATACCTTGTACGTTGTAGTATTTGATATTATGTGCTTTGGTCATGGTGTGCAAGTATTTGTCTCTTGTATTTGCTATTATTCAGACACTATGTGGTGGTATTATGTGTTTTGCTCACGATGTGGCAGTATTTGTGCCTTGTATGTGGCATTATTTGGTCACTATGTGGTGGTAATATGTCCTCTGGAGATGTTGCGGCTGTATTTCTCCATTGTATGTGGTATTATTGGTCTTGATACAGTGGATTGTTGTCAGTCATTTGTTTTTTCTGATATCAATAAGGGGAAATTATTTATTTCCAATAGATATTAAATACTTGGATGTTTAACCTCTTCTGTCCAATGACTATTACACCGCAGCAGAGATGCACTTACAGTGGTTCTCCAGAGAAAGCAAGTACCGTATATACTCGTGTATAAGCCGACCCGTGTATAAGCCGACCCCCCTACTTTTGCCCCCAAAACCTGGGAAAATCTATTGACTCGCGTATAAGCCGAGGGTGGACCCCAGCACAGGTATACAGCCCCCAGCAGTGGTATACAGGCCCCAGCAGTATGATATACAGCAGCCCCCAGTGGTATATACAGCAGCCCCAGTGGTATTGCAGCCCCTATATACAGCAGCCCCAGTGGTATTGCAGCCCCAGTGGTGTATACAGCAGCCCCTATATACAGCAGCCCCAGTGGTATTGCAGCCCCAGTGGTATTGCAGCCCCTATATACAGCAGCCCCAGTGGTATTGCAGCCCCAGTGGTATTGCAGCCCCTATATACAGCAGCCCCAGTGGTATTGCAGCCCCAGTGGTATTGCAGCCCCTATATACAGCAGCCCCAGTGGTATTGCAGCCCCAGTGGTGTATACAGCAGCCCCTATATACAGCAGCCCCAGTGGTATTGCAGCCCCAGTGGTATTGCAGCCCCTATATACAGCAGCCCCAGTGGTATTGCAGCCCCAGTGGTATTGCAGCCCCTATATACAGCAGCCCCAGTGGTATTGCAGCCCCAGTGGTATTGCAGCCCCTATATACAGCAGCCCCAGTGGTATTGCAGCCCCAGTGGTGTATACAGCAGCCCCTATATACAGCAGCCCCAGTGGTATTGCAGCCCCTGTATACAGCAGCCCCAGTGGTATTGCAGCCCCAGTGGTGTATACAGCAGCCCCTATATACAGCAGCCCCAGTGGTATTGCAGCCCCAGTGGTATTGCAGCCCCTGTATACAGCAGCCCCAGTGGTATTGCAGCCCCAGTGGTGTATACAGCAGCCCCTATATACAGCAGCCCCAGTGGTATTGCAGCCCAAGTGGTATTGCAGCCCCTATATACAGCAGCCCCAGTGCGGTATACAGCAGCCCCAGAGGGGTATACAGCAGCCCCAGAGGGGTATATAGCAGCCCCAGAGGGGTATACAGCAGCCCCAGAGCTGTATACAGCAGCCCCAGCGCTGTATACAGCAGCCCCAGAGGGGTATACAGCAGCCCCAGAGGGGTATATAGCAGCCCCAGAGGGGTATACAGCAGCCCCAGAGGGGTATACAGCAGCCCCAGAGGGGTATATAGCAGCCCCAGAGGGGTATACAGCAGCCCCAGAGGGGTATACAGCAGCCCCAGAGGGGTATATAGCAGCCCCAGAGGGGTATACAGCAGCCCCAGAGGGGTATACAGCAGCCCCAGAGGGGTATACAGCAGCCCCAGAGGGGTATATAGCAGCCCCAGAGGGGTATACAGCAGCCCCAGAGGGGTATATAGCAGCCCCAGAGGGGTATACAGCAGCCCCAGAGCTGTATACAGGAGCCCCAGAGGGGTATACAGCAGCCCCAGAGGGGTATATAGCAGCCCCAGAGGGGTATACAGCAGCCCCAGAGGGGTATTTAGCAGCCCCAGAGGGGTATACAGCAGCCCCCGCTGTATACAGCAGCCCCCGCTGTATACAGCGGTACCCGGCTGTATACAGCCCTCCCCCCTGGTATACCGGGCCCCCCCTGTGGCAACCTGTAAAGGAAGCGATGATTATACTTATCGGGTCGCTGTCGCCGACGCCGCCGACACCGCTCTGTCACCGTCCGTCACCGCGCTCCTTCCCGTCTTCATGCTTCCTTCACGGGCGCACAGAAAATGACGTCATTTCCTGTGCGACGGTGAAGGAAGCATGAAGACCAGGAGGAGCGCGGTGACGGACGGTGACAGAGCGGCGGCGTCGGCGACAGCGACCCGATAAGTATAATCATCGCTTCCTTTACAGGTTGCCACAGGGGGGGCCCGGTATACCACGGGGGGGGGGCTGTATACAGACGGGTATATTTTTTTTTTTTTTTATGATTACAGTATATACTCGTGTATAAGCCGAGGGGGACTTTTCAGCACATTTTTTGTGCTGAAAAACTCGGCTTATACACGAGTATATACGGTAATCATCTCTTCTAAGGCCTTGTGCAATTTGAGTATTTGGTGAGATTTTTATCTCAGGATTTGTAAAACAACACCAGGGTGAAAAAGGCAGAAAAAATTACGTCTGATTGTTCCACTCCTGGTTTTGTTTTACAAATACTGAGGTAAAAAAAGTCACTAAATGCTCAAAGTGCACATGGCCTAATGATAGGTGATAAGTTATTTATTGTTGGGGGTCCGATTGCTGAATGTGCATTTTTTATCCCCATTAAGTGTCAAAAAAATAGAAAAAGATCCAGCACAGAATCTTGAGATCCTTAAAGAGCATATCTGGGAATGCTGGGAAAAAAAAATTCTGCCTATGCACTAACAGGTAAGTAGCTGTCCCCTTACCTGCCTGTTGTGCCCAACACCTTTCATCGCCGACCGGAGCAGACACAGACCGCTCCTGTCGGCGATCTTGCTGCTTCCACTGATGTCACGTCAACAGAGGGGCGGCTTCTTCACTCTGTCGACGAGCGTCATAGCCAACGTCACGCTGAATGACAGCCGGCTGCTCCAATCAGGTAGTGAAGAGTTGGTTGTCACTCAGCATGATGTCGGCTGTCCCACCCCCTCTACACGGAGCAGAACGGAAAAGCCGTCTCTGCACTGTTTACGCCGCCATGCTATCCCTGGCAGGAGCGGTCTGTGCCAGAGGAGAAAGGCGGTGACCGGTGCCTACCTGTTGGTGCTTAGGCATTTTCATATTTTTTTTTATTAATCCCAGATACCCTCTTTAAAAATTCATTTTTATTAGAAAAAACATTAAAACACACATTAAAAACATTGTTCTTAAAGACGGTCCTGTCATAGGTTTGTTTTGTCCCCATTAGACAGGAGCTGATGTACAGCTCGCCCATGATCCGCTCATTCCCTCAGTGGCTATGAACAAGGTGTTTGGCTTTTTCTGGGAGCCCCAATGATGATGAATGGAGCCGCGGTCGTATCATTACTGGCCACTGCATTTTATAATGGGGATAAAAGGGCCACATTCTTCTGACGGTTTCCACTTATAAAAATAACCTGACAGGTTCCCTTTAGCATAATGTAATTGGGGTTCCTGTAACCCCCATTATATCCCCAGACATCCGCAGGCACCTCAGAAATAGAAGCTTTATTCTGTCTTGCGCCATATATTTTTTTTATGGGTCATATGGGGTCTGCAGATTGCGGTCAGAGCCGCCCCGCTCCATGCCAACACCGCCCCTCCTGATTGTGTGCAACTGAATGACACAGGATGTCATCCACACAAATCACAGGTCTCGCTTCTTCGCAGTGGTGCCTCACTGTGCCCTATTGAAGAGCCAGTGTTTCCACTGTGCAGGCGTGAGACCTGTGATTTGTGTGGATGATATCCTGTGTCATTCAGTTGCACACAATCAGGAGGGGCGGTGTTGGCATGGAGCGGGGCGGCTCTGACCGCATTCTGCAGACCCCATATACCCATAAAAAAAATATATGGCGCAGGACAGAATAAAGCTTCTATTTCTGAAGTGCCTGAGGATGTCTAGGGATATGAAGGGGGTTACAGGAACCACAATTACATCATGTTAAAGGTGGTGGGCAGGTTTTAGAATCCCCAAAACCGATGACAGGTGCACTTTAATACAAACTATAGTAATTCTACATCACAGTCATAGTGAGCGCACAATGATGTGCAGGAGCCGCCACTATGATGGGTATAACGGGTAACAGGTATTTGAATATAACTGAAGGGTGGGCCCCTAGAGTCAATTTCCCTGGTGGGCCCCTGACACCCCAGTCCGACCCTGATCACTAATACACCAGAAAACGATCTTGAAGCATTGCATACAGAAGACATGTTAAACCTAAATGACATCTGACGGCTGTGAACATGGAAAGCAATTATAGGAACAACTTATGACAATCACAAGGGATTTAAAGGGATTGCCCATAGCAATAGGATGTTATATACTGGGCAGTCAATATAACAACCTATGAGAGTACATGCTATGTTCTATGGTTTTATGTACAGTCCCTCTATATGTATATATATGCATTTATAACTTTGCAAACATAGAACAGATAACTGTAGCTACATAGTCTAAACAACCTTGTTATATTGGTGGAAACCTTTTGCGTGACTGGAAGCCTTGGGTAATGATTTTACATTGGGGCATCACCCTTGTTTATGGCCATCATATTCGTATTACAGAAATGCTGCGTGATCGTGTAAGGTCATATAGAAGTCATAACATAGGTTCCTCAAAAGTCTGACCCCTGTAATATTACATATATGTGTAATAACTAGAGATGGCACATCAATCCGTATGAGGAACGAGTTTGAGTCAAATTTCCTGAAATTAGTGGGTTCACAGGAATCCCAACACGTAACGATTTAAATTATCAGAGAGGAGGATAATGTCTTGTTGTGTGCCACATGGTCTTCCCCATAAAGTCCTATGACATTCAGTGGATTATCAGACCTTGTAGAGTGGTTGTCAGTACCTGGGACACCACAGATCAGTAGTTCCCATCAGAGAACAGTTTGTACAGCAGAGTTGCTTTCCATTTCCAATGGGTAAGTCATTTCTGTAGTGTGTAACTACAGCGGGATCCTATCTCTTCTGTAGAGTGTAAGCTTTTTTTGATCAGCAGGGTAATTTTCCCTCTTTATTTCTCTTGTAGAGTGCAAGCTCTTATGGTCAGTGGGGTCCTTTCTCTGCTGTAGAGTGTAAGCTCTTATGGTCAGTGGGGTCCTTTCTCACTCTCTCTTGGCTGTAGAGTGTAAGCTCTTATAGTCAGTGGGGTCCTCTCTCACTCCTGTAGAGTGTAAGCTCTTATGGTCAGCAGAGTCCTCTCTCTCTCTCTGTAGAGTGTAAGCTCTTGTGGTCAGCAGGGTCCTCTCTCTCTCCTATAGAGTGTAAGCTCTTATGGTCAGCAGGGTCCTATCTCTTTCATATGTAGAGTGTAAGCTCTTATGGTCAGTGTGGTCCTCTCTTTCTCTCCTGTAGAGTGTAAGCTCTTATGATCAGCAGGATCCTATCTCTCTTGTAGAGTATAAGCTCTTATGGTCAGCGGGTTCCCTCTCTTTCATGTAGAGTCTAAGCTCTTATGGTCAGCAGGCTCCTCTCTCTCCTATAGAGTGTAAACTCTTATGGTCAACAGGGTCCAATCTCTTTCACCTGTAGAGTGTAAGCTCTTATGGTGAGCAGAGCCCTCTCTCTCTCCTACAGAGTATAAGCACTTATGGTCAGCAGGGTCCTGTCTCTCTCCTATGCAGTGTAAGCTCTTATGATCAGCAGGGTCCTCTCTCTCACCTGTAGAGTGTAAGCTCTTATGGTCAGTGTGGTCCTCTCTTTCTCTCCTATAGAATGTGAGCTCTTATTGTCAGCAGGGTCCTAGCTCTTTCCCTGTAGAGTGTAAGCTCTTTGGTCGTGTGGTCCTCTCTCTCCTGTAGAGTGTAAGCTCTTATGGTCAGCAGGGTCCTGTCTCTCTCCTATGCTGTGTAAGCTCTTATGATTAGCAGGATCCTCTCTCTCCTGTAGAGTGTAAGCTCTTATGGTCAGCAGAGTCTTCTCTCTCATGTAGAGTGTAAGCTCTTATGGTCAGCAGGGTCTTCTCTCTCCTGTAGAGTGTAAGCTATTATGGTCACCACTCCTATTGTCAGTGGTGTAGTGTCCTCTTTCTTTGATTAGTTTCTAATCAAGATATTAAACTGGTACAGTGACATTTCAACAATTAAATACTTTCTTTAACTTTGATTAACCCTGTAACAGAGGCAGCTATATTAGCCCCAGTCACATAAGAATGTCAGCCCTGCTGGCTAGGTCTCCTAGAACCCAACGTTGTGATGTTGCAAGTAAGTCATGCAAACGACACCCAATCAAAAGAGGAGCAGGGCTGCCGATGGGTAAAAGGCGGTTCACCGGGCAGCCATAGAATTATTGATATGGAAATGAACTGAGTCCTGTGAATTCATTTGTAACTTCTTATATCTTGAAACAGGTAAAAACTAATTTTGTACCGGGAATTCCTTGTGGCTCCCAGATGCACTTCACCATCGGAGGCGTTCTATGCTACATAACTCTTGTTATTCTGCTAACTAGCTGATCTATAAAGGGTTATGACTGATGTGTTCTCCAGACAGAACTGGTATTCATGAAATACCAGGTAATTAGATGTGTAGGATGCTGCAGTTATGGGACCACGTGATGCAGCCGGCAGGGGCAGATGAAGAATAATTTGGGAAGCACTAACTTTTTTTAGAGTGTAAAGTGCTGGCTACGAAGAGGAGACTTATGGAGGCCAGAACCTTTCTACTAAATGTTTTTTCTTGTATTAAGATTGAAGTAATTAGACAATTTACAATCTTTGCTTAAGACAACAGTAAATCTCAAAATATTTTACAATTTGTATAACATGTAAACTGCAAATAATATTTTTGTCATCATTGTTTTTACTATAAAAACATTTTCATTCCCTTTAAAATCCCCTATGGTAAAAGTGCAGCACTTGACTATACAAAGCGCTCCAGTTATTTATCTGCAATTTTATATAATTCTTTTATTACTGTCGAGGAAACCCTTATCTTTTTGGAGAGCTTTTGGAATAGACAACAGTCATCGATGAAGGGATACAAGGACATGAGACATTCATGTGTCTGCAGGTAGAGTCTTGTCTGACTACGGCTTCCAGACCCTCGGTATTTATTAGCTTTGAGAAAGCAGAAACTAGAGACTTTGCAAAAAAAGGAAACTAAAACACATTGTAAGAGATAACACACTTCCGTAGCCCAACACAAATTCAACTTGTCAGGAAATTTGCAAAAGAAAGGCTGCCTTCACATTTGCGTCTTCCGCCGCAGCGTACGATGCACACGCGTATCCGCAAGGCAAAACGCATGCAACCGTACGCAAACATCGCATTTTTTAAGCTCATTTACATACGCATTCCTTTGAAAACACGCAGCGTTCACTTGCGGATGCATGCGTTTTTACCATATGCATGCGTTTATTGTCCGCATGCGTACCGTTTTCTTTAGCTATTTTCGTCCTTCCAGCATTTCTGGGCTTGCGCAGTGGCGTGTCCGCATGCATACCAAAAGCTGCCATGCGCAATGTCATGCTTAAGCTTGCGTACCAATAGGCAGCAATATGTTTATTATGCGCACGTGTGCGCATGCGGATGGTTGCATATATTTTATCCACCAAAAAATGCAACATGTTGCGTCCCAAGACCGCGGATTTTTTAAACAATCGTGCGCATACGCGACCAAGCGCAGACATAAGCAAGGTTAATTTGATGTTTGCTGACGAATGCGCACGCCATGTTAGAGATAGGTACGCAATACGCTTGCGTTTAGCTGACTTTAGATCTGCAACATGCGCACGCTAATGTGAAGGCAGCCAAACTATTGTCCTGTCAAACTTACTCCATGACGCAGTCTTTACGCAAAACATAGACTGAAATAATAAGACATGTGGAAATACAAATTGTTTTAAAGTCATAATGAAGCTAGATATAAAATATTAACCATAACATGACATTGGAATATTTTTACAACATAATAGCAATGGCTTCCAGACCCTCAGTATTTATTAGCTTTGAGAAAGTAGAAACTGCAGACATTGCAAAAAAGAAAGGAACTAAAAGATATTATCTGAGATAACAACACACTTCCATAGCTCAATACAAAAATCAACTTGTCAGAAAATCTGCAAAGGAAACTATTGTCCTGTCAGACTTACTCCATGACGCAGTGTTTAAGCAAAACATAGAATGAAATAATAAGACGTATGGAAGTACAAATTGTTTCTAAATTATAATGAAGCCAGATATAAAATATTAACCATAAAATGACATTAGGATATTTTTACAACATGATAACAATGAGTCCCAGAAATCATAAGTAATCTGTCCTATCATCAACTTTTTAATATTCCTACAGTGCCCCCAGAGGATAAATTAAGTATTACACATATTACACATTTAAATCAATTGGTATAATACAAATCATGTCATCCTATCTGAGAAAGGCTCTGTAGTTTCTCTCCCCCACAGAAAAAACATGACAATATTGCTTTAGTTACTGAAATTTAATTGTAAACCCTAATATTTGAAAATAAATAAGAATTTTTCTTTCCAAACAAAAACTATATACATTTTTTGTACTTGTTTTATATACATTTGTGGCCAAAAGTATTGACACCCCTGCAATTCTGTCAGATAATACTCAGTTTCTTCCTGAAAATGATTGCAATCACAAATTCTTTGGTATTATTATCTTCATTTAAATTGTCTTCAATGAAAAAACACAAAAAGAATTGTCCTAAAGCCAAACTGGATATAATTCCACACCAAACATAAAAAGGGGGTGGACAAAAGTATTGGCACTGTTAGAAAAATCATGTGATGCTTCTCTAATTTGTGTAATTAACAGCACCTGTAACTTACCTGTGGCACCTAACAGGTGTTGGCAATAACTAAATCACACTTGCAGCCAGTTGACATGGATTAAAGTTGACTCAATCTCTGTCCGTTGTCCTTGTGTGTACCACATTGAGCATGGAGAAAAGAAAGAAGACCAAAGAACTGTCTGAGGACTTGAGAAACCAAATTGTGAGGAAGCATGAGCAATCTCAAGGCTACAAGTCCATCTCCAAAGACCTGAATGTTCCTGTGTCTACCGTGCGCAGTGCCATCAAGAAGTGTAAAGCCCATGGCACTGTGGCTAACCTCCCTAGATGTGGACGGAAAAGAAAAATTGACGAGAGATTTCAATGCAAGATTGTGCGGATGGTGGATAAAGAACCTCGACTAACATCCAAACAAGTTCAAGCTGCCCTGCCGTCCGAGGGTACAACAGTGTCAACCCGTACTATCCGTTGGCGTCTGAATGAAAAGGGACTGTATGGTAGGATACCCAGGAAGACCCCACTTCTTACCCCGAGACATAAAAAGTCAGGCTGGAGTTTGCCAAAACTTACCTGAGAAAGCCTAAAACGTTTTGGAAGAATGTTCTCTGGTCAGATGAGACAAAAGTAGAGCTTTATGGGCAAAGGCATCAACATAGAGTTTACAGGAGAAAAAAAGAGGCATTCAAAAAAAAGAACACGGTCCCTACAGTCAAACATGGCGGAGGTTCCCTGATGTTTTGGGGTTGCTTTGCTGCCTCTGGCACTGGATTGCTTGACCGTGTGCATGGCATTATGAAGTCTGAAGGCTACCAACAAATTTTGCCTTATAATGTAGGGCCCAGTGTGAGAAAGCTGGGTCTCCCTCAGAGGTCATGGGTCTTCCAGCAGGACAATGACCCAAAACACACTTCAAAAAAGCACTAGAAAATGGTTTGAGAGAAAGCACTGGAGACTTCTAAGGTGGCCAGCAATGAGTCCAGACCTGAATCCCATAGAACACCTATGGAGAGATCTAACAATGGCAGTTTGGAGAAGGCACCCTTCAAGTATCAGGGACCGGGAGCAGTTTGCCAAAGAAGAATGGTGTAAAATTCCAGCAGAGCATTGTAAGAAACTCATTGATGGTTACCGGAAGCGGTTGATCGCAGTTATTTTGGCTAAAGGTTGTGCAACCAAGTATTAGGCTGAGGGTGCCAATACTTTTGTCTGGCCCATTTTTGGAGTTTTGTGTGAAATGATCAATGTTTTGCTTTTTGCTTCATTCTCTTTTGTGTTTTTTCATTGAAGACAAATTAAATGAAGATAATAATACCAAAGAATTTGTGATTGCAATCATTTTCAGGAAGAAACTGAGTATTATCTGACAGAACTTAAGGGGTGTCAATACTTTTGGCCACAACTGTATAATACAAATCACGTCATCCTATCTGAGAAAGGCTCTGTAGTTTTTCTCCCCCACAGAAAAAACATGCATGACAATATTGCTTTAGTTACTGAAATTTTATTAACTGTAGACCCTAATATTTGAAAATAAATAAGAATTTTTCTTTCCAAATAAAAATTATATACATCTTTTGTACTTGTTTTATATATATGACTGTTTGAATATGTATTAAAAGTTTGTTACTTGTGTTTTTTATGATGTAAATATTAGATTTTTTTTTTTAATTCTACTATTAATGTATTAATTTTTTGTTTTATATTTATAAATGAATGTCAAAAAATTATTAAAAAAAATCATGAAGAATATCTTGTGAGTATAGATACAACAGAGGAGAAAAACAGAGCGCTGCTCCAGCAATAGACGCTATATCAAGCCTTTACTGCATTTCCTCGGTTATAGTGTCATTTATGAGTGCAGTTTAGGACAATCAAGAAATGCTAAGTAAATATGTTATTGCCCGTAAATGTATAAGCATAAAATCTTCATGGGTTGTAAAAGTTATTTTAGGCTAAAGGGTTATTTTAAGGTAAGTGTTGTTTTTCTGACTTGACATTGATGTGCGGCCTTTTCCAATATCAGACTGTTGAAAAACTACAGGTCGAGCAATGGTTATAGACCACCACTACAGTCTTCGTTAGTTGAACATATAAGGATTTTAATTTTCACTTATATAGCAGTGTTAAAGGGAACCTGTCACCTTGATCTACCCGTCTCTGCTATCACTAGCTGTCCCTGCACCTTCCTAGCTGTTCCCTAACCATCCCTCTCTGACCCAAAGGGACCCTATAACAATTTTGAAAATGAATTAGAACTTACACATGGCCTCTATTTAGGAGACTGGATAGGCAGTCTCCAGGCACCATGATCCTCTCCCGACTGTGTACTAGCACGCCCCGCTGGGTGTCATCCCTCCTGGTGCTTTGCCGCCTCCTTTTGGAACCTCCCATCCTCTCTGCCGCTGTAATGTCCGGGCCGGAATGTCACGTCCGGCATGGTGCATTTTGGGCCTAATGACGTGATTGGCCCGGTGCATTGTGGGCCTAATAACGTGATCGGCACGATGCATTTTGGGCCTAATCTCGTGATCGCCCAGCAGCGGCGCATGCGCAATGCGCATATTGAAGCCGGGCCGATCACGTATTAGTTTTGGAGCGGCCATCACAAAGCCCTGATCTCAGTTGTATTGACAAAGCTGAAAAGGCTGTGAGCGGCGACCGACAAACATGGCTCAGTTACACCAGTCCTGTCAGGAGGAATGGGCCCAAATTCCTACCAACTATTGTGAGAAGCTTGTGGAAGGATCCGAAAAGTTTCACCCAAGTCATACAGTTTAAGGGCAATGGTACCAAATACTAATGAAATTTATGTAAACTTGTGACTTTGTAGAAAGTAATAAAAGTGCCTTAAACCATTCTCTCTCTCTCATTATTCTGGCATTTGGCAAATATTAATAACTATCTGTAGAGCCCGACATTGACCGGTTAGTAACTAACTGTTTTTAGTTATGAGTGTATGTCTGTGTTTGTATGTATGCCCACTATATGCATCAAACCTGCCCCCCCACACCAACTCCCCAACCCTCCCCACCCATCCCTAGTCCACGCAAACCTACCCCTCACCACTGTGCCCCCACCCCAAAACGTCTCCAAACCTGCCCCCCGCACCGTCCTTAAACCCGCACCCTCAAATAAAATGCCACCCCTTCACCCTCCTTAACCTGAATCCCTCCAAACCTGACCTGCAAAAAAAAACCTGCCCCCCAAATTCACACTCCCCCAGCGCAAAAATGACTTACCCATACACTGCCCCCCAAAATTGCTCACAAAACCCACCCCTCTCAAAAACAACACTGCCAAACCCACATCACGCCTCCCCCTTAAAACCCGCACCACCTCCTCCACCAAAAAAATTCCCCTGCTGCACCCTCACCCCCATACCTGACCCATATATCTACCCCGCCACAAACCCTGTGTCAAATGGGGTGTGTGTACAAAATTTAGTAATTGTAGGTGCGATGGTGCAAATTCCTTTAGTGTACATACATACATACATTGTGAAGGGGCGGAGTCATAAAGGTGATGGAGCTTTGAAGGGGCATGCCTATGTAGAGGGGTGTGGCTATGGTATTTGGAGTGGGTGGGGCTATGTGGAGTGAGCGGGGCTAATGCTACATACACGCATACATACATACACTCATCTTTATATATTACATTATGGTAATCCTAATTGTCCTAAAACAGGAAAGGTTGATTCAGATTTCAGGTCAGATAGTGAGAAAAACATGCAGATGTGTCTTTTTATAAAGTGTATGGAAACTTCTAGTTTCAACTGTACGTACAATTAGGAGGCCTGGCCCTGATTTATGGGGTTAGTGACAGCAGGAATCAGCAGACAGCTCTGATTGGAACAGTTTAACCTCTGAAAGGAAACTTGTCACCAGTTTTAGATTTTATGAACCCTTCCCATCAATCTTTTATAGAATGTAAATGTGGTTCCTACAACCACTTTATACCCATAGAGGTGTCCCTGCTTATCTCCTTGTCACGCCCTGCATTTGTGGCGCCCCTGCGGACTGGTCGCCACAGTAATATTATACCTATTCCACAGGTGTTACGGCTCACAGGTGAGAGGGGTTGTCTAGCCAAGACACTTTCACTTACACCCAACACCACCTAACTCCAGGCCTGGGGATCTGGGCGGACCCTATTGAGGGAGGGCCCTATCTGCTGGAGGAGGGAGTAGGTAGAGGGGGTGAGTAAGAGAAGTTAGGGAGAGTTAGGAGGAGTAGAGTTTGTACATTGAGCAGGCAGGAGGTCTGCGGGAAAGAGGAGTCCTAGGGGATACGGGAGTGGGGGAAACAACCCGTGTGCCCAACTCAAGTTGGGTAGAGAGACAGATGGACCAGCCCCGACCTAGTGAGAGGACTGTAAGTTTTCGCTAGAAAACTGAAGGCTGCTGGCTTGCAAGGTCAGCAGCCACAACAGTGGACATTCCGCAAGACAATGGCCATATAGGACCAGGGGACATCTTGAAGTTGCCCGACAGTGCCCACAGCCACTAGATTGGGACCCTGTCACACGAAAACGTGGGGCGGGAGAGGAGAGTAACCAGCATAGGAGAAGGCCAGGAAAGGCTCATGAAAGGTGTCTTGGTGAAGTGGCCCTGCATCATCTGAGTGCTGGCTAGGCTGCGCCACAAAGGAGCACAGCTCCCGGCAATTTTCCTGCCTGGCTGCAGTTCCCTATGTGGCCACCCTGGTCGCAGGGGCACCACATTCCCCCGGGGTTAAACCGGCGTGTCCTCACGCCGTCTGGCATGAATCCCCTTGAAAAAGGCATTTTTATTTTGTAAATAATATAACATTAAGCATTCTTGTTTCTTCCACTTAAGGAGGCACAGGTCTTTTAACGTTACATTAACTATTTACATTAGTCCACAGGCATTTCTGCATAGGAGGCCTGGATTCACTTACATGACCCCCAGGCACTTGCTTACCCTAACTTAATGTGCATGGGGGTTAATCCAGTTCCTCCACCCTTCTGGATACTCTCTACCGGGTTAAGTGCAACAGTTCATGCACACATATAAAACACATTTAAATATTCACATTATTCTCTAAAACACATATAAAGGCATTACTTTTTCTGCAAAAGTATGAAAGTTCAAAAAAGTGCAAAAACTTCCTAAAAGGCACAAGTGCTTCAAATGCAGTTCAAAAGCACTCTGCAAGTCCAGCTCAAGTTCTATGCACTGTCTCAAAAGTGCAATTTGGTCTTAAAACCATTGGGGAGCATACCGAGTGCTCAACTATATACAAAGAGAGTTCGTATCAAGTCACTGTTCATGATACCGATCGTCCATGATACACATAAAAGACAGACAGGGGAAAAGAAAAAATAGGGAGGGGGACAAGAGGCGCAATAGTGCCCTATCACTAGTGACACTTGTGTATGCTGGTGGTGCTATGAAGCTGCTCACCTGGTCCAGTTGTGATCCCCACAACTGGTTTGAAGGCGTTTTGGAAACTGTTCCAGCTGCTGCAGGACCTCCACCGACCACTAAATAGTGGTTTGAATCCAAGGCAATGATGGGAGTGCTGGTGTATCACGGTCCGCGCTGCTGTGGTATGGATAAACTCACCAAAGAGCCAAGATAGTTATCATCCTTTATTATCTGTTTTGGAGAGAGGAGGAAATAAAGGATGATAACTATCTTGGCTCTTTGGTGAGTTTATCCATACCACAGCAGCGCGGACCGTGATACACCAGCACTCCCATCATTGCCTTAGACAGGGGAAAAGGCTATCACTCATTCAGGATTGGGATGGGGTCAATAAGGATCACATCACATTCACACTTACTGTTCTTGCAGCAGGATCCGGGTCTTCTCTTCTGTTTCTTCTCCACCTTCCATGGTAAAACTTGTGGAGCTCTCCGTCTGGGAAACAGTTCCAAGGACTACAACGCCTGGACCAACAAATAGATAAAAAAGGGGAAGGGGAACAAGAGGCGCAATAGTGCCCTATCACTCAGACACTATGAAACAGTGGTATATAGGTAAACCACTCACCTATGTCAGTTGTGAGACCCACAACTGGTATGCAAACATGTAGTATCAAAATCCTGTCGGCTGCCGCTGAACCTCCTCCAACCACTCGCACGTGGAATCTCAGGAAGATAGGGAAAAACAGAGGTGTGTAATGGTCCGCGCTGCCGAAATCCACTTGCTCCAGAGAACAAACGGGTCAGTGATGTTCAAGCAAAGTTCCTTTATTGAAACCTACGCGTTTCGGTGCCTTCCTGGCACCTTCCTCAGGGGTCTGCATACAGTGCCTACAAGTAGTATTCAACCCCCTTGCAGATTTAGCTGGTTTGATAAGATGCAAATAAGTTAGAGTCTTCAAACTGCAAACGAGAGTAGGATTTATTAACAGAAGCATAAATCTTACAAACCAAAAAGTTATGTTGCTCAGTTGAATTTTAATAAATTTTAAACATAAAAGTGTGGGTCAATTATTATTCAACCCCTAGGTTTAATATTTTGTGGAATAACCCTTGTTTGCAATTACAGCTAATAATCGTCTTTTATAAGACCTGATCAGGCCGGCACAGGTCTCTGGAGTTATCTTGGCCCACTCCTCCATGCAGATCTTCTCCAAGTTATCTAGGTTCTTTGGGTGTCTCATGTGGACTTTAATCTTGAGCTCCTTCCACAAGTTTTCAATTGGGTTAAGGTCAGGAGACTGACTAGGCCACTCCATCACCTTGATTTTTTCCCTCTTGAACCAGGCCTTGGTTTTCTTGGCTGTGTGCTTTGGGTCGTTGTCTTGTTGGAAGATGAAATTACGACCCATCTTAAGATCCTTGATGGAGGAGTGGAGGTTCTTGGCCAAAATCTCCAGGTAGGCCGTGCTATCCATCTTCCCATGGATGCAGACCAGATGGCCAGGCCCCTTGGCTGAGAAACAGCCCCATAGCATGATGCTGCCACCACCATGCTTGACTGTAGGGATGGTATTCTTGGGGTCGTATGCAGTGCCATCCAGTCTCCAAACGTCACGTGTGTGGTTGGCACCAAAGATCTCGATCTTGGTCTCATCAGACCATAGAACCTTGAACCAGTCTGTCTCAGAGTCCTCCAAGTGATCATGAGCAACTGTAGACGAGCCTTGACATGACGCTTTGAAAGTAAAGGAACCTTACGGGCTCGTCTGGAACGGAGACCATTGCGGTGGAGTACGTTACTTATGGTATTGACTGAAACCAATGTGCCCACTGCCATGAGATCTTCCCGGAGCTCCTTCCTTGTTGTCCTTGGGTTAGCCTTGACTCTTCGGACAAGCCTGGCCTCGGCACGGGAGGAAACTTTCAAAGGCTGTCCAGGCCGTGAAAGGCTAACAGTGGTTCCATAAGCCTTCCACTTCCGGATGATGCTCCCAACAGTGGAGACAGGTAGGCCCAACTCCTTGGAAAGGGTTTTGTACCCCTTGCCAGCCTTGTGACCCTCCACGATCTTGTCTCTGATGGCCTTGGAATGCTCCTTTGTCTTTCCCATGTTGACCATGTATGAGTGCTGTTCACAAGTTTGGGGAGGGTCTTAAATAGTCAGAAAAGGTTGGCAAAAGAGATAATTAATCCACACATGTGAAGCTCATTGTTATTTGTGCCTGAACTACTTCTTAATACTTTAGGGGGACCATACAGAATGCTGGTGGTTTGAGGGGTTGAATAATAAATGACCCTCTGAATTAACTTTTAACGCTTTAAAAAAAAAAAAAAAAAAAAAAGTAAAAAATCTTTTTGGCTGCAGTGCATTTCCCACTTCCAGGCTGATCTACAGTCCAAATGTCACAATGCCAAGTTAATTCCGCATGTGTCAACCAGCTAAATCTGCAGGGGGTTGAATACTACTTGTAGGCACTGTAGCTGCGTCTACAGTGGTCTTTGCTGCAACAGTCTCTGCAGGGGTCGCTGAATCCGGGTTGCTAACTGGATCTGGATCCTCTAGACCTGGGGGTTCATCCTCTTCTGGTTTTCTTAGGGATAGCCTTCCTACTTTAACCCTATATGGACCTCTCTCTCCGGGCAACACATTGTAAGAGACCCATTCTCCGATCTGCACTCTTCTGTCTGGGTGCTTTGCAGGCAAATATTCCTCCCGGGTTATAAGTTTTGCTGGTCCCACTGCACTGCCAGGGTCTCCAAAGAAACCCATCAAGTCATCACTGGTCTGGCTCTTCTCCCACCAGCAGCGGAGCTGCTCCCCTCTCACCTCAGTTGTTACACGTGGGTATCAAGGGTTCCGGCAGCGGTAAACACCTCTCTTCCAGGGCACCTAGTGGGTAGATCACTCTCATGGCATGTTGCAGCTCAGCTCTGGGGACGGACACATCAACTAGGACTTCTGCGCAGTGCTCTTCCTCGCTCCGGGTATTTTGGGAGGCACCAGCCCAGCCGGGCTGCGCAGAAAGGCACTGTCAGGTTTTGGTGGATGTCAATCTGGATCCAAGTTCTCCGTTCTGCCTGAACCCGGGTCATCTGCTGGGGCAGCAGTCGCAGCACACCCCGCCGGGGGTCTCGGATCTCCGGACTTCTCTTTCCGCCCTCTGCCATGCTGCCTCGATCACTGTTGGTCTCTCCCTGGCCGGGTTCCTCCACGCACTCTTTTGGTGGGCCCTCCGGATCACTTCAGATCTTTTGACTGCAGCACTTTCCTCGGCGTCCTCTTCTTCCGTCCGTGTATAGTGTAATGGTGACTGCTCCGCATCTGGTTTCCTGTCCCACCTTTCCGGGGCGACTTCCTCTTCAGCTCCTGCCAACTTCTCATTGGTGAGCGCACTTGGGGGCGGGGACTCTTCTTTACGATTGATGGCTGGCTCCTTCGGAGTTAAGGGGAGCCAGGGCGGGCCTTTCTTTTCCCGCTTTGGACCGGGCCGGCCCACGATGGGGGGTCTGGGCACGCCTCCCTTGCACATGGTTTCAGGCTACTATGGTGGCCATTAAGCCCCGATTTGGCGGGAAAAGTCCAGAACACGATTTTTAGGCACACGGGGTCCGGTTCTTTTGGACCGGGTCCATCCTGCTCGTGACGCCAAGTTGTGGAGTCCACTGGGACGGGGTACTAGGTAACGGACCAGGGTACTGCAGGGGATGTCACTGTCCCGGGTTCTCACAAGTAAAAGGGGATGTATACAGGGGATTGTTTGTCATGACGCCACCCACGGGTTGTGGTCAAATGATGGGACCACCACTGCAGCGCAGCTCGGCCAGGAGAATGGATGGATGATGGGGCTGCAGCCAGATGGATGAGCCCGTCGTGGGTGTGGCTGCTCCTGGCAGGGTAAAAGGTATGATGAACAGTTCTTTATACCTGGAATCAGACACTGACACTCAGGCAGGGTTCACCTGTTTATTTTCAATTTCTACAAAGTCACGCAAGTCACGGTACAGCTCTTAACACAGTTCACAGTGCAGTTAACTCCGGGAACACTTAACCCTTTGCAGCCAGGCTGTTGCTCTGAGACCCCTTACTCCTTCTAATGTCCTTTCAGGGTTTTCTCTCCCTCTCTGTTCTCTCTGCGGGTAGCATGGCGGCAGCTCGGCCCCCTTTGTGGGTCCTCGTGGTTGCTGCTGTGCCTCCAACCCTGTTGTGGGAACTCCAACCTGGAATTAGAGCTCCTAGTCGGTTTGTCCGGGAAGCCGGTCAGGAACTTCAGTTCCCCTTAGAGCCGACACTCTGGTGTGTGCCTAGCCTGCAGTAACCCTATTTTCCAAGGTGTTACCAGGCTCCATCTAACCCGTGTGATTCCAGCACAATCAAGGAAAACTACTCAGCCGGTAGTTGGTCGGTGCTGCCGTGTTCCTCGGACCCGGTGATACCGGTCCGGTCTCTGTCCTCACACTCCCCTGGGATGCCGGCTATGGACGAGCTTTCTCTCCATGGTTTCTGTGACTCTGTGGATTCTGCGTCTCCAGGGAGCCCAACCCCACTGGGATGTGTCACTTTCTTTCTGTTGTTGTCTGCTCGGCTCACTCTGGCCTATTCGGTCTTTACTTCTCAGCCTACTCCGGCTTACTAACTCCTTCCTCCTCTTTTCCTTTATTTGTACTCTCTGTCACCTGACCTATATTCCTTACCACCCACTTTCCTCTAAAGCCACCACCCCTTGCCCGCCTAGAGTCCTGGGTTGGGTGCCGCCTCTAGTGGGTGTGTGTGTGCTGTGAGGGTGTTTGGTGCACAAACTGTCTATCTTCCTGCCTGGCTGCAGTTCCCTATGTGGCTACCCTGGTCGCAGGGGCGCCACATGATCGTCAAGTAAAGGTATAGAACTGCAACCTTGGTCTCCTCCAGTTATTCCCCGCGCCGTTTTGCTCCACCACACAGACACCATCACCATCTCCATAGACTTTTACTACTAACTCTGGGGCCACGATCTACCTGTGGGAAGCGACAGCATCCAGGCTGCCATTCCACCGACTCCAGAGGTCCCACAGCAGCACTGGTCACCCTGACCAGAATAACCACAGGTGGCATCACAAACTCCTCCCCTGTAAATATCCCCCTTTTCTGCACGCCCAGGGCCACGGAACTGGGTCACCGCCACCGTGATCTCAAAAGCAACCACCAGCCTGGATACCGAGTACCCCCCGGCCCTGCCGGGCGTCGCACATTTGCATGTTGTGTTGCGGTCCAACGGGTGTCCCTGCATCGTGCCTAGTACCACCTCAATCCCTTGAAACCTTACCACTTTGATCTTGATGGAGGTGTATGATGTCTCCTATTTTATCCATATGATGGCCTGCACAGGCCTCGGATTCAACTGGCAAGGCACGAGGCTTCAATTGACATGTACTATGACCCACTAGCTTATAGTAGGAATGGGCCCAGGATAAGATATATTACACCAGGAAGGGAGGGGGGCAAGGATGGGGACATTATACTAGGAAGGGGGCCAGGATAGGGACATTATACCAGGAAGGTGGCCAGGATAGGGACATTATACCAGGAGGGGGGCAGGATGGAGACATTATAGTAGGAAGGGGCTCAGAATGAGGAACATTCTTACTGGAAGTGCCACAGCATACTGGTCATTATTACTGCAAGGGGGGCATTATCACTAGAAGAGGCCCAGGATGGATGACATGTCACATTAGTACAGGATGGGGGACATTATTACATTATGGGGGGGAAGAACACATAAGTCTTTATAGGATTTAGAACATTGCAAGTGACTCGCCCTGGCGGGGACCGTGGGGTACTCGAAACCGGGCCCTCCCGATGTTGTCGGGGGCTGCGGGATGTCACGGTGGTGTGACCCGGTCCGTGATCCCCTCGTCGGGCGATCAGTTAAAAAGGGGAAATGGAAAAAGGGATAAAAGAAAAATATAAAAATAAAAGAGTTTGTCATGACGCCACCTGTGGAATGCGGCCGGTATAGTCGCTGCTGCTCCAGTAGGGACTTCTGAGGATAATGGGAGTAGCAGCTGCCATGATTTAGCTCTCCACGGGAAAGGAGGGTCCCCAGGGCAACCGTACAGTCTGTGGAGGTAATTTGAGGAATGGGAGACCAGCGGGGCTGAGCTGGCTGCTGGCAGTGATCAGGGACTCTTGGGCAGGCTCCTGTTGCCGACTTAGCGATTCAGTCTACCTCTCCTGAGGCGCAGAAATAACAGTCTCACACAGTGCTGAGATTCAACCAGGTTTACTTGGCTTTCTTGGCATGTGTTCAAGTTACAAGACAGTGCAGTGGTGGCTCCGGTAGTCTTTTAGCTGCCGGGATGGATCGTCCAAATCACCCCCTGTTGTGTTCCTTTCCATGGGCCTCTCTTCCTTTCACTTCTGCACATAAAGCTACGATCCAGCGGCCGCGGGCCTTTGTTGCGCGACCTGCCTGGTCCACTGGCCCTAGTACGGCAGCTTTCTCTTTGCTGCGCCAGGGTTGGGTCACAGGACATAAATACCCCACAAGTGACCAGTATTGTGGTTGGAGCGTGGGGCATCCTGGCCACCTCAGAGCCGGCACCCTGGTTTCTGACCTGACCTTCACATCACCTGTGGATTCACATCACCTGTGGTCAGTGTCCTGTCTGAACCTGCAACTACCAGTAAAAGTAAAGGAGATTAAGTACTGTGTGTCAGTCATTTCGTGCCGTCAGTCCTGCACCCCATACGGCCTACCACTGCCATAGACTATACCGTTTGTCCCGGGGAACCGCTCCATCTATTGGAAGCGATACCACCTTAGCTGCGTTTCCATCATCCCCAGAGGTCCTGCACCACGTCGGCCATGAATAGCCGAACATCACGGGTGGCGTCACGATTTCTACCCCAAAACCATAATCCCCGAATTTGTATTGACTCCGCCAGGGTCATGAAGATGGGTCTCGACCCCCGTGACTCCCCAGCAGAACTGTAGTCTGGTTCCGAGTATCCCACGGCCCTAGGGGGCATGTCAATTACACTGGATGGTATGTCAAGGACAAGATTGTAGTGTGACCATGGGGCTGGTGGCCATGCCCCCTGCCACACCCCCTATTCATACAGAAGTGTGAGAGGGCAGGAATGTAAGGTGATCCTGGAGCCCCCAGCGTCAATGCCCCCTGTTCATACCGAAGAGTAAGGGGGCAGAAATGCAGGGACGGAACTACACTGGTGCAGCTGGTACAGCTGCACCAGGGCCCTGACCGGCTGGGGGCCCCTTCAAGCCTGGAGGGGGGCCCCCAGCCGACCCCCGCAAGCCGCCGTCAAAGGAGAGGAGGGTCAGGCAAGGGAAGCAGAGAGCTTCCTGCTTCCCCTGCCTGATCCCGCCCCTCCTCTCCTCTGCTCCTCCGGCCCCTAGCATACATCCGGCGCGGCTCCCAGGTAGGAGAGCATCACGCCTGCGGCTCCCAGCAGCACCCACCCCCCCCCTTTCCGGGCCGTGCCGACGGCCAGTAGCCCCGCCCCCCCGGTCCTCTCCTGCACCAGGGCCCCCGGGGGTGACGGTCCGCCCCTGCAGAAATGTATGATGTTCCTGCAGCCCCCAGGGTTCCACACCCCTAAACACCTCCAGATCTCTGCTGCTGCATGAGGCTGAATTTCTCTGTCCCCAAAGTGAGGGGTGAGAGCTGAGCAGGAGATATGATTTTAATGATTGATAGTGATCTATAGATCCTACAACTGTAGTGCCCGGCTCTGCTTCATCATGTAGGAGGGCAGGGACAGCACAATTTTTTTTATCTCCCTGGAGTTCCCCTTTGAGGATAATTTTTTTGTACAGGTAAAACTATCTTATAAAGATGTCTAAATGTCCTCTCTCAACCTTATTTATGTCCAAGCCTATACCCCACCCAGATTTTATGTTTCTAACACTCCCAAGTGTGGTCATATTTTGGTCAGTACATAAGAATTAAGAGCAAAGTTGACAGCAATCATCACTAAGAAGACAACACTACCTGCTAGATGAGGTATAAAAGGGTGTTCAACTGATGCAAAGAGGTTATTATGATAGAGGGATATTGCCTGAAGACTTCTGGAGACTTTTTTTTATCTTCTGGATAATGGATATTCATCTAAATCTACTCATATGCCTATTAGGTTTATGCCAAGTCGGAGGTAAGTTACCTTATTGAACTGATCAAAGTCAATCAATATAAGATAAAAGATATAAGATCAAGATCAAAAAAGTCAACATAATCAATATAGGATCAAGATAAGAAAGTGCGCTGAAGGCCCCATTGAGGGACACCACAAGTGCATAATACCAATGCAGCAATCACACTCAACCAGCCATGTCATCGGGGAAGTGATTGGTGCATATAAATACTACCAATCACCTCCCCCATGACATGGCGGACTATGGCACGCTGTTTTGTAGGGTCTCCGCTTCAATGGTGAACATATATATGTATATGGTGAAATATGGTGAACATACTTGCTTTACCCTCACCTGTCCCCACCACAGCTTTTTCCACCGCTCCACCTCTGGCTTCCTAAGGCATCTTCTCCACTCGGCTTCCCCTTCACTCTTCTTGACATTATGTGTAAGGGGCACCGGTGAAGTCTAAAGAGGAGACCACTGCTGTAGCTGAGAGCGTGCCTTAGAAAGCCTTCGGAGGACCGGTGTGGAGTTAGATGGCTGGGACCCATGAGGGGATAAGTGAGAATGATATTTGATTGTTTTAAGGTCCTTTCTTAGCCCATATAGGTTTTGCAATACAGTCTGGTTGTTAGTTTGTTGGATTCATGAGAAACGAATAAAAAACAAATTGGGTATGCAAATTTAGGGAAAATTTTATACAGTTGTGGCCAAAAGTATTGACACCCCTGCAATTCTTTCAGATAATACTCAGTTTCTTCCTGAAAATGATTGCAATCACAAATTCTTTGGTATTATTATCTTCATTTAATTTGTCTTCAATGAAAAACACAAAAGAGAATGAAGCAAAAAGCAAAACATTGATCATTTCACACAAAACTCCAAAAATGGGCCAGACAAAAGTATTGGCACCCTCAGCCTAATACTTGTTTGCACAACCTTTAGCCAAAATAACTGCGATCAACCGCTTCCGGTAACCATCAATGAGTTTCTTACAATGCTCTGCTGGAATTTTAGACCATTCTTCTTTGGCAAACTGCTCCAGGTCCCTGATATTTGAAGGGTGCCTTCTCCAAACTGCCATTTTTAGATCTCTCCACAGGTGTTCTATGGGATTCAGGTCTGGACTCATTGCTGGCCACCTTAGAAGTCTCCAGTGCTTTCTCTCAAACCATTTTCTAGTGCTTTTTGAAGTGTGTTTTGGGTCATTGTCCTGCTGGAAGACCCATGACCTCTGAGGGAGACCCAGGTTTCTCACACTGGGCCCTACATTATGCTGCAAAATGTGTTGGTAGTCTTCAGACTTCATAATGCCATGCACACGGTCAAGCAGTCCAGTGCCAGAGGCAGCAAAACAACCCCAAAACATCAGGGAACCTCCGCCATGTTTGACTGTAGGGACCGTGCTCTTTTCTTTGAATGCCTCTTTTTTGTCTCCTGTAAACTCTATGTTGATGCCTTTGCCCATAAAGCTCTACTTTTGTCTCATCTGACCAGAGAACATTCTTCCAAAACGTTTTAGGCTTTCTCAGGTAAGTTTTGGCAAACTCCAGCCTGGCTTTTTATGTCTCGGGGTAAGAAGTGGGGTCTTCCTGGGTATCCTACCATACAGTCCCTTTTCATTCAGACACCGATCGACAGTACGGGTTGACACTGTTGCACCCGACTGCAGGGCAGCTTGAACTTGTTTGGATGTTAGTCGAGGTTCTTTATCCACCATCCGCACAAACTTGCGTTGAAATCTCTTGTCAATTTTTCTTTTCCGTCCACATCTAGGGAGGTTAGCCACAGTGCCATGGGCTTTAAACTTCTTGATGACACTGCGCACGGTAGACACAGGAACATTCAGGTCTTTGGAGATGGACTTGTAGCCTTGAGATTGCTCATGCTTCCTCACAATTTGGTTTCTCAAGTCCTCAGACAGTTCTTTGGTCTTCTTTCTTTTCTCCATGCTCAATGTGGTACACACAAGGACACAGGACAGAGGTTGAGTCAACTTTAATCCATGTCAACTGGCTGCAAGTGTGATTTAGTTATTGCCAACACCTTTTAGGTGCCACAAGTAAGTTACAGGTGCTGTTAATTACACAAATTAGAGAAGCATCACATGATTTTTCTAAGGGTGCCAATACTTTTGTCCACCCCCTTTTTTATGTTTGGTGTGGAATTATATCCAATTTGGCTTTAGGACAATTCTTTTTGTGTTTTTTTCATTGAAAACAAATTAAATGAAGATAATAATACCAAAGAATTTGTGATTGCAATCATTTTCAGGAAGAAACTGAGTATTATCTGACAGAATTGCAGGGGTGTCAATACTTTTGACCACAACTGTAGAATTGAATGAATTTAGAATTGATTTGCCCAGTTTTAGTTTTCACCTTTTCCTGTTGGAGAAAGAACTGGCTGGAAAGAAAATATGCTCTCTCAATGTGGCCACTAAATTTAGGAGTGACTATAGCAGGTGGTGAGGACAGCGGTGAGGACGACCACTTGATTGATAGTTTTTAAAGGCTTAAGCCAAAACATGTGAGCGGAGCATATAGTAAACACTGGCGGCATTCTTCCGAGGGATGAAGAAGGTTTAGGATCTTGTTGTCAGAACAATGTTATCCTAGCAGCAGTTGGGAATATGTCAGACTATTTGTGGACATTTAACAAATGTTTTCTTCATTGTCTTCAGTCTTCAAGGACAAGTTGAGGAAGATATTTCACAGATAACATTATAGTTTTAGACCCAACCTAGTAAATGCACCTACTTTGCTTCTCCCAAAAATATAACATAGGGCGTTATATTATTTTTTGCAATACGGGTTAGGGCTTACTTTCCATGAACAACAATCAATATTGATTCTTCAATTAATAAAAAAAATTAACATTTATTCAAATATAATCATGTCATCCCATTCTGGATTATACTGATAATGGGGAACTGTTATATTGGAATATGAATGGACATTGGACAAAATTATTCTGTTGTATTTGATATTGTTTCTCAATAAAAATGTATCTGATTAAAAAATTCTGAATTCCATCATGAACATATCTACAGGCCACGTTACACACACAGATATCTGTTCAGATATTGGTCACAGATCTCTGGTTGCAGTGAAATCATGGACACATTGTTACAATTGTACACGGCCACAAAATGGAGCAATGTGTCCATGATTTCACTGCAACCAGAGATCTGCAACCAATATCTCTGTGTGTAACGTGGCCCTACCAGTTACGAGTACCTGACATTGGCTCGCATTTGTCACACTGGGTGTAGGGAGACACCCAGCGCTGGACGATGACAGGGGGGAAAAAAGGAGTTCCTGATGCTAAGGGCACAAAGGGGGGATGGTGACCCCTAGAACAACAAGCACTGACACCTGGCTCTCCTAGAGTCCCTATACAGTTTCCGCAACTGTCGCTGCCAGGATACGTATTCCCTGACTGTCCTTGGACTACCACTACACAGGGATCAGAGCGGGTGTTCACTAGTCAGCCCGACTAGCAACTAGAGAAACACACAAGGGAAACAAACAAAGAGGGAAAAGATGCACTTAGCTTGAGCAGATCCAAGCAGCTAACCAACAAACTCCAGGAAACACTGCTTTGAGCTAGGATGCAACCAGGAACACCTGAACAGCTATCACCAGCAGTGCATCCTGGGAATCAAGGGTAATATATAGGCAGCTCAAGGTAAGGAATCAGCTGGGTCCTAGTGACATCCTGCTTTAACTAAAAGGGGAATGCCTCTTAAAGCGACAGAGACATTTTCTTAGGATTTTGACTGTTTGTCCAAACCTTCTGCGAGTGACCTCTAAAGTCTCATCCGTGCCTCCTGACACACCCATAGCAGCATTGACTTTGACTTCCTGGTTTCGATCTGGCATCATGATTAGGGATGAGCGAGTATACTAGCTACTATTTGGTATTCGCCGAATAGTAGCGGTATTCTGGCTACTCGCTACGCTTTGAGTACTTATGTGTACTCGGGAGTAGCGAGTAGTCCTAATACTTTCGCAGTGATACTCTGCGAAAGTAGCCTAAAAGTAATTAAAAGTTGTTAAAAAATAATAAACTTACATACTCACCTGTCCGACGCCTGCACCGGGACCGCCAGAGAAGCCATCCGATCGCTGGACAAGGGCCTTTCTCTACCAGCCAATCAGATGGCCGGTAGCGATCTGGCCAATCAGATGGCGCCCCGTCACAACCACGTGATAGCTAGCGGTCACCTGATTGGCCAATTTGCAAGGTCGTAGATATACTATCAGGCCCTTGCAAACTGGCCAATCAGGTGGGCGCTAGCGATAATGTAGTTGTGACGTGGCGCCATCTGATTGGGCAGATCGCTACTGGCCATCTGATTGGCTGGTAGTGAAAGGTCCTTGTCCAGCGATCGGATGGCTTCTCTGGCAGTCCCGGTGCAGGCGTCGGACAGGTGAGTATGTAGGTTTATTATTTTTTAACAACTTTTACTCATTTTTAGGCTACTTTCGCAGTGTATCTATAGATACACTGCGAAAGTATTCAAACTCGCTATACTCGCAATGAGTAGCGAGTACCGCTACCTACTCGTTGCGAGTATAGCGAGCACGAATATTAAGGTACTCAATCATCCCTAATCATGATTATTCTCTTTAGCCTTGCTCCACCGGCCACAAGCCACTCCATGAATGTGACCCAAGGGGCCCTGTGCAAGTTCAGATCCCTATATAGCTATTATAGATAGGGAAGTGGCTCTGTCATTGGAGGGACTCACTAGTATTATAGGTGGGGGGGCACTATTTTTCTTGTGGTGCTTCTTTCTGGGATGACGTCTGCAGCTTTGTCTTGTTCAATTTAACAAATTTAACCAGGCAGTAGAATAATTTAAAGGTGGGTCAGAATCCAGGGAGTACACTTTTTCCTGGAGTTAAATTGTATTATTTCACATGCATTGTCCAAATGAATCAAATTGTTTATTGATAAGCATAAAATAATTCATATACCGTTTTTTGGCTAAAGACAGGGCTTTCATCAGGTACCGTTGAAACCAGAAGCAGGGGCGGAACTACCGTGGTGCAGCTGGTACAGCTGGTTCAGCTGCACCAGGGCCCCGACCGGCTAGGGGGCCCCTTCAAGCCTGCAGGGGGGCTCCCAGCCGACCCCGGTAAGCCGTTGTCAGAGGAGAGGAGGGTCAGGCAAGGGAAGCAGAAAGCTTCCTGCTTCCTTTGCCTGATCTCACGCCCCTCCTCTCCCCTGCCCCTCCGGCTCCCAGGAGCATAGGTAGGAGAGCCGCCGCAAACACCTCTCCGACTGCCACCAGCACCACCCTGCACCCCCCCCCCCCTGGACAGCGCCGACGGCCACCAGCACATGGGGCGAGCCGATGGCAACCAGCACACCCTTCCCCCGCTCCTCACCATGGCTGCACCAGGGCCCCCCCGGGGTCAAGGTCCGCCACTGACCAGAAGATTACATCCACTATATATAAAGACACATCTGCATGTATTTCCCTCTATCTGACATGAAATCACAATAAACCTTTCCTGTATTAGACTAATTAGGATTACCATAATTATTAATATTTGCCAAATGCCAGAATAATGAGTAATGAGAGAGAGAATGTTTTAAGGCATTTTTTTTACTTTCTGCAAAGTCACAAGTTTACATACACTAAGAATACTATGCCTTTAAACAATTTGGGACAGCCCATATGATGATATCATGTGTTTGGAAGCTTCTGATTGGTTTATTGGCAACATCAGCACTAATTAGAGACACACCTGTGGAGTTATTATAATATACACCTAAAACATACTGCTTCTTTCTTTAGCAACATGGGAAAAGCTAAAAAAATTAGCCAAGATATCAGGAAGAGAATTGTGGCCTCGCACAATCCTAATTCATCCTTGGATGCAATTTCCAGATACCTGAAGATGCCTTGTTTATCTGTACAAACAATTATATGCAAGTACAAACAAGGTGGGAATGTCAAGCCATCATACTGCTCAGGAAGGAGACGGGTTCTGTGTCCCAGAGATGAACGTGCTTTGGTCCAACATGTGCATATCAACCCAAGAACCAAAGCAAAAGACATTGACATGATGATGGTGGAAGCTGGTAAGATTGAGTCATTATCAACAGTGAAACGAGTACTGTATCAACATGGGCTGAAATGCCACTCTGCTAGTGTCTTTTTACATGGTGTATGTAAACTTCTGGTTTCAACTATACATATGCTCCTGGATAGCAGTCCACTCACTGAATCCTGAACCACCTTTAGACCAGATAACTATTTAGAGTTTATAGGGTGAAGGCGAGAGTTTTTGTGGGACCATTGTTTTTGTACTACCTCCAAGAACTAAGTTAAATAGTGCCTGAGTCATCAAAGACATGGTTACCTAAAGGTTCACTGTGATAATGTGGAGTGGAAGAGCCAACTCATTGCTCTTGGGTGCCAGTGTACTCATGTTTGATTGTGTGTGATTACTTCACTACATGTAAAGTTATAACTCAACCTTTGTTACAGTCTTTAGAGCAAAACATAACTGAAAATATCTATTACGTAGCATGTTGTCATATACAGAAATTATGATGATCCAACATGTAAGAGGAGAACATAAGGACAACAATAGAGCAGTAAAAAGCATTTTCAGGACAGTTTGTTAACCTCACCTTCACTGAATCTTCAAGGATATTCTTAGAAAAACCCAAAACCCAGCTTGACCATAAACCCATTGTTTTAGAGCTACCATAACATTTTACAGTTTAGGTATCCTCCTTAGTTCTGGAGCATTCTCTACACTTTAAACTGTATATTGATGAGCGTAGTACTTTGACAAGTCAAAGAGTATTACCGTATATACTCGTGTATAAGCCGACCCGTGTATAAGCCGACCCCCCTACTTTTGCCCCCAAAACCTGGGAAAACCTATTGGCTCGTGTATAAGCCGAGGGTGGACCCCATCACAGGTATACAGCCCCCAGCAGTGTGGTATACAGCAGCCCCCCCAGTGGTAGTATACAGCAGCAGCCCCAGTGGTATATACAGCAGCAGCCCCAGAGGTATATACAGCAGCAGTCCCAGTGGTAGTATACAGCAGCCCCAGAGGTAGTATACAGCAGCCCCAGAGGTAGTATACAGCAGCCCCAGTGGTAGTATACAGCAGCCCCAGAGGTAGTATACAGCAGCCCCAGAGGTAGTATACAGCAGCCCCAGTGGTAGTATACAGCAGCCCCAGCAGTATATACAGCAGCCCTGGGGGTATACAGCAGCCCTGGGGGTATACAGCAGCCCCCAGGGGGGATACAGCAACCCCTGGGGGGGATTACAGCAGCCCCCAGGGGGATTACAGCAGCCCCCAGGGGGTATACAGCTGCCCCCAAATGCTGGCACTCGCCCCCCTTGTAAGGGCTCCCCCCCCCCTGCTGCTTATCTTACCATCCCGGTCTTCTGCTCAGCGCCACTCCTCGGTGCTCCGTTCTCCATGCTCCGTCCTTGCTGCATCCGGGATCCCCGACCGTCGCACGATGACGTCATGGGATCCCGGATGTAGCAGGACGGGAGCATGAAGAACGGAGCACCGTGGAGCACCGCTGTGCAGAAGACCGGGATGGTAAGATAAGCAGCGGGGGGGGGGGGGCCCTTACAAGGGGGGCGAGTGCCAGCATTTGGAGGCATATATGCACTGCTTCCCCCTGCCGCTGATTGACAGGGAGAAGCAGTGCATATATAATGAGCGGCCCCGACTACCGTATTGACCTGTGTATAAGCTGAGGGGGAGACTTTTCAGCCCAAATTTTGGGCTGAAAAACTCGGCTTAAACACGAGTATATACGGTATGTCTTTGGCTTTACCCACTTCATCCTATACCGAGATTAATGGAAGATTGAGACAGTTGAGTTTCTAGAAAGACCTATTTTGTGGGTGATCATTGAGGAAACTGATCTTCTCCCTTCTCCTGGTCTCTTGCCTTTCGGATATTGATAATGTAGTGTCGAAATGGTTGAATTTCACATTACATACACTACCATTCAAAAGTTTGGGGCCACCCAGACAATTTTGTGTTTTCCATGAAAACTCATACTTTTATTTATCAAATGAGTTGCAAAATGAATAGAAAATATAGTCCAGACAACGACAAGGTTAGAAATAATGATTTTTATTAGAAATAATAATTTTCTCCTTCAAGCTTTGCTTTTGTCGAAGAATGTTCCCCTTGCAGTAATTCCAGCATTGCAGACCTTTGACGGGTACTGTTTAATGAAGCTGCCAGATGAGGAGCTGTGAAGTGTCGATTTCTAAAAATAGAGACTTTAATGTACTTGTCTTGTTGCTCAGTTGTCCTGCGGGGCCTCCCACTTCTCTTTCTACTCTGGTTAGAGCCTGTTTGTGCCTCCTCTGAAGGGAGTAGTACACACCGTTGTAGGAAATCTTCAGCTTCTTGGCAATGTCTCGCATGGAATAGCCTTCATTTCTAAGAACAAGAATAGACTGTCGAGTTTCACATGAAAGTTCTCTATTTCTGGCCATTTTGAGAGTTTCATAAAACAAACAAATGTAATGTTCCAGATTCTCAACTACGGTAGCTCAAAGGAAGGTCAATTTTATAGCGTCTCTAATCAGCCGAATCGTTTCCAGCTGTGCTAACATACTTGTACAAGGGATTTCTAGGGTTTTCTGAACATCCATTAGCCTTCTTACACAGTTAGCAAACACAATGCACCATTAAAATACTGGAGTGGTGGTTGTTGGAAATGGGGCTCTATACACCTATGTAGATATTGCATTAAAAACCAGACGTTTGCAGCTAGAATAGTCATTTGCCACATTAACAATGTATAGAGTCTATTACTGATTCATTTAATGTTAGCTTCATTGAAAACAATGTGCTTTTCTTTCAAAAATATGGACATTTCTAAATGACTCCAAACATTTGAACGGTAGTGTATCCTTATGATTCAGCTTATTTTTTCTTAAAAAATACTGGAAAAACTTAATGAAGTGTTGAAGGTTAGTGATGGGCGAATCCTAAATTACTCGGAATCGCTTGACTCTAGCGAGTCCGAGCACAGGACTCGCTACTCGTTGCGAGTCTAGCGAGTCCAATGTTAATGAATGGGGAAGCGAGTAATAGCGAGTAGTGTGAGATTTACAAATCGCAGATGTGTCTCGGAAGCTTCAGCCTGAAGCAATCCTAGTTTTGTCATTTATTTGCATTGGACTCGTTTACTTTGTAAGTAATCGCTGGGAAACTCGCACAGATAAAAGTCCTGTCTGCTCTGTGTGCTGGCTGCCACAGCTCCAGGGTCCTAGAGCCTGCCTGCTGCCTGATGTAGCAGAGCTGAGATTGTTCTCAGTCTGCTCATTCCCTGTGTACAGACATGAATGTCTGTGCACAGAGATGATGTAGCAGAGCTGAGATTGTTCTCAGTCTGCTCATTCCCTGTGCATAGACATCTATATCTATGCACAGGGGATGTAGCAGAGAGGACATCGCGTTTTGAACTGCGTCAGACGGAAGAGGATTTTTTTAATTAAAGATGGAGTCCCTAATGGCTTTTTTTTTTATTTCTAATAAAAATTTTTCTTTGTGTTGTGTTTTTTTTAAAACAATTTAATAGAAATTCATGGCGGTCATGTCTAATATTGGCGTGACCGCCATAAATTTCGGGCTTAGGGCCAGCTGATAATACAAAGCTGGCCCTAACCTCTTTATTACCCAGCGTGCCACCGCTACCAGGGCCGCTGGAAGAGCGGGGTTCAGCGCCAGAGGATGGCGCTTCAATGAACGCGCCATCTTCTGGGGCGGCTGCGGGCTGCAATTTGCAGCGGGGGGTGCCCAGAAAGCTTGGGCATCCCTGCGCTGCGGATTCCAGCCCCCAGCTGCTTAGCTGTACCTGGCTAGACATAGAAATTGCGCGGAGCCCCACGCATTTTTTTAAAATTATTTCATGAAATTCTGAGATTCTGACTCTGACTCTGAGACTCTGACTCTGAGACTCTGACTCTGAAATTCATGAAATAATAAAAAAAAAATGCATGGGGCTCCGCGCAATTTCTATGTCTAGCCAGGTACAGCTAAGCAGCTGGGGGCTGGAATCCGCAGCGCAGGGATGCCCAAGCTTTCTGGGCACCCCCCGCTGCAAATTGCAGCCCGCAGCCGCCCCAGAAGATGGCGCGTTCATTGAAGCGCCATCCTCTGGCGCTGAACCCCGCTCTTCCAGCGGCCCTGGTGGCGGTAGCACGCTGGGTAATAAAGGGGTTAATACCAGCTTTGTTATACAAGCTGGTATTAAGCCCGAGATTCTTAATGTCAGGCCACGTTTGACCCAGCCACTAAGAATCTCCAATAAAGGGTTAAAAAAAACACAACACAGAGAAAAAATTTTATTTGAAATAAAAAAAAAAGCCATTAGAGACTCCATCTTTAATTAAAAAAATCCTCTTCCGTCCGACGTAGTCCAAAACGCGATGTCCTCTCTGCTACATCCCCTGTGCATAGATAGATGTCTATGCACAGGGAATGAGCAGACTGAGAACAATCTCAGCACTGCTACATCATGTCTGTGAGCAGGCGGGCTCTAGGACCCTGGAGCTGCACAGAGAAGACAGCTGGACTCGGCTCGCAAAGAAACAGCAGTTATTTGCGAGTTTCCCTGCTATCACTGGCACAGTAGCCGAGTCTAATGCAAACAATGGCAATCCTAGTTTTGTCAGCGTTTCTGACAAAACTAGGATTGATATTGATTTGCATTGGACTCGTGCGAGTAATCACTGGGAAACTCGCAGAGTACCGAGTCCTGCGAGTCCCTTACTACTCGCCGAGTAACGAGTCCTAGCGAGTAGATTCGCCCATCCCTATTGAAGGTGCATTCACTCTTAAGAGCTGTATCATTGCCAATAGGGATGTTGGACAGTGGTTTATCATAGTGTCTTTTTCTTGCACAATGACTGATTCCAGCACCACGTCCTGATGAGTGACTGACAATGGTCATATTTAGTTATATGTTGACTAGACTTTATCTCTTCTCCTACTATAGACTTTTTTGGTGACGCCATAGCTGTTCTTCTCTAAATGTCTATTTTTGGTATCAATTTGGTAAAAGAAACTACACACTTGTGTTTCTTTCTTTTGGCAGTTCTGGAGTTATTGTCAATTCAGCTGCTAGCAAGCAGACTCCTTAGTTTCCTTACCAAGTGTGGATACTCTGTGATCACTCCCATCCTCTTTATATGATCAAATGGTTCCAGCATCCTTTGCTGGTGATTGAACTCATTCCTGGCCAAGCTTCCTGAGGAGAAGGAAGTTTTCTAGAAAGATGACTACTGCTAAGCTGTCGGCTGTCAAGCAGCGTGGCAGCAGGCATGAAGTTGCCTTGTTGCTCCCTGTCTGTCTCCCCTTCCCTCTTGTCTTGTTTATTGTAGTGGTTGGAACTAGTGCCATTTCCCTATTGAGGGCTAACATCAAGGCCAGTGAGGGACTAGGTATCCTGCTCGGCGACAGGTTGAAAGAACCCGTATAGGGACGGTAGGGAGATCAGGGTACAGCCGCCGGTGAGTGCAGGAGGTCACCTCTTCCCTTCCCTATGAGCAGGGCCCTCCGCTGTATTTCCCCTCCCTGGTGTTTTCTCAGTCTGTAGTTTCGTGTAGTGCGCCGCACATCATTGGTCCATGCGTCCACAGTCACGCATGGTAGCTGGACACCCCTTAGTCGAGCGTGACAAAGTTGAAGTAAGGAGTCAGCTCAGGAGCATCTACCTTTAACCACAGCAACTGGAGTTGATTCTGATTGCTGACATTTAACCACTCAGATATCAATCTCTAATGGCCACTTTACACACGGCTACATTTCTAGCTTATCCACAGGTAACTTACTGGCTGCAGTGAAATCATGGAGACATAGTTCTATCTTGTTGCTGTGTACAAATGGAATAATCTCTTCATGATTTCACTGCAGCCAGTAAGTTACCTGTGGATAAGCTAGAAATGTAGCCGTGTGTAAAGTGGCCATAAGGGCCGCTTTACACACACCAACTTCTGTGTCCAACTTCTGAACAGATCTCTGTTTGCAGTGAAATCACGGACACATTGCTCTATTTTGTGGCTGTGTACAAATGGAACAATGTGTCCATGATTTCACTGCAACCAGAGATCTGTTCAGAAGTTGGACACAGATGTTGGTGTGTGTAAAGCGGCCCTGAGAGTCAAAACACTTTGAGATTCTGGTTTGACTTTTATCGTAAGTCAAATGGTAAAGATCATTAAAGGGGCAATATTGATGGATTGCTACTTCCAATAGGCGGTACTAGAGTTGAAGATCTTTCTCTCTGAAGAGGCATTTTGAATATAATATAAGGTAAATTCTAACCTGAAACTAATTATTTTTTATCACTTTTATTTTTTTTTATTTTACTTTTTAAAGCTTTAATTTTTCAGAAAAATTATCATTATAATTCAGAATTTTCAGTTTCTGTTTTATGGGGTTTTCTTCTGTTTCGGTAACTATTGTGTGTTCCTGTTCTCTGTTACCTTGTCCATGACACATCTACACGACTCAACCTGCAAGACGTTTAGTCCTATAAGCTTACGTTCCCATACACAAAATAAACCTGAACATAAAGAAACAATTGGGTTGTTTTCACATATTTTATACAGTTGTTAATATAATGGAAGGGGAGTTTGATCACTAATGACGTCATATCTCCGTGTGGTGCAAGAACCGGGGTCCTGTGTATTTACACTGCAATGTTTTATGATAGGATTGATTGTGAAATACAAGACATGTTCATTGCTTGCACTAAAACATTACATTATTTAACAGTAAGAAATTCTAATATTATATCATGTTTATAGTCCATCACTTGTGATGGCTTCCAGAGAATGTTTTGTGCTGATTCCGCAGATTTCCTTGAGGTCATTATTCTCAAAGACAGTTATTACTTTGTACAATCTGTTCCAAGGTCTTGGCATATAGAAATATTATGGCTCTGTGTTGTAATAAACCCTGATATACTGTAGAAAGTCCTGTAACTAGTGTGGCGCCCCAGAGGGTCCAGTTGCCACAGAGGTACTGCACCTTAGCCAGAGGTGTGCTATCCGCACCCCAGGTAAGGAGAGGGCACTAACTGGTACCCGCCCACACTTGCACCCAACATTAGCCACTCCAGCCCGGGAAGATGGAGAGAGCTGGCATACCCCATACTTGCTGGAGATAGGGGCTTAGATAGAGAAGTGGATGGACCAGTAGGAAAGAGGGAGCTTTTGAAAGAACCAATCAGAGAGAAGCGCGGGAATAGAGTGGGACAGTGACAGTATAAAAAGACCAGTAGAAACATTGAGAAGGAGGTCAGTCGGAGGTCAGTCAGTCAGGAGTTCAGTCAGGGGACCAGTCAGAGGGTCTCTGAGGAGACAGAAAGGCAATCAGAAAGTCTGTCAGAGGAAAATTGAGAAGTCAGATGGTCAGTGAGTCAGATCTGGGGGCTGGAGCCGGAGGAGCTCGCCCCAGGAAGGTGGTAGCTGCGCTGGAGCTCCAGAGACAAGCAGGGGTCCCAGGGACACGAGAAGTGAGAAATCCACCCGTGGGGCCCGCATCCATTGCCGGTCGCAGGCAAGTGAAGGGACCAGGGCCACAGAGGGTACCGGGCCCAGACTAGTTGAGGAGCTACAGGACTTAGCTAACAATCCGGAGGCGACTGTGTCTTCAGGTACAGTTGCCAAAATCCACACTTAATCGCTGAGAAGGTGGCCTCATAGGGCCAAGGGACTCAAAGGAGCTTGACTGTGAGGGTCCGAGGCCACTGGATCGGGACCCTGAGTGTGAGGTGCCGGACAGGAAGGAGCGAGCCAGCACATGGAAGACGACCCGGTGAGGTACATAAAAAGGGGGTATCGGTCAAGTGCCACCAACCTACCTGGGAGTGGCTGGATCCCTGGCTCAGAGGACACAGCACCCGGCTGGTTGTTGAAACCAAGAACTGTGAGTAAACTGTGGAAATTGCACCCTGCTGTGTCCTTGAATTATTACTGCGTCACCTGCCCTGCACTACATTGATAACATCAGCTCATTGACTTTATGACTGCCCTGGGGACACGCTCTACCCATGAACAACTCTTCTGCGTCACCAACGGCCCCAGTAGAGCTGAATAGCAGTGGCGCCCATTGTTAGCCGCAACCCACGGGTGGCATCACGAAAATAATTTCCCAAATAAAACTTCTTTTCTACCATTTTGATTGCCACTGTCGGGCCACGGATCTGCGTGAGCCACTGTGACATCTCTAAGAGTGAACTAAAGGCCCGGTTCCAAGTATCCCACTGCCCTGGCGGGGTGTTCCACTAGCTCACCAGAGAACTTTTTCCATGTTTATCAAAATTACAATGTGGCTCCACCCGCTCCTACTGTATCTTACCCATCCCTTGTAGACTGTGAGCCCTCGCAGGCAGGGTCCTCTCTCCGAACCTACTGTACCCTCACCCATCCCTTGTAGACTGTGAGCCCTCGTGGGCAGGGTTTTCTCTACTCACCTACTGTATCTTCATCGATCCCTTTTAGACTGTGAGCCTTAATAGGCAGGGTCCTCACCTATTGTATCTTCACCCATCCCTTGTAGACTGTGAGCCCTCACGGGCAGGGTCCGCTCTCCTCACCTACTGTATTCTCATCCATCTTTGTAGACTCCTCACCTACTGTATCTTTATCCATCCCTTGTAGTTGTGAGCCCTCACAGGCAGGGTCCTCTCTCCTCACCTACTGTATCCTCACCCATCACTTGTAGACTGTGAGCCCTTATGGGCAGGGTTCTTTCCCCTCATTTACTGTATCCTCACCCATTACTTGTAAACTGTCAACCCTCATGGGCAGGGTCCTCTCTCCTCACCTACTGTATCTTCACCCATCCCTTGTAGACTGTGAGCCCTTACAGGCAGGGTCCTCTCTCCTCACCTACTGTATTCTCATCCATCTTTGTAGACTGTGAGTCCTCGTGGGTAGGGTCCTCCCTCCTCAATTACTGTATCCTCACCCATCCCTTGCAGACTCTAAGCCCTCATGGGCAGGGTACTCTTTCAAAAGAGCAATTTACCAAATAATCGCCAAATGCAGCTTTGTTCAGGATAAAAGTTCAAAATTTAAAGTGGCCCTAAAACTTTCCTTTATTGTTTTGGGCCTAAACACTCACTGGAAGACCCCCTGGCTGCGAACCTTATCGTTAGGAGAGTTCCCAGCCATCAGGCCTACCTTTTTCTTTCATATAGAATTGTTTGGAGCTTTAAAATAATTTTTTTTAAGCTGCCTGGAGTTTTCAGGTGTTTTGACACTGGCAGTGTTGGAATATGTTTAGTGCAACAACTAGGGAGGAGCGAGTACCATAATACTTACACTCGCTACACTCGAACCAAGTAGTTTGTAATACTCGCACATTCGACCGAGTAGCAAGTACAATGTAAGTCAATGAGTAATAGGCTCCGCCCACCCACATCCTGCTGTGAAACGAGTCTTTCCGGGACACACTTTTTCAATTTTTCACAGCATCAAACACCTTGAAGTGCTCACCCTGAGGTGCCAGCTCCGATTGTTTACTGAAGGGAACTTTCATCAATTTACGTCAGATCAATAATGATCGACAAATCACTCACGAGCACCAGCGATACTCGCCGGGTAACGAATATTGCGAATACCGTACTACTCGTGCGAGTATTAACGACTCTACTCGCTCATCCCTAGCAACAACTCCGTTCCTGTGTATGTAAGTGTTCTATTGTTAGGTTTGTGCATTCTCTATAAAGGCTAGGGTCACATTTGCGGCTCAATTTTGGAAACAAGATTTGGTTTTCAGCTTTCAAAAAGCTCAAAACCGGATCAGGTACCACTCCCCATAGGAGCCCATTATGGTAACCGGATTGCTTTACATGCAATCCGGTTACCGGCTCCGGATCTGCAGCCTGCGCTAAAAATCATGCAGGCTGCAGTTTTCGGAGCGGTTCTGGCAACCGCAATGCGGGAACCGGCTTGCTCAGGGTGTGTAATCCTGAGCAATGCGGTTACCTTATACTTTGTTCATCCCTGCTGCCACAGGGATAAGCAAAGTGTTAAATGTGTATTAAAACATTATTAATATTAGCTGTGGGCAACATGTCTCTAGGGCAGTGATGGCGAACCTATGGCACGCGTGCCGGGGAGGGCACGCCGAGCCGTCTCCCCTGGCACGCCGCCTCGCCTCACTGCCGCTCTGCACTGCCGGCATTATGGCGCCGGCAGTACAAAGCTGTGTCAGAGCAGAGGGAGAAGACTTCCTCTCCCTCTGCGTCTCCAACACACTCTCTGCTGGCTCCGCCCAGCTGACGTCACGTGACCGCGGTCATGTGACGCGCTCAGTCCTGTGACTGCTGGACGCGATGAGAGAAGCAGCGATGGAGGCGGGAAAACTAGGTGAGTATGATTTTTTTTATTTTATTTCAAGCTATAACGAGGGGGCATATGGTGGCATTATACACAGGGGGCATATGGTGGCATTATACACAGGGGGCATATGGTGGCATTATACACAGGGGGCATATGGTGGCATTATACACAGGGGGCATATGGTGGCATTATGCACAGGGGCATATGGTGGCATTAAGCACAGGGGGCATATGGTGGCATTAAACACAGGGGGCATATGGTGGCATTATACACAGGGGGCATATGGTGGCATTAAACACAGGGGGCATATGGTGGCATTATACACAGGGGACATATGGTGGCATTATACACAGGGGGCATATGGTGGCATTATACACAGGGGGCATATGGTGGCATTATACACAGGGGCATATGGTGGCATTATACACAGGGGGCATATGGTGGCATTATACACAGGGGGAATATGGTGGCATTAAACATGGGGCATATGGTGGCATTATAAACAGGAGGGGGCATATGATGGCATTATAAACAGGAGGGGGCATATGGTGGCATTATTAACTGGAGGGGGCATATGGTGACATTATTAACTGGAGGGGGCATATGGTGGCGTTATTAACTGGAGGGGGCATATTGTGACATTATTAACTGGAGGGGGCATATTGTGACATTATTAACTGGAGGGGCATATGGTGGCGTTATTAACTGGAGGGGGCATATTGTGACATTACTAACTGGAGGGGGCATATGGTGGCATTAATACAAAGAGGAAGCATGATGGCGGCATTATTGCAAGGAGGGGGCATTTACTACAAAGAGGGGAGGCATGAGGGTGCCTTTACTACAATGAAGGGCGTTTATTACAAGGATAAGGCATGAGAGGGCATTTTCTACAAACAGGCAGAAGCATGAGGGGGCATTTATTACAAGGAGGGGGCATGAGAGGGTATTTACTACAAGGAGGGGGCATGAAAGAGGCTTTACTACAAAGAGAAGACATGATGGGACAATACTGCAAGGAGTGGACATGATGCAGGATTTCTGCAAGGAGAGGGTATAATGGGGCATTACTACAAAAAGGGGGTGTGGTGGGGCATTACTACAAAGAGGGGGCATGACGGGGTATTTACTCCAAGGATGGAGCATTACTGCAGTGAGTGGACATGATGAAGCATTTGTGCAAGGAGTGGGCATGATGGGGCATTACTGAAAGGTGGGAGCATGATGGGGCATTACTACAAGTGTACAAGGATGGTGCATACAAGGAGAGTGTCAGGATGGAGCAGATAACTACAAGAGAGGGTCAGGATGGAGCAGATAACTAGAAGGAGAGGATCAGGATAGAGACATTGGCACAAGATAGGGACCAGGATTTCAGTGTGGAATCTGCTTGTGTTCCATGCTAAAATCTATCGATCTCCTATCTATCTAATATTCTTCCATTTTTTCTCCATACAGATCAATCCACCTGCTGTGTCTGGAAAGGGCAGTGGGAGCAGCTCAGCTTCAATGTGAAGTTCACATGAGTTGGATGACCACTGCTGAAGAGAAGAGAAGACTGCAAAGGTAAGTTTAAAATCAATTCATTTTTAGAATAATAGAACTTATCAGGGTGTCAGGACTGCAAGCACTGTACAGGGAAGAGAGTTGGCTGTTGCTGGCTCTTCGCCTGTGCAGCTCTTGTGATGGTCAATGCTGTCATTTAGGTTAAATTGCTGTATTGGCACTTCACTATAAAAAATTCAGCTTTGGGTTGCAGATTGGGCACTCGGTCTCGTAAAGGTTCGCCATCACTGCTCTAGGGGGTGCCCACTTACAATAGAGACATGCTGTCCACTCCACTCAGCATGTTAGGGGTTAATAAGGCATTTACTGTAAGCCGGCTATTGTTGGCTTTGTAGAAATGTATGAATGAAGCCGCGGCTCCCCTGACACTAGAGCAGATACTGTACGTAATGTACGTATAGTATCTGCCGCTGTTCAGGGTCCTGTAACCATTAACATTAGGTGTATAGGGGTGCACTGCCCATAGACCTAATGTTAATGGTTACAGGACCTCGGACAGTGGCAGATACTATACGTACATTATCTGCTCTAGTGTCAGGGGAGCCGTGGCTTCATTCATACATTTCTACAAAGCCAACAATAGCCGGCTTACAGTAAATGCCTTATTAACCCCTAACCTGCTGAGTGGAGTGGACAGCATGTCTCTAGGGGGGGTGGGCACCCCGTACAGACATGTTGCCCACAGCTAATATTAATGTTTAATGTGTTAATACAGATTTAACACTTTGCTTATCCCTGCGGCAGCAGGGATGAGCAAAGTATACGGTAACCACATTGCTCCGGATCACACATCCGGAGCAATCCGGTTACCGGATTGCGGTTTCCTGCACACATTTTTCCTATAAAATGTGTGTGAAGGCAATTGCGGTTACCGCCTCCGGATCTGCAGGTGTCAACCGCAATTGCCTTGGCAAATGTGACCCCAGCCAAAGTTAGATAAAAAAAAGGCTCCCTGAGGCTCACACACAATAAAGACTATGTGACTGTACTCAGTTTCCTGTGTCTGTGCATGAGAGGAGAAGCAGCCTTGCTGATGCTACACAGAGACACTTAAGATATGTATGTTCCTGATTCCACAAAGCCTATCATATCTGTACCTGTTTGTTGCTAATTAAAGCTCTGTTCCCTTGTCAACACACTTGAGAGTATCCTGAATGATCCACTACCAACAGGTTATGGGCCGAGCATGACACAGAACACCAGGAGTGACACAGAGCACAGAGTGATACAGAAGAGTAATACAGCAACAGAAGCCCAAAGCAAAAGCAGCACAGAGCAACAGAGAAGATTTCCACAAGCAGGGATCACTGCAAGTTCTCAGTGCAAAGTCTCACCAGTCAGAATTATCAATCCTGGAAATTCAAGGTGAAGATGCTGCTCATAAGAGAAGATACGTGGAAATATACACAGGAACAAGTGCCTCATCCATCACCAGATGACTGGGTAGAGAAGGATCACAAAGCACAAAGCACTATCTCCCTCAGTGTAGATGATGATCAGATTGTGCATATATGCAAGTGTGCAACTGCAAAGGAGATGTGAGATGAATTACAGAAAGTGCAAGAAAGATCAAATCTCAGCAATAAGCTTTATCTCATGAGAAAGCTGTACCAGTCTAAGCTAAGCGATGGCCAGAATATGCAGGGCTATATAAGAAACATCCTAGAGATTTTGGAGCGTCTCACGGGTATTGAAGAAGAAATTAAACATTTAGTGTTGCTGCACAACTATTAAGTGGTCTTTCAGAAAGTTATGACACACCTGTCACTGCACTAGATGCACAGCCAGATGATGCTCTCACACTAGAATATGTCAAAGGCAAGCTTGTAGATGAATTCAAGCGAAAAACGCACAATGTAAGCAGCAGTAATGAATCTACAGCAGAAATAAGATTAAGGACACAGGAGTTCCCTAAAAATAAGAGCAATCTAAGGGAAACTCGGGAATGTTTTGTCTGTAAAAAGCCCAGCCACCTTAGAGCAGACAGCAGAATTTGGAAAGCAAGAAAGAGTCAGCTTAAAAAGCAGAACAGTGATGAAAAGGTGAAAATAGCTGTAAAGGAAAAATGTGCATGTGTGGAAGTGTCGAGCCCCAGGCCCTGGGGTACTCGGGTATCAGGCTCCTGAGCCCGTGGCCTGGGTGACACTTCAAAAAGGGGAATATTTACAGGGGATAAGAGTTTGTCATGTGACGCCACCTGTAGTACCTGCTGATTGGTCACCAGTGCCGCCACAGTCCGCCGGAGGTAGATGGTAGTGCGGCTGAGATGGCAAAGCTCCCTACAGGTGGAGCAGGTCCTCCGGGGCAGCGTTCCTGCAAGGGAACAGGTAGATGTAGAAACTCATACACAGGCAAAATCACTTTCTCCCGGGTACTTTACTGTCAACTTGTAGCAGCATCATACAGAGTTCACAGTCCAGCATCAGATGTTACAATAACAGGTAGCTCTACGGGTGGCTGCAAGTGGATCCCAGGTGGTATGGTGGAACTCGTGGTGTACCTTAGTTGATGAACCCGTGTCCTTTCTTCCCCACCTAGGATGGGCCTATACCCAATGGCTCCATGTAGGTAGTATTGGGGGTCCTCTCCCTCGTGGTGAGGAAGCAGGCAGACTGCTCCGTCTGGCAGGGTGCTGTGGTAATATATGAACCACAGCAGCCGGTTGCCGACTGCAAAGATGGACTTTGGCTGGATCCTCGGGCCCGGCGTTCCCGTGGTGGACTGGAGAATCCCCTGGAGTATGGTCACTCCACTCTGGGGTTCTCTCTTTCTCTCTAGGGCCTCGACTCCGCTCGTCAGGCGCCCTCTTTCAGGATCTCCTCAAGACCCCTTCTCCTTCCCTCCGGATCAGCTTGAAACCGTCCGGGTAACCCTTCCGCCTCGTTCCACACTCTTTTCAACGTTCCTCCTTCTCCGACTGTTCCAACCTTCTCCCCCTCTCACCGACTAGGGAGAGACTACTCTTTCTCCTAGCTGGCCATTCTGCTGAAGACCTCCTTTATCCCCCTAGAGGTGACTATATCCCCTCCTGGGTAACCTCCCACCGCTCAGCTAATGTGGGAGTGCAGGAATAGGTCCCACCCACCAACCTAGGGTCCACTTGCAGCTGGGCAATTACACCTCTTTTGCTGGTGCAATACCCCTCTGTGATGCCTGACTACATCAGGCGCCACAGAAGCTGCATTGAATACCAGTATAGGCTTATCTGCAAAGCATATATGGTGTATAGACTCTGGTGCTAGCAGCCATATGACGAATAACAAGGATTTCTGACCTTGATGAAAGCAAGTCAGAAAAGGTCAGCTTAGCTAATGGTCACTATATGACTTCAAAAGGAGTAGGAGACAGCTACCTCCACTGTCCAGTTTCCTCAGCACAAAGCAAAGTAAAGGATGTTCTCTATGTTCCCAACCTATGTTCTATGTTCTCTATGTTCCCAACCTTGAAAGCAATCTTCTGTCAGTAAAGAAGCTTGTGTGGCGCCCCTATGGCTAGGCACCACAGGGAGGTACTGCACCCCAAACAGAAGGTGTAGTGCCTCAGTAGTCATGGGTTTGGGGTTTCCTGGTAGAGTCTGCCCTAAGCACCCATACACTAGCCCACCTTACCATAGGGACCGTATAATCAGTAGGTCCAGGGGGTGGAGCTTAGAGTAGAGTGGGAGACTAGAGTGACAGTTGAGCTATTAGAGACAGTGCTGAGAACAGCGAGGAAGGATGTGCCTGATAGACTGCTGACAGGAAGGCACCTGTCTTCAAGAGGGTGATCTGGGAACTGAAGGGGACGAACCAGGCCTGGTTGGAGCCAGCTGGGGAAGTCTGGGGTCGACACCGGCATACCGGAGCTGTGGCAACCAGTAGTCCATCCCGGGATGCAAACCGACACGCAGTGGGGGACCGACAGAAGGGAGCTATAGCACCACAAACTGTACCTTGACCTCAGTCCGATACCAGGTCCAAGACACTCTAGGTAATGGGCCGAATTCCGGTGGCGGGAAGATCTGCCTGTTGTCGCTCCCGTCCGTAACGGTAAGGAACAACCCGTACCTACCAGTAACAGATCGCAGGACTAGCGTGGGAGCTCTGCAGAGTGGTTACGAAGGTGAGGAAGGAACACAGACCCTGAAAGCCATTAGGAGGGATCATCAGCAGACTCTACGGGATAACCTCTGGAACCTGTTGCTACGCCCCCGTTCAACCAAACTGTGCCTGAGAACCAACTGTGTATTGTAACATCTGCCCGGTGCCAGTAAAGACTTCTTGAGTTGAATCGGTGTTGGTCCTCCTTTCCCGCTGGCGCCCATGTAATACCCAAGCTGCATCACATCACCTCAGCGGCTGGCCTGCAGCGCTGGTATCCAAATTACCAGGTACCACAGGTGGCGTCACGACAACATTTCTCCCACCACCATCATCATCACCCCCATCATCCCCTCCATTGAGGGTCCAGGGCACGGAAGCGGGAACCGACCAGCCGTGATATACCATCCAAATAGCCACCTGCCCCTGTATCCGAGTACCCCCTACCCTGTCGACCGACTCACTTACGCAAAAAGGGAATGTAGTTACTTTTAAAGACAACAACTGCATTATATCAAAGAAGGGTCACACTCTTGCAGAAGGAAAAATCCAAAATGAACTTTATCAGCTAAAATGCAAAGAAAGAAAGTACAGTGCTAGACAAGATCTGCATAAGAACTGTATCCATGCATGGCACAGACGTCTTGGGCAAAGAGACCCAGAAGCAGTAAGGAAGTTACAGTTGTGGCCAAAAGTATTGACACCCCTGCAATTCTGTCAGATAATACTCAGTTTCTTCCTGAAAATGATTGCAATCACAAATTGTTTGGTATTATTATCTTCATTTAATTTGTCTTCAACGAAAAAACACAAAAAGAATTGTCCTAAAGCCAAATTGGATATAATTCCACACCAAACATAAAAAAGGGGGTGGACAAAAGTATTGGAACTGTTAGAAAAATCATGTGATGCTTCTCTAATTTGTGTAATTAACAGCACCTGTAACCTGTGGCACCTAACAGGTGTTGGCAATAACTAAATCACACTTGCAGCCAGTTGACATGGATTAAAGTTGACTCAACCTCTGTCCTGTGTCCATGTGTGTACCACATTGAGCATGGAGAAAAGAAAGAAGACCAAAGAACTGTCTGAGGACTTGAGAAACCAAATTGTGAGGAAGCATGAGCAATCTCAAGGCTACAAGTCCATCTCCAAAGACCTGAATGTTCCTGTGTCTACCGTGCGCAGTGTCATCAAGAAGTTTAAAGCCCATGGCACTGTGGCTAACCTCCCTAGAAGTGGACGGCAAAGAAAAATTGACGAGAGATTTCAATGCAAGATTGTGCGGATGGTGGATAAAGAACCTCGACTAACATCCAAACAAGTTCAAGCTGTCCTGCAGTCCGAGGGTACAACAGTGTCAACCCGTACTATCCGTCGGCGTCTGAATGAAAAGGGACTGTATAGTAGGAGACCCAGGAAGACCCCACTTCTTACCCCGAGACATAAAAAAGCCAGGCTGGAGTTTGCCAAAACTTACCTGAGAAAGCCTAAAACGTTTTGGAAGAATGTTCTCTGGTCAGATGAGACAAAAGTAGAGCTTTTTGGGCAAAGTCATCAACATAGTGTTTACAGGAGAAAAAAAGAGACATTCAAAGAAAAGAACACGGTCCCTACAGTCAAACATGGCGGAGGTTCCCTGATGTTTTGGGTTTGCTTTGCTGCCTCTGGCACTGGACTGCTTGACCGTGTGCATGGCATTATGAAGTCTAAAGACTACCAACACATTTTGCAGCATAATGTAGGACCCAGTGTGAGACCGCTGGGTCTCCCTCAGAGGTCATGGGTCTTCCAACAGGACAATGACCCAAAATACACTTAAAAAAGCACTAGAAAATGGTTTGAGAGAAAGCACTGGAGACTTCCAAGGTGGCCAGCAATGAGTCCAGACCTGAATCCCATAGAACACCTGTGGAGAGATCTATAAATGGCAGTTTGGAGAAGGCACCCTTCAAATATCAGGGACCTGGAGCAGTTTGCCAAAGAAGAATGGTCTAAAATTCCAGCAGAGCATTGTAAGAAACTCATTGATGGTTACCGGAAGCGGTTGATCACAGTTATTTTGGCTAAAGGTTGTGCAACCAAGTATTAGGCTGAGGGTGCCAATACTTTTGTCTGGCCCATTTTTGGAGTTTTGTGTGAAATGATCAACGTTTTGCTTTTTGCTTCATTCTCTTTTGTGTTTTTTCATTGAAGACAAATTAAATGAAGATAATAATACCAAAGAATTTGTGATTGCAATCATTTTCAGGAAGAAACTGAGTATTATCTGACAGAATTGCAGGGGTGTCAATACTTTTGGCCACAACTGTAGGTCAACTTGCAAACGGTGTTGAAATCAAGCAATGTAGTAAAATGATGAAGTGCACTAGCTGTCCTGAAGGGAAAATGTCTAGAAAATCCTTTCCTAAAGTAAGCAGCACTAGATCTGCACAGTCACTGGATTTGATACACAGAGATGTTTGCGGTCCAATGAGTGTTCAAACTCCAAGCAACAAGAGATATTTTCTCACATCTATTGATGACTACTCCAGATATAGTTGCCTCCCTGCTTCACAGTAAGGATGAAGTTCCACAGAAACTTGAAGAATATCTTGACGTAGTGTTTAACAAATTTGGAAGAATGCCAAAAGCCCTGCGTGCAGATAATGGAACTGAGTATACAAGTGGTAAGGTGCAAACCATTTTGAAAAGGAATGGAATCGAGTTCCAAACTACCATTCTATACAACCCAGAACAGAATGACATTGCAGAGAGAAAGAACTGCATTCGCTGTGAAGGTGGAAGAAGTATGTTGTTTGATGCGAATCTACCTACAACGTATTGGGTAGAAGCCATCATGAGCAGCTTGCTATCTTCAAAACAGAATGCCAGGTAAAGCCACAAATAAAACTCCATATCAGCTATGGAACTGCGAGAAGACTAACTTTAAGCACCTCAGGATATTTGGAAGCAAAACGTTTGTGTATGTTCCCAAAGAAAAACGTTCCAAATGGGAACCACATGCAAAGCAAGGGGTCCTGGTGGGCTATAGCGAAACTCAAAAGGGATACACAATCCTGCAACCAGAGACCAAAACAGTAACAATCAGCAGAGACGTAGTGATTGATGAGAACTCTGTTTCACTAAAATTCCATGAAGTTACACCAGTCATTCAAGCCAACAAACAAGAATAAGAATCTCAATCACCAAACCCAAACACTAAAAAAGAAAACACTGAAGTTTGGATAAGCTCTGAAGCCAGCAATGAAGAAACAGAAGAATCAAGTCAACCTCCAGTCAGGAGATAAGAAAGACCAAAAAAAGCTATCCAGCTAGACACCTTTCTTATATGGTCAGAACACTTCCTGAACCAGAGCCTCAGTCATGGCAAGGAAAAAGAGCTCTCAGAAGCCAAAGGTTCGTCAAAACTCCAGCAATGAGAATTGCAGACAAGCAGTGGGGGCACTTTTGTATTTGAGGACAACCGAGGATGTATTAAACTTGCCAGCAGTGAGAAGATTAGTGCAAGGTCTAAGCACATCGACGTTAAAAATCACCACTTACGTGACTTAGTGGAACGTGGTGTACTAGAGTTTGTTTATTGCAAGTCTGACAAGATACTAGCTGATGGTATGACAAAACCATTGCCAAGAGCCAAGTTTGAGGACAGCAATGGGACTAACAGGATAAGTAGTTGCTGAGTTGGAATATGTTTAGTGCAACAACTCCATTCCTGTGTATGTAAGTAATCTATTGATAGGTTTGTGCATTGTCTATAAAGTAAGATTAATAAGAAAAAAAGGCTCCCAGAGGCTCACACACAGGAAGACCATGTGACTGTACTCAGTTTCCTGTGTCTGTGCCTGAGAGGAGAAGCAGCCTGCTGATGCTGCACAGAGACACTTAAGATATGTATATTCCTGATTCCACAAAGCCTATCATATCTGTACCTGTTTGATGCTAATTAAAGCTCTGTTCTGTTGTCAACACGCTTGAGAGTAGCCTGAAGGATCCGCTGCCAACATGCAGGGTGTGAATTGTGGAAATAGTGCCAGATATGGAAGCAGCTGTAAAGTCCAGGAAACCTTACAATGTCCTTTAAACATTCATTCAAGAGAGGTTTATATTTTTTTGTAATTTTTTTAATGTGGTTCTTATTTTTATGAATTATGGTTTTTTTTATTTTGTAAAGCAAACCTTTATTAATGCAGAGAGTCATCTTTATTTTGAGCTGGAGCTTCCAGGGCTGACAGCTCTCTGAAATCATGATATCATGATGACTAGTAAATGGAAACCATGATATGTCGTGACATCAGAGGCCTACCTACAGCAAAAAGCCTCACCAAAGTGTAGATGGAGGAAGAGAACTCTATGTGCCATTGAGAAGTAAGAAAGAGACCAGAGGGAGTCGCATGAGTGATCGGACAAGGAGCTGATGTAGCAGGACAGATGATCAGAGAGATAATATATACAGGTAGGTCCATATATATTGACACTGACACAAATTTAGTTTTTTTTAACATGTTTACTGAAACATATTCAAGTTATAGTTTTATAATGAACATGGACATAAAGTCCAGACTTTTAGCTTTCATTTAAAGGTATCCACATTAAATTTGGATGAAGGGTTTAGACGTTTCAACTCCTTCACATATGCCACCCTGTTTTTAAAGGGTCCAAATGTAATTGGAAAATTGACTCAAAAGCTGTTTTATGGGCAGGTGTGGACAATTACTTCGTTATTTCATTCTCAGTTACGCACATAAAAGGTCTAGAGCTGATTTGAGGTATGGTACTTGCATTTTGAAGATTTTACTGAGCAGTAATCAAGCGGTCAAAGGAGCTCTCCATATAGGATAAACAAGCCATCCTTCATCTACGAAAACAGAAAAAAAAATCTGAGAAATTGTTACATTAGGGGTGGCAAAATCCACAGTTTGGTACATCCTGAGAAAAAAAGAAAGCACTGCTGACCTCAACAATGCAAGAGGACCTGCACGCTTACCGAATACAGCAGTGGTCGAAGAATAATTAACATGGTGAAGAGAAACCCCTTCACAATAGCCGACCAAGTGACCAACACTCTCCAGGATGTAGGCGTATCAATATCCAAATCTATCGTTAAGAGAAGACTGCATGATAGTAAATGCAGAGGGTTCATTGAACGGTGCAAGTGATTCAACCAGAGCTAAGGGATGGGGTACTCGGTCACCGGGGCTGCTGTGTGGGGAGTCACGGATGGTCGGGACCCTGGTGCCCTGGTGATCAATTAGAATAGATGTTGATGTTAATGGTGGGGGTTAAAAGGGGTTATTTACAGGGGATCGTGACACCACCTGTAGTGTCCGGTAAGATGGTACCGGCGCTGCCAGCTGGCCTGCTGAGGTGATAGTTGAGGCAGCAAAGTGTGGTACAGCTCCCCACAGGTGGAGCTTTACCACAGGGCAGCTATTGTAGTGAGACGGTGAGGGAGGACAGTGATGGTAATGGTGGTGCTGCAGTTCTTACCCCTCTGCTGATGATGTTGAGCCCTCCGGGCTGCGGCGGGAAGAATAACAGAAGCCAGTTCAAGATTAACTCTGCTTTACTCGGTACCGGCTGATGGCATAACAAGACACGGTACAGTTTGGTTTACAGGGTGGATGTTGCCAGCTCAGGGTTTCCCCTATGGAGTCTCTAGATGTCCTCTCTTTGTCTTTCAGGGTTTACTTTTCCTTTCTGTCTCTCAATCTTTCCCACCCTTGCAGAGCTCACCCGCCTGTCCTGCAGTCTGTATCTAGTAGGCTTAGCTAGACTTGTACCAGTCCAAATGGGAACAGCAGGAACGCACAAGTTTCCCACCTGACACCGGGATTTAGTCTTCCTTCACTAGTGTAGAATCGTCTTTTGGGCTTGAGGGGTGAGGTACCTTTGTGGGGCTGTCAGCAACCCGGTCCTGTTGGGCCTGCAGCTCGTCGGCTTTGCAGTCAGGGTTGAACTCCTGGCTGCCTCGGCTGTCCGTGTCACCGGTGCTCCCTCAACGTGACCAGCTGGCTCCTACCAGTCCTGGCCCGTTGTCTTCTGTCCTGGGCCCCCACTTAAAGATGGGGCACCCTCCTCTCAGCTGGGCTGCCAGGTCTGACCACTCTGTCTGCCTTCCCAGCACCGTCTGAGGTAAACTATCAACTGTCACTCTTCCTCTATCCTAGGCTCCACCCCCACCCTCCTTGGACCTACCAAGTACTGGTTCCCCCTACTCTAGGTGGTGTGGTCCTAAGTGAGTTTAGAAACAGACTCCATAAGGTTTAAACCCCAAACTAGCAATTTACAAATAATATTACATTTTTATAATAAAGTGCAATACCACTCTGTGGCGCCTAGTCACAGGGGCACCACACAAACCACTCATAAGCCTCAAGAATAAGAAGGCTAGATTGGACTTTGCTAAAAAAAAATCTTAAAAAAACAACATAGTTCTGGAAGAACATTCTTTGGACAGATGAAACCAAGATCAACCTATACCAGAATGATGGAAAGAAAAAAGTATGGCGAAGGCATGGTACAGCTCATGATCCAAAGCATACCACATCATCTGTTGAACACAGTGGAGGCTTCGCCCCGGGTCCCTAGTGTTTATTGATGATGTGACACAGGGCAGAAGCGGCCGGATGAATTCTGGGGTTTTCGGAGACATACTGTGTGCTCAAATCCAGCCAAACTGATTGGTCGGTGTTTCATAATACAGATGGACAAAGACCCAAAACATAAACCCGAAGCAACCCAGGAGTTTATTAAAGCAAAGAAGTGGAATATTCTCGAATGGTCAAGTCATTCCTGATCTCAACCTAATAGAGCCACACTTCACTCATTAAAGACCACAAACCAACAGCAACTGAAAACCGCGGCAGTAAAGGCCCAGAGAGCACTACAAAGGAGGAAACAGCATCTGGTGACGTCCATGAGTTCAAGACTTCAGGCTATCATTGCCAACAAAGGGTTTTCAACCGAGTATTAGAAATTAACATATATATTTAATTTGTCCAATTACTTTTGAGCCCCCAACATGAAGAGATTGAGTTTAAAAAACGCTTTAGTTCCTCATATTTTATGCAATCAGTGAATTAAAGCTGAAAATCTGAACTTAAGCTGCATCTGAATCGTTTTGTCCAATATCCATTGTGGTAATATACAGAACAAAAATGTGAAAAATGTTGTCTCTGTCAAATATTTATGGACTTAACTGTATATATTATTTTTCACCATATATTAATTACGCTTTGTGGTTTTGAAAGATCCCGGAGTATAATTTGGCACATTAAATTAACAAAAAAATTCATTCAATGCAAATCTAATTTTCTGGCCAAATTCAAGAGAATTGCTATATTAGAATTTTGGCCCATTCGCTCATCCATAGTAAGGACTCTACATGTGTTATTATAGACTTTCTTACTAAATGAAGGTTGTTTCTTTAATTTTAGGGACTCTGTATTCTGAAAGACATTATGGAATGATAGTTTGTGAGGACATCCTTGATGAAACACCCGAATGTGATGCCACGACAACGCCAACTTCAGAATGTGTAACCATTGTTTCAGTCATAGACTGTTCAACAACTCAAGACCATACCGGTGACTGTGAAGATATAACGGATGACCCACCAGACTGCAATCCTCCTACAATACCTACAATCACAAGCATCCGACAAATGAACGTTACTGAGAGAACAGATCATACAAGTGGTCTTTCCAGTGTTACCGGTACTGATAGAACAAAAGATCGGGATAACACAACTGGTCAAACAATATTTACCGATAGTAAAACCACATCTCAACTTATAGACAGTAAAACAACGGTAAAACAACATACTCCCATTACACCCACCAATAGTGACAAAACAATGGTCCCTGATTATTCAGGCGAAACACCAGTTATTGACAACCGATCAACAATAAAATATGTTACTCCTACTGAAGCAATTAACAGTTACACAACCTTAGTGATGTATATTTCAAGTACCACAACAAAGAAAATTACAATTGATAATCAGACGACACCTCAACATCGGAGTAATGCAACAATAGTGGTGGAAACTTCAAAGAATCCTACAGGGAAATCCACAATCAATGATGATTGGACAACAATGCAAAACCTCAGTGATACTACAAGAGAACGCCATAGTCTAAGTAGTCTCACAAGGAAAACTACAATCCATGGTAGTCGGACAACATTTAAACACATAGTGATCACACAGTACTGGTGGAATCTCCAAAGAATCTACAGGGAAATCCACAATAGTTGATAGTCGGACAACAACTCAACACCTTAATAATACTACAATACAACATAATACTCTAAGTAGTCACACAAAGGAAACTACAATCCCTGATACACAAAAAACACCTGAGCACATGAGTGATACAACAGTACTGGTGGAATCTCCAAAGAATCCTACAGGTAAAACCACAATCGATGATAATCAGACAACAACTAAACACCTTGGTGATACTACAATAGAAAACCATACTCTAAGTAGTGTTACAAGAAAAACTACAACACCTGAACACATGAGTGATACAACAGTTTTGGAGGAAACTCCAAAGAATTTTACAGGGAAAACGACAATTGAAGATGGTCGGAAGACACCTCAACACATTAGTGATATGACAATAGTGGTGGAAACTCCAATGAATTTTACTGGGAAAACGACAATTGAAGATGGTCGGAAGACACCTCAACACATTAGTGATATGACAATAGTGGTGGAAACTCCAATGAATTTTACTGGGAAAACGACAATTGAAGATGGTCGGAAGACACCTCAACATATTAGTGATACAACAGTAGTCGTGGAAACTCCAAAGAATCCTACAGGTAAAACCACAATCGATGATAGTTGGACAACAACTCAACACCTTAGTAATACTACAACAGAATACCATATTCTAAGTAGTCTCACAAAGGAAACTACAATCCATGACAGTCGAAAAACATCTGAACACATGAGTGGAACAACAGTGGGGGTGGAAACTACAAAAAATCCTACAGGTAAAACCACAACTAATGATAGTCAGACAAAAACTCAACATCTCAGTGTTACTTCCATTGAACATCATACTCAAAGTATTCCAACAAGGAAAACTATAAACTATGATAATTGGACAACACCTGAACACCTGAGTAATACAACAGTAGTGGTGGAATCTCCAAAGAATCCTACAGATAAAACCACATTTGATGAAAGTCGGACAGCACCTCAACATATTAGTGATATGACAATAGTGGTGGAAACCACAATTCTGGATAGTCGGACAACAACTCAACACCTCCGGAATGCTACAATAGAACACCATACTCTGAGTAGTCTCACAAAGAAAACTACAATCCATGATAGTCAAAAAACACCTGAACACATGAGTGGTACAACAGTGGTGGTGGAAACTCCAAAGAATCCTACAGGGAAAACCACAATTGATTATAGTTGGACAGCAACTCAACACCTCAGTGATAATACAATATCACTGCATACCCCAGGTAGCTTTACAGGGAAAACTACAACTGATGATAGTCGGACAACACCTGAACACATGAGTGACGATACAATGGTGCTGAATAGTCCTACCAGAAGAGTGCCAATTGATAACTATTTGACAACGCCTAAACTCCTGAGTGCCATTACGATAGTACTGCACAGTACAAGTAGTCCTACAGGGAACACAGCAATCAATGACAACTGAGCACCTGATTGATACTTCAGTGGTGAATAATACAAAGAGTCCTGTAGCTAAAACAATCAAGAACAGTCAGACAACACCTGAACTTAGCAAGTCTTTCCACTGTTACACAAATTACTCATAAGGCTACATTCACACACTGCGTTTTTGACGCGTTTTTACAGATCCATTTTGCATTAAAAATGCATCAACATCTGTGTTGAACAGCAAAGTCAATGGATTTTCAAGATTTGCTATTGAGACACAACATTTCTTATGGATCTGCCTTTGCAGTAGAAAATGGATCCAAAAAAGAACGAGCAAGTCACATTGTGTGGCTTTTTTCCCCTGGGGTTCCTCCAACTGGCTCCATTATATAGAAAAAAAAAGCTGCAGTAACGGATTGGTATTCACACAATCCACTATTGCACCAAGCCAAAAACGGAGAACTCACAAGATGTGATGTCATACGGAAGCAGGAACAGGTTAAACAGTAAAACAGGAACTGGATATTCCACCATTTTGGATTTTTCTGTTCCTGTTCCCTTGTTAGATAAATGTGTATATATATATATATATATATATATATATATATGTGTGTGTGTGTGTGCGTGTGTGTTTGGGGTGTATAGGGCATAAAATAAAGAACTTACTCACCTATCCTTGAGTGTCTCGGGATTCGAGAGGTGAAGCCCGATCCCAAGATCAGCTGAGAGAATCCGGCAGTGGAGAGCCGATCAGCTGTTTCTGGCTTGGTGTCAGCTGCCAAAAAAAGCTGACATCAACCCCTTTACTACCCAGTCTGCCACCGCTACACAGCAGCTGGGAAGAGCGGGGTAACTGCCAGTTTTGGGGTCTCTCTTGGAGGCGTAAATTCTGGGGTGGCTGCTGGCTGTGATTTTTGGTGTGGGGGGCCCAGACCGCTTCAGCCTTACAACACTGAGAATTCCAGCGTGCCTGGGTTACCTTGGCTGGCAATAGAAAATATGGTGAAGCTCACGCCAATTTTTTTTAGTTATCTTTTTAGATAACAAAAAAAAATATCTCCCCTGAGAAGAAAGGAAATGCCATAAAGGACCCTCTTTTTTCTCAACTATCTTTATGACTGTCTTTTTAAGTGCACAATGCCTCAAAAAATACATCAAAAATGCATCACAAACGCATTGCGCTTTTTTACACCTGGATCCAGTTTTGCTGCTGAAAATTTAGCAAAAACGGATCCTCAAAAAATGCAGCAAAAATACTCAGTGTGAATGTAGCCCTAAGACTGTAAAAAAATACTGGGGGTACAGAAGTTGTGCATTCTACAAACAGCCATACCTACAGAAAAAACAATCATCGATAATTAGACAATACCACTGGTCTGACAAAAATCTCACCTAATCAGGCTTTAGGGATAACACAAGATAAGATACTATCTAAAGGAGATACAGATACTACCAATTACAATAACAACCATACCAAAATTGCGCAGTTTTTTTTTTATTAAAAATTTGAGGTTAAAAAAATCCTGAATTATGTAAACAAAAAAAAAAAATTGGTTGGAAATTTTATTTTTTATTTTTCCATCTCTGGAAATATGAGAGCAATTTTTGCATTACAGCATTTTTTTATTGCATTTATCGCAAAGGTTTAACAATTTAGTCATACAATTTTATTTATTTAATTTTCATTGAGAAAAGGGTGTAATTCAAACTTTAAAATTTTTTAAAATATTTTTAAAAAATTTATTTTTTTCACTGCATTTTACAAAATGGGGGGACTAGAACCGACGTTTGTTTAAAGGGATCCTGTCACCCCCAAACCACCTCCTAAGCTATTAAAAGCTGTCCCTAGAGCATAGTAACACTTACCCTACACTCCTTTTTGCTCCTAAATGCATATATTGAAACTGAAGATACACGTTATTAAAGTACCTCATTAGTGGTGTTAATGAGTGACTATGGTATTCATAGTCACCCAGCCAGGCTGTCCCTCTTCCTAATATCATGTCTGAATAGGCGTGATCTTCATCACACATTCAAATGCGCGCCTCCCTGCGCGCCTCCCCGCTCTCCTCTCGGCCTGGCGTTGCTGTATGCGGCTGTATGACGCGATTCGCGTCATTTCCGGCTCGGGTGTAAATACGTCACCCGGAGCCGGAAATGACGCGAATCGCGTCATACAGCCATATACAGCAACGCCAGGCCGAGAGGAGAGCGGGGAGGCGCGCAGGGAGGCGCGCATTTGAATGTGTGATGAAGATCACGCCTATTCAGGCGTGATATTATGAAGAGGGACAGCCTGGCTGGGTGACTATGAATACCATAGTCATTCATTAACATCACTAATGAGGTACTTTAATAACGTGTATCTTCAGTTTCAATATATGCATTTAGGAGCTAAAAGGAGTGTAGGGTAAGTGTTACTATGCTCTAGGGACAGCTTTTAATAGCTTAGGAGGTGGTTTGGGGGTGACAGGATCCCTTTAACCTGTACTGCAATGCTACAATATTGCTGTATATAGTGAAATTAACAATCTCCTTTGAAGCCAATGGATTTCAAAGCAGTAAAAGATGGCGGCACTGGCATCCCAGGATAGCGCCACTAGAATGCTATTGTTAGAGGGCTAAATGTCTGCAAACTGCACTAGCTTTTAGAAGCAGTAGTTTAGTAAAACACAGCTGGCACCTGCTGTGTATGGCTCTGACTCAGCTCTCTAGGCCGCTCCATGCACTAGTACCCGAAATCTGGTGGATATCAGGAATGAGTTAAAGCTCTTGGGTGCCCAATTTAATATCTTTAGCTAGTACCCCCATCTATCAGTGCTGTCACATCCCCAGAGTCTGCTCCTGTGACTTCTGCTTCTGCCACCAGGTGCCGATGTGTTTACTCTGAAGGTGGGGCTGGTGATATAGTAGTCTGGTTGTGTGGAAGTGTTGTATGGCTGCTCAGCTGCGGTCATTAACTCTGACCTCAGCCTATTAGGAAATACTGCAGTCTATTTAAATCCTTTGTGTGCTGGTTGCCAGATATATTCGCTGGTTCACTTGTTATTATCATGCTTTGTATTATCGATTTTCTGGATTGACCTCTGCCTGATTTTCTACTATTTTCCAGCTTAACAATTTTGTACTTTTCTCACCTCTCGGCTTTGACCCTGCTTGGTGACTTTTCTATTCATGGACTACAACCCATTTATAGGTAGAAACCCCTTGAACCTTGCAATAAAGCCAGCAACCTGTATAGGGGTTAATGGGTGTCTGGGTAACTTGGGGTTCTGCCTGACATGGCTGTTTGCATTTAGTCTGTCTGGGATTCCCCTTTTTACTTTAAACTCGGACAGATGTTACAAGTGCCAATTATAATTCTGGTGTTAACTATGTGGAAGAGGGGTCTTTGGGCTCCTTACTTCACCAGGGCTTGGTTACAACCGCTAGTCTGCTACTACTAGAAATGTTCTCTTTCACCCTGAACCTTTTAAAGCGGATGATTTTGCTTTAGTGCTAAAACTAAAGATTCAGCCGTGAAAAAAAGCGGTGTTTTTTTTCGCGGCCGCATCTGATGCAACTGCCGAAACCACACTTGCTGCGTCTGCCGCACACTTACCGCAAGCCCCATAGACAATGGATGGGGCTTGCCGCAACTGTGCCACAAGTGCAGCCATTAGGCGGAAAATGCGGCAGATGCAGTTTTTTGACCAGATCTGCCTCATTTTTTCAAAAACGCCAGTGTGACAGCAGCCTTAGGAGGATATCTGTTTGTGCAGGTAACTATTATTGTGCAGAATTATTAAGCAACTTAATAAAAAACAAATATATTCTAATTAATTTTCACCAGGTAAACCAATATAACTGCACAAAATTTAGAAATAAACATTTCTGACATGCAAAACCAAAACCAAAAAAATTTGTGACCAATATCGCCCCCTTTCTGTATGATGACACTCAGCAGCCTCCATCCATAGATTCTGTCAGTTGCTTGATCTGTTTACCATCCACATTGCGTGCAGCAGCCACCACAGCCGCCCAGACACTGTCCCCAGAGGTGTACTGTTTTCCCTCCCAAACACTGTTCCCAGAGGTGTACTGTTTTCCCTCCCTGTAGATATCACATTTTAGGAGGGACCACAGGTTCTCTATGGGGTTCACATCATGTGAACAAGGGGGCCATGTCATTATTTTTTCTTCTTTTAGACCTTTACTAGCCAGCCACGCTGTGGAGTAGTTGGATGCATGTGATGGAGCATTGTCCTGCATGAAAATCATATTTTTCTTGAACGATATCTACCGACTTCTTCCTGTACCACTGCTTGAAGAAGTTGTCTTCCACAAACTGGCAGTAGGTCCGGGAATTGAGCTTCACTCCATCCTCAACCCGAAAAGGTCCCACAACTTAATGTTTGATGATCCCAGCCCATACCAGTACCCCACCTCCACCTTGCTGGCGTCTGAGTCGGAGTGGAGCTCTCTGCCCTTTACTGATCCAGCCACTGACCCATCCATCTGCCCACCAAGAGTCACTCTCATTTCATCAGTCCATAAAACCTTTGAAAAATCAGTCTTAAGATATTTCTTGGCTCAGTCTTGACGTTTTATCTTATGTTTCTTGTTCAGAGTTGGTGGTTTTTGAGCCTTCCTTACCTTGGCCATGTCCCTGAGTATGGCACACCTTGTGCTTTTTGATACTCCAGTAATGTTGTAGCTCTGAAATGTGGCAAAACTGGTGGCAAATGGCATCTTGGCAGCTTCACGCTTGATTTTCCTCAATTCATGGGCAGTTATTTTGCGCCTTTTTTCTCCTCACGCTTCTTGCGACCCTGTTGGCTATTTGCCATGAAACACTTGATTGTTCGGTGATCACACTTCAAACGTTTGGCAATTTCAAGACTGCTGCATCCCTCTGCAAGACATCTCACAATTGTGGAATTTTTAGAGACCGTCTAATTATTATTATTATTATTATTATTTATTTATATAGCGCCATTGGGTTCCATGGCGCTTTACATGAGGATGAGGGAGACAAGAACAAGTACACTAAATCTAGGCGATCAGGACGTACAGGTACAGGAGGGGCAGGGACCCTGTCCACGAGGGCTCACAGTCTATGAGGGGTGGGTAAGGATACAGTAGGATGGGGGAATGTCATGTATGGGGCGTTCGCCTGGGTCTCATGGCAGGTTGTAGGCTTGACGGAACAGGTGAGTCTTCAGGTGACACTTGAAGTTACTCAGGGTAGGAGAGTGTCTGACGTGTTCGGGTAGGGAGTTCCAGAGTAAGGCAGATGCCCGGGAGAAGTCCTGGACTCGGTTGTGTGAAGAGGTGATGAGGGGGGAGCAGAGGAGGAGTTCTTGGGAGGAGCGGAGGTTGCGTGAGGGTAGGTATCGGGAGACCAGGTCGGAGATGTATGGTGGGGCCAGGTTGTGTATGGCTTTGTAGGTCATGGTTAGTGTTTTGAATTGGGATCTCTTGGAGACGGGGAGCCAGTGAAGGGCTTGGCAGAGGGGGGAGACAGGGGAGTAGCGGGAGGACATATAGATGAGTCGGGCAGCGGAGTTGAGGATAGACTGGAGAGGTGTGAGGGAGTTAGCCGGGAGGCCATTGAGAAGGAGGTTGCAGTAGTCAAGGCGGGAGATGATAAGAGCATGGATGAGTGTTTTAGCGGTGTCGTGGGTGAGGAAGGAGCGGATCCGTGAGATGTTCTTGAGCTGGAGCCGGAGGGATGTGGTGAGGGCCTCGATGTGGGGTTTGAAGGATAGGGAGGAGTCAAGGATTACCCCGAGGCACTTGGCTTGGGGGACTGGGGAGAGGGCGCAGTCGTTGATGCAGATGGATAGGTTGGGAGGTGGGGTGGAATTTCTTGGGGGGAAGACTATGAATTCAGTTTTGTCCATGTTGAGTTTAAGGAAGCGAGCAGAGAAGAAGGATGAGATGGCGGAAAGGCATTGAGGGATTTTCGAGAGTAGGGAGGTGATGTCAGGGCCGGACAGGTAGATTTGGGTGTCATCGGCGTAGAGGTGGTACTGGAGGCCATGGGACTCGATGAGTTGCCCTAGGCCGAGAGTGTAAATGGAGAAAAGTAGGGGTCCCAGGACGGAACCTTGGGGGACTCCGACAGAAAGGGGGTAGGGTGAGGAGGAGGTGTGGGAGTGGGAGACGCTGAAGGTCCGATCTGCTAGGTATGAGGAGATCCAGGAGAGGGCAAGGTGGGTGATGCCAAGGGATTCCAGGATCCGGAGAAGAAGGGAGTGGTCAACCGTGTCGAAGGCGGCAGACAGGTCAAGGAGTAGCAGGATGGAGTAGTGGTGTTTGTTCTTGGCGGTCAGTAGGTCGTTGGTGACTTTGGTCAGGGCTGTTTCGGTGGAATGGAGGGGTCGAAAGCCGGACTGTAGGCGGTCGAAGTGGGAGCACGAGGAGAGGTGAGAGGACAGTTCGGAGTGGACGTGTTGTTCAAGTAGCTTAGAGGCGAATGGGAGAAGAGATATGGGGCGATAGTTAGAGACAGAGGTAGGGTCAAGTGAGGGTTTTTTTAGGATGGGCGTGATTAGGGCGTGTTTGGAGGCCGAGGGGAAGGTACCAGTGCGAAGTGAAAGGTTAAAGAGGTGGGTGAGGGCTGGGATGAAAATGGAGGTGTGGTTGGGAATGAGGTGGGATGGGAGTGGGTCGTGGGCGCTGGTGGTGAGGTGTGATTTTGACAGGAGGGAGGAAAGTTGGTCTTCAGTTATGGGGGGGAAGTGGCTGATGGAGGAGGAGGGCAGTGTAGGTGGGAAGGGGAGTTGTGGGGATAGTGGACTGAAGCTGCTTCTGATCTTGTCGATCTTCTCCTTGAAGAAGGTCGCAAAGTCTTCAGCAGAGATGAGGGGAGAAGGGGGAGGAGCAGGTGTGGCGAAGTAAGGAGTTGAAAGTTTTGAAGAGCTGTTTGGGGTTGCGGGACAGAGAGGTTATAAGGGATGAGAAGAACACTTGCTTGGCTGTAGCGAGTGCCGTCTTGAAGTCAGTGATGGATTGCTTGAACAGAGCAAAGTGCTCGGGGGTGTGAGACTTTTTCCATCTCCTCTCGGCGACTCTGGACGCCCGTCTCAGGTTTTTAGTGAGGGTGGTGTGCCAGGGTTGCCTGTTAATGCGTGGAGCATGGAGAGTGAGGGGGGCGGCTAGGTCGAGAGCGTTCATTATGGTGGTGTTGTATAGGGTGGTGGCAATGTCAATGTCGTCAGCGCAGAGTAGGTCGGTGAGAGGGAGGAGTGATTCAGAGAATAAAGGAAGATCAAGATCTTTTAGGTTTCGGCGAGGGTGATCAAGTTTGCGGAGAGGGGGTAGTGTGGCAGGGGAGGAGAGGGCGGAGAAGGTCAAGAGATGGTGGTCGGACAGTGTGAGTACTGAGGTTGTGAGGTTAGAGAGGGAGCAAAGGCGGGTAAAGATGAGGTCAAGCGTGTGGCCTTGTTCGTGGGTGGGAGAGGAGGACCATTGGGAGAGCCCTAGGGAAGTGGTCAAGGAAAGAAGGTTGGAGGCGGCTGGGCGGGGAGTGTCAATGGGATATTGAAGTCGCCCATGATGATGGAGGGGATGTCAGTGGAGAGGAAGTGAAGTAGCCAGGTGGTGAAGTGGTCAAGGAAGGAGGCGGTGGGTCCGGGGGGGCGGTAGATGATGGCTATTTGGAGGTTGCAGGGGGAGAAGATTCGGACTGAGTGGGCTTCGAAGGAGGGGACAGTGACGGATGGGGGCTGGGGGATGGGGCTGAAGGTGCAGGAGTTGGACAGCAGTATGCCGACTCCACCGCCGTGCTTGCCAGAGGGACGGGAGGTGTGGGACAGGCTGAGGCCGCCGTAGGATAGTGCGGCAGGGGAGGCCGTGTCGGAGGGGGTGAGCCAGGTCTCGGTGAGGCCAAGGAATGACAGTTTCCTGGAGATAAAGAGATCATGGATGTCGGGGAGTTTGTTGCACACTGAGCGGGCATTCCAGAGTGCGCCGGGTAGAGCGGTAGGTGGGGCCTGGGTTGGGGGAATGGGTCTGATGTTGGTGGGGTTGCGAGAGCTAGTGGTCATGAGGTTGCGAGGGTTGGTGGTGGGTCGCGGGATGAAGGTTGTTGTGGGGATGTTGCGGGGGGGGCCGGGATTGGGGGAGATGTCACCGGCAAGGAGGAGGAGTAGGCCGAGGGTTAGCAGGTGGGAGCATGAGAGCTTGCGAGGCGGGCGTGCTTGTTTGGTGATTGAGGATTGAAAGTGAATGAAAAGGTCGGTAAAGTGGGTGAGGTGGTTCGGCAGGATGGAGGGTGAGAGCAGTATTTTGTTGCTGGGAGGGGGGATAAGTGGGGGTAGTAGGAAGTGGAGAAGGATGGGAGTGAGAGTGAGGAGTAGCGGGAACATTGCATACGGAGAACAGGGAGTGAGTGTGGCAGCAGGGGTCAGTCCGGGGTGGGATGCCACCAAGGTATGAGCTATAGTCCAGGGGAGATGTGGATGGGGATGAGATCTAGCAGTCCTGGACAGGATGGTGGAGCCGAGGACAAGGTGGTGCAGCCAGTATGGGGAGAAATAGTAGTCAAGAGGAGGTCAGATGGCTGGGGAGGGAGGGTGGACTGATGACTAGTTCCTTACTTGTGGAAGGGATTGCAGGAGTTAATATGAGATGAAGTAGTAAGGGTGGTAGAGATTAGAAGGGAAACATTGTGGGGGATTTATATTTCTTTACCTGCCAGTCTTTTCCAGTCCATTTCTAGTCTATTTCTAAGTATTGTACTTAGAAAATGTACTTTGAAAGATGTAGTTTGGAAGATGCATAGATCAGACTAAGTCTGGATCAGACTTATGCATCATCATATATCTGTAGCTGAATAGGATTCAGGTGTTGATTGCTGCCTGGGTGTGGATGGAGTGACTGGATGATGGGGGTTACACAGAGGTAATAAAACATGGGAAGGGGCTGGAGAACTATCTCTAGGTCATGCTACACTGATCATGAGGAATGGTGAAAAGCAGACACATGAAAGGTAAGAAAGTATCAACATATATAGATATTATAAGCACAGTATCTAAGCAGAGAGATTTGCAAAGCTGGATAGATGGGTGGAAGTTCACAGAGCGTACCTAACACACATTATAAGCACAGTATCTAAGCAGAGAGATTTGCAAAGCTGGATAGATGGGTGGAAGTTCACAGAGCGTACCTAACACACATTATAAGCACAGTATCTAAGCAGAGAGATTTGCAAAGCTGGATAGATGGGTGGAAGTTCACAGAGCGTACCTAACACACATTATAAGCACAGTATCTAAGCAGAGAGATTTGCAAAGCTGGATAGATGGGTGGAAGTTCACAGAGCGTACCTAACACACATTATAAGCACAGTATCTAAGCAGAGAGATTTGCAAAGCTGGATAGATGGGTGGAAGTTCACAGAGCGTACCTAACACACATTATAAGCACAGTATCTAAGCAGAGAGATTTCTCTTCTGACCCATTTTGCCTAAGGAAAGACATTTGCCTAATAATTAAGCACACCTTATATAGGGTGTTGATGTCATTACACCACACCCCTCCTCATTACAGAGATGCACATCACCTGATTTACTTAATTGGTAGTTGGCTCTCAGCCTATACAGCTTGGAGTAGGACAACATGGATAAAAAGTCATTTGCCTAATAATCCTGCACTCAGTGTAATAATAATCATTGATGACACTTTACCAGGATTTCTCATTCTTCCAGAGCCTTGTGATGAGACGATATGTCCATGTCCTATGTACTTCTATGGAAAAAACTGTGGCTTTATCTACAGTGAAATCATTCTAGGTAAGTGGAAATGGAGTACGGCTTATTTTTATTTTTTATTTCTGACTTTGGTAAGAATGTGGCTAATTTATAGCCGAATAGCTTAAGACTACACTTGATTTCTATTCAGATAACTATTATCCATAGGTGGTAGGGATGGATGAACCTGAACTGTAAAGTTCAGGGTCTGTACCGAACACCTAGTGTTTGGGCAAAGACCTTGAATGCAGACTTCCCTGTAAAAATAAACAAAATAGTGATTATACATCAGCTTTAAACTTACCGTGTCTTATACTTCCGGGGCTGCTCAATAACTTCCGGGTAATTCACTGGTAAAGGGGCACAATAGCCAATCACAGACGCTATGTAAAAGAGAAAAGACATGGCGGTGTGCTCCTAGGTGATATTTGGTGGTGTAGTTTGGAGGGGGAAGGGGGTTTGTGGTGCACTAATCTTGTGGGGTGGTGCACCCTTGCGCATCCCTGGTGGATGCCCTCGACGTGTATTGTACACTGCGCCATTGCCCGGACTGCAGGATCACGTAAATGGATCACATGTTCTGATGACGGTACATAAGGTCCTTTCCCATCGGAGACCCTGAGGTTAGACTCTCGTGCAGCACCACCTGCTGACCCTCAAGACAGAAGGAGAAACAATCCAAGCATAAGAAGCAAAGCAGTATTGTATGCGCCGGGGAGGAAATAGGCAGTATTGGGTGATTCTTAAGTATTTCTTCTTTATTTAGTATGTCACTTCAGCAGCCAATCACAGACTCTGTGACAATATCTGTGATTGGAGGTTGCACCTCTCACTAGTGAATAATCCGGAAATTAATAAGCGGCCCCGGAAGTACAAGTGCATGGGGACAGTAAGTATGAGCTGATGTTTAATCACTATTAAGGTTCTTTTTACAGCCCCCACCCCCATCAAATAAATTTAAAGTCCAGGTTCAGGGTTCGGACTCAAGTTCGCGTTGAAAAGTTCAGTTGTATCCGCCAAACTCAAACATGGGTTCGCCCATCACTATGGGTCATATAGTCTCCAACCATATAGATATATGAAGAGCAAAGTAGAAAAGACCTTGGACCAAAAAATCCTACTTTCTTATTATTTTTCCACTTTCTTCCCTTTTTGCAGATTTGGTCATTGCTAAAGTGGAAATTTCCATCCATGTGCAGAATGATGAATATAACTCCTCCCTGAATAATCCTTCATCTTCACAATATCAATTGTTCCATGACAGATTTCAGAACGAGGTACAATCTCCATGTATTGTGTTGTGTGATGTTGAGAAATCAGGCATGGCTTAGGAGAATTGAACTGTCTTGGAGAAAAGGGAAGAGTCATCAATATGCAGTCAAATTTTACCAAAATTTTGCCTAGCTGACCAAGTGAAATAGAACTAGACAAATATATTACCAAGAGTGTAACATAATGAATGAAGTGGTTGTATTCACATCTAAACCTTGAAATCTAGACAGGCTCAAAAACTCTCTTTGGCCCTTATGAGAACTCCATAGTATTAAATCAGTGTTTGTTAAAGGGAACCAACCAGCAGGATCTAAGGCTATAAAGTGAAACCAGTGTCTTACAGACACTGGAATACTGAGTGCAATCATACCTTTACTTGAATGATTCCATGTTTGATTGCAGAGAAAAGTGTCATGAAACTATTGGAAAACAGGGCAGCAGATGATTGATGTGTGCAGCACTGGGTCACTACTTGGAGTTGTTGCTTTTTTTATTCCTTCCCTGTGGGCATGCCTTTTGGCTGTAAGCCAAACCCTCCCCCTTCCCATTCATCTGTACTTTCAGTTTTGTCAGGTAGCCTGTGGCTGGAGTATAGTGACAGTGCGCAGGAGACAGAAAATGAAAGTAGAGATAAGAGAGAGGAGGAGGGGGTTTGGCTTACAGCCAAAAGGCATGTCCACAGGGGAGGGAAAATAACAACCCCAAATAGTGACACAGCGCTGCACACATCAATCACCGGCTGTCTTGTTTTCCAGGAGTTTTATGACACTTTTCTCTGTAATCAAACATGGAATCATTAAAGGTATGATAAGTAAATAAGTAAAGGTATGATAGCATTCAGTATCCCAGAGTATATAAGGAACTGGCTTCACTTTATAGCTCTTAATCCTGCTGGTTGGTTCCCTTTAAGGGCCCTGTTAAAAGCTTTGAGCTACGCAAATGGATAGAATAACTCACAGTGAGTAGAGATCGTAAGCATAGAACCGATGCACCAAGGTGAGCTTATGGAGAAGACAATCACAGGCTTTGTGGTTGGGTTTTGATGGCTGGTCCACCCCTGGTTGAAGGATTTTAATAAACTTTATATTTAATTTATTTTATTTCTGTTATTTAGATGAAGTCTATTTATGAGAGGACCCTTCCGCAGTTCCAGGAGATAAGAGTTGTATCATTCAGGTGTGTTTATAGTATTTGGCTTGATGTTATTAGTATTATTATTTATAGAACATCAACATCATTAATTCCATGGTGCTATACACGAGGAGGGGTTACATAAATTAATACAGATATAGGTTACAGTGAATAAATGAACAATGACAGACTGGTACAGAAGGGAGAGGACCCTGCCCTCACTAGCTTACATTCTATAGGAGAAAGGGGAGGAGACAGTAGGTTGGTGCAACTCCGGTGGTGGTGAGATGGCTGCTGTGGGGGTGGTGGTGGTGAGGCAGCAGCTGCGATGGTAGTGGTGGAGTGCCAGATCCAGTGGTGGTGAGGTGGCCTCTTGGTGGTGGTGAGGTGGCCTCTCTGTTGGTGGTAGTGAGGCGGCTGCGCGGGGGTGGTGGTGGTGAATTGGCCTCTCCAGTGTTGGTGGTGAGGTGGCTCTCCGGTGGTGGTGGTGGTGGAGTGCGAGCTCTGGTAGTGTTGGTGGAGAAGTGGACTCTGTGCTGGTGGTAATGGGGGTGAGGTGAGCGCTCCAGTAGTGGTGGCGGTGGAGGAGCGCCAGCTCCGGTGGTGGTGAGGTGGCCTCTCTGATGGTGGTGTTGGAACGCCAGATCTGGTAGCAGTTGGGCCATTGCAGGCTGTAACCTTTCCTGAAAGGATGGGATTTCAAGTTCCATCTGAACCACCTTGTCATTTTCTTTACTTTCTGAGAACCCTTAGTGGTGGTTGCAGTATCAATGGTTGAAAGCTATGAAAAGTGACTTCATCTTCTATATTTCTACCAGACAGGGCAGTATAATCGTGGACCATGAGGTTCTGATAAAGGTGAACTATGGAAACTACATGGAAGAAACACGACAGGCAGTAAGTCAACTGCGAGCCACCTTGAGTCAACTGCATTGCTCGTCTAATAGTACAGGTAACAATGTGAGGATTATATGATATTTGTTCTGTATACACAGGTTTTCAGTAGATATTTTATTCACCAAATGGCACTGAATTGATGTGATTTTGACTGTTGGAGCGGCTTTTCCTTATCCATCTATCTAAGGGCCCTTTCACATCAGCGGTATTTTCAAATCGCGGCAGATGCGGTGAAAAAAAACGCATCTGCCGCGATTACCACATAACCGCGACACTTGCGGCACACTTGCGGCAAGCCCCATGCAATGTCTATGGGGCTTGCGGTAAGGGTGCGGCAGGTGCAGCAAGTGCGGTTTCGGCACTTGCGGCAGGTGCGGCCGCGAAAAAAAACGTGGCTGACAGCATTTTTTTTCGCGGCCGCACCTGCCGCAAGTGCCGAAACCGCACTTGCCGCACCCTTACCGCAAGCCCCATAGACATTGCATGGGGCTTGCCGCAAGTGTGCCGCAAGTGTCGCGGTTATGCGGTAATCGCGGCAGATGCGTTTTTTTCACCGCATCTGCCGCGATTTGAAAATACCGCTGATGTGAAAGGGCCCTTATATATAAAGCAGAGTGTTTGTATATGTGTATATGTGTGTTTGTGTGGGCTATAGCCCTGCTCCTTCATATCCCCACCCCTCCACAGAGCCCGCCCCTCCACATAGCCCCACCTCTCCACATAGCCCCACCTCTCCACAGAGCCCGCCCCTCCACATAGCCCCACCTCTCCACATAGCCCCACCTTTTCATAGCTCTGCCTCCTTTATATTTGCAAATCCACAACGCAAATCCAAGTAGAACTCAGGAGACACAAATACCGCACAAATACAGAGACATGTGCAATGGCCGCAAGGGCCTGGAATACTCAGTAGCCGGGCCGGCAATCTTTCAGGGAGGTCATGGTGGCAGTGGCTCAGCCCTGAGCAGATGAAGGGGAATTTACAGGGCATTATAATGTCTTTATGTGACTCCACCTGTGGTGCCTGATCAAGGTTGACCAGAGCTGCTTAGATGAGCCCTCAGGGGGATAATTGTAGTGGCAGCCGGGATGGTAATGCTCCCCATATGTGGAGCGGGCCCCTGGGGTTTAATGCAAGTCTTTCGGAATCATGGTGGTGGTAGTTATGGCGCGGGAGGTGGCAACGAGGGCACAAGGGTGCAGTTCCTTTACCTTTACAGAATAAACGTTGCGCAGTCCGGGGGCACTGGTTACCAGGTCGAGGAGGGTCCGGTCAGCCTAAAAGCAATCAGATTCCACTTCACCAGGTGGGTTTGGATGCCTGCCTGCTGCGCTTCTCAGTTTAGGGCCCAGCTGCCTGTGAGCTATTCTGTTGCCCTGTCTTTTCCCTCTCTCTTGCTCTCGCTCCCGACTGGCAGACAGCACAAACTTATAACGGACACTACCGTGTTGATTGCAGCTACGGGGTCTTGTTAAACTGTTGTACCACTGGGTCTCCACATGCAGCAAGGAAACTTGCAGTCTCCTGTCCTCCAGATTCTGTTGCCGGGACATGCAATGTCAAAACAACCTAGGACTCTGGCATCCTTCGTTGCGCTGCCTGGGGTGAGCTCATCAACTGCTCCGCTCCCCAGGACCTTCTCCTTCTTACTCCTCGTCTTCTAGTCTACTTGTCTGCTCCCTCTCCCTTCCCACACTTTCTCTACACTCCTCCTAACCCCTCCCCTTGACAGAAACAGGGCAGCTCCCTTGAACTCGGGTGCAGAGCTCCCCCTTCTGGCAAAGGATTGGGTTTGGTGTGTGCATGTGAGGGGTTATCTAGCATGGGGATCTCCTTCTGCTTCCAAGCATTCCAAGGCAATACCACTGTGGCAACCGGACGATAGGGGCGCCACACATGACTCGGAAGGTTATAGGTTAATATTCTATTGTGCAAAATATTAATTCTAATAATCACAGTTAATTACCATCCTGGGCAACCAGGCCGCTCACTGCCCCCAGTATACAGCAGGAGGCTGCACACAGCCCCCAGTATAAAGCAGGAGGCCGCACACAGCCCCCAGTATAAAGCAGGAGGCCACACACAGCCTCCAGTATACAGCAGGAGGCAGCACACAGCCCCCAGTGTCTAGCAGGAGACCGTACACAGCCCCCAGTATAAAGCAGGAGGCCACACACGGCCCCCAGTATAAAGCAGGAGGCTGCACACAGACCCCAGTATAGAGCAAGTGACCACACACAGCCCCCAAAATACAGCAAGAGACCGCACACAACCCCCAGTATACAGCAGGAGGTCGCACACAGCCCCAAGTATACAGCAGGAGGCAGCACACAGCCCCCAGTATACAGCAGGAGGCAACACACATGCCCCAGTATACAGCTGGAGGCAGCACACAGCCCCCAGTATACAGCTGGAGGCCACACACAAACCCCAGTACACAGCAGGAGGAAGCACAGAGCCTCGGTATACAGCAGGAGATCACACACAGCCCCCAGTATACAGCAGGAGGAAGAACAAAGCCCCAGTATACAGCAGGAGGCCACATACAGTCCCCAGTACACCGCAGGAGCCCACATACTGCCCCCAGTATACAACAGGAGGCCGAACACAGCCAATATACAGCAGAAAACAGCACACAGCCCCCAGTATAAAGCAGGAGGCCGCACACGGCCCCAGTATAAAGCAGGAGACTGCTCACAGACCCCAGTATAGAGCAAGAGGCTGCCCACAGCCCCCAGAGTACAGCATGAGACCGCACACAACCCCCTGTATACAGCAGGAGGTTGCCCACAGCCCCCAGTATACAGCAGGAGGCCACACACAGCCCCAGTATACAGCTGGAGGCAGCACACAGCCCCAGTATACAGCTGGAGGCAGCACACAGCCCCCAGTATACAGCAGGAGGCCACACACAGCCCCAGTATACAGCAGGAGGTAGAACACAACCCCCAGTACACAGCAGGAAGAAGCACACAGCCCCAGTATACAGCAGGAGGAAGCACAAAGCCCCCAGTATACAGCAGGAGGCAACATACAGTCCCCAGTATACAGCAGGAGCCCACATACTGTCCCTAGTATACAGTAGGAGGCTGCACACAGCCCCCAGTATACAGCAGCAGGCAGCACACAGCCCCCAGTATAAAGAAGGAGGCAGAACACAGCCCCCAGTATATAGCAGGAGGTAGCACATAGCCCCAAGTATACAGCAGGAGGCAGCACACAGCCCCCAGTGTATAGCAGGAGGCAGCACACAGCCCCCAGTATAAAGCAGGAGGCCACACACAGCCCCCAGTATAAAGCAGGAGGCCACACACAGCCCCAGTATATAGCAGGAGGCAGCATACAACCCCCAGTATACAGCAAGAGGCCACACACAGCCCCCAGTATATAGCAGGAGGCAGCACACTGCCCCGAGTATACAGCAGGAGGCTGCACACAGACCCCAGTATAAAGAAGGTGGTCTATTTATTATGCCCGGGCAATGTCAGACTCTTCAGCTAGTTTATTATAGTCTACACGAGTCCTCAACAATGTATTTACAACACTAAGAAGGAAAATTCATGGAATTATCAAAATCACAGGATTGAAAGACATGTTAATGATGTGCAAATTATGAAAAAACTAGATGGGGCCCCGATGCTATCACATCGGGAGGGTGGTGACATCATGATGGGGGCAGGCTTTGTGGCACTGGGTGCAGTGGCTGTCTCTTCCCCCCCCCTCTCTACTTCTGTGTGCTCTGTCCTCAGTCCGCTCTCTCCTCCCTGTGTGTTGTATCACAACCGGGTGTACACTATATACACATATGTAGATGGAGCATCGGGAGGGTGATGATGTCACAATAGGGCCAGGGTCTGTGGTGTGGGAGGCAGCAGCCATCTCTCCCTCATGTGGACTCTCTCTCCCGCCTGAGTGCTATGATGTCAAAATACCCCACTCTGGTGTCAAAATAGCCCGTTTTGATGTCATGATTCCCCACTGTTCATTGTTGGATAGTTTATGGATGATACCTCAGCCTCCCCTGTCCTTGCCCATATTACTGGATGATACCTCAGCCCTCCCCTGTCCTTGCCCATATTACTGGATGATACCCCAGCCCTCCCCTGTCCCTGCCCATATTACTGGATGATACCTCAGCCCTCCCCTGTCCTTGCCCATATTACTGGATGATACCTCAGCCTTCCTCTGTCCCTGCCCATATTACTGGATGATACCTCAGCCCTCCCCTGTCCTGCCCATATTACTGGATGATACCCAGCCCTCCCCTGTCCCTGCCCATATTACTGGATGATACCTCAGCCCTCCCCTGTCCTGCCATATTACTGGATGATACCTCAGCCTCCTCTGTCCCTGCCCATATTACTGGATGATACCTCAGCCCTCCCTGTCCCTGCCCATATTACTGGATGATACTCAGGTCTCCCCTGTCCTGCCCATATTACTGGATGATACCTCAGTCTCCCTGGATCTACCCATGATCTTTTTTTACCTTTTCAGCCACTTTGTTTCATGGGACAAAACACATCAAACTAAAATATATCAAGATTCAGGTAGAATAACTGGAGATGATGCATAGTACGATTATCAATCCTAAACAAACCACAAATTCTAACAATCATTGTTTTTAATTCTTCAAATTCACGAATCTTAATTAATCTGGATTGATTCATGCAATTAAAATGTACAAGTGTGGCATATTACTGGATGATACCTCAGCCCTCCCTGTTCCATATTACTGGATGATACCTAGCCTCCCTGTCCCTGCCCATATTACTGGATGATACCTCAGCCTCCCCTGTCCCTGCCCATATTACTGGATGATACTCAGCCCTCCCTGTCCCTGCCCATATTACTGGATGATACCTCAGCCCTCCCTGTCCTGCCCATATTACTGGATGATACCTCAGCCCTCCCTGTCCATATTACTGGATGATACCTCAGCCCTCCCTGTCCCTGCCCATATACTGGATGATACCTCAGCCCTCCCTGTCCCTGCCCATATTACTGGATGATACCTCAGCCCTCCCCTGTCCCTGCCATATTACTGGATGATCCTCAGCCCTCCCTGTCCTACCATATTACGGATGATACCTCAGCCCTCCCTGTCCTGCCCATATTACTGGTGATACCTCAGCCCTCCCTGTCCCTGCCATATTACTGATGAAACCTCAGCCTCCCTGTCCCTGCCCATATTATGGATGATATCTCAGCCCTCCCCTGTCCCTGCCCATATTACTGATGATACCTCAGTCTCCCTGTCCCTGCCCATATTACTGGATGATACCTCAGCCCTCCCTGTCCCTGCCCAATTACTGGATGATACCTCAGCCTCCCTGTCCTGCCCATATACTGGATGATACCTCAGCCTCCCCTGTCCTGCCCATATTACTGATGATACTCAGCCTCCCTGTCCCTGCCCATATACTGGATGATACCTCAGCCCTCCCTGTCCTGCCCATATACTGGATGATACCTCAGCCCTCCCCTGTCCCTGCCCATATTACTGGATGATACCTCAGCCTTCTCCTGTCCTGCCATATTACTGATGATACCTCAGCCCTCCTCTGTCCCTGCCCATATTACTGGATGATACTCAGCCCTCCCTGTCCCTGCCCATATTACTGGATGATATCTCAGCCTTCCTTGTCCCTGCCCATATTACTGATGATACCTCAGCTCCTTGTCCCTGCCCATATTACTGATGATACCTCAGCCCTCCTCTGTCCCTGCCCATATACTGATGATACCTCAGCCCTCCCCTGTCCCTGCCCATATTACTGATGATACCTCAGCCTCCCTGTCCCTGCCCATAGTACTGGATGATACTCAGCCCTCCCCTGTCCCTGCCATATTACTGGATGATACCCCAGCCCTCCCCTGTCCCTGCCATATACTGGATGATACCTCAGCCTTCCCTGTCCCTGCCATATTACTGGATGATACCTCAGCCCTCCCCTGTCCCTGCCCATATTACTGGATGATACCTCAGCCTCCCTGTCCTGCTTAGATATACCTCAGCCTCCTGTCCGCCCATATACGGATATACCTCACCTTCCTTATCTGCCCATATTATGATACCACCCCTGTCCTGCCATATACTGATGATACTCGCCCCTTCCGCCTTACTGGATGATTCTCAGCCCTCCTGTCCTGCCATATATGATGATACTACCTTCTCATCCTGCCATATACTGATGACCTCGCCTCCTTTCCCTGCCCATATTCTGGATTACTCAGCCCTCCTGTCTGCCTATTACTCATGATACTCAGCTCTCTGTCCCTGCCCTATACTGGATATACCTCGCCTCCTGTCCCTGCTATATGGATGATACTCACCTCCCTGTCCTGCCATTAGATACTCACTCCGTCCTGCCATATGATATACCTCAGCCTCCCTCTCCATATTACGGATGATACTCACCTCCCGTCCTGCATTACTGATGTACTCAGCCTCCTGTCATTACGATGTACTAGCCTCCTGTCCTGCAACGGATGATACTCACCTGTCCGCCTATTACTGGATGATACTCAGCCCCTGCCGATATATGATGATACTCAGCTCCTGTCCCTCCATATACGATGATACCACCCCTGTCTGCCATATATGGTGATACCTCAGCCCTCCTGTCCCATAGTACTGGATGATACCTCAGCCCTCCTGTCCTGCCTATTATGGATGATACCTCAGCCCTCCCTGTCCCTGCCTATTACTGGATGATACCTAGCCTCCCCTGTCCCTGCCCATAGCACTGATGATACCTCAGCCTTCCTCTGTCCCTGCCCATAGTACTGGATGATATCTCAGCCCTCCCTGTCCTTGCCATATTACTGGATGATACCCCTCAGCCCTCCCCTGTCCCTGCCCATATTACTGGATGATACCTCAGCCCTCCCTGTCCCTGCCATATTACTGGTGATACCTCAGCCCTCCCCTGACCCTGCCCATATTACTGGATGATATCTCAGCCCTCCCCTATCCCTGCCCATATTACTGGATGATATCTCAGCCCTTCCCTGTCCCTACCCATATTACGGATGATTACCTCAGCCTTCCCCTGTCCCTGCCCATAGTACTGGATGATACCTCAGCCCTCTCTGTCCCTGCCCATAGTACTGGATGATACCTCAGCCCTCCCCTGTCCCTGCCCATAGTACTGGATGATACGTCAGCCCTCCCCTGTCCCTGCCCATATTACTGGATGATACCTCAGCCCTCCCCTTTCCCTCCCACATATTACTGGATGATACCTCAGCCCTCCCCTGTCCCTGCCCATATTACTGGATGATACCTCAGCCCTCCCCTGTCCCTGCCCATATTACTGGATGATACCTCAGCCCTCCCCTGTCCCTTCTCATATTACTGGATGATACATCAGCCTTCCTCTGTCCCTGCCATATTACTGGATGATACCTCAGCACTCCCCTGTTCCCTGCCCATATTACTGGATGATAACTCAGCCCTCCCTGTCCCTGCCCATAGTACTGGATGATACCTCAGCCCTCCCCTGTCCCTGCCCATATTACTGGATGATACCTCAGCCCTCCCCTGTCCCTGCCCATAGTACTGGATGATACCTCAGCCCTCCCCTGTCCCTGCCCATATTACTGGATGATACCTCAGCCCTCCCCTGTCCCTGCCCATATTACTGGATGATACCTCAGCCCTCGCCTGTCCCTGCCCATATTACTGGATGATACCTCAGCCCTCCCCTGTCCCTGCCCATATTACTGGATAATACCTCAGCCCTCCCTGTCCCTGCCCATATTACTGGATAATATCTCAGCCCTCCCCTCTCCCTGCCCATATTACTGGATGATACCTCAGCCCTCCCCTGTCCTTGCCCATATAACTGGATGATACCTCAGCCCTTCTCTGTCCCTGCCCATAGTACTAGATGATACCTCAGCCCTCCCTGTCCCTGCCCATATTACTGGATGATACCTCAGCCCTCCCCTGTCCCTGCCCATAGTACTGGATGATACCTCAGGTCTTCTCTGTCCCTGCCCATAGCACTGGATGATACCTCAGCCCTCCCCTGTCCCTGCCCATATTACTGGATAATACCTCAGCCCTCCCCTGTCCCTGCCCATATTACTGGATAATATCTCAGCCCTCCCCTGTCCCTGCCCATATTACTGGATGATACCTCAGCCCTCCCCTGTCCTTGCCCATATAACTGGATGATACCTCAGCCCTTCTCTGTCCCTGCCCATAGTACTGGATGATACCTCAGCCCTCCCCTGTCCCTGCCCATATTACTGGATGATACCTCAGCCCTCCCCTGTCCCTGCCCATAGTACTGGATGATACCTCAGCCCTCCCCTGTCCCTGCCCATATTACTGGATAATATCTCAGCCCTCCCCTGTCCCTGCTCATATTACTGGATGACACCTCAGCCCTCCCCTGTCCCTGCCTATATTAATAGATGATACCTCAGCCCTTCTCTGTCCCTGCCCATAGCACTGGATGATACCTCAGCCCTCCCCTGTCCCTGCCCATATTACTGGATGATACCTCAGCCCTCCTCTGTCCCTGCCCATATTACTGGATGATATCTCAGCCCTCCCCTGTCCCTGCCTATAATAATAGATGATACCTCAGCCCTCCCCTGTCCCTGCCTATATTAATAGATGATACCTCAGCCCTCCCCTGTCCCTGCCCATATTACTGGATGATATCTCAGCCCTCCCCTGTCCCTGCCATATTACTGGATGATATCTCAGCCCTCCCCTGTCCCTGCCCATATTACTGGATGATACCTCAGCCCTCCCCTGTCCCTGCCCATATTACTGGATGATATCTCAGCCCTCCCCTGTCCCTGCCCATATTACTGGATGATACCTCAGCCCTCCCCTGTCCCTGCCCATATTACTGGATGATACCTCAGCCCTCCCCTGTCCCTGCCCATATAACTGGATGATACCTCAGCCCTCCCCTGTCCCTGCCCATATTACTGGATGATACCTCAGCCCTCCCCTGTCCCTGCCCATAGTACTGGATGATATCTCAGCCCTCCCCTGTCCCTGCCCATATTACCGGATGATACCTCAGCCCTCCCCTGTCCCTGCCTATATTAATAGATGATACCTCAGCCCTTCTCTGTCCCTGCCCATAGTACTGGATTTAAGTTAAAAAGCAATACTTTATCATACACCCCTCACCCCTCAGTTTAGCTAGGTGGCTCCGCTGGGCCCCCCCAGCGTCTTTGGCGCCAGGCTAACGCCCAGATTGATCTCATTATAATCCGCCACTTTCCTGCCTGAGGTTTCCCAATTAGTGATGGGCGGGCACTACTATGCTCAGTTGCTCAGTACTTGAAACAAATTGGACCCCAGATTGGAGTTGAGTGCGACTAGACTAACAAGTGTAATGGAAGTCAATGGGATACTCGACCATTTATGCTTGAGTTTCCCATTGACTTCCAGTATACTCGGTACTCTAGTGGCTCTCAATTGAGCGTCCAATCTGTTTCAAGTACTCAGCACCTGAGTATAGTAGGGCCCGCTCATCACTACTCCCAATATGTTGAGGTCAGGAGACTATAAAAACAAATGGACAGTTGTTTTAATGCTAAATGGGACTCATTCTATTTGCATAAATTCACTCATCTCCATACAAAAGTGATATTAGTGACACCCAATGGTCACTATGAGTACTGCAGTCGCTGGTCTAAAATCAGTTTTAAAATACCTTTGTGTATTCTTAAAGTGAACATTGACCCCTGCTGGCCACCTGTGGTTTTCTCAGGCTTGTTTTCTACAGGATGAGTTGTACTTTTAAATGAAATAATTTATTTTACCATATAATGTACTGGAAGACATTTACAAGTGCGGTAAAATTGCAAAAAAATGTGCAAATACACATTTATTTTTTGGGTTTTTTATTCACCATGCTCACTATACACTGTAAACTACACACTGTATACTATACACTGTACACTATACACTGACGTGTCGGTATGTTGCCTCGGGTCAGAACTATATGGTAACACTGACGTGTCGCTATGATGCCTTGGGTCAGAACTATATAGTAACACTGTCGTGTCGGTATGATGCCTCTGTTCAGTACTATACGGTAACACTGACGTGTCGGTAAGATGCCTCAGGTCAGTACTATATGGTAACACTGACATGTCGGTATGATGCCTCAGGTCAGTACTATATGGTAACACTGACATGTCGATATGTCGTCTCGGGTCAGTACTAAATGATAACACAGACATGTCGGTATGATGCCTCGGGTCAGTACTATATGGTAACACTGAGGTGTCAGTATGATGCCTCGGGTCAGTACTATATGGTAACACTGACATGTTGGTATGATGCCTCAGGTCAGTACTATATGGTAACACTGATGTGTCGGTATGATGCCTCGGGTCAGTATTATATGGTAACACTGACGTGTCGGTTGATGCCTCGGGTCAGTACTATATGGTAACACTGACGTGTCAGTATAATGCCTCGGGTCAGTACTATATGGTAACACTGACATGTCAGTATGATGACTGGGGTCAGTACTATATGGTAACACTGACGTGTCGGTATGATGACTTGGGTCAGTACTATATGGTAACACAGACGTGTCGATATGATGTCTTGGGTCAGTACTATATGGTAACACTGACATGTCGGTATGATACCTCAGGTCAGTACTATATGGTAAGACTAACATGTCGGTATGATGCCTCGGGTCAGTACTATATGGTAACACTGACATGTCGGTATGATACCTCAGGTCAGTACTATATGGTAAGACTAACATGTCGGTATGATGCCTCGGGTCAGTACTATATGGTAACACTGACATGTCGATATGATATCTCGGTCAGTACTATATGGTAACACTGACGTGTCGATATAATGTCTCGGGTCAGTACTATATGGTAACATAGACATGTCAGTATGATGACTGGGGTCAGTACTATATGGTAACACAGACGTGTCGGTATAATGACTTGGGTCAGTACTATATGGTAACACAGACGTGTCAGTATGATGACTTGGGTCAGAACTATATGGTAACACTTACGTGTCGGTATGATGTCTCGGGTCAGTACTATATGATAACACTGACGTGTCGGTATGATGCCTCGGGTCAGTACTATATGGTAACACTGACATGTTGGTATGATGCCTCGGGTCAGTACTATATGGTAACACTGATATGTCGGCATGATGCCTCAGGTCAGTACTATATGGTAACACTGACGTGTCAGTATGATGCCTCGGGTCAGTACTATATGGTAACACTGACGTGTCGGTATAATGCTTCGGGTCAGTACTATATGGTAACACTGACATGTCAGTATGATGACTGGGGTCAGTACTATATGGTAACATAGTCATGTCAGTATGATGACTGGGGTGAGTACTATATGGTAACACAGACGTGTCGGTATGATGACTTGGGTCAGTACTATATGGTAACACTGATGTGTCGGTATGATGTCTCGGGTCAGTACTATATAGTAACACTGACATGTCGGTATGATGCCTCGGGTCAGTACTATATGGTAACACTGATATGTCGGTATGATGCCTCGGGTCAGTACTATATGGTAACACTGACGTGTCGGTATGATGCCTCGGGTCAGTACTATATGGTAACACTGATATGGCGGCATGATGCCTCAGGTCAGTACTATATGGTAACACTGACGTTTCGGTATAATGCCTCGGGTCAGTACTATATGGTAACACTGACGTTTCGGTATAATGCCTCGGGTCAGTACTATATGGTAACACTGACTTGTCAGTATGATGACTGTGGTCAGTACTATATGGTAACATAGTCATGTCAGTATGATGACTGGGGTCAGTACTATATGGTAACACAGACGTGTCGGCATGATGACTTGGGTCAGTACTATATGGTAACACTGATGTGTCGGTATGATGTCTCGGGTCAGTACTATATGGTAACACAGAGGTGTCGGTATGATGCCTCGGGTCAGTACTATATGGTAACACTGATGTGTCGGTATGATGTCTCGGGTCAGTACTATATGGTAACACTGAGGTGTCGGTATGATGCCTCGGGTCAGTACTATATGGTAACACTGATGTGTCGGTATGATGCCTCGGGTCAGTTCTATATGGTAACAATAAATATAAAAAAATATTTTTTGAAGCTAGCACCCACCAAAAAGGTGTGCGCCCATACTGATATATATTTAGTTATTACATTTGGAGCTGCACCCTGCCCAGTGACTAATGTGAGAACATTCACACAGGTGTTACACACTCCCTTTAAAAGCAGGGTTTTAACATAGTCTTGACACATTCCCTTTAAGACCATGATTTTAACTGCACAGGGCATTTTCCCATTCACACTTCCAGCTTGCAGACATGAGGGTGAGAAATAGGACCCAGTATAAGTGAAAGAACTCTGTAAACAGTTACTGGGCTTATGATTTCATGGCTATGACATCAACTAATGCTTTCACATTTATCTTTTAGACCTAGGGCCAGCTTTCAGTAGCTGTATAAATATTTCTTTGATTCTTATTATATAATGCAATAAATTCACACAGCCATTTTGGCATTTCCCTTTAAAGAAATAATGTGGTGTGCAGCTGATCTATCTATTGCTATATGGTAACACTGACATGGTATGATGCCTCGGGGCAGTACTATATGGTAACACTGACGTATCAGTATGATGCCTCGGGTCAGTACTATATGGTAACACTGACGTCTCAGTGTGATGCCTCGGGTTAGTACTATATGGTAACACTTACGTGTTAGTATGATGCCTCGGGTCAGTACTATATGGTAACACTGACATGTCGATATGATATCTCGGGTCAGTACTATATGGTAACACTGATGTGTCGGTATGATGCCTCGGGTCAGTACTATATGGTAACACTGACGTATCAGTATGATGCCTCGGGTCAGTACTATATGGTAACACTGACGTCTCAGTGTGATGCCTCGGGTTAGTACTATATGGTAACACTTACGTGTTAGTATGATGCCTCGGGTCAGTACTATATGGTAACACTGACATGTCGATATGATATCTCGGGTCAGTACTATATGGTAACACTGATGTGTCGGTATGATGCCTGGGGTCAGTACTATATGGTAACACTGACATGTCGGTATGATGCCTCGAGTCAGTACTATATGGTAACACTGATGTGTCGGTATGATGCTTCGGGTCAGTACTATATGGTAACACTGACATGTCGGTATGATGCCTCGAGTCAGTACTATATGGTAACACTGATGTGTCGGTATGATGCCTGGGGTCAGTACTATATGGTAACACTGACATGTCGGTATGATGCCTCGAGTCAGTACTATATGGTAACACTGATGTGTCGGTATGATGCCTGGGGTCAGTACTATATGGTAACACTGAGGTGTCAGTGTGATGCCTCGGGTTAGTACTATATGGTAACACTGACGTGTCAGTATGATGCCTCGGGTGAGTACTATATGGTAACACTAACATGTCGATATGATATCTCGGGTCAGTACTATATGGTAACACTGATGTGTCGGTATGATGCCTGGGGTCAGTACTATATGGTAACACTGACATGTCGGTATGATGTCTCCAGTCAGTACTATATGGTATCACTGACATGTCGGTATGATGTCTCGGGTCAGTATTATATGGTAACACTGACGTGTCGGTATGATGTCTCCAGTCAGTACTATATGGTATCACTGACATGTCGGTATGATGTCTCGGGTCAGTATTATATGGTAACACTGACGTGTCAGTGTGATGCCTCGGGTCAGTACTATATGGTAACACTGACGTGTCGGTATGATGTCTCCAGTCAGTACTATATGGTATCACTGACATGTCGGTATGATGTCTCGGGTCAGTATTATATGGTAACACTGACGTGTCAGTGTGATGCCTCGGGTCAGTACTATATGGTAACACTGACGTGTCGTTATGATGCTTCGGGTCAGTACTATATGGTAACACTGAGGTGTCGGTATGATGCCTCGGGTCAGTACTATATGGTAACACTGACGTGTTGGTATAATGCCTCAGGTCAGTACTATATGGTAACACTGACATGTCGGTATGATGCCTCGAGTCAGTTCTACAGTGCCTACAAGTAGTCTTTAACCCCCTGCAGATTTAGGTGGTTTGATAAGATGCAAATAAGTTAGAGCCTTCAAACTGCAAACGAGAGTAGGATTTATTAACAGAAGCATAAATCTTACAAACCAAAAAGTTATGTTGCTCAGTTGAATTTTAATAAATTTTAAACATAAAAGTGTGGGTCAATTATTATTCAACCCCTAGGTTTAATATATTGTGGAATAACCCTTGTTTGCAATTACAGCTAATAATCGTCTTTTATAAGAACTGATCAGGCCGGCACATGTCTCTGGAGTTATCTTGGCCCACTCCTCCATGCAGATCTTCTCCAAGTTATCTAGGTTCTTTGGGTGTCTCATGTGGACTTTAATCTTGAGCTCCTTCCACAAGTTTTCAATTGGGTTAAGAGAAATGATGGGAGTGATGGTGTGCCACGGTCCGCGCTGCTCTGGGTTCAAATAACTCACCAAAGAGCCAAACAACTTTTCATCTTCTTTATTCCTCCTTCTCCTACGCGTTTCAACGCCACACCCGGCGCCTTCCTCAGGGATCCCTGAGGAAGGCGCCGGGTGTGGCATTGAAACGCGTAGGCACACCATCACTCCCATCATTTCTCTTGGAACATACCACTATCCAGTGGTAGGTGGAGGTCCTGCAGCAGCTTGGAACATTGATTCCTAAACGCCTTCAAACCAGTTGTGGGGACCACAACTGGGCCAGGTGAGTGGCTCCATAGCACCACCATATTACATTAGTGTCACTAGTGATAGGGCACTATTGCGCCTCTTGTCCCCCCCCTTTTATATTTTGCAATTGGGTTAAGGTCAGGAGACTGACTAGGCCACTCCATCACCTTGATTTTTTCCCTCTTGAACCAGGCCTTGGTTTTCTTGGCTGTGTGCTTTGGGTCGTTGTCTTGTTGGAAGATGAAATTACGACCCATCTTAAGATCCTTGATGGAGGAGTGGAGGTTCTTGGCCAACATCTTCAGGTAGGCCGTGCTATCCATCTTCCCATGGATGCGGACCAGATGGCCAGGCCCCTTGGCTAGAGAAACAGCCCCACAGCATGATGCTGCCACCACCATGCTTGACTGTAGGGATGGTATTCTTGGGGTCGTATACAGTGCCATCCAGTCTCCAAACGTCACGTGTGTGGTTGGCACCAAAGATCTCGATCTTGGTCTCATCAGACCATAGAACCTTGAACCAGTCTGTCTCAGAGTCCTCCAAGTGATCATGAGCAAACTGAAGACGAGCCTTGACATGACGCTTTGAAAGTAAAGGAACCTTAGGGGCTCGTCTGGAACGGAGACCATTGCGGTGGAGTACGTAACTTATGGTATTGACTGAAACCAATGTCCCCACTGCCATGAGATCTTCCCGGAGCTCCTTCCTTGTTGTCCTTGGGTTAGCCTTGACTCTTCGGACAAGCCTGGCCTCGGCACGGGAGGAAACTTTCAAAGGCTTTCCAGGCCGTGGAAGGCTAACAGTAGTTCCATAAGCCTTCCACTTCCGGATGATGCTCCCAACAGTGGAGACAGGTAGGCCCAACTCCTTGGAAAGGGTTTTGTACCCCTTGCCAGCCTTGTGACCCTCCACGATCTTGTCTCTGATGGCCTTGGAATGCTCCTTTGTCTTTCCCATGTTGACCATGTATGAGTGCTGTTCACAAGTTTGGGGAGGGTCTTAAATAGTCAGAAAAGGCTGGCAAAAGAGATAATTAATCCACACATGTGAAGCTCATTGTTCTTTGTGCCTGAACTACTTCTTAATACTTTAGGGGGACCAAACAGAATGCTGGTCGTTTGAGGGGTTGAATAATAAATGACCCTCTGAACTAACTTTTAACGCTTTAAAAAAGAAAAAAAAAATTTTAAAAAATCTTTTTGGCTGCAGTGCATTTCCCACTTCCAGGCTGATCTACAGTCCAAATGTCACAATGCCAAGGTAATTCTGCATGTGTCAACCAGCTAAATCTGCAGGGGGTTGAAGACTACTTGTAGGCACTGTATATGGTAACACTGACGTGTCGGTATGATGTCTCCAGTCAGTACTATATGGTAACACTGACATGTCGGTATGATGCCTCGGGTCAGTATTATATGGTAACACAGACGCATCGGCATGATGTCTCGAGTCGGTACTATATGGTAACAAAGACGTGTCGGTATGATGACTGGGGTCAGTACTATATGGTAACACTGAGGCTTGTGTGAATGGCGTGCACTCAGTATTGCAGTTTTTTGAGGTGCAAGTGAAGGGGTTACTGGACCGAAACGACGTCAGTGGTCGCTTGTTGTTCAGATCCAATAAAAATTCTTCACCTTGCATCATATATGACTCTGAGAGTGCAGTGATTTTCCTGATCTATATGGTAACACAGACGTGTTGGTATGATGTCTCGGGTTAGTACTATATGGTAACACTGACATGTCGGTATGATGACTGGGGTCAGTACTATATGGTAACACTGACGTGTCGGTATGATGCCTCAGGTCAGTACTATATGATAACACTGACATGTCGGTATGATGACTGAGGTCAGTACTATATGGTAACACTGACGTGTTGGTATGATTTCTCGGGTCAGTACTATATGGTAACACTCACATGTTGGTATGATGCCTTGGGTCAGTACTATATGGTAACACTGACGTGTCGGTATGATGCCTCAGGTCAGTACTATATGATAACACTGACTTGTCGGTATGATGACTGGGGTCAGTACTATATGGTAACACAGACATGTCGGTATGATGACTGGGGTCAGTACTATATGGTAACACTGACATGTCGGTATGATGACTGGGGTCAGTACTATATGGTAACACAGACGTGTCGGTATGATGACTTGGGTCAGTACTATATGGTAACACAGACTGTTGGTATGATGTCTCGGTTAGTACTATATGGTAACACTGACATGTCGGTATGATATCTCGGGTCAGTACTATATGGTAACACTGATGTGTCGGTATGATGTCTCTGGTCAGACTATATGGTAACACTGACATGTTGGTATGATATCTCGGGTCAGTACTATATGGTAACACTGAGGTGTCGGTATGATGTCTCCGGTCAGTACTATATGGTAACACTGACATGTGGGTATGATGTCTCGGGTCACTACTATATGGTAACACTGATGTGTCGGTATGATGCCTCGGGTCAGTATATATGGTAACACTGACATGTCAGTATGAATGCCTCGGTCAGTACTATATGGTAACACTGACATGTCGTATGATGCTCGGGTCAGTACTATATGGTAACACTGACTGTCGGTATGATGTCTCGGGTCAGTACTATATGGTAACACTGAGATGTCGGTATGATATCTCGGTCAGTACTATATGGTAACACTGAGTGTCGGGTATGATGTCTCGGGTCATACTATATGGTAACACTGATGTGTCGGTATGATGCCTCGGGTCAGTACTATATGGTAACACTGACTGTCGTATGATGCTCGAGGTCAGTACTATATGGTAACACTGACATGTCGGTATGATATGCTCGGGTCAGTACTATATGGTAACACTGACATGTCGGTATGATGTCTCGGGTCAGTACTATATGGTAACACTGACATGTCGGTATGATGTCTCGGGTCAGTACTATATGGTAACACTGAGTGTGGTATGATGCATGGTCGGTATGATGCTTGGGTCAGTACTATATGGTAACACTGACTGTGGTATGATGTCTCGGGTCAGTACTATATGGTAACACTGACTTGTCGTTATGATGCTGGGTCAGTACTATATGGTAACACTGACATGTCGGTATGATGCTCGGTCAGTACTATATGGTAACACTGACATGTCGGTATGATACTCGGGTCAGTACTATATGGTAAACACTGATGTGTCGGTATGATGTCTCCGGTCAGTACTATATGGTAACACTGACATGTGGTATGATGTCTCGGGTCTAGTACTATATGGTAACACTGAGTGTCGGTATGATGTCTCGGTCAGTACTATATGGTAACACTGACATGTGGGTATGATGTCTCGGGTCACTACTATATGGTAACACTGTGTGTCAGTATGATGCTCGGGTCAGTACTATATGGTAACACTGACATGTCAGTATGATGCTCGGGTCAGTACTATATGGTAACACTGACATGTAGTATGATGCTCGGGTCAGCTACTATATGGTAACACTGACATGTCGGTATGATAGCTCGGTCAGTACTATATGGTAACACTGGACGTGTCGGTATGATGTCTCGGTCAGTACTATATGGTAACACTGACATGTGGTATGATGTCTCGGGTCACTACTATATGGTAACACTGATGTGTCGGTATGATGCCTCGGGTCAGTACTATATGGTAACACTGACATGTCGGTATGATGCTCGGTCAGTACTATATGGTAACACTGACGTGTCGGTATGATGTCTGGTCAGTACTATATGGTAACACTGACGTGTCGGTATGATGTCTCGGGTCAGTATTATATGGTAACACTGACGTCGGTCATGATGTCTCGGGTCGTACTATATGGTAACACTGACGTGTAGGTATGATGACTGGGTCAGTACTATATGGTAACAAGATGTGTCGGTATGATGCTGGGGTCAGTACTATATGGTAACACTGACGTGTTCGGTATGATTTCTGGGTCAGTACTATATGGTAACACTCACATGTTGGTATGATGCCTTGGGTCAGTACTATATGGTAACACTGACGTGTCGGTATGATGCCTCAGGTCAGTACTATATGATAACACTGACTTGTCGGTATGATGACTGGGGTCAGTACTATATGGTAACACAGACATGTCGGTATGATGACTGGGTCAGTACTATATGGTAACACTGACATGTCGGTATGATGACTGGGGTCAGTACTATATGGTAACACGACGTCGTATGATGTTGGGTCAGTAATTGTAACACAGACGTGTTGTATGTTGTCTCGGTTAGTATAATGGTAACACGACATTCGTATTGATATCTCGGTCAGTATCATATTTGGATAACACTGATGTGTCAGTTATGATGTCTCTGGTCAGGACTATATGGTAACACTGAAGTTGGTATGATTCTCGGGTCATGACTATTATGTAACACTGAGTGTCGGTATGATGTCTCCGTCATACTATATGGTAACACTGACATGTGGGTATGATGTCCTCGGGTCACTACTATATGGTAACACTGATGTGTCGGTATGATGCCTCGGGTCAGCATTATATGGTAACACTGACATGTCAGTATAATGCCTCAGGTCAGTACTATATGGTAACACTGACATGTCGGTATGATATCTCGGGTCAGTACTATATGGTAACACTGACGTGTCGGTATGATGTCTCCTGTCAGTACTATATGGTAACAGTGACATGTGGGTATGATGTCTCGGGTCACTACTATATGGTAACACTGATGTGTCGGTATGATGCCTCTGGTTAGTACTATATGGTAACACTGACGTGTCAGTATGATGCCTCGGGTCAGTATTATATGGTAACACTGATGTGTCGGTATGATGACTGGGGTCAGTACTATATGGTAACACAGATGTGTCGGTATGATGACTTGGGTCAGTACTATATGGTAACACTGACGTGTCAGTATGGTGCCTGGGGTCAGTACTATATGGTAACACTGATGTGTCGGTATGATGTCTGGGGTCACTACTATATGGTAACACTGATGTGTCGGTATGATGCCTCTGGTTAGTACTATATGGTAACACTGATGTGTCAGTATGATTCCTCGGGTCAGTATTATATGGTAACACTGATGTGTCGGTATGATGTCTGGGGTCAGTACTATATGGTAACACTGACGTGTCGGTATGATGACTTGGGTCAGTACTATATGGTAACACTGACGTGTCAGTATGGTGCCTGGGGTCAGTACTATATGGTGACACTGACACATCGCATTGGGTTGGTATGAGTTCGTAGATCCCAAACATGCTGTTATCTAAGCTGTGAAAAAAAAATGTAATATTTTTAAAGAAAAAGAATTGCGCTTTTGGCGCCATTTTCCATGATTTGTACCATTTTCATTTTTCGGAATCTGGGGCCGCGTGATGTTTTATTTTTTGAGGCTTTAGCTGACGTTTCTATTGATAACATTTATGTGTAGATGTGATGTTTTGATCGCTCGTTATTGCATTTTATTACAATGGTGTGGCAATCCCCAAAAAATTAATTTTGGAGTTTAACCATTAGTTTTCCGTTACGCAGTTTACAGATCTGATTAATTGATTTTATATATTGATAGATCGGGCATTTGTGAACGCGGCAATACCAAATATGTGTATTTTTTTATAGTGTTATTTCCAATGGAGCAAAAGTGGGTGATTTGATTGTTTTTTAAAAAAAATTTCATTTTATTTAGAAACTTTTTTTTAAGGTTTTTTTTAGGTTTAGCTATATTTTACATTTCCCCTTAGAGTTCCTCAGCACTGTACAGACAGCTTGTGCTGTGCAGAAAGATGCTTTAGCATCTCTCTGAATAGTACAAATAATCACTTTCTGCTGGCAATGCATCTCAGGGATCTCCATCAGGAAATGTTTCATGATAGATCTGGGGTCATCAGCTGACTACAGGCTTTTATAGCAACACAACAAGGCCCCATCATGCCGGCAGGGTTAACAGTTCCGATTGTATCGCTGCTCTGATTGGTGCTGTAAGCTGCACATGTCGGCTGATCGGATCAGCTGACGTGTGTGTGGGATGATGCGAGCTCAGCACGGGAGCTAGCATCAAAGGGTGGGAGGCGACCAAGCAAGTACATATACCGCCTTGGTCTTGAATTTTTTTTCTTTCCTTATTCCACAAGAAACTACTAAAAAAGACAGTATCAAAAAACAAACCCACCATTTGGAGCCAAAAACAATCTAACAAAGCACTTAGCAGGATGCAATCAGACCCATTAAATAAGTCAAGTGCAGGTGCATAGAACATTTACAATCACACTTAACCTACCAGTACATGGGGGGGGGGAGGTGATTTTGCTATACACAAGTTAAGGTTTGCATACATAGGACGCCATTCACAGAGATACATACGATGCAGAGTGTCTGCATGCTACCCACTGATCCCACCACCAGATAAGATGGGCAGGCAGTATGACGCCTCTGCACCACTAGTTGAATGACGCCCCATGGGGCCCAACTGTACCCTGCAAAAATGCTAAAAAAGTGCAAAACTTTTTTTTATGATAAACAAAAATTTTTATTGACATTTATTGGTAGATGTTTTGGCCAGAAAGCTCGTAATCCACGTCACGGATCCTCACGCTTACAAGTCCCTAACAATATACCTAACTACTAAAAAAGACAGTATCAAAAAACATGGATTACAAGCTTAACATGTTCTGGCTAAAACATCTTCCAATACCTGTCAAAAAAAATGTTTTGTTTATCCCAGAAACACCCTGAAACATGGTAATATGATATTGGTTTGTCCTGAGGAAGAGGCCAGGGAGCCCTGAAACGTGTTTACTAATAAATCAATATTATATTCACCCTTTGATGTATCATGCTTTAACCCTTTATCCTCCCTACTGTAACTTTTTGGGTTTTCATTGCCTGTAAGCCATAATTGCGGCGCCCACTAGGGCCGTGGTGTACTCGGTAACCAGGCCGGTCGGTGCTTGGGAGGTCACGGTAACAGTGACCCAGTCCCGTGACCCTGGGCATGCAGTAAAAGGGGATTATTTATAGGGGAAAGTTTGTGACGCCACCTGTGGTTTTCGGCCAGAGGTAGCCGATGCTGCAGGTTGTGACCGCTGGGGCAGATGGTATTGCAGCCGGGATGGAAAAGCTCCCCACAGGTGAAGCTGGGCCCCAGGGAGGGTGTGAACAATCTATTAGGTAGTAATGATGGAGAAGGCCGCAGGGTGAGGAAGAAGGAGGCAAATACAGTTTGTGCAGTTCGTTAACTTTACTTGATGATCAGTAAAGTTCACCCAGCTGGGTGTTGAGCTCCTCCAAAGTGCAGCCAGGTTAGTTACCAGATGATTAGGGTCACCCTGCCAAGACAGCATTCATAGCCTTTCCTGGTTGCTCTTCCCCTGTGCTGTATACTCTCCCTCCTTCCCAGTGCCTTCATGGACAAGGTCCAAGGCTGATGGCTGCGTGCCTTGTCAGGAGACTGCCTCGGCACATCCCCTGACCATAGTTCTAGCCATCATCTTAGCGATTATCCATGGTTGGTAGCCACTGCTCATGCAGAAACGATGGCCTCCAGGTTTCCTGGTAGAGGCGTGCAGCACTCTCGCCAGCTCGGGGCGGTCCCCTCAGGCAACCCGTCCCTCTGCCCAACTCGAGTCAGGCCAGATTCGGGGCACACGGGTGGATCTCCCACTCTGGTGTCCCTTAGGATGCTCTCTGTCCTGCATCCTCTCTGGAAATCTTCATCCTCTCGATTCCCTCTCTCTAACTCTGCTAACCCCTCCTCCAGACAGGGGATGGGGCTCTCCATAAAAAGGGTCCGCCTGAACCTCCCAGCCTGGACTCAGGATGATGTTGTGTGCAATTCTGTGTCTTGGGTTTGTGACCCCTCTTATCTAGGAACTGTGACACCACACCTATGGAGTAGGTGCAGCATTACTGTGGCGACCAGTCGGCAGGGGCGCCACATTTTAATCAATATTAACAGAAACAAACACATGAAATAGATCCCTCTGTGTGTAATGACTCTATATAATATATGTGTTTTACTTTATGTATTGAATTACTGAAATAAATTAACTTTTTAATGATATTCTAATTCATTGAGATGCGCATTCTTTAGAGAATTGGTGTTCTTATTTGTTCATTTAGTCTGCCCTGTCACGTTTTGGGTACGGCTATTTAAACCTTCCCCTAGATGATCTTTCCTGCTGGTGATATTCTTTGTGGATTCTACTACCTTTGGATTTCTGCCAGTTGGATTAAGATCTTCTAAGTTATTTTTCTCTGCTGCTTCTTTTACATGTCCTACGTCTTTCTGCTTTCTTTAGCTAGGTTAGAGAAAAACACCAAAAAGTAGTCAAAAAGTGCAAATACATTAATGAATTGGACAATATCACTTTGTAAGGTTTCACTTGGCTTTTATTGTGCTCCTTTCTAGATCTTTGCTTGGAGGACGAGTCCATTCCCCAGGACATACGGCATTTCTACTATGGTGTGAACATGTCCAGAGCTCTAGTATGTGTCACCGAGTGCAGTGTCAGGCACCCCTCTCCGACAGACTGTAACTGGGGACAGTGCTTGGTGGCCAGAGACACGGGACCCCGCTGCTAGTAAGAACTGTATAACTTATGTATCCTTTTCTTTATCCTTGCCTTGTCTGTGCCTTATTGTCATTTATCCAGGTGCTCTTCTTTATTATCAAGGGTGACAAAATTGATGTCAGAGGCTGCAACGCAGATGTGAACTCAGCCTTACATCTAGAGACAGTGTAACTTTATTGTCAGCTCTTCATTTTTCAAAATTATCTCAATATTTTTAGTTAACCTTTAGTCTTTATTAAAGTGAACACATTCTTAAATCATTGAGTGGTGCCCAGTGGCATATTCCCTTTAGTTAATAGTCAAAACTAAAAAAATAGCCCAAAAATATCACTTTGCATTATTTTCCTCAGGTACTCATTTTTTATCATTGTAAATCTCAAGCCATGATTTTGAGCCATGGTATCTTGATGGATGAACACACTGTAGGAAGATATATCTTGTGCAGTCTAGATAGGTCCAGGTCCACCAGGCTCTTCGCCAACCCTAAATAGGTCCACTAGGGACTCTTGAAGCCTAGATAGGTCCACCAGGGTTTCTCCAAGCCCAGATAGGTCCACCAGGGTTTCTCCAAGCCCAGATAGGTCCACCAGGGTCTTTTCCAAGCCTAGATAGGTTAACCAGGCTCTTCTTCAAGCCTAGATAGGTCCACCACGGTCTTCTCCAAGCATAGATGGGTCCACCATGGTCTTCTCCTAGCCTAGCTAGTTCCACTAGGGTCTTCTCCTAGCCTAGATGGGTCCATCCAGGGTCGTTTCCAAGCCTAGATAGGTCCACCAGGGTCTTCTCCTAGTCTAGATAGGTTCAACAGGGTCGTTTCCAAGCCTAGAAAAGTCCACCAGGGATGTCTCCTAGCCTAGATAGGCCCACCAGGGTCTTCTCTAAACTTTAGTCCATCAGGGTCATCTCCTAACCTAGATAGATACACCACGCTCTTCTCTAAGCCTAGAGAGGTCCACCAGAGTCTTCTCCAAGCCTGGATAGGCCCACCAGGGTCTTCTAACCTAGATAGGTCCACCACGGTATTCTCCAAACCTAGATAGGTTCACCAGGGTTTTCTTCGCCGTTATCTTGATTTTATGAAGCCATCGTGTTGCTGGTCTTCCTCTTTGCCTTGTCCTTCTACTCTTTCTACCATAATGTCCTTCCCCAGTGATTGCTCTCTTTGTATGATGTGTCCAAAGTACACAAGTCTTAAGGCCACGTTATACACACAGATATCTGTGACCAACTTCTGAACAGATCTCTGGTTGCAGTGAAATCATGGACACATTGTTCCATTTGTACACAGCCACAAAACAGAACAATGTGTCCATGATTTCACTACAACCAGAGATCTGTTCAGAGGTTGGTCACAGATATCTGTGTGTGTAAAGCGACCCTTAGTGAGACTCTACTCAACTATAAAGTTAGGATCTAATTGAAATTTGCAAACAGTGACAAAATTCAGTTGCCATGTCATGAGCAAGTCAGCCATAATTACAGTGAAGAAGATCAGCTCAAGGAAGCTGAGAAATTCAATGTCCATTAAATAAATTACTGTAGGTGTGAATCGAATTTGTCAGGAAATGATAGAATAAGGCCTTGTTCACACGTCACGTGTTTTTCGCGCTTTTTTGCGCGCACTTTTACCCCCAAAGCGCTCCTGAGTCTGCGTTTGACACCAAAGTGAATGGACTTTCACTTTTGCCGTTCACAAGCAGAGCTATTATTTTCTCCCATAGGCCCATTATAACCGCTGGAATTACGCATCGCCATTCAGACGATGCGTAATTCCAGTGGGAATACGCCGGCGCTGATGTCACAGAGGGGAAAATAGAATGTCAAATGTATTAAAAATAATAAAGATTTTATACTTACCTCTCCGCCTGGTGTTCGGGATACGGGAGATCTTCAGAAGGTATTAACCTGCAAGGACCTGTGAATACTGATTGGCCTGCTTGCGGTCATGTGATATGTGACGTCCTATAGAACCAAGACAAGAAAAGAAGATGTATATACAAAATTGGGAAAACTCCAGATTTTTGTAATGAATATGAAAATTCTTTATTTAATCCAATGCTCTTACAAAAAGAAAACAACCAGTGAACACACAATAAAAACAATTAAAAGTAGCAACAGCTATAGTGATACTGTACTGGTGTGTATAATAACAACACCAGTCCCCTTCACACTGGCACAGGCAGGCCCTACTGGCCGTCAGGTATAATAGAATCATTTTAAACTTGCACAGCATAAAGAGTCCAATCAAGATCTAGAAAACTCTCTCTCGTATGCCTATATGCATAGACGGGTGCATAACAATTTGTACATAATAGACATCCAGTCAATCAGTTACATGGCTTATTGCAAAATAATGAACTCATCACAGCTATAACCATACAGCCTAGAATAAAGAGCCAACTTCTTGTCTGAGCCTGAATAAAGTTTTCTCAATAAACAATTGCAACCTGCCCATATGCAGTGGCACCCATCTGGAAAACCTGTGTGCTAGTTACCAGATTGTGAAATAATGCCTGACCAGGCCTCGTTGTGGCTGCCCATGTGGGAAGGGGGTGATGGAGACCCCACACGTATCGCCAAGTGTGTTGGCTTCCTCAGGGCTTGTGAGGCTGTTCACAAAAAGTCCTCTTTTTATAGCAGTAAGATAATAAACACCTGTATTAATTAGTAATTAGTTAACCATATAACAGCAATGCATTATAGTATATGGAGGGCTGTATGGCTGCATTATACTATATGGAGGGCTATGATGCTGCATTATATTATCTGGAGGGCTATGAGTCTGCATTATATTACATGACGGGTTATGAGGCTGCATTTTACTATATGGAGGGCTATGAGGCTGCATTTTACTATGTGGAGGGCTATGAGGCTGTAGTATACTATATGGAGGGCTGTGAGGCTGCATTACACTATATGGAGGGCTGTGAGGCTGCATTATACTATATGGAGGGCTGTGAGGTTGCATTTTACTATAATGGAGGACCATATATACCAGGATAAGGGCATATTCCAGGAGGAGGACCATATATAGCAGGATGAGGGACATTCATTAATACATAATGAAGGGGAGAGGGGTCAATTTATAGGATTTAGAACCATTCATGGGGCCCATACATCTGACCAATGTGGGCATGCAGGGGAAGGGAGGGGTCAGGTCCAAATTTCACACCGGGGCCCTTCAGACTCTAGTTGCACCACTGGCTTGTCGCCAGGGCCCTCTCAGGAAACCAGTGTGGCAGACAGAAGCCCTATAAGCAGGAACAGAAATGGAGACTAGAGCAGATGTAGTCGATACAATTCTGAGGCAATATTTATATTCAGTGAAGAATTCCCCATTGCTGAGATAGGAGATGACAGATGTTACTGCTGAGATTCTGTGTTTTATAGTAGAGGGAGGAATAGAGGGAGCATTATCCCGAGGTCTCACATATCCCACCGTGATACATCTGTTATTTCACCTATGATAATGCCAATTTGATGACTATACGTAACATCTGGTGCAAACTATAAAAATGGCAGCTGTCATATCTGTGCTTGGAAAAGCTGACAATTTTTTGTTAATTTTTTACCCAATATTTTTTTCCTTTCCTGTAGTTACCTGCTGTAATTAATTCATCACTGTCTTCACCTTCCAGTTGTGACACTTCGGACCAGTTCTGGTATACAGGAGATCGCTGTCAGACCCCAGTCAGTAAGCCCGGTGTGTACGGCGGAGTCACGGTCGGTCTGATCGTGCTGATCGTTATCATCGTAATTCTCATCATTCTTCTATGTCGACGCCGGTACCACTCGGACAAAGAGCTGTGAGTGAACTTAATGAGTATACAATGAAAACGTTTATAATTTTCTAACATAAACAAGAGAAAGCCTGCATCACTCCCTAGCATGTAATATATACAGGTGCAAAGCCGAACATGACATGTGGCGCCCCTGCGGATCCAGCCATCATAGAGGTACTGCACCCCAGCTGGAGGTGTGGTACCCCGCTCTCGAGTAAGATGGGGACACTGACCGGTATCCAGACACCCAGGCCTAGACTACACCACTCCAGGTCAGGGCTATGGTGAGATTGCTCCTTCAGGAGAACACAGCCTCTGATCCAGTCTGGAGGGTAGGAACTAGGGTAGAAGGGATGGGTGGAGAACAGACTTTAGGGGAGCACCCAGGAGGGAGTGAAGTCAGGGAGGACACATGTTAGTGACATAGGACAAATGACAGAGGGTATAAAAAGACAGTAGAAACATCTAGAAGACAGTTAGTGGGTGGCTGGCAAGAGCAGAAGGAGTCTGTGAGGGTCAAAGAGCCTGTCAGAAGAAGGACAAGACCAAGATCGAGGTGTCCAGAGGACTGGAGCCAGTGGGAGCTCGTACTGAGACCTAAGAGAGAGACAAGACCTGACAGAGGAGTTGAGAGAGAGAAATGGGTGCTCCCGAAGACAGAAGGGGTCCCAGGGGATCGGTCAGTGAGCACTCTACCCAGGGACGCCCAAGTCCACATTACATTGACTAAAGTGGAGGGACCAGGCCGCAGAGTAGGGGACCGGGCCCCAGACTAGTGGAGAACAACCAAGCTCAGCTAGCAACCCGGATGCTGCGGTATCTCCAAGTGCCACAGCCAAAACTACGCACACCAGCCAAAAAGGTGGCCACATAGGGTACAGGGGACTGAAAGAGAGAGATTTCACAGCAACGGCCTGCTGCCACTGGCTCGGGGCTCTGTGTGACCGTGGCGCAAGACAGGAGGGTGAAGCAAGCGCAGAGTGAGACGACCGTGAGAGAACAGTGGAACGGGGTACCGGTTACGTGTCACCAAGCTACCAGAGAGATAGCTGGATCCCCTCCTCCAAGAACTCAGCGCTCAGTGGGCTGTTACACAGTGACGATTGTTGCAACCTGGAGCAACAGACTGTGAGTAAAGACCTTGAGACTGCACCCCGCTGTGTTTGTGAACTTAATCGTCGCACCATCGGCCTTGCACTGCCTGTAACATCAGTACCAACTCACCCAGTACAATCTGCTGCCCTGGAGTTAGCCCTACCTGTGGAGAGTATACCAACTTTGCTTCGTTGTCACCAGTCCCAGAGGGACATTATAGCAGCTGTAGCCATCACTAGCCACATCCCACGAGTGGCGTCATGAGAACAATTAGTATCCCTAGGTCCCAAGTCCAGTAAACCCCTTAAAGCTAAAAATACTTTTATTTTCCCCTTTTTATTGACCATTTCGAGGCCACGGACCGAGCCACGCTACCATGAAATCCATAGACCAGTGTTTCGAGTACCCTATGGCCCCCACAGGGCGAGTCAGACACATTGTAACAAAAAAGACAGCTTCTCTCTGGATACTAAGCTATGCAATAATGAAAATAAAGGAAAATGGATCAGCATTATAGCTAAATAAATATACCATATTTTTCGGACCATAAGAGGCACTTTTTTTTCTCAAATTGTTGGGAAAAATGGGGGGTGCGTCTTATAATCTGAATCCACTACATGCTGTGCAGAGGGAGCAGCGGCTCAGGCTGGAGGAGGCTGCAAAGAAAGCTGGAGATCATGTGGGCCCACTCATTAGGCTCATGTAATATTCACTGCATCCCCCTTTCCATCACCTCAGTGCTGAAGCCGTCACTGAGAGGTGGGCGGGGGACGGAGCATATTACAGGAGCCTAAAGTATACTGACCACCCCATACTGGATATAGCCCCCCAGTCACATTATATGGCCCCCACACACAACAAAGTAAACAATGTTAACTCACCCTCTGTAGCTCTCTGCCTGCAGCATCGCCCGGCTTCTTTCTTGTCTGTGTCGGCATTCGATCATGTGAGTGGCACAGCACAGTGACGTCATCGCTGCGTGCCATGCCACATGAACTGATGCCCGGGACACAGGAAGACGGCGATGCTGCAGGCAGAGAGCTACAGAGTGGTGAGTTAACATTGTTTATTTTTTGTGTGTTCACCAGCGGGGGGGCTCACATACCTTGACTGAGGGACTATATCCAGAATGGGGGATTATATCAAGAATGGGGGGCTATATCCAGGATGGGGGGGTCATATCCAAGATGAAGGGCCATATCCCAGGATGGGGGGACCATACCCAGGATGCCGGGGCCATATCCCAGGATGAGGGGTCATGTATCAGGGTGGGGGGCCATATCCTGCATGTGGGGGCCGTATCCAGGATGGGGGATCATATATTAGCTGAAAGGGGCCCCAAAAAAACACTAGACCTCAAACCAAAACTTAACGATATTCCTGTACCCATAAGTGCCGCCACAAGTAGTATAGGGCCCCGTGTGACAGTTTCTAATACAAAGAATCAACAAAAGAGATATTTATTACTACTGTGTTACTACCTCATAGAGGGACTATAATAAAGTACAATCTAGAAAACCAATGCACAATTCCAAAAAATGACAGCCTATTAAATATCTGTATTAAAATTAAGGAAATTACCTTACTAAGTAGCATGTAATTCAGGAGGAAGAGATAATAAAAAGTATTAAGATGGAACAACCTCCAGGATAATAATGCAGAGCAACCTAAAGACACGCCCCCGAGGATCAAATAATCAGTGTCCTATTGGTAAAAACCATAAAAAGACAAAAGGGAAAAAGGGAAGAAAGGGGGGGGGGGGGAGTTGCTCCTGGAATAACACCTGGTGGTCCAGTGGAGGAGCTTAAAGAATATTTTTCACTAACCTGGCGTGGTTATGCTGCCTGCATAACCACGGTGAAGAGCCTCCGGTGCCTCACATGTACCACACCCTATCCCCTCTTCTGGATCCAAAGAGCAGCCAATCACGTGTGTCATCACGTAGGTGTGACGTCACCACAGCTCCTCCGTTTCAGGACCTGTGTGCACTGGAGTCCAATGAATCCATGCTGCACCAAGCCGCTAGCCCAGATGGGGAAGTTGCAAATAGGAAAGAGAAGTAACTGATATTGGGCGCTCAGGATAAAGAACAAACAGCTGATTTAAAGGATATAATTCTTATTTACTGGTCAAGTTCTCCTCACAACGCGTTTCGGCAGTAACATCCGCCTGATGGTAGCATCACCTGAAACGCGTTGTGAGGAGAACTTGAACAGTAAAGAAGAATTATATCCTTTAAATCAGCTGTTTGTTCTTTATTCTGTCGCCTAATATCAGCCGCTTATCTTTCCTATTTGCATAAAGTTAAAAAGGCCAAAACCTTTACACCCATATAGCCAATTTAAAAAAGTAAAAAGGAAGTCTCTTCATAAGAAAAATAAGCAGAGCACCACCACAGACGTAAAGGACCCTCTGATATGCACTGATAGGTCTGGTGCTGTGCGAGTGCACTGTGCATGCTCACATTAGGAAGTCCATTATAACAAATGCATCAGAGAAAGAAAAACAAGAACACTCACCCATAAATTGTGCAAACAGTCACCTTTATTCCAGATCCATTATACAGGTGGCAGGGATGGGAGTGGAGAACGGTGGACAATGGCTCGTTTCGTGCCTGTCTGGCACTTCAACTGGTCCTTGTAGGGATGGGAGTGGAAAATGGTGGACAATGGCCCGTTTCGCGCCTGTCTGGCATTTCAACTGGTCCTAACCAGGACCAGTTGAAGTGCCAGACAGGCATGAAGCGAGCCGTTGTCCACCGTTCTCCACTCCCATCCCTACCAGGAGCAGCTGAAGTGCCAGACAGGCATGAAGCGAGCCGTTGTCCACCGTTCTCCACTCCCATCCCTACCAGGAGCAGCTGAAGTGCCAGACAGGCACGAAACAAGCCGTTGTCCACCGTTCTCCCACTCCCATTCCTACCAGGACCAGTTGAAGTGCCAGACAGGCATGAAGCGAGCCGTTGTCCACTGTTCTCCACTCCCATCCCTACCAGGAGCAGCTGAAGTGCCAGACAGGCACGAAACAAGCCTTTGTCCACTGTTCTCCACTCCCATTCCTACCAGGACCAGTTGAAGTGCCAGACAGGCATGAAGCGAGCCGTTGTCCACTGTTCTCCACTCCCATCCCTACCAGGAGCAGCTGAAGTGCCAGACAGGCACGAAACAAGTCTTTGTCCACCGTTCTCCACTCCCATCCCTACCAGGAGCAGCTGAAGTGCCAGACAGGCACGAAACAAGCCGTTGTCCACCGTTCTCCACTCCCATTCCTACCAGGACCAGTTGAAGTGCCAGACAGGCATGAAGCGAGCCGTTGTCCACCGTTCTCCACTCCCATCCCTACCAGGAGCAGCTGAAGTGCCAGACAGGCACGAAACAAGCCGTTGTCCACTGTTCTCCACTCCCATCCCTACCAGGACCAGTTAAAGTGCCAGACAGGCACGAAACAGGCCATTTTCCACCGTTCTCCACTCCCCTCCTTGCCACCTGTATAATGGATCTGGAATAAAGGTGACTGCACAATTTATGGGTGAGTGCCCTTGTTTTTCTTTCTCTGATGGATTTTTTAAAAAGTGTCCTCATGGGAGGAATGAAATTCGTTCAAAAGTTGGTCACCTTTGACCAGGGTGCAGGTTCTCTTTAAGAGGTTAAGAACCCTCAGATGTGGGTGGCAATGTTGTATCTAAATAGTAGAAGAGATGAGAATCCGTTGAAAAAATACAGGATTAAAACCATAATAATCCAAAACTGTCATTAAAACCTTATTGGTCCTATGACTCGTCATTGCCTGGTCGAGTTCTAAAACTGGACCTCACTTCACTTGTTCCACCATTGGTAGACACATTGATGGAATGTAGAGTGAGACACATACAGGTATTGCACAGATTTGAGCCCATCTGACTTCACACCTATAAACCATCTACTTTTTCACAGTTTTTATTTTTAAATATATCTATTTTCCTTCTTTCTGCAGGTTGGTGGACACCGAGCCTCAGTACCAGCGCTTTGGGTGGACAAAGGAATACAAAGTCCACGGAAGTCTCAAGAATCCAGAAACAGACAAGATAATGTTCGGTGAGAGATGACTAAAGACTTATTGCCAGATGAGATATTTTGAAGAGCTGTCAGTCACGCTAAAAGATAGGAGATCCAGCAGCTGCAGGGAGGAGGAGCCCTGAGGAGCTGCCAGTCATGATAGCTGGGAGAGATTCAACACCAGCAGAGAGGAGGGTCCCTGAGGAGATGTCAGTCATGATAGCTGGGCAGAGATTCAATACCAGCAGGGAGGAGGAGCCCTGAGGAGCTGTCAGTCATGATAGATGTGCAGAGATTCAACACCAGCAGAGAGGAGGGTCCCTGAGGAGATGTCAGTCATGATAGCTGGGCAGAGATTCAATACCAGCAGAGAGGACAGTCCCTGAGGAGCTGTCAGTCATGATAGCTGGGCAGAGATTCAACACCAGCAGAGAGGAGGGTCCCTGAGGAGATGTCAGTCATGATAGCTGGGCAGAGATTCAACACCAGCAGAGAGGGGGGTCCCTGAGGAGATGTCAGTCATGATAGCTGGGCAGAGATTCAACACCAGCAGAGAGGAGGGTCCCTGAGGAGATGTCAGTCATGATAGCTGGGCAGAGATTCAACACCAGCAGAGAGGAGGGTCCCTGAGGAGATGTCAGTCATGATAGCTGGGCAGAGATTCAACACCAGCAGAGAGGAGAGTCCCTGAGGAGATGTCAGTCATGATAGCTGGGAGAGATTCAATACCAGCAGAGAGGAGGGTCCATGAGGAGATGTCAGTCATGATAGCTGGGCAGAGATTCAATACCAGGAGAGAGGAGGGTCCCTGAGGAGATGTCATTCATGATAGCTGGGCAGAGATTCAACACCAGCAGAGAGAAGGGTCTCTGAGGAGATGTCAGTCATGATAGCTTTGCAGAGATTCAATACCAGCAGAGAGGAGGGTCCATGATGAGATGTCAGTCATGATAGCTGGGCAGAGATTCAATACCAGGAGAGAGGAGGGTCCCTGAGGAGATGTCAGTCATGATAGCTGGGCAAGAATTCAACACCAGCAGAGAGGGGGGTCCCTGAGGAGATGTCAGTCATGATAGCTGGGCAGAGATTCAATACCAGCAGAGAGGACAGTCCCTGAGGAGATGTCAGTCATGATAGCTGGGCAGAGATTCAATACCAGCAGAGAGGAAAGTCCCTGAGGAGCTGTCAGTCATGATAGCTGGGAGAGATTCAATACCAGCAGAGAGGAGGGTCCCTGAGGAGATGTCAGTCATGATAGCTGGGCAGAGATTCAACACCAGCAGAGAGGAGAGTCCCTGAGGAGCTGTCAGTCATGATAGCTGGGAGAGATTCAACACCAGCAGAGAGGAGAGTCCCTGAGGAGATGTCAGTCATGATAGCTGGGCAGAGATTCAATACCAGCAGAGAGGAGAGTCCCTGAGGAGCTGTCAGTCATGATAGCTGGGCAGAGATTCAATACCAGCAGAGAGGAGGGTCCCTGAGGAGATGTCAGTCATGATAGCTGGGCAGAGATTCAACACCAGCAGAGAGGAGAGTCCCTGAGGAGATGTCAGTCATGATAGCTGGGAGAGATTCAACACCAGCAGAGAGGAGGGTCCCTGAGGAGATGTCAGTCATGATAGCTGGGCAGAGATTCAACACCAGCAGAGAGGAGAGTCCCTGAGGAGATGTCAGTCATGATAGCTGGGAGAGATTCAACACCAGCAGAGAGGAGGGTCCCTGAGGAGTTGTCAGTCATGATAGCTGGGCAGAGATTCAACACCAGCAGAGAGAAGGGTCTCTGAGGAGCTGTCAGTCATGAAAGCTGGGCAGAGTTTCAACACCAGCAGAGAGGAGGGTCACTGAGGAGCTAAATTGTAGGAAGTCCAGCAGCAGAAAGGTGGAGGAGCCCTGAGGAGATGTTAGTCATGATAGCTTGGCAAAGATTCAACAGCAGCAGAGAGGAGGGTCACTGAGGAGCTAGATTGTAGGAAATCCAGCAGATGCAGGGAGGAGGAATCCTGTGGAGATGTCAGTCTTGATAGCTGGGTAGAGATAAAAACAGCAGCAGAGAGGAGGGTCCCTGAGGAGCTAGTTTGTAGAAAATCCAGCAACAAAAGGAGGAACCCTGTAGAGCTGTCAATCAAGCTAAGTGGCTATGACTGACCAGCAGCAGAGAGAAGATCACTAAAGAGCTTCCAGTCCAGGTAGATGTTAGAAGATACAGCAGCAAAAGGCAGTAGGGAATCTGAGGAGCTGTCAATCAGGAGGAGGTGACATGATCTATAAACTTTCAAAATGACACCATTGCAGTATCCACACTATAATTTTGTACTCTCTGCTGTACTGTGGGTTTCACCATGTAGAGCCCACAGTGGCATAGTGGTTACCACTCGCTAGTATACTCCGAGATCCTTTACAACAATTTTGGTGTGAACGTGACTCTCCTAATTATTCTCCATCTTGTCAACTGGAATCTTTGAAAATTTTACATTACATTATAATTTTTCTAGATCTGTGATGTTAAATATTTGCAATATTCTTCATGATTGTTCTTTAGGTCCACGTGGAACCTTTAAACTCACTATGGAGACTGTGAACCCAGAGGCTCAGGTAAGATGGGGTTAATAACGTGGTTAGAAATCAAGATTAAAGTGGGTGCCCAGGGGGAAAATCACTAATTATATAAATAATTATTTAATAATTGTATAATTATCATCACACGATCACCTATCATTGACTATTGCAAGGGATCCACTCACTCTCTCAGCGGCGGTTGAGATGCACAGGCATGAATCGGCATAGTGCCGAAGAACAGGTAGATTTATTATAATCCTTAACTCTCCAACAAAAGGAAAACAAATAACCTTTCTCTGGTGTACAATTCAGGATAAAGAAAAACAAAACCACTTATAAAGAATAACCGCCATTTACATTTTTATTGAATTATAATGTAGAGCAAGTGATTTTAATAAACTTTCAAATATACTTCATTAGAAAATTCTGGTTGAAAACCATTCATAAACCTTCCACAAGGTGTCCCCACTAGACTGTGTGTGAAGCTGACATATGTTCATTATCAGTCAGATCGATCTTTAGTGAATACAGGGCATGTAACCATATAAGGGAGGGGGCGGAACCTACACTGCTGACTGCAGCTGGTGAGGAAACAATGTATCAGATTAGCTCAGATTCAGTTTAAACTCCTCTGCACAAGCTTCTGATCTGTCATCTGGCTCCACACAGCTCAAGCACAATCTGTGTTAACCTCTTCTCTGCTATCACATTACACTGCTCTCTTTCCGCTCCCTATCAGTCTGTAAGCTGGCCAAGCCCACACAGCTATAAAATGCAGTTTTTAAAACAGCATAGAAAAATGTGAGAAAATAAGTCATATGGCATGAAAAACATTATCTTAGCTGCTATGTGACCCATCATTAACAACCAGTGCAGTATTGTTTTTTTTTCTTCAATGAAATGACATTTACACTTCAGCTATCTCTCAACTCCTGTCAAGGTTTCAACTGCAAGAGGTCCCTCACCTCTCACTCACAGATCCAATTAACAGGGGTGTTTCCCCTCTAATCACATCCAAATCTGAGAGAACTGACCTGCCTTAAGTAGTCCAACCAAAACCTAGAATGGAGGTAAGGGAACACCCAGTCCCACCAAACTTTTTGTCTCTTTGGGTCCAGTCCAGAAGAATAGTCTAAGAGCCAAGGACCACCTGTGGAAAGCTAAAGAGAGACCAGGAATCAGCTGGTACAATTATTCAAAAAAAAACCAATACATAATGCACTCCCCGTCCATGGCCTGTATGCACGCACCTGTATGCATGCTCACCACACAATACTCCATTGCTGAACAGAAAGCATGTTCAAGCACTTTTAAAGTTTGCTCAATAACATTAAGGCAAGCCTGTGGAACACTGGAAGAATATAGTCTGGTCTGATGAAACCAAAACTGAACTCTTTGGATGCCATAATACATACCATGTTTAGAGGCCAAAAGGCATATCACCACAAAACATCAACAACAATGAAGTGTGGAGATGGAACCATCATGGTGTGGGGCTGTATTTCAGCTTACAGCACTGGAAACATCATATAAGTGAAGGAAAGATGAATGGACCATTGTACTAAGATACTCTTGATGAAAATCTTCTCTTATACTAAGATAATGGAGATAAAATGTGGGTGGACATTTCAGCAACACCAGTGTTATGCACATACCTAAGGCTGGCTTCACACTTGCAGATGCATCTGCAGCGTTTTGCAGATGCATCTGCAAGTATCAGCATGCAGACCGCGGCCGTGGTGTGAATGCTCTCATTCATTCCTATATGTGAGCCGTAAGCAGGCGTATGCCTGCTTACAGATCACACTCTCCCACCCGCACTATGGACGCGAGATGTTGCGTCCATAGTGCGGGCGGGAGAGTGTGATCTGTCAGCAGGCATACGCCTGCTTACGGCTCACATATAGGGATGAATGAGAGCATTCAGACCGCGGTGCGCCCTATTATAAACATAGGGGCCGCGGTCTGCATGCTGATACTTGCAGATGCATCTGCAAAACGCTGCAGATGCATCTGCAAGTGTGAAGGCAGCCTAACTCAAACATGGGTAAAGGAAGAAATAAAGCATATAACACCGCGGCCACACCCACAACCTACTGTTTCCTGTACAGACTAGAATATCCATAGCCACAAAAATAAAAACACTACCTGAAGCACCATCAAGGGATTTTTTATTTCCCCTGAGGAACCACAACAAACCAAGTGTTCGGATGTGGAAGGGGACCAAAACTGAGGAAACTTAAAGAATGTACATAAGGTGGGAAAAATGAGTATAATAACTGAAAGCAAGAAAAACCTTCCACCAACGTTACTGACAAGAAAGGAATGATGTTGGGAAGATTCACAAGAAACACAACTGATCTCTGCCTGGCAATTGAAATTCCTTGGCTGAAGGGCTGGATCTCCTTAACAAACATCCAACAAGAACTATAGTCAGTAAAGAAGGCTGGTGCAAGGTGGGTATAAATAGCCCCACCCAAGCTGGGATAGGACAGAGAGAAAATAGGAAAATGAGAAACAACTGAGTAGCAGCAAGTGAAGAAATGCAAAGAAAAGAGAACCATCAGCAGCTGAACAGAGACTGACAAGCCCGTGACCACAAAGCAAGAGGTCATTGGATCAAGTCCTGAAACCAAGGCATAACAGGGCATACATATGGCTCCATAGCAGAAATTCAAATTCCTCCCCCCCCCAATATAAAATAAAATTAATCAATATTGGCTGGTTTACATAAGAACAACTTTACAGCCCTTACATAATTATTTTCCTCATATTGAAGCCCCTACATTCCCCATTAATTGCACTCATAAAGTATGATGTCAACAAAAGTGCCCCACACGTACTGTATGATACCCCGACAGTACAATCTACACACACAGTATGATGATCCTATTATACCCACCCTCAACTACCCTGCCAAAGTATAGCGACCACAACACAGTCTGATCCCCAATTGAGACTCCTACAGAGCCGGACATGCAGTATAATGGGCGTACATACAATATAATGGCCTCCACACAGTATGATGGACCCCACACAAACTTTCATATTGTATAATTGCCTGCTTACACTATTTGGACAATCAAATATTGCTCCATCAAGTTAATAACTCCCCCATAGCCCTCCAAATATAACTATGGCCCGTAGATTGCCTTTCATATAGTATAATTGTTCTCACATAGTCCACCATATAGTGTAACTAGCCCCACATTTGTTTCCATATACACTCCCTGACAGAAGTTATGTCGCTTATCCATGTTATGTAAGTAAAAGCTTATAACCTGACGTTAAATTTATCCATCGGTTGTATAATTTTTTCTTTTGAAATATGGCTTAGGTTAAGAAAATAAATTGGCATCAATGCTGAAATATTGAACACAGAATGGTCAGATTTTGGCAAGACAAAAGTTTTGTCGCCTACAGAAAGTAATGTGATATTCAAACAAAAAATTAACCTAAAATACAAATATATGTTGCATAACATTGGTGAATGAAGTTGTGGTGCTATTAGAGTCATATTTAATATTTTGTGTGACTTCCATGAGCCTGAAGTACTGCATCCATGCGGTTCAACAATCATTCATACAATTTATTAATGAAGTCATCAGGAATAACAAAGAATGCAGTCTTACATACCTCCCAGAGTTCATCTAGATTCTTTGGTTTTGTCTTCCAAGCTTCTTCTTTAATCCTACCTCGAACATTCTCAATGATGTTCATGTCTGGTGACTGGGCTGGCCAGTCCTTGAACACCTTGATCTTTTTTGCCTGGAGGAACTTTGTTGTAGAGATGAATGTATGAGATGGAGCACCATCCTACTGCAGAATTTGACCCCTTTTATGATTTGGAATATAAGAGGTAGTTAATACTTCTTGAAATTTTAGGCTATTGATATTGCCTTCTACCTTGCAAATGTTTCGCACACCCCCATACTGAATGTAACCCCAGACCATGATCTTTCCACCACCAAATGTAACTGCTTTCTGGGTGTATTTTGGATCCATACTGGCTCCAGTAGGTCTCCTGCAGTATTTTCGGCGTCTGTGGTGTAATTCTACTGAAGATTCATCAGAGAAATCCACCTTCTGCCACTTTTCCAGCATCCATCTGTTTAGCAGGCTGTGGGACAAATGCCACACGTATTTTTATTTGCCTTTTGTTTAGTGCTGGCTTCTGGACACTGATTTGACCATGGAGGCCATTTCGAGACAGAATCCTACAAACTGTTCTAGTTGACATGGGGACTTGAGGTGACCAGACCTGTTGGAGCTCTGCTGCAGTGGAAGAGGGGCTTGCTTTGGATTTTCTAACTAACAAACGTTCCTCCTGAGCAGTTGTCTTGTGGGGTCCTGGGCTTGTCAAACACATCTCCAGTCTCTTCAAATCTTTTTTTAATTCTTTCTACTTGACGCTGAGACACATTAAAGGTGCCAGCCACCTCTGCAGTGGATCTGGTCTTCAGCCTCTTAATAATCAAGGCTTTGGTCGCAGGGTGGACTTTTGGCATGTTGTCAGAGCTCAAGTTGTAGTTCAAGTGAAGGTCTGGGGTGCTGGGTTTCTTTTTATACACACACACTAAGTAACCGATCATTTACTGAGCACAGGTGAGGATGTAAACTAGGATTGAGTGCATTGACCAGGCGACAAAACTTTTGTCTTGCCAAAATCTGACCATTCTGTGTTCATCAAATGATCAATATTTCAGCATTGATACCAATTTATTTTCTTAACCTAAACCACATTTGGGAGGGTTTCAGCTTTCAAAAGAGGAATTTATACAACCAATGGATGAATTTAACGTCAGGTTATAAGCTTTTATTTACATAACATGGATAAGCGACATAACTTCTGTCAGGGAGTGTAGTATAATGCACCCCAAAGTCGTCCATATAGTAAAATGGGCATCATATTGCCTTCTTTATAATATACCCCATGGCCTTTCATATATTATAATGCACATTCCATAGTCTTCCATATAGTATACTGCACCTTTTCATCCTTCATAAAAGTATAATGCACTCCAAAGTCCTCAATACATTATACTGCACCTCATAGTCCTTTATATAGTATAATACACCCTCATAGTCCTCCATGTAGTATAATAGACTCCCCCATAGTCCTTGATATATTACAATGCACCTCATAGTCCTCCATGTAGTATAATAGACCCCCCATAGTCCTTGATATATTATAATGCTCCCCCATAGTCCTCCATATATTATACTGCACCTCATAGTCCTTTATATAGTATAATGCACTCCATAGTCCTCCATGTAGTATAATGGACCCCATAGTCTTCCATATATTATAATTCACTTTATAATCCTTTATATATTATAATGCACTCCATAGTCCTCCATATTGTGACGACCACCCGCTGGGAGGCTGGGCTGCTGGTAAGGCAGCACCCCGAGAAACCCTGAGACCCTTTACCCATATACAGGGATCTGTAATTACAGCGGAGCCCAGGAGGTAGTTGCCTTAGATGAACAGCAGACCGGAGCAGGAAGGTCATCAGGAAGGGAATATAAACCAGGATCCAAAAACGTAGTCAGGAGTCCGAGTCAAACCAGGAGGGAAGTTAAGGTACAAAATCGTCAGGCCGAAGCAGGGTCAAAAATCCAGGCTAAGGTCAGAGTCAAAACCAAACACACACTAGATCACTGGGGAACCAAGACTAAATTTGGCAGCCTGCAAGACAGGCTCCAAGGTATTTGAAGGGTGCAATTACCTCCCATAGGCTGGAGCTCACAACCTGATGATCTCATCCAGACCGCCCCTAGAACCAGACCAGACAGTGATGCACGACTGATATCAGCCACCCCACTTCTGACAGAAGAACGAAGGCTGCGCCTATCAGACACCTCTGCAGGGCCCGCTCCTCTGCGACCAACATCACCCAAAGGAGAAACACGGCGGCACCCCTTGATAGAGGCAGATGTTGATGCAGCAGGTCCATAAGAGCACATGGCTCTCCTATCACCGGCACCATCAGCCGAAGGAATCGGGCGCCTCCCAGCGGTTGATGCAGGAACACCAGCCACCGAGTCCAATGGCGACGTGACACATTTATTATCACTCCAATTGTCCTCCATATATTATAATTCACCTCATAGTCCTCCATATATTATAATTTACTTGATAGTCCTTTATATATTATAATGCACACCCCATACCTCTCCATATATTATAATTCACCCCATAGTCCTTTAGATATTATAATGCACACCCCATAGTCCTCCATATATTATAATGCACCCCATAGTCCTCCATATAGAGTAATTCACCCCATAGTCCTTTATACAGTATAATGCACACCCCATACCTCTCCATATATTATAATTCACCTCATAGTCCTTTAGATATTATAATGCACACCCCATAGTCCTCCATATATTATAATGCACCCTATAGTCCTCCATATAGTATAATGCACACCCTATAGTCATTCATAGGGCATTATGGCCATTGGCCACTAGTGTAACTAATTAAAAAAAAAAAAATGCTCACCTCTCCTCTTTCCTCTGCTCCTCTTGTCTCTGCAGTGGCATGTGTTGTGCAGCTCTGCACATCTTGGCACAGCGGGTGCAGAGTAGTGATGTCATCATGCCTACTGCACTTAGTTGTCTGATGCCGAGGGAGAATGATGGAGGAAGGAGTGGAGCGCTACCTCTTTCATCATTATTTTCAACTGTATCCAATGCTGATAAAATTGAAAGTGTGATGTTGGGTTGGGGTAGGCCCAGTGCAGTCGCTGGTATGGCCACTTTGTATGGCACTGAGCAAGACACTGATCCCAAACACACAGATAACGAAACTCAATTGGTTTTAGAGAAATAAAATAAATCTGCTAGAATGGCCGAGCCGATCACTGAAGCTGAATCCAATAGAAAATGTCTGGAAAGAACTAAAGAAGGATCCACAGGACCTGCAGGATGTGAAGTGTTTGTGTGGAAGAATGGACCAAAATCCACCAGAGCAATGCAGGGACGAGTGTCTCCATACAGGAGGCGTTTGGAGCTTCATCACCAACAAAGGCCAAAGTACAAAATATTAAATAAATTTCAGTAACGTGTTCAATACTTTTTCTCATTATTACACATAATTTATGGACCTTTACAGTTTGATTTCCTTGCTTGGGTTCATTGGATCGGTTGTTACCGACATCTGGTGAGAAATTTATGTCAATTGCCCCTTTAAAAATGTATTTACTTAGAAAACTGGTGACATGTCCAATACTTATTTCTGTATATAGTGAAGTGGAAAATACAGAAATGTTTTTTTTTTACTATATTTGACATATAACTTGACATCTTGCTCCCATTTTTTCTGTATAAAATGCATTTTAGTAACTTTCTTATTATAATGATCTGTTATACAGAAACTTTACTGACTTATATTTCTTTCTTTTTACCAGTTTTATCTGCCAAGAGCGCGACTGACTACATAGACTTCATAGACTGCCCCCTGCTGGCTCAGCACTGTAGTGTATGTTGATGGAGACACAAGCGGAGGAGTTCTATAGATGTCTGTGCCATGATTCCGCTGTATACTCTGAGTTTAATCATATATTTATTAATATCCTTCACTGGAATTTTCGGGCATTCTTCATATCTGGCTGGCTTTAATAAACTACGACATTCAGAATACCCATAGAGTGACGTGTAAATGTTTTTTGTAATTTATTGGTAAAACCAATCTTTTATTATTATTATTTTTTTTATAATTTAAATATAAACATCATCCTTAATTAAAATGAATTGTAAAATCTGTTTGCTGTCAAGTCATTCCTACAGTTCATAGAGTGGCATAAACCAAGACGTTAAATCATTGAAGGGTTAAAATGATCTGTATGGCAAACCAATGCCGCAGGTGACTGAATCTGCCAAAATTGGAATTCAGAAGCTTTGAATTTAGCTTGAAAGTTTGATTTTGATCTGATTAGGAAGAGGTTAAAAATATTCATATATTCAGCTCTTTTTGACCCTCCCAATCCCTTTCCTCATTATTCTGACTCGTCAAAGCGGTGCAAGTCTCTTAGTGCCTTCAATCCTTAGATAATTGTGTGGACTTTGTACTCACATGCATGAGTCCTCAGATAGTTACAACTCAGCCATACCGACTTGAACTAAGGCTGCATTCACACATAGCGTGTTTGCTGCGTTTTGTTAGTCCGGCTTCACATCATGGTTTTTGTCTGTCAGGTTGGATCTTGATTTTCGCAGGATCCACCGGACAGAACCTGACAGCACAGGATGAGCACAAAGTGTGGCCAAATATGCCCTCCCATCCTGTTTTTTGCAGGATTCTTTTCTGCCTGGGGTCCCTGTGTGCTGCCTGGGGCCCTGTGTTGCCTGGGGCCCCATGCGCTGCCTGGGGCTCCTGTACACTGCCTGGGCTCCTGTGCGCTGCCTGTGGCCCCTGTGCACTGCTTGGGACCCCTGGGTGCTGCTTGGGGCCCCTGAGTGCTGACTGGGGCCCTTGAGCATTGACTGGGGCTCCTGTGTGCTGCCTGGGGCCCTGCAGGGACCCCTGTGTGCTGTCTGGAGCCCTGTGTTGCCTGGGGCCCCATGCGCTGCCTGGGGCTCCGGTACACTGCCTGGGCCCCTGTGCACTGCCTGTGGCCACTGTGCACTGCTTGAGGCCCCTGGATGCTGCTTGGGGCCCTTATGCACTGCCTGGGGCCCTGTGCACTGCCTGGGCCCTGAGTGCTGACTAGGGCTCCTGTGTGCTGCCTGGGGCCCTGTGCACTGCCTGGGGCACTGTGCGCTGCCTGGGGCCCATGTGTGCTGTCTGGGGCCCTTGAGCGGTGACTGGAACCCCTGTGCGCTGCCTGGGGCCCCTGTGCACTACCTGGGGCCCCGTGCCCTGTTTCTTCCCTCCTGTATTCTGCCTGGGGCACCTGTGTGCTACCTGGGGCCCCTGTGCACTGATTGGGGCCCCGTTATTGAGTATATCACTCAATGATCCCAGGGTATAGTTTGGGCTAGGCCATAATATACCCAGGGTATATTCTGGCCTAGAGGGGTATAATCTGGCCTAGGCCAGTTTATACTACGGGGTATAGTTTGGACTAGCCCATAATATACCCGGGGTATAATCTGGCCTAGGCCACGTTAACCCCGGGTATATTCTGGGTGGGGGGGTTTAATCTGGCCTGTTACACCAATTAAAGTGCATGCAGTGGTTGAGAAAAGAACCTTTCTTGAAAACCAAATACAGTTCAATTTGCACTTCTCCAAATTCTTAACAACTATGTGTGGTGCCCCACCGGGTAGGCCGCCACCAGAGGTACTGCACTCCTCCAGGTGCTGGGATGGTGCAGTTGAGCTTCACACACAACACTTAAGACCCCAGGACGGTGGGTGGATCCAGAGAGATGACCCAAGCGTAGCCAGGATGGAAAGTGCAGAGTTAAAAAGTTAGAGACGAGTAGAGAACATCGAAGAGACAGGAGTGGAGTGGAAGTCAGGACTGTAGGAGCGGTATGGTGCCGACTCCCACGGGCTGGAGCACCACCACACTTGCCCCGGGAGGGTAAGTCTGACAGGTGTAGAGGAGGAAAGGAGCCCTTGGGGTACGTAATGAGACATAGATCCCCGTACGCCCGTATCTGGCGAGACGGGCTAGTGTACGACACAGGGACCCAGCCCTGAACATGATGTGGTTGCTTTAGGCCTGAACCGTTGAATCGGAGGCCCCAAGCTTCTATCGGGAGCTGTGACCGAACACCCGACACAACCTGGAGAAGGCGGCCGAACTAGGGGGCAGTACCTGGAAGGGGAACAACTGAGCACCCGTGGCTGTCGGTACCCGAGCTCTGTGCTGCAGAGGTGCTGAGAGGAGGGGTGAGACTTATAGCGCTGAGGGACCACCAGAGACAGAAACACCTAGTAAGAGAGGAAGGAACATCAACTGAAGCTCGACTGCATTGACCTGGTTCTGGAGACAACGCTTAACCGGAGGTTGGCAAGGGAAGTACCCGGCGGCCATGCTGAAACCACTGAGTTAAGTAACAGAACTCCAGCTGTGGTGTGTGAGACTTTCTTTAGCGGCGACCACCGGCCTCAGGGGCCGCATGAGACACCGGGGTGCTGATGACCTAACAAACATCTGTCACGGTGCAATCTGACTCCACTCTACTGCCTGGGGACTGCGCTCCACCTGCGAGAGCGAAATCAACCAAGCTGCCGGTCACCATCCCTGGAGGTTCTGAAGCAGCGGCGGCCCCTTTTCCCTGTCATCCCCCATCATCTACTCCTCTGTTTATGAAATGACACCGCCAGGTTCACGGGAACGGGTCTCGGCCTCCGTCTGTCCCCATGAAAAGAATCGAGAGTGAAGAAAAACTCTGCTCGGTTCCAGAGTACCCCTGTGTGACGCGCTTAGATGGCGCTGACATTCCTGGATGCTGCAGTGTATGTTGTTTGTCTTTAAGAGCTGCATGAGGTGTAGTTGTGAAGGCCTTTGCCTCCAGTGTTGTGCTCCAGAGCTGCATTCACTATTATGTTCAGCTGCTGGTTGAGGGTTGATGTGTGATTCACCTGGAATCCCCTCCCCCTGGCTTTAAATTGCATTCCCTCTCCTCTGTTAGATTCTGCTGATGGAGTTGTTTGCTCTAGGTCTTGTTGCTGTGCAGTTGCTTAGCTGCTGAGCTGAAGTTTTTCCTTGGGAGTAGCTGTGATCCTGGATCCGTGGGTGGAGGTAGAGGCCCTCAGCCTAGAGCTATTCAGGACCCAGGGAACAGGGTGGAAACTTGGACCTCCTTAACATCAGAGGTACCTCCGAGAGCAGGGCTAGCTAGGGACCCCCAGGGTAGGGGTCAGATTAGCTCCTACTGATCCCTTCGCCCATTACACCTACCTGTTACCTGATTCCCTTACATCCCAAGCGTGACATTATCAGCAGCCTATTACCATTTTTGTCTCTGAGCCAGATGCCTTCTCACAACTGATACAAACCATCTCAGCTGAGGTCACTGGTCTGCGGATGCAGGTGGTGCAGCAGCTGCAGCAGGGTGTGGGGTATCTGGCCTCGGCACACGCCCAGGTCACACCTGAACCCAAGATATCTCTTCCAGATAGGTTTTCTGAGGGAAGCGATACATTATTGGTGTTCAAAGAGGCATTTAAACTTTATTTCAGGCTTCAACCCCGTTCATCTAGGAGTGAGGCATAGCGCTTGGGGATTATAATCTCACTTCTTAAAGGAGATCCTCAGACCTGGGCTTTCTACCTTCCAACCGACTCACCATCGCTGCGGTCAGTGGACGGGTTTTTTGCTGCTCTGGCTCAGGTGTCCGATGAACCGGATAGGGTGACTCTTGCTGAGTCAAATCTCTATAAACTCAAGCAGGGGTCACGAGCAGTGGAGGAGTACTCCTCGGAGTTTCGGAGGTGTGCAACTGACACCCTATGGAATGACCCTACCCCCAGGAATTAGTTCTGTCTGGGTTTGTCAGCTAGACTGCAAGACACCCTGGTTCAGTACGCCGCACCTGAGTCATTGGAGGCTGCGATGTCCCAAGCCATCAGGGTAGACAGACGTCTGAGGGAGAGACCGAGACCAACTTTGTCCCTTGTGGTTATCCCTGTTGAGGAAGCTCCACACGATAAACCTATGCATTTGGGGGCACTAGGCCCTCGTGTTAAACCCCCCTGTAGTTGTAGTTCATCAAGTGGGCGGAGCTTGTTTTTATTGTGGACAAGCTGATCATTTTATCAAAGTTTGTCCGCATTGCTCCGGGACAAATATGCAGTCTCAGACACAGCCTACCTCAGGTCGTTTGGAAGGAGTCGACCAGAGGATTTATATCTCCTTTTTTTCTAAGTCTCCGTTCACACTGTCTGCCAAGGTGCTGGTAGATGGAAAAAACGGAGACTATACCGTTACTAGTTGATAGCAGAGCTGGAGTCGTTCTTATGGATTCTCGCTTTGCGCAGACTATTGGCTTCGTCTGTAGCGCCTTAGCGAGACACATTCCTGTCCCCGTCATTGACTCAGTTCTACTCAGCCAGAAGGTATTATCCTAAGTGGTGCATAATGTGAACTTGAGCATAGGAACTCATCACCAGGAGTTCCTCTCTTGTGACATTTTGAAGAATTTACCAACCTCCATTGTCTTGGGTCTCCCTTGGCTGAGAAAGCACAACCCGGTAATTGACTGGCGGGCCCGGGAGGTGGTTCGCTGGGGTTCTGCCTGTGAGAGTACTTGCCGGGGTACTTCCATCTCTGACGTGCTGGTGAGGGCTACACCAACGTCTTCGCTCAAGGAGGTTAGAAGTTTGCCTGGGGATGGGGGTGGAGTGCATGCCACGCTCCTGACTCCTGGTGCCTCTGGGTGTTGTCCTAGGAAGAAGGGCAGCAGGGGAAGGTTGGTTGTTTCTACTGTGTGTCGCAAGGGAGAGAGTCCTGGGGTCCAGAGAGACGCGCTTGGTACTTGCCTACCTAAGACTGTGCCCTCTGTCTGTGCCGGCATGTGTGGAAATAAATGTACAGGTCCAGACCTGAGTGTGAATGAGTATGTGTTGGTGTAGTCCAAGCACGTCAGGTGGAGGAGTGCTACTGGGGTTCCGAGGTTGTAGGACCTTTTTGGATATTGGCCATTTGCAATCCTGTGCTGTACTGACTTGACCTACCCCCAGGTTTGGCAACCCGTAACGTCTTTCATATCTCGTCACTCAGGGAATGTGGACTTATTTTGGATGTGTCTGTAGTTGAGTCCGGAGGCCTCTCTTAAAAGAGGGGGTACTGTCATGGGCTTAGATGACATTGCTGGTTACTACTGTGTATGTTGTTTATCTTTAAGAGCTGCATGAGGTATAGTTATAAAGGACTTTGCCTCCTGTGTTGTGCTCCAGAGCTGCATTTACTATTATGATCAGCTGCTAGTTAAGGGGTTGATGTGTGACTCACCTGAAATCCCCTCCCCCTAGTTTTAAATCCCTCTCCTAGGCCAGATGCTGTTGATATAGTTATTTACTCTAGGTCTTGTTGCTGTGCTGTTGCTTAACTGCCGAGCTGAAGTCTTTCATTGGGAGTAGCTGTGATCCAGGATCCGTGGGTGGAGGTAGACGCCCTCAGCCTAGCCAGTGAATAGGGTGGAGACTCAGACCTCCTCACCATCAGCGATATCTCCGAGAGCAGGGCGAGCTAGGGACCCCCAGGGTAAGAGTCAGATTAGCTCCTGATCCCTTCGCCCATTACACCTACCTGTTACCTGATTCCCTTACCCACCAAGCGTGACACCCCGGCCCTGGAGTAGGCGTGTCAATCTGGCATCACAAACAGGATGCGGGCGGCCCAGTAACACCAGGTCTCGTGCGCCTTAAAGAACTGTTGTGAGACTGTGTAAGAACTAGCTCGCAAAAATGGCGGTTAGAAAAGAACAAACACCACGTGTATATCTTGGGTGTGTCTAGGCCTTCATCGTGGGAAGGACCTTAGAAAAGGCTTCAGAATGATGTGCTGCTGTCAATGTCTGACATCGGTCAACACCAGCAAGTGTGTCTAATTGTGAGTTAACAGATGGACGTTGTGCGGCAGAAGGCCTGTGTGACAGTTCCTGCACTGACGGAGGAACCAGCAGCAGATACGCTTGATGGGGTGTTTGATGGTTGGCCAAGCTATCCCACAATGTAGCACAGTGAGCGTCCATGTGCAGATAATGTGAAAAAGGCTCAGGCTTGGCAAGGCTTGCTGCTCATGTGAATTGCAGAACCGCCTCCACTGCTACCCAAAGTTGTGGCTGGGGTCACAGTACTTGGTGTGGTTGCAGCACTCTATCTCTGTCCTGGAACCTAACCTCATCAGTTCCTTCTCCTACCCGTCCTCTGCTGGGCTCATCAACTGGGTGCCTGTGGGTTAACAGTAAGTGTGATCTAGAAACTCATCATCATCCTCTGCTGTCACACTCCTCGCTCAGAGCCACACTCCTTCTGCCCTGAGGGCACAATAAAATAAGCGTTGGATTCATGTATCTGAGTCTCATCATCATTACTATCATTATCTCCGCCATCAGAGGTTATCATCTGGTGACAAGGGTCTAGATTATGCTCAGACCCTACTTCATCAGACCCAGATCTAAGATTTTGGGAATCGCTGCATTCCTCCTCTTGACTCTGTAAATCTTTGGAACAGATCTCTGATTCCCAGGCAATAGTATGGGTGAAGGACTCTGCAGACTCGGCCATGTGTGCTTCCCCACAGTCAGGAGGGTGGCTGGAGAGTTGTGACATGTGGGGAAACAACATTGATTGGGCAGACACCTGTGAGGACTGCAATGTGTGCTATTGAAGTTGAGGTGGAGGAGACGCCACTTGATGAAGTGATTGAAATCCACTGTAGCACCTGCTCTTTCTGGGCCTCACCTACAAGTCATAGTGATGTGTTAAGAAACGGATGATAACAGGCTGTCCACTAATAAAAGTTGACATTGTTCTTTGGCTAGGAGAAGCCGGTTTGTTTAGGAGAGCTTTTTAGTTACTTTAGTACCTACAGTACTTCACGGACACCAAGTGTTTTCTCCTTTCCAACATGCCTATTCCCCTTTCCACCACGTCCATGGCCTTTACTACTCGTATTTGATGCAAACAGATTTGGAACTTACCGTAGTTGTTCTCTGCCATAAAATGCCTATATTGAGAATACAGCGGATTTGGCAAACACTGATTCTATGAAACATACCGTGTATAGTCACAGGAATCTATGAACTAGTGCACTTCGCAGGACACAGCCAGACTCCATTTTGTAGAGGCAAGCACAGGTGATCGATTAGCTAGCTATCTTTTAGTGTAGCATGGATGGAGCAGCACAGAGCGGGAGCAGCACTGTCCCTAGCAGGAACACTCAAGGGACATGAGACTTAGGCAGCCAATGAAACAAGCCAGCCAATGATACAACATATATGTGGATGTTTTATGTGCCCTGATTGGCTGCCAACCTAGAACATCCACACAGAAAGTGACGGGAAAAAAAATGGAGCCCGACGCTCTTCTGACCTCTCCACATCCTATCCCCTCAATAAACACGTCCCGCTCACTATCCTACACAGTCAGAAGGTGGAAGAAAAGCACCGCTTACACACAGTAAAGCTTTTTCTCATTCAATCAGTTACCAATCAAAGCCATGTTTGCCGATGTTTTAGTGAATTGCTGGGGTTACCAATCACGAATAGAATCTGCAATAATGGAAATTGGTGAACATGTTCGGGGGAAGTTTGCTCATCTCTAATTATAATATCACAGTGAAATACCAAATAGGTCCACAATATGGACATAGAGAGGCAATATATCTAGGGATGAACGAGTACCATGATATTCGAAATCGCTATACTCGTAACGAGTACTTTGTAATAATTGTGTGTTTGTTCCAAATAGCGAGTACAATGCAAGTCAATGGGAAATGCAAGTAATTTTCTTCTGGACCCTACAAAGGGGTCTGGGAGGGTTGTAAAAAGGCAGAGATAGATGAAAAAGTGCTCAAACTGCATGGGAACGGTAAACAGACATGATGTACACTATCTCCATACAGTTCTGCCATACAGCTGTGACAGAAACTAGTAAAAAGAGATAGAAGAACAGGTAGATTGGGCATATCAGTCTTCTGCTGCTGCTCCCAGGGCCGATCAGTCTCCCACTGAATCATTTCTAGGGCCGCCTATTAAGCTACTTGCATATTCAGTGCGCTGTCAGGCAAACAGCCAATCACAGATGCTCACACTCTGTGAGCACCTCTATGATTGGCTGTTGCAGTCAGAGTGCATTTCCACAACCTGGACAGTGATTGTGCTTGGTAACCATACACATTGGTGTACGACAACCAACTTGCCGTCATAGGGTGTGAAATAAATAAATAATTAAAAATAAAATGCGTAGAGATTCGCAATATTTTTAAGCCTAGCCCAGTGAATGCCAACGGCTGCGAGCTGCCACCCTCAACTGTGTAATTTTACCTTGGTTGGCCAAAAATAATGTGTTGGCTCTGCCCTATTTTTAATTACCAGCCAAAGTAAAACTAGGCAGCTGAGAGCCGGTATTCTCAGCGGGGTGAGGGCCCATTGTTTTAGGGTCCCCCCATGTTAAAGAATAGCAGCCCGCAGCTGCCCCTGAAAGTGGTGCATTTATAAGAAGCGTTACAGGGTTTCCAGGAGCTTTACCAGGCTCTTCAAGCGTCTCTGGTGGTAGTGGCACGCTGAGTAATAAGTGGTTAACACCAGCTTTACTATAGCGCTGGTCTCAGCGCTGTCATAGAGGTCACCGTTGCCATAGCAACAGCGGTTACTATGGCAACGGTGAACTCACGGCTTACTATATGGCTTCAGTCACATACGGTGTTTTGGCTGAGTTTTGTGAGGATCCATTTTTGGTCTAAAACACTGTGTGAATGTAGCCATATAGTAAACCGTGAGTTCACCGTTGCTATAGTAACCGCTGTTGTTATAGACAGAGATGAGACCTGGATATAGTAAATTGGTAAATCGCTGGTCTCAGTGCTGTCATATACTAAGCAGTAAGGTCACCCTTGCTATAGTAACCGCTGCCGCTATGGCAACGGTGACCTCACCGCTTACTATATGACAGCGCTGAGACCAGAGCTATAGTAAAGCGGTAAAGCACTGGTCTCAGCGCTGTCATATAGTAAGCAGTGAGGCTACTGTTGCCATAGCAACAGCGGTTACTATGGCAACAGTGACCTCACTGCTTATTTTACCGCATGTCTCAGCGCTGTGATTCAGTGATCAGAGACCACGGTAGCAGATGTGTTTTTCCTCCCCATGGTCTCTGATGTAGCAGAGCTGAGTCTATCGAGAAAGAGACAAGAAGAGGATTGTGGAGGTGTACAAGGGTGGAGAGGGGGTAATAAAGATGGAGTCACTAAGTGTCTCTGTGTTTTTTTTTTAATAAAATAATTTTTCTGTGTTTTTTTACTATTTATTTGAGATTCTTAAAGGCCGGGTGTAACTTGGCCTGACATTAAGAATTTCAGGGCTTAATACCAGCTGGCAATACACAGCTAGTTTTAACCCCTCATTGGCCAGTGGGCCACCGCCACTAGTGCCGCTGGAAGAGCCTGGTAAAGTGCCTGAAAATAGCACTGTGACGAATGCTCTATGATCAGGGGCGGCTGTGGGCTTATAATCTTTAACATGAGGGATACCAGCCCTCAGCTGCCAAGATTTACCTTGGCTGGCAATTAAAAATAAGACCGACCCCATGCATTTCTATTTGCCAGCCAAGGTAAAATTATGCAGCTGATGGTGGCAGTTCGCAGCAGTCAGCTTTGACTGGGCTTGACTTAAAAATACTGCAAAGCCTCATGTGTTTTTTTTTTTTTAATTATTTATTTATTTATTTAACACCCTATGATTACAGGTTGTTTGCCATACACTAATGTGTACGGCAACTAAGCAGAATCACCGTCCAGATTGTGGAAATGCACTCTGACTGCAACAGCCAATCACAGAGGCTCTCACAGAGTGTGAGAGTCTGTTATTTACAGTATGCAGTGTACATCAAGTCTGTATACTGTTCCTATTCAGTTTGAGCACAATCTCATCCATCTATGCCATTTTACAGCCCCCCCAGACCTTAGTGCCATTCAGTTTGACCATCTTTTTTTTCTTTGGTAATACTGTGCCTGCCAATCACAGTAATGGCATTATCATTAATCTGAGATATTTACACAGCAAGGAACACTGCATATACCCCCTGTTTTTTGGTAGATTAAGCAAACAGATTAGATTGCCTGTATGCAGCTGTTTTTGAAGCGCTATGTGATGAAGCTGCGTGATGCAACACAGCATGAGGTTTGTGAGGTATCTGCACAGCAAGGCATGCTGCATACACCCTCTGCTGTTGGTAGAATAAGCAAATAATCAGTTTACACAGCCTGTATGCAGCTGTTTTTGGAGCGCTACACAAAGCTGCATGATGATGCGCTGTATAAGGTTCATGAGAAATTCAAACAGCAATGCACACTGTATACACTCTCAGGTTTTTGGTAGATTAAGCAAATAGTCAGATTACATTGCCTGTATGCAGCTGTTTTTGGAGCACTACGGAAAGTTGTGTGATGAAGCGCAGTAGGAGGCTTGTGAGAGATTCAAGCAGCATGGTGCTCTATATACGCAATCTACTTTTTGTTAGATTAAGCAAATAGTCAGAATACACTGCATTGTATGCAAAGCTGCATGATGCAGCTCAGTTTTAAGTTTGTAAATATTTACACAGCAAGGCACCCTGTATACACCGTCTGTTTGGTAAATTAAGCAAATACTGTAGATTACACTGCCTGTATGTATCTGTTTTTGGAGTGCTACCTAAAGCTGCGTGGTGATGAAGAACAGTATGAGGTTTATGAGAGATTCCAACAGCAAGGCACGCTGTATACAGCTGCAACTCAATAAATTGGAATATTATCAAAAAGTTACTTTACTTCAGTAATTCAATACATAAAGTGAAACACATAAATTATATAGAGTCATTACACACAGAGGGATCTATTTCATGTGTTTATTTATGTTAATGTTGATGATTATGACTTTAAGCTAATGAAAACCCAAAGGTCATTATCTCAGAAAATTAAAGTAGGGAGAATGAAGGGTTAAATACCGCACTGCCGTATTCCACGAGACATCAAAGGGGGAATATAATATTGATATATTAGTCAAGACATTTCAGAGCCCTGAAATCAATATTATATTCACCCTCTGATGTCTGGTGGAATATGGCAGCACAGTGTTTAACCCTTCATCCTCCCTACTCTATATGCACCTCGCTGAAAACTGCAGCAGCTGTGATCTGCTTTTATAGTGGTTGTGACTCTCACAACCACACAAGGTGAAGCCTCTGAAACCTATTTAGACCATATATTATCTCTCAGACCCTTCATCCTCCCTACTTTAATTTTCTGAGATAATGACCTTTGGGTTTTCATTGGCTGTAATCCATAATCATCAACATTAACATAAATATACAGAAATAGATCACTATGTGTAATGCCTCTATATAATACAGTATATATGTTTCACTTTATATATAGAATTACTGAAATAAATTAACTTTTTGATCATATTCTAATGCACCTGTACATAATCTGCTTTTTGTTAGATTAAGCATATAGGTATATATTTTTTATTTAGATTTTTGAGCAAAGCTGTATGGTAATACCCCGAAACAGCAGTCTGTGGATGGATACCTGGCTTTGGTAATTCCCTTGTCATATTTTTAAACTTGTAAAGAGCTGGATATTGACTCAAAGGGCCCCTTAACATGGTGGTTATAGTGGTCTCCTCAAGGAGCCACCCCATGGCTAGGTCCTTCCCTGGAGGGATATCTGGCTAGTCCTGTGTTGACACTCCTAAATGAGGCTCCACAGACTCTATTTGCATATTTGTAATTCCCAGGGGGCAATGCATCTAGGAATTCACTGTATTGAGCTCTTTAGCCGGCTGCCCGCAGTGTTTTCTTGGACTGGTCTCCCTGAGATCAGTGAATACTTTGTGATGTTGGTCTACCAGGCATTGATCCCACCTAGCCAGAATCCTACTCCACCCTGATGAGGGGCAATACCCCGAAACAGCTGTCTGTGGATGGATACCTGGCCTTGGTATTCCCTTGTCATATCTTTAAACTCGTAAAGAGCTGGATATTGACTAAAAGGGCCACTTAATATGGTTCTTATGGTGGTCTCCTCAAAGAGCCACCCCATGGCTAGGTCCTTTCCTGGAGGAGTATCTGGCTAGTCCTGTGTTGAGACTCCTAAATGAGCCTCCACAGACTATTTGCATATTCTTAATTTTCAGTGGGCAATGCGCCTAGGAATTCACTGAGTTTGAGCGCTTTTGCAGGCTGCCCGCAGTGTTTTCTTTGACTGGTCTCCTTGAGATCAGTTATTGCTTCCTACAAAACGTTATGAAACCCTGCTATGTATTGTACCAAATATCTATACTTGTATTCTGATATATATATATATTATATACATATATATACATATATATGGTACATTAGTTATTATTTATTCGTCTATACGTATATTTTGATACATATTATGAAAACCTTGATACATATATTACTAGATATCTACACTCATGTGTTACTTCATATCCTGAGAGAGTTATTTGGAACCGCTTACAGAAGTGAATAAAGGATGCATCATGACACCTCCTAAAAGAACACCCTGGCGAATGAGGAGAATATCTGGGGGGGCAATACATAATCATATAGGATAGAATAATTAGGACTTATCTATGCAAGGGTCCAGAGACTACCGTGATTGCTCAGTTGCTTCAGGGCGACAACCTGTTGCCACCTTCCTTTGTGCTGAATATAGAGTTTGTGCTGTAATAATAAAGTCACTTCTGCACCATTTCTTTTCAAGAGAAGTTCTATATCTGACTCTGTTTGTCTGATATTATTACTTCAAACATGCACTTGATTAAGTTAATTTGGCAAGGGATAAGCAAAGAGCCGAGGTCCTTAGAATCTCACCCTAACATTCCCTGACCTGTAGCTTCACTGACCCATCTCATCAATCGGCCAAGCGCATGCAGTGCATGTCTGAAGGCATTGATCTTGTGTCTATATTATGCCATTGGCCTGCAGCATGAATCAGCTGTCATGTTTCCTTTAAGTGACGTATCAATGTTTATGTTGACAATTTTTGATGATTACAAGAAATATAAAGGGATTAATCATAGAGATAGAGTTTTATTTCCTCGGCTGTCACCACAACAATCAAAATAACACTAGATGACTTTACATGCCATATTCCATGATTTTATGTATTTTTTTCCCTGAATACAGGAATCTGAATTTCTGTGCGTGACTTATAGAAATGGCTGATGCTTCTAATCTGACGGCATCGCTTAGTTTACAGGCACTGTGATTGCATTTAAGGAACGCTGCATTGTTTTAATGATAGGAAGACAATAAAAAAATCATAAAGTCGATTCCAAAATTGTCAAATTGCTCCAATGAGAGTTATATGTGTCCTGTAAGACTATTTTCTTTTTCTTCTGGTTAACAGTAAACAATATTTCCAATGTAAAAGCTAAAAAAAAATATGCACAACTTTTATTAGTACTTTAATGTTACTTTTTGTTTCTTTTGCTTCTTTATTTCTTTATGTCTTGTTTTGTTTTGAGGCTGCAAAATGCTGACAGTTTGTAATTTACACCCTGTCAGCATTTTGCACTGTCACCCAGATCTCACTGTTCAGTGTCTGGAGGATCAGCTTTAGCCCCTGATCAGAGGTGTGTTTGTTTTGGAACCTAGGTGTTAAAGTCACTATTTGTCGTTTACTCCCAGACTCAAACAAGCATGCCCCAGTCTCCTTCAAGCCTGCCCCCCAAGTCCCTAATATGACCACCCACTCTCTTCACCTGTGTAAACTCTGAATTGCACTGAGAGGTCATCTCCTTCTGTCTGAAACACTGTGTTGAATCTGCAGCTGTGTGAAGGAGGTGACTGCTGAGTGTACCGTGCTGTGGTGTGTGAGCTCACCTCCTTCCCCATGCCCGTGCTCTCTCTGATGAAATTTGCACTGCCACAACCATCCCCCCTGCGAAGGAGAATGAGCCGCTCTGTGTAGTGATACAAAGGACGGGGCAGCTGTGCAGTGAGGATCTCATTAGAGACAGTGTGGGCACGAGGACAGAAGTGAGCTTGCACACCACAAAATAGTACACTGAGCGGTCCTCTCCTCACAGCTGCAGCTTCTGCACAGTGTTTCACACAGAAGATGACCTCTCAGTGCATTTCAGAGTTAACATAGGTCAATGGAGGTGGGTGGTTATATTGGAGTCTGGGGGCAGCCTTGTTGGAGACTGGGGGACATGCTTGTAGGCATCTGGGTGTAAATGATAAGTAATGACGTTTACACCCAAGCTCCAAAACAAACACGCCACTAGTCAGGGGCTGAGGCTACTCCTCCACATGCAGAAAGGTGATATCTAGGTAATCCTGAAAAATGCTGACAGGGTGTATATTACATACTGTCAGCAAGCATTTTGCAGCCAGGATATACATATAAATTATACAAAAAGCCCAGACAACCCCTTTAAGAATGATGACAAACAATGAAGTAATTAGAGTCTGATAGCCTCATGCAAAATTTGGACCCGGGACTCACCTGCATGCTGGTCAGATGTAAAGGCCTTTATAGAATTTAAAATCATAAAAAGACATACATTTTGCTGATACACCCCAGGGCCGTTGGGTACCCGGCCCCGGGCGTTTTGTTCACGGGGGATGTCACTGGGGCCTGTGCCCAGTCCCGTGACCCTTGTGATCGCTGAAAAGGGGTAAAAATAATGAAATGTGACGCCACCTATGGTTTGGCAATGTTACTGTCGCTGCGGGTCAGTCCTCCGGGGTGATGGTGGAGCAGTGAGATGGTGACGCTCCCCGTTGGTGGATCGGGATCTCCGGGGCAGTTGTTGATGTTGTATGGGATTTACACTGGGAGGCACATCTCCCCACAGCCTTGTCACTTGATCTGTGGAGAAAGGCGTCTCATCAGGTGGAGGTATTGAAGCACAGTCTTTTCACTGCAGCAAGTGTGCGGCTCCTCAGCCGCAGGCAAATAAAGTATGTCACACAGTCTTCATCTCTGAACGGATTTTACTTACAGATTCTAAATGTAGGCAAACAGATGTTACAGTCTTTCGGGTTCTGCTGGCCAAGGTAGTCACCAGAGGATCGGGATATCTCACTTGGGACCCTCGGTGGTGTGCCTGCCATTTCCTTTCCTGTCTCTCACTGTACTCTCTCTCCTGCCTCCCTTCAGCGCTCCAACGCGCAGAGCCTTAAGCCAGCTCCCACGGGCCCTCTCTGGAAGTACCCTCTTTCAGGTCCTCCAGACCCTTTTGAGGATTACTCCGGGCGTTCGGCCACGACTTCCTAAAGAAGCTTGGTCCTCCGATTTGGCGTCTCAGGGGTGGACACCCGCACCGCGTTTGGAGCCGGTCATCTGTTCCAGGTCTGAATCCCTCTGGTTGGTAGTCATACTGGGTCCGGATTCGGACGCATCGTAACACCTGGTGCCCCTAGGGTCCCCTTATTTCCCAACGGCTCCTCTGCCGTCCTCTACTCCTCGCTCCCCAACAAAGCTCTTCAACGCTTTCCATCTAACTCTCTTCCCGCTCTCCCACTAACCCACCAAGCTCCAGCTCCTCCCACCGGGACTGGGCCTCCCTGGCAATGGGTCCACCCAGATCCCCTGCTCTGAGGTGTGTGGATAGGTTTATGAGGATCCCTTATGTGACATCCCAATTCCTCAGTCACAGGAGTACCACACTCTCTTATGTGGGTGCAGTACTCCTACGTGGCGTCCTGACCAGTGGGGCGTCACATTGCCCTAGTGTGTACTAATGTCACTCATCCTGGGCCCCTTCCTGGTATGGGCACCTTTTTGGTATATTGTCCTCCATTCTGAGTCTCTTCCTGATATAATGTCTGCCGTACTGGTGCCTTCCTGGAATAATATCCCCTTCCTGGCTCCTGCCTAGAAAAAAGTCGCCCATACTGGGCCCCTTCTTGATATAATGCCCCCCTCCTTTAATAATGTTCACCATGCTGCAGCTCTTCTCTAACACATTTGTAAAAGAAAATAAAACAACAATCATTCTCACCTCCCACTACTCCCATGGTGTGGGGCATCCCCTTCTACAGCTAGCTCAGAAGCTGGAACTTGACTTCAGTATACCTGCTATGGTTGGTGCATGATGTCACTGCTATGTGTTGCTTGTGATGGGCATGCTGATGTCAGCTGCTGGTCTCTGATTAGCTGGAAATGTGTATTGCACTGCAGGGAGCCTGTGTCACAATGCATATCAGCAGAATGTGTATATCCAGCTAAAATTTACCCTGGCGTTGGCAGGCCCCCCATTCTACATAAGTCTGGCCGTGGTCACATTCTTTGTCATCTTGATTATTACCCTCCTAATGCCTAAGCCTCACTGGGACCTCTTCTCTTACTTACTTACTTTCTTCTAAGACAACACTGATCCCCCTAGGCTTTCTCATGAAGTGCCGAAACATCACGGGACTCTTCTTAGTGCTATCTGTGAAAAAAACAGAACTAAAAATAACTACTAGTAAAAATGTTTCAACCTTCATGGTCTTGTTCACAACAGTCACTAGAGAAAATATTTATGGTCAAAAATCTAAATTACTTACCGGTAATAGTTTTTTCCGAAGCCACAACAGCACCACCCAAGAGACCGCCTACCCAAGACAGGAAACCTTTGAGATAAAAAGTCGGTACGTCTCCTACACCTCAGTTGGTTTACAGAGATTGGAGAGGAGAACCAAAGAAACATTAGTACATAACCACCACCAAAGAAATTCAACATATCATAACACCCCAAACGTGAACCACAACCAAAAGGAAGCAAGAGGGGGAAGCGGTGGTGCTGTTGTGGCTCTGGAAAAACCCATTACTAGTAAGTAGTTTAGATTTTTCTATCTTAGCCATGACAGCACCACCTGAGAGATTTCAGAGAAAAAAAGTTAGGGAGGGACCACCGCTTGAACAGCCCATCTACCCAAGGTCACCTCTTCAGTGAAGGAAAGGTCAAGTCTGTAATGCTTGAAAAAAGTAGAAGGAGAAGAACATGTAGATGCCCTTGAAGATTAATTCTAAGGGAACGTCAGCCTTCTCTGCCCGTGGTGTTGAAACTGCTCTAGTAGAATGGGCAGTAGTCCCTACAGGATTGGAAATCTTACTAGCGGAATAGGCTAAGGTAATAGCTTCTCGTAGCCATCTAGCTAAGGTACCCTTGGACACCCCTTTACCCTTAGATGCCCCTTGAAAAGCCACAAAAAGGTTCTGAGAATTTCTCCATTGTTTTGATACTTCTAAATAGGTAATGAGAGCTCTCCTGACATCTAGTGTGTGTAATATCTCTTCCTTATGATTTGCCAGATGGTCGCAAAAAGAAGAAAACACAATTTCCTGAACTCTGTGGAACTGTTCGACCACCTTTTGGAAGATATGAAGGGTCTAGTCTGAGAATGACCCTTTCATCCATTATTTGAGTATAAGGCCCGACTACTGACAGGGCCTGCAGGTCGCTAAACCATCTGGCTGAGGTCAAAGCCACCAACAGGACCACGTTCAGAGTGAGAACCTAAGGGGAAGCATCGGAAAGAGGTTCAAAGGGGGGCTTAGTCAAAGCATCCAACACTTAATTGAGATCCCATGGAGGCATTTTCAGACAGGGAACTGGAGTGGCCCGCTTGCAGGACTGGATAAAGCATGACACCTATGGAAAACTGGCTAGGTTACAATTGTATAAGGTGTCAAGCGCCGAGACTTGCACTTTTAGGGTATTAACTGAGAGACCCATCTCCCACCCCTTTTGGAGAAACTTCATGATAGATGTCACCAGGCTTTCACCTGAAGAGGACAAAAGTAAGTTCATACTTTACCATAGTGTCGAATGCTTGGAGGCCCTAGCTAGTGCTACATCAATTTGGGGGTCTTATCCCAAGATGTGGTTACCTCTTCTTCAAAGGGGTACCTCTTCCTTGCCGTAGATGGAAGAGAACCCTTTTTATCAGGTCTCTTCCAATGTTCTGTAAAGAGATACTGAACCCTCTGTTTTATAGGGAAGGTACGTTTCTTTTGTAGGCTAACCCTCCAAACATTAAATCTTTTACCGATGTGGGGTCCCGTGTATCGACTGATCCCATGGAAGAACTGACTGCTTTAAGTAAGTAATTAGTGTCCTTTTTTGGAAAACAAGGCTTCCCCTTGGCTCTATCATCTGAGTATTAAGCTCCCGAGGAAGATGAAGAGGAGGAGCAGGAGGACGAGCTAGATCTACGGCCCCCTTGTGGACCTTTGCTGGCTCCTGTTCTGATTCAGGGGAATATTCACGAGAGTCTTCCTTTTCCTTTCCATTCTCTTTTCATTTCTCTGAAAAGATCTAAACTCCTCTTTTACTAAATCCCTATGACTTGAGACCAAGCTGGGGACCTCCCCTCTCACAGTTTTATCTATACGGGGGGCAGAGATCCTTCACATAATCCTCTGCACATTGTCTATTTTTTTTTTGCACAATTTTTTCTTGCCTTCCTAAGGAAACAAAAGCAAGAAGAAAGAGAGCATAAGAACACATACAATCATCCCAATGGTACTCACCCAAGGAATGATGGTGTACCAACTTCAGAGGCTGCTTTGGGTCTGGATCCAATCTGGCTGACTTCTGGGAGGACCTGTGGCATTCACCCGAAGTGTGAGCTTCCATCACTTGCTCTGCCAACTGAAATGACAGAGAGCCCTGCTCCATACTCACAGCAGCACCATCATGGAAATTCCCCTTCTATATAGCCTCTGCAGAATCCAGAATCCGGATGGTGGGTGCCGCCATCTTGGATTGCTCTCGCATGCGCCACCCGTGTCACATCCAGTTTCACCGCTGCACTGGAAGTAGCGCTCATTGGTGCGAAACTCAACCACCCCACCTGTTCTCAGCGTCTTTACCCAGGGGCGCAGTGTGACAGGGCAGAGCCGTGCACACGTCCAGCCTGGAGCCTGGGCGATGCTGGGGCAGAGATGGACCGCCTGTGGCCCTCTAACAGGCCCTGTGCCCACCACTACAAAAGAGGATACCCAGCGAAAATGCTTCTGCCACCCAAGTCCAGAGCCATGGCCCAGGTAAGCCGCGTCTTCCAGCTACCAGGTCAGGCCGGGGAACCACTTGAGATTCAGAGGTTTTCCACCTCCAAGACTAGAAACCTAAACTGAGATTTCCAGTCTTGGATGGGCGGTCCTGTCTCTCAGGTGGTGCTGTTATAGTGATAATGGAAACAAATTATTTACAATAAAGTAGATATTTACAAAGATATTCCAGATATTCATGGCCAAGTCTTCTAAACTATTCAAGAGTAAGATATCATAGAAGGTAGAGGAGCACGTGTCCAAGTTGTCACTGTAGCTTAAGAACAATGATATTTATCACTCATATTGGGACATTACCTAACATTTCATAATATTAAGACCTTACCATGTGTCAGAACAGACCTCAATATGAATAGGGTGAATGTGACAGGGACCCGATAGTGGATACACAGGCATAGGAATAAATGAGATGCCCAGCTCAATAAAGAGGGGGTCAACATCATATTTGTACAAGGCAAGAAAACTCTTTCTTCAATGCTTTATATACTGTATAATTGTCAATACTATTATATTATTAGAATCCAAATGAAGTGAGCGGCACTTGTCCGGTTAAAACTTACTTCTTTGTTATAAATGTCTAATATACTGGCCTCACATACGAATGTGATATAGAGAATTGTGGGGGAGAGCGCACAGCTAGGAGCCAGCCAGGACTACTGCCGTTTCACGCATGAGCGCTTCTACTGGTCCAATCTGGAAGCTGCCTTGGAGCAGACATGGAGAAGAAAGGAACACGGTATGTCCATTTCCACATATGCTCATGGTGATGGTGCCAATTAATGCCTGATCTACTTTGGCAGTTTGTTCTATTATATTATTGTTCCTACCAGTGGCGGACCTTGAGCCCAGAGGGCCCTGGTGCAGGCGGCCGTTGTTGGCGAGGAGCAGGGGGGATGGTGGGGCGGTTATTGGTGATGCGGCTCCTGACCTCTGACATCGGGTTACGGGGGTCGTCTGGGGCCCCACTGCAGGCTTGAGGGGCCCACTAGCCGGTCGGGGCCCTGGTGCAGCTGAACCAGCTGCACCATGGTGGGTCCGCCCCTAGTTCCTACTCCTGAGCACAGAGCAGTTGTGTTTTGCATCTGGTCTTATTTATAGTGTGTGTGGTGTGGTTAGACTCTTTGCCTGGGTGGAGGGTAGAATTACGGGGGAGTGGACCTTGTCCGTGGTCAATGAAGAGTAACCACCTCTTGTCAATTGAAAATTTGAAGAGTAATTTGGTAACAGCGATGAACATGGATCCAGGCGTTGTGTTGACTTTACAAGAGAACGTCATGTGATGCAAGTGCCTAAGTTTACTGGGATGTAAACTATTTTGAGGTTTATTACATAGGTGCAACCTTGTGCAGGTGCAATACCGGAGTCTAAATGACTGTTCCCTATTGTTTACCTCCTTTGGTAAAGTTGAAAGCAGGGACATCTTATCCATTATGGATTAACCCAATCAAGAAGTACAGGTGCATCCTAATGAATCAGAAGATCATCAAATATATACGTAAAGTGACACACATCTATTATATAGAGTCATTACATACAGAGGGATCTATTTCATGCGTTTATTTATGTTAATGTTGATGATTATGGCTTACAGCCAATGAAGACCTTAAGGTCATTATCTCAGAAAATTAGAGAGGATGAAGGGTTAAACACCGCGCTGTCGTATTCCACGAGACATCAAAGTGTGAATATAATATTTATTTATTAGTCAACGCGTTTCAGGCCTCCCTGAAACATGGCAATATGATATTGATCTGTCCTGAGGAAGGGGAATATGTTGGTGCTATATAAATAAAGATTATTATTATTATTAACTTATTAACCCCTGAGCTGATTCACAGGAATTGAAGCAATGTGGAAGGAAAAAATGAAAATGTTCCTTTTTCACATAAAAATGTTGATTTAGCCCTAAATATAGCGGTTTCACAAGGGTACCAAGAGTAAGGGTACTGTCACACCTGTCGACGGCGCTGGAGATGTCGGCGGCGACTGGCGGGTGCGCGCATGTTTTTGCCACCCCGCCAGCGTCGCCGTCCCCCATTTACATGGGGCGACACCTCCAGCGACGCGCCGGCGATCTGACAGGCGGCATCGCCGCCGGGGTGTCTCAAAACCCCAGTGGCGATGCAGGACCTGTCATGTCGCCAGCGGCCATTTACATGTGGCGATGTGGACACATCGCCCCAGATCGGCCGCCTGGTTTCACATCACTGATGTGAAACCAGGCAACCACTCGGAGGCGCCGACATCGCCCCTTTACATTAGGCGAAGCAGGGGCGATGTCGTCGCCGATAGGCCACGTTCCTACATCGCCCATGTAATTGGCGGCGATGTCGACAGGTGTGACGTGGCCTTAACTGGACCATACAATTTTTTGCGCCATTTCTCTTGAGTGCACTGATTTCTCATATTTGGTGGTAAACTACTGTTTGGGCACGAAGGACAATGAGGCATTTGACTTTTGGAACGCAAAATTGGCTGCAATAAGTAGCAGATGCCGTGTCACATTTGCATGTGCCTAAACAGTGGAAATCCCCTGGAAGTGACCCAATTTTGGAAACTAGACCCCCCAAGGAATTTATCTAGATGTTTACTGAGCACTTTGATCTTGCTGGCGATTCACAGACTTTATGACGTTGGACTGTGAAAATAATAAATCACATTTTTCCCACAAAAGTGTTAGTTTAAGCCCAAATGTTTCAGATTCACAAGGTTAACGGAACAAAATGGACAATAAATATTTATTATGCAATTTCTTCTAATTTCATCGATACCCCAATTGTGGTAGAAAATTACGGTTTAGATGCACGGCAGGGCTTGGAAGGTAGGAGTGCCAGTAAATCGTGAAGCACAATTTTGGCTGAAATAGATTGTGAACAGAAGCCTTTTAGAACATGCTGCTGGCATTGTCTAACAGGCTACCATAGCTGGAAGACGCCGAGGTCATCATGATTACCTTGGGTTGTCATGAATATCACCAGGCTCTCATGATGAAAGCGTGGGGGTCCTGATATTGTGGGAAAGGGAGCACATTCCCTCTCACAGCAACCTAAATGCTGTGATCGATATTGATCACAGAATTTATGGGTTAAACAGCCGAGCCTGACATGGGAACTTCCCCTGGCTGTGACTGCTGGAGCTTTGGCTATCACTTAAATTGAGCTCCTGGCGATGATCATGCAGGCACAACTCCTGTGCACTGTGCAAACCATGATGCACCTATTCGTCAACAGCTGGGAACCTCTATCCGACCATGATGTATAGGTACGTCAAATGTCCTAAAGTGGTTAAAGGTGATTTTCTCAAGTTACTAAATTGCTTTAATTAATTAGACAGCAAATTTGCAGTTGACTTACTTTTTCTATCTGTGGTCATTCTCCTATTGTGCAGCTTATAGCTTACTGATTGTATGGCTTGTACTCATGGGGATTTGCTAAGACAGCGGCTGAGTGTGCAAAGCAGTTACATTGCAGAACAGAATTTAACTTCTAACATACCAGTTGGATTTCTCCAGTCTATTCATTTCTATGTAGCAATTAGGTGGTGCTAACCTCTCAGCTGCTGACACTGACCTCAGCCCCCATCATCATCACTCTCACTGTCCCAAACCATGTGCTTGTTCAAATGCTCTATTATCTCTGAAAGCAAATACAGTGTTAAGAGTGTAGACTCAAGCCCCCGTCACATATAACGAGATCGTTAGCGAGATCATTGTAACGTCAAAGGTTTTGTGACGCAACAGGGATCTCGCTAATGATCTCGCTACGTGTGACACTTAGCAGCGATCAGGCCCCTGCTGTGAGATCGCTGATCGTTAGAAAGTGCTCTGGATCATATTTTGATCGTTGGTCTCCCACTGGTCAGCACGCATCGCTGCATGTGACAGCGAGAGACCAACGATCAGCAACCTCACAGGCTGGTAACCATGGTAAACACAGGGTATCTAGGCAGCCCGCGCTGTCTAGATACCTGGTGTTTATCATGGTTACCAGCGCTAAGCAGGGAAGACGCTGGTAATTATGATAAACACCGGGTATCCAGGCAGCGCGCGCTGCCTAGATACCCAGTGTTTATCATAGTTACAAGTGTCCTCCCTGCTTACAGGCAGCACTAAGCAGGGAGGACACTGGTAACTATGATAAGCACCGGGAATCTAGGCAGCGCGCTCTGCCTACCTACCCGCTGTTTATCATAGTTACCAGCAATGTGGAGGTGGCTCCCTGGTCCCCGGGGAGATCTGCCTGTTTGACAGCTCCCCAGCGACCAGATAACAACGCACCAACGATCCCTACAGGATTGTTATCATTGTCAGGATTGCTGGTGCGTCGTTGTGTGTGACGGGAGCTTCACTGATGGTTAAAGCGGAACCACCTTGAAACGGTGCCGTTGTCTCGCCTCCACCACCCCCTCCCTGCACTAAAGTAACCCCACAGATTTCAAATAAACAGACCAATCTGCACTTCGGTGAGTGCTGTCTTTTTTCTACTTTTAGCTGCGATGCTATAGTTCTGCTACTCCCCAGAACTGTCACTCAAGGAGAAGTACCGGCTGGGCAAGAAACTGGAATGTAAGGAAACTGCAGAATTTTTGGCATCTTAAAAGACAGCCATAGAATACCCCTTTAAGCAAATAACAGATCACAGACTGGTTCTTCACGACTTCAGGAGGACCACTGGTTCATAATTCACATAAGGTCTTTGAAAAAGGTTAGAGGCCCTTCACTTTTGGGCTTGGCCTTCAGATCTTTATTATATTTTTCTCTCTCACATGATTATTTAGGATTCTGTGTTCAATAAGATTTCCTGCTTGGAGATATAGAGAAATTGTGTTCAGTTCCTCTCCTCCTGCAATCTTGACTTTTCTTATCAGTGGAAACTGGACTGGTAACCTATGAAGAAGCACTGAGTAAGGCTACGTTCACACATTTGCGTATTTTGCTGCGCTTTTTTGCGCGCGCTTTTTGCCGCGTTTTTCGGCCGCGCAAAAAAGCGCAGCAAAATACGCAGGGGCTTTCACACACTGTGCTTTCTTCCCCCCAGAAAGCGCAGTGATGTCACAGAGGGGAGGAAGAATCCTGCTTCCTCCTCCCCTCTGTGACATGTGTGACCGCCCCATTAGATTCCACAGTGTGTTAATAAACACTGTGAAATCTACATTAAACAAAAGCAAGTTAATGAAAAATAAAAAAGAATCAATACTTCACCTCTCCGACGCCTTCTCCCGGTGTGCGATCTCCGATTCCAAGTCAGATCTCTTCTGACAGGACCTGTGATGACGTCAGAGGGGCATTCCCGGGGCGGTCCCATCGCTGATTGGCTGCTCGCGGTCACATGACCGCGAGTGCCCGGGAACGCCCCCCCTCTGACATCACCACAGGTCTTGTCAGAAGAGATCTGACTTAGAACCGGGGATCGCACAGCGGCAGAAGGCGTCGGAAGGTAAGTATTGATTCTTTTTTATTTTTCACACACTTGCTTTTGTTTAATTTAGATTTCACAGTGTGTATTAACACACTGTGGAATCTAATGGGCGGCCACAGCTGTCACAGAGGGGAGGAGGAAGCTGGATTCTTCCTCCCCTCTGGGAGAATACGCAGTAGTAGCTGCGTAAACAATTGACATATCAATTGTTTACAGAGCTGCGTTTTCTCCCGGAAAACGCACTGCGTATTTTTACGCAATGTCTGCACTGCAAAGTGAATTTCCCATTCACTTTGCAGGCAGACAAAAGGCAGATTGCGTATTTTGAAAAGCGCGCGTAAAAAAACGCGGCAAAATACGCAATGTGTGAACGCAGCCTAAGACAGCTTCTTCCTTAGCCTAATGAATGTAGGATTGTAAAGGGTATTTACCTGGCCTGACATTGCAATTAATAGCTGTGCTCTGCATGTTGATGTATTCATGTGTTGATGGGGATTCTGTTGCTGTAGCCATGTACTGATTATGTTTCTGGTGATGTAATTATGTACTGATGATGCTTCTGGTTTTCTAGTCATGTATTTATGATGGTGCTGGTGATGTATTTGTGTGCTGACGGTGGTTCTGGTAATGTAGTTATATACTAACGGTGGACCTAGTGACATAGTTTTGTACTGATGGCAGTTCTGGTGATGTATTCATGTGGATATTGTAATCTTTAACTTATTAGATTGAAATATACTAGATCTTCATAGGTTCAGTGCTGAACTGAAAATACAACTGTTTCAATGAGACTATATGCAAGCCCCATACACTATGGACAGACAATAATTCTTCTGGCTATTATCTTGCCCAACCCTCCCATAAACAGCATCTCTCACTTTGCCAAGCGCTCTTGGGTGCTTTTTGAGGGAAACACTGCTGAAATCTCTGGCAGCATTATATCAATTAAAGAGCAAAGAGATCCGCAGTCTGAAATCGGGCATGCAGGATCTCTATGTCCTCCTGACAGCCATTAGTCAAAGGCATACACATTAGGCTAAGTTCACATGTTCTGCAATGTCCAGGAATCATCCACTTGAAACTGATCTAAGATCAGATTATTTACATTAAAGTCTAAGGAAAACTGATTTGTTAAAGAATAACCACCGTTTAAATTTTTATTTAATAATAATGTAGAGCAACTGATTTTAGTAAACTTTCAAATATACCTTACTAGATGGCGGCCCGATTCTAAAGAATCGGGTAGTCTGGAATGCATATATAGTTTATTTACTAATAGTTAGGGGAGTGCGGTGAAATGAATTGTGTGTATACAGGTGGCTCAGTGGTTAGCACTGTATACGGTGGCTCAATGGTTAGCACTGTATATGGTGGCTCAGTGGTTAGCACTGTATATGGTGGCTCAATGGTTAGCACTGTATATGGTGGCTCAGTGGTTAGCACTGTATGTGGTGTCTCAGTGGTTAGCACTGTATACGGTGGCTCAGTGGTTAGCACTGTATATGGTGGCTCAGTGGTTAGCACTGCATATGGTGGCTTAGTGGTTAGCACTGTATATGGTGGCTCAGTGGTTAGCACTGTATATGGTGGCTCAGTGGTTAGCAGTGTAAATGGTGGCTCAGTGGTTAGCACTGTATACGGTGGCTCAGTGGTTAGCACTGTATATGGTGGCTCAGTGGTTAGCACTGTCTGGTGGCTCAGTGGTTAAGACTGTATATGGTGGCTTAGTGGTTAGCACTGTACATGGTGGCTCAGTGGTTAGCACTGCGCGGTGGCTCAGTGGTTAGCACTGGGCGGTGGCTCAGTGATTAGCACTGGACGGTGGCTCAGTGGTTAGCACTGGGCGGTGGCTCAGTCGTTAGCACTGCGCGGTGGCTGAGTGGTTAGCAGTGAGTGCGGTGGCTCAGTGGTTAGCAATGAGTGCGGTGGCTCAGTGGTTAGCAGTGAGTGCGGTGGCTCAGTGGTTAGCAGTGAGTGCGGTGGCTCAGTGGTTAGCAGTGAGTGCGGTGGCTTAGTGGTTAGCAGTGAGTGCGGTGGCTCAGTGGTTACCAGTGAGTGCGGTGAGAGTGGTCAGCGCAGCGCCGTGGGCAGAGTGGTCAGCGCAGCGCCGTGGGCACCGTGGTCAGCGCAGTGCCGTGGGCAGCGTGGTCAGCGCAGAGCCGTGGGCAGCGTGGTTAGCGCAGCGGCGTGGGCAGTGTGATTAGCGCAGTGGCGTGGGCAGAGTGGTCAGTGCAGCGGTGTGGGCAGAGTGGTCAGTGCAGCGGCGTGGGCAGAGTCACACACATCATTCACAAATTATATTACATACACACATATATACACATACTGTACATTGCATATGAAGGGGTGAGGAGAGCGGAGGCTGGAGGGGTGAGGAGAGCGGAGGCTGGAGGGGTGAGAAGAGCGGAGGCTGGAGGGGTGAGAAGAGCGGAGGCTGGAGGGGTGAGGAGAGCGGAGGCTGGAGGGGTTAGGAGAGCCGAGGCTGGAGGTCAGAGGAGAGCAGGGGAGGCTGGAGGGCAGAGGACAGCTGGGGAGGCTGGAGGGCAGAGGACAGCTGGGGAGGCAGGAGGGCAGAGGACAGGAGGGGAGGCAGGAGGGCAGAGGACAGGAGGGGAGGCAGGAGGGCAGAGGACAGCAGGGGTGGCTGAAGGGCATTTTAAATACACTGTAGTCAGTGTATTTTAAATATGGCGCCATTGAGCACGCCGCTATTCTCATTGGTCGCCGCGTTCAGCGCGCCGACCAATCAGAATAGCGGCACACTGTATGGCGCCATACTTCAAATACACTGTACACAGTGTATTTCAAATATGGCGGCATAGCGCGCGGCGCTATTCTGATTGGTCGGCGCGCTGAACGCGGCGACCAATCAGAATAGTAGGGCACGGAGCGGGCGCGAGGTAGCCGGGAGCCGAGGTCGGAGCGAGCCGGGGATGTCCGTGGCGGGCATATCTGCGGCTCAGCTCCGGGGAGCCGCGAGCCAGCCGGGATTTGCCTGGTACCGCCGGCGCCATTCTGATTGGTCGGTCGCTTGCGAGCGAGCAATCAGAATCAAGCCGCGGCAGGGCGGCATGTTTCAAAATGTAAGAATGAAAAAAAAAAAAATTTGACAGATGGCGCCGTGTTTCGCGGCGCTCTTATCATTGGTCGGCGCCAGGCGCGAGCGACCAATGAGAAGAGTGGGGCGGGGCACGGCGCCATATTTGAATTGCAGCGGGAACTTTGGATTTCAAAAATGGTGCCGTGCCTCGCCCCACTCTTCTCATTGGTCTCGCTCGCGCCTGTCGCCCCACTTCTTACATTTTAAACGATGGCGCCGTGCCGCGGCTTGATTCTGATTGGTCGCTCGCAAGCGACCGACCAATCAGAATGGCGGCGCCGGTACGGGGCAAATCCCGGCTGGCTCGCGGCTCCCCGGAGCTGAGCTGCGGATATGGCCGCCACGGAGATCCCCGGCTCGCTCCGGCGCCGCGAGGTCAGCTCCGGCTGGCTCGCCGCGGAGCTCCGTGCCGGAGGTAGTCGTGGGTGAGCTCCTCGCCACAGTCATCCTGCTTAGGGCGGCCATCTTGGTCCACTCTGAGCGGGTGTACCTCTGGCTAGAGTGACCGGACGTTGGGACAAAGTGACGGATGTGACGTCACAAATCCCTCCGGGATTTATATAATAGATTAGATAATTCTGGATGAAAACCATTCATAAACCTTCCACAAGGTGTCCCACCTACATTGTGTATGAAGCAGACATATGTTCATTCTCAGTCAGATCCATCTTTAAGCTTCTTGCTCTGAATACAGGGCATGTAACCATATATGGATAAAGGGGGCAGGGCCTACACAACATCCACACTGATGACTGCAGCTGATGAGGAAACAATGTATCAGATTACTTCAGGATGCAGCACAGAGCTGAGCAATGTCAGACTGTCAGGATCAGTGTAAACTTCTCTTTCCTTGACATAATCTTCTGATCTGTCATCCATAAAGCTTGCTATGTCTACCATCTTTCAGTTAGCCATTAAAAGGTATCAACTAGGGATGGGCGAATCTACTCGCTAGGACTCGTTACTCGGCGAGTAGTAAGGGACTCGCAGGACTCGGTACTTTGAGAGTTTCCCAGCGATTACTCGCACGAGTCCAATGCAAATCAATATCAATCCTAGTTTTGTCAGAAACGCTGACAAAACTAGGATTGCCATTGTTTGCATTAGACTCGCGAGTAATCACTGGCTACTGTGCCAGTGATAGCAGGGAAACTCGCAAAGTAACTGCTGTTTCTTTGCGAGCCGAGTCCAGCTGTCTTCTCTGTGCAGCTCCAGGGTCCTAGAGCCCGCCTGCTCACAGACATGATGTAGCAGTGCTGAGATTGTTCTCAGTCTGCTCATTCCCTGTGCATAGACATCTATATTTATGCACAGGGATGAGCAGAGAGGACATCGCGTTTTGGACTACGTCGGACGGAAGAGGATTTTTTTAATTAAAGATGGAGTCCCTAATGGCTTTTTTTTATTTCAAATAAAAATTTTTCTCTGTGTTTTTTTAACCCTTTATTGGAGATTCTTAGTGGCTGGGTCAAATGTGGCCTGACATTAAGAATCTCGGGCTTAATACCAGCTTGTATAACAAAGCTGGTATTAACCCCTTTATTACCCAGCGTGCTACCGCCACCAGGGCCGCTGGAAGAGCGGGGTTCAGCGCCAGAGGATGGCGCTTCAATGAACGCGCCATCTTCTGGGGCGGCTGCGGGCTGCAATTTGCAGTGGGGGGTGCCCAGAAAGCTTGGGCATCCCTGCGCTGCGGATTCCAGCCCCCAGCTGCTTAGCTGTACCTGGCTAGACATAGAAATTGCGCGGAGCCCCACGCATTTTTTTAAAATTATTTCATGAATTTCAGAGTCAGAGGCTCAGAGTCAGAGTCTCAGAGTCTCAGAGTCAGAATCTCAGAATTTCATGAAATAATTTAAAAAAAATGCGTGGGGCTCCGCGCAATTTCTATGTCTAGCCAGGTACAGCTAAGCAGCTGGGGGCTGGAATCCGCAGCGCAGGGATGCCCAAGCTTTCTGGGCACCCCCCGCTGCAAATTGCAGCCCGCAGCCGCCCCAGAAGATGGCGTGTTCATTGAAGCGCCATCCTCTGGCGCTGAACCCCGCTCTTCCAGCGGCCCTGGTAGCGGTGGCACGCTGGGTAATAAAGGGGTTAGGGCCAGCTTTGTATTATCAGCTGGCCCTAAGCCCGAAATTTATGGCGGTCACGCCAATATTAGACATGACCGCCATGAATTTCTATTAAATTGTTTTAAAAAAACACAACACAAAGAAAATTTTTTATTAGAAATAAAAAAAAAGCCATTAGGGACTCCATCTTTAATTAAAAAAATCCTCTTCCGTCCGACGCAGTCCAAAACGCGATGTCCTCTCTGCTACATCCCCTGTGCATAGATATAGATGTATATGCACAGGGAATGAGCAGACTGAGAACAATCTCAGCTCTGCTACATCATCTCTGTGCACAGACATTCATGTCTGTACACAGGGAATGAGCAGACTGAGAACAATCTCAGCACTGCTACATCAGGCAGCAGGCAGGCTCTAGGACCCTGGAGCTGGGGCAGCCAGAACACAGAGAAGACAGGACTCTTATCTGTGCGAGTTTCCCAGCGATTACTTACAAAGTAAACGAGCAATGCAAATAAATGACAAAACTAGGATTGCTTCAGGCTGAAGCTTCCGAGACACATCTGCGATTTGTAAATCTCACACTACTCGCTATTACTCGCTTCCCCATTCATTAACATTGGACTCGCTAGACTCGCAACGAGTAGCGAGTCCTGGGCTCGGACTCGCTAGAGTCAAGCGATTCCGAGTAATTTAGGATTCGCCCATCACTAGTATCAACCACTGAGGACTCTCAGATTCTAATATTTTTCTATCTACTGGCCAACACGGTACAAACATTTATACCTTATCAGAAAATGTGAGAAAATAAGTCATATGGCACAAAAAAGCATTATCTTAGCTGTTTAGTGACCGATCATTAACAACCGGTGCAATATTGTTTTTTTCTCCAATGAAATGACATTTACACTTTAATAACCATCCATATTCTTCCATTCTAAAGGGATTAATATTTTTTTCTTACTGAGTCACATTGAAACATGATTAATGGACGTGAGAGCTGTCGGACAATGAGAATTGAAGTATTGCGCACAGGAGACATGCTAGATTTAAGTGACATCTCATGGGCAGTGATCATAGAAAGCACTAATGGTAACAAGTTTTGACCACCACATTTAAAGAGATTTATCATAGAAATATGTTTCTATGTTCTGGACTGTCAATATAACCCCCCCAGGGTCCACACCTCCTGTCACTGCTGCAATATGAGTCTGAATTTCTCTGTCCCCAGAGGGAGGGGTGAGAGCTGAGGAGCAGATATGATTTTATTGATTTATAAGTGATCTATAGATCCTAGAACTGTAGTGCCCATCTCTGCTTCATCATGTAGGAGGGCAGGGACAGCACAAACATTTTTTTATCTACCCGGCGCTCCACTTTGACTATAGCTACATAGTTTACGTGACATTGTGATTCTGGTGGAAGTCCTCTTCGTGCCTGGAAGTCTTTGGTGCTATTTTTATATAAAAGGCGTCATATTTGTTTATGGGCATTGTAAATTTGGAAATGCTGCGTGATCATGTACGATCATATAGAATTCATAAAACAGATTCCCCAAATGTCAGATACCTGCTATATTGGGCACATGTTTAGTCACTTACTATCTTTTTACTTTATTTTTTTACATTTTTTTAAACTTTTTTTGGTTCGTTTTGTTTCTTTGAAAATTCTACATGATTCAGATATCCAGAGACATTAAGGTTTCCATTGATGAAGAATGGCCCACCCTGTATATATCAGACAAAACATAAAATAGTCAAATAATGGTACACATTATATACAAATAGGGTACAAGAAACAAACATGATCAAAAATCGACATTAGGAGAAAAAGAAAGGGGGGAAGGAATTAATTGCATTCCTTAAGAGATTTTTGATTAGCTTCCATAGTAATAAAGGAGGTTACCTCGTGTATGTTTACTGTTTATGATTTTATGACGAAGGACAAGGGCAACTTGTCTAACCGCCAGGGGATATCCTACAAGATCAATTGTGTGTGATAGAACACTAAGGAATGAAACAAGAAAAGAGGTGTGAGCAAGAGAGACGCAGGAGAAAAAGGAGGAGGAAAGGAGGACAAACAATTCTTCCATGAAAAGAACAAACTATTGAACGTAAAAGGTTTCCCCTAAGGCTGCTTTCACATTGCAATTTTTTTCCTGCCGTGGGGATCCTACTTTTTGCTACTTTTTGCAGGACCCCATGGACAGCAAAGGACCGCATCGGATGTGATTTTCATGGATGTGGACACAGAAAAGCCCAAGCCTGCAAAGCGCAGGCAAGCGGGACAATTTCATTCCCGCAATGTATATACATACATTGCGGGAGTGAAGCAAGGGTTAAAAATAAAAAATAGAAAAACATCCTCACCTTTCCAGTGTGTGTCCCATGCCGTCTAGCTCCCGGGGCTTAAGAACATTGGTCACATGACTGCATCAGCTGTGCGGTTTAAATAGCCCACGTGCCAAAACCGATCGTCGGGCGGGAGATTTAAACCACTCAGCTGATGCGGTCATGTGACTATCCGATCAGCTAATTGGTCATATGACCCCATGATGGCGGTGCAATGCCCATAGACCTAATGTTACAACTTTCAGGACCAAGGACAGGGGCTCATACACTATGTACATTACGTACAGTATCTCCTCTGCAGTGAGGAACCGCCGCATTCATTCATAAAATTGACAATAGCCGGCAATACTATACTGACAAGATTAGCCCCTCTCATGCCCACTTGAGTGGACAGCATGTCTCTAGGGAGGGTGAGCACCCCCTAGAGACATGTTGCCCACAGCTATTAACATTTAACCCTTTGTTCATCCCTGCAGCAGCAGGGATGGACAAAACATACGGCTACCGCAGGCATTCACATGTGCCTTGCGGCAGCCGCATGGGCTCCCATGGGAGCCCGTTATAGCAATCCCCGCTGTGGTATCCTAACCGCTGCAAAAACTGCAGCCTGCATGATTTTTACCGCAGGCTGCAGATCTGCAAGCGGTACCCGGATTTCATGTAGTGCAATCCGGTTACTATAATGGGCTCCTATGGGAAGCGGTTCCTGATCCAGTTTTGAGCTTTTTAACAGCTCAAAACCGGATCAGGATCTGAAAAGTTTACCGCATATGTGACCCTAGCCTATCCTCTATTTTTCTCTCATTTGTAAAGGATCCATTTTTTTCTTACTGGATCATTTTTGAAAAGGAAGATAAATAGCGATCAGTTAATGGATTAATTTTCCATAGACTGCCATGTTGGAAAAATGGTAAGGAAAAATAAAAGCGGTTAAGTCGGGCGCTCAAAATCAAAGGCAGTAGTCACAGATTTAAAATGAAGAGAACTCTTTAATATTCAATTCATCTCTTCATCACATGGCATTTCGACGGTTGGCTCCGCCTTCATCAGGTGCTAACAAGTGTACACCTTGTGTTATTCTAGGAGCGCTCCCTTCTTCTCCCTTTTGTCTTCACATGTTATGAAAATGGATCCTACAGAAATTAATATTTTCAAATTGGACAAAAAAGTTGTGTTTGCACAACTTTTTTGCTAACGAAGTGTCGCTGGATCCATACTATCAGATGAATACTGGACATGTGGACTTAGCCTTATCTGGAATCATCTGGGCCTCAAACTAAACTGGAGTAGTGTGTAGTTTTTCTGTGCTGCCATGGAGACCTGAAAAGAAGAATTTGAAAATTCCGAGATATATTCTGTATGATTTATTATCTACGCGTTTCAAGGCTATCCAGTCTCTTCATTAGGATACAACCACTTTTGCTTGTGTCCTGATGAATAAACTGCAACACATCTTGGAATTTTCAGACTCTTCTTATCCAGTCTTCACAGTAACACATAAAAAACAGACTCTACTCCATTTCAGGTTGTCTTTTCAGTGGTATCAACCATGTTTAACTGATCACAGGTCTTCTGTAGAGCTCACTTGATTGTTTGTCTTGCTGACATACTTTCCCTTCTATGCTGAAGGACCCTCTTTTTGCTGGCAAAGAATTATCTTGACCTCCATTTCAGCTGCAGCTTGTGCTTTTCTTTCCTATCTGCTATATCTATCTGGCCCTGTGTTGTGAATTCTGCTTGTGGGCTCCCTCCTGTGATTGTGGCTGGTAATGCAGTTGATCCTGTTTTGCAGTCTTGGTCAGGTGAATTGGTTAATTGGAATTTAGACAGGGGCATTTAGGTTTGCAGGATTTCCTCAGTCCTTGCCAGTTGTCAATTGTTCCTGGAGGTGTTTCACCTCTGCCTGGTCTCTTCCTGCCCTGCTGCAAAACTTCCAAGCTAAGTGAATGGTTTTGTTTTCTTGTGGCCCACATGCTGTGTGCTTGTTTTGGAATTGTTTATTTCTGCTCAGAGTTGTGTTTTCTGTGGATATTTGGTCTGCATGTCTGTCTTAACCTGCTCTCTGTTAGGAAGTTTTCTTCCTATGATTTATGTGCTATTCATTTGTTGTTGGCTTGTACAGCTTTTGATTGTGTCAGCATTGTTGGATTCACAGGAGTTCCGCAGATTTAGAGGGCGCCAATTCTTGAGTAGACTCAGGGGTATTTTTGTATTATCTGCTGTGGATGTTTTTGAAAGGATTTTTATACTGACTGCAACAGTATTCTGTCCTGTCTTTATCTATCTAGCTAGAGTGGCCTCATTTGCTAGATTCTGTTTTCTGCCTGAGTGTGTCTTTTCCTCTCTTACTCACAGTCAATATTTGTAGGGGGCTTTCTATCCTTTTGGAGTTCTGCTCTGAGGCAAGATAGAATTCCTGTTTCCATATTTAGGGGTAGCTAGTTCTCCGGCCATGTTGAGGTGTCTAGGGTATGGTTAGTCACATCCCACGGCTACTTCTAGTTGCGATGTTAGTTCAGGAACTGCGGTCAGTATAGGTACCACTTACTCCTGTGAAAAATATTCATGCGGCTCCAAGGTCACCGGATCATAACAGCCCTGAGTCAGGATGGGACACATTACTACAATGAGAGGGTCAGGATGGAGATATTACTACAAGATGAGGACCAGGATTTCAGTATGAAATCTGCTTGCATTTCATGATAAAATGTATATCCTATCGGTCTAATATTCTGTGTTTTTCCATACAGATCAATCCACCTGCTCTTTCTATAAAGGGCAGTGGGAGCAGCTCAGCTTCATTGTGCAGTACACATAAGCTGTCAGAGCACTGCTGAAGAGAAGACTGCAAAGATAAGTTTAAAATCAATTAATTGTTAAAATAATTGAATTGATCATCAGTGTTTAAGGACTACATGCCCTGTAGAGGGAAGAGAGTTAGCATCTGCTGGCTCTCCCCCCTGTGCAGCGCTTGTGATTACCACTCCTGCTGTCATTTAGGTTACATTACCGTATTGGTACTTCGCCATAAATAATTTGGTTTTGGGATACAGTTTGGGCACTCGGCCTCTGAAAGGTTCGCCATCACTGCTCTATACTAATATATCTTACACTTAGGTAATATATCCTCAAACGTTATAGAAAAGACTATAGGTTCCTATTTATATCCAAGCCTATACCCTACCCACATTTTATATGACTAGCACTCATTAGATAAGTATGAAGAGCAAAGTTGACACCTACCAAACTATAGAAAAGGTGTTAAACTGATGCAAAGACGTTATTATGATAAAGGGAAATCACCTGAAGACTTCTAGAGACTTTTTTCCTTCTGGGAGATGGATCTTTATCTAGGCGTACTCATTCTACAACTAAGTTTATTCCAAGTCGGTGGTAAGTTATCTTAATTGTGATCAAAATAATCATGGTGTTGTCGTATCATGAAAGGTTTATTTGATCTAAATTTTCTTATCGACCTTGGAGTCATGGTCTTCATCTTCTCAGTTTATTTGATCTAAATGTTCTTATCGACCTTGGAGTCATGGTCTTCATCTTCTCAGTTTATTTGATCTAAATGTTCTTATCGACCTTGGAGTCATGGTCTTCATCTTCTCAGTTTTTTGTGGTGACCATAACTTAGAGTGAGATGCCTTCACCTCAAGGTACACACAATACTAATACAATTTCCAGTGGCTATATTGGCAAAAAAACCTTTATAGCATCACTGAACCCTTCTGGACCTTACACCAACCAAGGATTCATGGTCTACCTAGGGATCACCTAGACAAAAAGCTGGGAACACCAGAGGAGAGATCCCGTGCCTATCAATATAACCTTCCGAAGACTAGGAGAAAGTAAACCTAGAACTTTACATAGCAATGTCTTCAGAATGTTATCATATTGAGTTATGTTTTTTGAGTAAATTATCATTTTTGAAACATTTTTGTTTGTTGAGCCCCAATTTTAATTTTTTATGCTCTGATGTCTTTTAGTCATAATGGGCAGATGGGCAAGAAAGTGGTTAAAATGAAGTCAAATATAATCAGTTCACCCCTCATCTGTACCTCCCACCATATCTGGCCACCGGTCATCTTCTGGTTTCCTCAAAGCATCTGCTCTACTCTGGGTGATCAGTTCTGGAACGGAGAAGGCGCCTTAGGAAGCCAGAAGAAGACCGGTGAGGAGCTACAGCCACAGGCACAAGTGAGGGGGTGAGTTAGTGCAATACCCTAAAGTTTTCCGAGCCTATGTGAATTCAGAAATATGATCTAGCTGCTGACTTACTTGATTTGTGCAAATCAAAATCCTAAAAATTTGACTTTGCTAAGGTCTGGAAATTTAGGTAAATTTTAACCCCTTCATGCCATGGCCATTTTCAGTTTTTTTTTTTTTCATTTTTATTTTTTTCTCCCCTTCTTCCAAGAACCATAACTTTTTATCCTTCAGTACGAAAGGTTGTTTTTCATTCATTTTACTGAATAGTGTACTGGGAAATAAATTCGAAGTGCGGAGAAATAGCACACAAAGGGCAATATCATAAAGAGTTTTGGGTTTTTTAATTACTACCAAGTGCATCTCAATGAATTAGAATATCACCAAAAATTTAATTTATTTCAGTAATTCAATACATAAAGTGAGTCCAGATAAGGGTGAAAAGAGCTGGGGTGAGATGCCGCGCTGACCACAAAGATAAATACAGAGTTAATCACACAATCTGTTTATTTATGCCTACACGTGTTTCATGGCTCATATGCCACTTCATAAGGGCATCAAGATCTTAAAACAATCAAGGATATCAAGGATAATCAAGGTGTATATATCCTTGATTGTTTTAAGATCCCAGCTCTTTTCACCCTTATCTGGATTCTACATTGTTCAGCTGGGAGCCTGCAGCGACCTCCTGTGTGCTTTTATTGTAGTTGTGACACTCACAACTACATCAGGTGAGTCTAACCATTTGGGGTCTGAGGGACCTGTAAAATAGAGGTACTACTCTATGTGCGCTTCCTTTCTCTTTTAATTTAAATACATAAAGTGAAACACATATATTATATAGAGTAATTACACACAGAGGAATCTATTTCATGTGTTTATTTCTGTTAATGTTGATGATTATGGCTTACAGCCAATGAAAACCCAAAAGTGTTTTATCTCTCAGACCCTTCATCATCCCCACTTTAATTTTCTGAGATAATGACCCTTGGGTTTTCATTGGCTGTAAGCCATAATCATCAACATTAACATAAATAAACACATGAAATAGATCCCTCTGTGTGTAATGACTCTATATAATATATGGGTTTCACTTTTTGTATTGGATTACTGAAAGAAATTAACTTTTTGATGATATTCTAATTCATTGAGATGCAGCTGTTTGTTCACTATATGGTAAAATTGATCTGGCAGTATGATTAACCAGGTCAATGAGTACATACTGTAGATACCAAACATGTATAGCTTGTGAATGAATAAGGTCTAGTGTCCAAAATGCGTCTTGACATCATTGGAATTCTCTGAGTTTTGTATTTGTTCTTTCTTTAGATGGATAGATTTTCATCTTTTTAATGGATTAATGTTTAAAGCTATTATTCTGGATATCCGCTTCCGATGGTGGACTAACTTAGTTACCGGGATATATTTTTTGCTCTCCTTTTATTGTATTTTATTGTAATTTTCCGTTGGACAAAAAAACAATAATTCTGTCACTTTTAATTTTTTTTCGTTATGCCGTTTACCCTTCAGATTAATTTGTTTTATATTTTGATAAATTGTAATGCAATTATGCAAATATGTGGATTTTTTCATTGAATTATTTTATTTTCAATGGGGCAAAAGGGGGGGTGACTTAAACTTTTGTGTTTAATAAATTTTTTTCATATTTTTAAAAACTTTTTTTTTATACTTTTTACTATATTCACCAGTGCTCATAGGGGACTTGACGTTTTGATTGTCTGATTGCTTGTGCTATACTATCCTCATATTAGAATCATACAGATAGACATAATGGTCATCAGCAGAATCCCACCTGTCATGACAAACCATCGGCGTCCAACGATAATGTCACAGGCACGCCAATGGGAGCAGAGAATGAAAGCTATTAACAGTTAGATTTAACTTTAAATTGTACATTTTTTAATGCAATGATTCCAAATAGGTGTATTTTTTTTCTTTCAATTATTTTATGTTCAATGAGGCAAAAGGGGGTGACTTGAACTTTTGTTTTTATTTAATTTTTTTCATAATTTGCAAAAACTTTTTTTTTTAATTTTTACTGCACGGTATTTACCAGTACTCTTAGGGTACCGTCACACAAGGCCATATCACCGCCGATTACATAGGCGATGCAGTGGCGTGGCCTATCACCGGCGACAGCGCCGCTGCATCGCCTAGTGGAAAGGGGCGATGTCGGCACTAAATATCGCCTCTGAGTGGTCGCCTGGTTTCTCAGCACTGCTCTGAAACCAGGCGAGCACTCTGGGGCGATGTGTACACATCGCCCCATGTAACATGCCGATCGGCGATGTTACAGGCGATGGGAGCCATAGGCTCCCATGTTACAGTATCGCCGCTGGAGTTTGTAGACACCCAAGCGGCGATGTTGCCTGTAACATTGCCGGGGCGCCAAAAACATGCGCGCCGCCGGCGATGTCTCCGGCGATATGGCCTCGTGTGACGGTACCCTTAGGGAACTTGAAGCTGCCATCGTCCGACTGCTTGTGTTGTACTATCCTCATAGGAGGATCATAAAGATAGACACAATGGACATCAGATGACCCCCGGCTGTCATGACAAACCATCAGAGGTAGATCAAAGGATGAAAGGGTATAATCCCACGATGCCGTCAATGAAGGATCAAACACAGAGGTCTGAATGGATCACAAACAGTTTGTCAGTGCGTTTCATAGCCACCACGAGCTTCTTCCTCAGTACAAATCATAATCAGATAGATCCTTCACTGATGGCAGCGCGAGATTATACGCTTTCATCCTTTGATCTTCTTCTGTTTGTGCCACGTGGTTCTGCCACAGCTGTCGTTATATGCTTAAACAGTGGTTGTGACTTGGTGAGCCTTTCCAGAACGATTCTACCGGTTTATTAATCAGATAAGAAAATATTTTGGGCTTGCTTTCTTTACGACAAACCTTCGGCGCTACACGATAATGTCACAGGCACGCCGATTGGAGCGGGGAATGACGTGACTGCTGAAAAGATTAACGGCAATATTTAACTGGCTAATTGCTATTAGTAGACTTCTGATCCATCCGTGGCTGTTAGAGGCAAATGTCAGCTGGTCAGATCAGATATCTTAAGCTGGAAAATATGCAGGCTTAGTGCATGAGCCCGCATCAAAGGCAAGGAAATGGCATATGACATGAATATACATCCCATGTCATAAAGAGGTTAAAAACATTTAATTAATTTACATTTGATTTGTTTATACGTCATTTTCATCTTTTCCTCTTGGGACTATAATTGGTGAAAAAAATATTAGTTTCACACTGTGACCAATACATTTAGGAGTTAATATAGTAGGTGGTGAGGACACCCGTGTGATTGATGGTCCTGAAAGACTAAACCCAACACATGGGAGTGTGGCACCCCTATGGCAAGGCGCCACAGGGAGGTACTGCACCCCAATTAAAGCTGCGATGCCTCCATAACTGTGGACGTGGGGAAATCCTCAGAGTCTTGACCCCTACACCCATACACTGGCCATTTTAATACAGGGGACTGATATTCAGTATGTACCAGAGGGTGGAGCCTAGAGAGCGGGAGATGGGGAGTGACAGCACAGTTAGACAGTTGGTGTGAGGAGAGCAAGCAAGGAAGACGCAGGGGACCCTACAGCTGCAACTGGAGGGCACCTCTTAGGAGAGGGGTGACCCAGACTCTAAAGGGGGTTACTCTAGCCAGGACTGGTTGGAGCCATGCTGGAGGCCCAGGTCACCACCAACATACCAGAGCCGAGGTAGATAGACGCAAGGTTCAACCCTAACTACAGACCGGCAAGCTGAGGGCCCGACACATACAGGGAGCCGAATCACCCCTAAAGAAGCCCAACATCAGTCCCGCAGCTGGGTTCATGATACCAACAAGTCAGAGACTTTAGGTAACAGACCCCGAGGACTAGAGACTTGGCTTAAGAGGGGCAACTATAGGCAGAGCAAGAGAGTACCATGACCACGAGCGCCATATTGAGGGCATCACTGTCAGACTCTGAGGAAACCTTCACAATCCACGGTTACAATACCCGTTAACCAAGAATGTACCGTGTACCTGTTTCCATCTGGTGCAAGTAAAGAACTGTTTAAGCTGAAGTGGTGTCTATCCTCCTTTCATTCGGTGCCCGGAGGGCTACAGCATCATCACCGGACGTGAGGACTACTACTCCCCTCATCTGTCCTGCTGCCCTGAGGTAAAGCTCCACCTGTGGGGAGCTGTACTACCAAAGCTGCATTCCCATCACCTCAGCGGCCGGCCGCAGCGCTAGTAACCCTATTACCAGGAACCACAGGTGGTGTCACGATACCATTTCCCCCATCATCATCATCACTCCCACCCCCGCCACTGAGTGTCCAGGGCACAGAACCGGGAACTGACCAGCCGTGATCCCCCACCGAATCAACCACCTGTCCCGGTATCCAAGTACCCCCCTCCCTGTCGACCGACTCAGGAGCAAAGTATATGTTAGGCTGGGGTCACAGTTGCATTTTTTACAAGCGTTTTTGGAGACCTGCATTTTCAAAAACGCATGTAAAAAATGCACCCATAGGCCCCCATGTTAAAAAATGCATGCCCTAATAGCAAAAACGCATGTGTGACAGTACCATGCGTTTTTGGTGCATTTCCAAAAACGCATGCATTTTTCAAAACGCACCAAAAAATAGTACATGCACTATGCACATGCAGCCAAAAACGCAGGGAGCCATCACACACCTTAAAAAACTCATGATGACATGAAAAACGCATGTAAAAACGCATGCCAACTGTGACCCCAGCCTTAGACATTGGATAAAGAAAGTTTAGGATCTTGTCAGAACAATGATATCCTAGCTGCAGTTAGGGATTTGTGGGACTAATTGTGGACATTTTCTAAATGATTTCTTTATTATCATCAGTCATCAAGGACAAGTAGAGGGAGACTTTTCAAAATCATAAAAACTTTCAGCTAACATTACAGCTGTTGACACGAACTTCGAAAAGTACCGTGTTATCAGCAATGTGGAGTTTGATTTCTTACGTCGATTTAGGAGTAACATTTTTTCTTCAATTCAAGTTTGGATTAATACGTTATTATAATATGTTATTTTGCTTATATCCTAACTAGTGATGAGCGAGCACTACCATGATTGGGAGTCTAGGGCTTGTAACAAGTAGTGATGGGTGAACTGTAAAGTTGTAGGGTCCGTACCAAGCACCTATTGTTCGGCACAGATCCTGCATACGGACTACGTAGAAAGAAGAGGAATTTGTGAATACATTCTAGTTGGACAGGATTTGAGATTTGAGATGCAGCCCTCACTCCAAATTTACCAGGGGTAAATGTTTTTCAGCCCTTGCACATAGTGTATAGGGTTTACCAGTCTAGGAGTCCAACTCATTAAAAATGGAAAACAAATATTTTCTGTGATCCTACTCAAGGGTGTATTGTATTCTCTCCTTTTGAAGCCCTTGCACATAGCACATAAACATTATGAGTCTAGAAGTCCCACTAACTACTTAACCATTTTAACTGAATGTGTATGAGGCCCTCCTTTATGTCTAATGCAGGGAGTATCGCAGTACCTCTTCCTTCTAATTTTTGCCTGTTCTTGCATTGTCCACTTCGGCCTTGTGAGTTTCAGAGTCCCTCCTTTATAAATTAAAGAGGATGTGTCTTACCATGCACACTGCATTCCCAGATACGGTAATAAAATATTAAAATTATCACCTACCGGTTGATGTGCTTTTAATTCCACCTCTACTGTGTCGTCTACTGTAGTCATAGGTAGTGATGGACAAACCTACCGATGTTTAGGTTCACCGGACTCGCTAGGACTTATTTTTAAAGTTCGGGGCTGAAAGTGGCTCAAACTTGAGCCCAAACCCTGAACTCAGACTGTAAAGTTATGGGATGGGGCTAGGAGGCTGTAAAAGAAAGAAGATAGTTATTAAACAGAATTATACTTTCCGGCGTCCACACCGCTTGTATTCTGGGGCCGCTTATTAAATTCCTGGATGTTTACTGCAGAGGGACCCAACAGCCAATCACAGATGCTGTCACAGAATTGGCGCACTAAAACCATGATACATTTTTTGCCATGGATTTTATGCTCTTTTGGTGCACTATTGGCATAAAACTGCATGCATTGTGTTCAATGTGTTCATTTGCATCTCCTGGCCATAAAAAAACCATCAAAACCGCGACATGGTTTTTACTGTGGATTTCATGATTCTTTTGGTGTGTTGTGTTCAATGTGTTCATCTGTATCTCCTGGCCCAAAAAAGCACCAAAACGGCAACACAATTGAGCCCTTTTTATAAAATTATTGCTTGAAATAATTTTTAAAAAATGATGTGGGGCTTCGCCATATTTTGTATGCCAGCCAGGTACAGCAAGCAGTATATATTTGGGGGGTACTGGAGCTAACCTAATGGTGTAAACTAACCCTCTAGGGTAGTTGTAGTAGCTGCTGAGGATCAATGAGTGAAAACCATGCACACTTGTTTCACTAGGGGTAGTTTTAGTCAAAGAGAAGATGTAATAATCTAGCACTTTCCGGAATTCTATAAGTGCTACGTCTACAGCGTTCACAGTCTGTCAAGTACGTCCACAATTTTACGGTTTAAAACAATTTATTTGTATCAAAAATAACAGACCAGTTAAAGTGCCAGTGCTAAAATCTAAAATCAGGGTTATTCTTTCCTCTGCCTGTTGCAGTGAATCAAAGACGACTTCAGGCTGGGATGATAAGGTGTAGCTTGTATTGTTATTGCTTGAAGACTAGCTTCTATAAAAATAATTAAATAGCGCACATTAATTAGATTTGTTGGTAATTATATTACCATATGTGCTTTAGACAATTCTTACCTACACAGGGGTATCTATAGTACTTGATGTTGAGTTAATCTTCTGGGGTTGCAGTTCTCGCTTTTTGCCACTAGGTGTCGCTCTATTTCTTCCTTCTAAAATACACAGATAAAGTTGGATTTTGTAAGTTCCTGGTAGTATTGGTTTGTGTATCTAGAACATTCCAACAGGAAGGGAGGGGGGTTACCTTTTATGTTGTTTGGTGCTGGTTAAAGTATTCCGGATTGAAGTATTCGCTTTATGTCTCCAGGTAGGACCCTGCTACTTGGTTCTAGAGTAATTAAATATGGTTAATGGTATAATTGTTTTAAGCAAAATCCCCTATAAATACCGGTGCTGGGTGCGGAGTTCGGCAGTGCAGTCGCTAGGAGAACTGTGAAGACGTCCTGGTGTGTCGGAGCCGTGCTAGGCCCAAGCCAATTGCCCAGCCTAGCCAGTGTGAGGGTCTGCGAGTGAGGTCGAAGGCAAGGCTTAAGGAGTACATTAGCAGACTGGGGGCAGAGGAGCCATACCAGTTCACCCCAGGAAGCAACCCGGACACCGGAGTCCAAGTCTGCAGGAGAGCATCAAGCCCAGTAGAAATACTGGTTCACCAAGGAGACTACAGTCTCCAGGACACGTGTCACGCAACCAATAGGGGAGCCAAGGACTGCAGGAGAAGTCATAGCGGTAGCCCACACAAAGGTTCTCGATGCTACAGAATAGGTGAGAGAAAGCCACAGAGGAGGTTAGGCTTAGTTTTACAAGGGTCTGAGGAGGTCGGATACCGGGGCTGATGGTGACTTGGATGGGGGATCATAGCTGGTCGGTCCCTGGTCCCGTGCCCTGGACCCTCAATGGCTGGGATGGTGGGGGATGATGGTGGTGAAGGGGATTGGTTATGTGACGCCACCTGTGGTACCTGGTAACGTGTATACCACCGATGCGGCCGGCCGCTGAGGTCATGGAGGTGCAGCTCAGTGTAGCACAGTTCCCCACAGGTAGAGCTTTACCTCAGGGCAGTGGTGATGGATGAAGTGAGTCGTAGTAGCGTCTCTGTGGTCAACACTGTGGGTAGTGGCGGTTAAGCAGGCACACACACACAGTAGTCTTTGTTGCGGTACCTTCAACTGATGACCGGTAACAGGTACAATCCAGGGAAGTAACCAGGTCCTTGTGCAATTTGGGAGTTTCCCCTTGGAGAGTTGTGAGGCCTCCTCTGTCACTGTGTATGATGGTTTGGGGTAAGTTCTGCCTGTAACTGAACTCGCCGCTCCTTCTTCCCTACCAGGGCTTTACTCTCTAACTGACAATGAGGTCCTTCTGTGTGGTCCCTGTTCTGTTTTCCTCAGGGGGTTAATTCCTCCTGGTCATTCCGGGCTTTTCGTGCTGCACTGGATGCTTAGCAGTGCCGGACTCCGGTGTCCGAGTAAACTACAGGGAAGCTTGGTTTCTTCCCTTTCTTCTTTCTCCTATTCCTCCACTGGTTTCCAACCCTCTCCCTAGGGTGCAGCACAGCTGGGTCAGTGTTCCCTGGTCCTGGTTTTATCCCAGTGACCAGCTCCTTCACACCTGCTCTCCTCTCACTGGAACTAACTCAACTCACTGAAACTAACTGACTCCTCCACTCAGGCCTGGATCTTTTATAGGGGATCTAGCTTAAAGCAGCCAGTAGAGCTCCCCCTTCAGGTCTGGGGTGGAAGGTGTTGTGTGCTGTGTGTACCAAGGTGTAAATCCCTGTGGCAATCCCCTGCAGGAGTGCCACAGGTCAGAGACTTCAACAAGGAAAAGAGACAAGGCGGCCTTATCCATCACTCACTGTGGAAATCCAAAAGTGCCTCCCGACCACCTGGAACGTACCCTGGAAAGTGCCTGGAATATCATCAGTAAAGGTACAGAAACGATCCACAGTGTGTGTGTCAGTTTGTCCATCCCTGAGTCTGTCCGGCCTAGAGACTGTCGAAGCAACCTGGCCGTCTAACCACCTCCCTGCGCAAATCCCCGACACCTCATCACTGCCCCAGGGATCCCGCTCCACCTGTGGGGAGCTGTACCACCCAAGCTGCCTGTCCATCATCCCCGGAGGTCTGAAGAAGCGCTGGTGCCTTCACTAGAATCCACAAGTGGCGTCACGAGACTTTTATTATTTTAACCTTTATTCAGCTGACCCCCCAGGGCTATGGGCCTGGGCACCAGCCACCGAGACAGCACCTCCATATCAACGCTCGCTCGGGTACTGAGTCCGCCATAGACCCATGGGCGGGTCAATTGTTCCTAGCAGCGACCTATGAATCAGAGCTTGGTCTGGGCATCTTCCCCGTGGTGTTCCTACTCCATTTAAGTGCTGCTTCTATCCATTTTAATGATTTTCCTGCCCCCCTTCCCAGTCTTTCTGTTGGGATCTTCCAGAGAAATGCTCAACTTTCACATTGGCCTCCATTACACTCGGTACTTCAGTAGAGCCGGTCCTAGCATCTGACCTGCTCGATTAGAGTACCGGGCACTTAAGCCTTTTAGTGCTCGCTCATCCCTATTCTACACATCTTTTCCAGGTTAATATAGGCCTTTTTTATTCACCAAAATCTAATTTTTGGAGGAAATTTATCAAGGCTGCCACATTAACCCATTAGTGACCGCGGTTAATAGAGCATCAGCAAGGGAAACCCGAGATGACGCAGCATATGCGTCCAAGGTCAGGAACGAACTTGTTTTCATGACGCATATGCTGCGTCACAGGTCGGGAAGGGGTTAAATTCATAAAGATCAAGATACGTTGGTCTGTCTCGTGAAGTTCATTAATTTTTGAAACAAGTGAACATCTATCCCAAAATCTTACACACTAAGGAGTATTAACCGATGGGACCACCAAACATTTTGAGAACAAAAGTCCCATGCCTCCTATCTCAATGTGGTGTATATTGTGCAAGTGCAGTGCCCCTCTGCGTAAGATCTTTGGTATTGAAGGAGTTTACCAAGTAGATATTTTTGGCAGTCCCATAAACTTTAACTTACTTGACAGTATGTCTAATAGCAAGACCCACGGTTTTAAGATTTTTAGGTATCCCTGCAGTTGAACTTCCACTAGAAGATAACAACTATCTTTTGGATAGGTGATAATTTGTTATAAATGGATAACCCTTTTGAGATTATAGATAAATAACATAAAGTACATAAGTAATAAAACTGTGAAAACTGATTTTTAGAATGTATGTTTAGATGTGATCACAGACAGTTTAAGGCTGTTTTACTAAGTGATTCTCATGACAAAATCTACTAGGTTTAGGGCTTTCATGGTCTCTCTCATTATTATTCACCAAGTGACATAATGACTGGTGATGAGCGAGTGTGCTTGCCACTGCTCGATGATTGATCAAGCATCAGGGTGCGTACTTGTTGGACTATTGTGGGTACTTGGATGTCTACTTTGTGAAGAATCCATTCAGTCATTGATCGGAGCAGGCACCCCAGTGAGAGCCGCTTGCAGTCTCTGAATGGCTCTCACAGGGGAATAAAAATGCCTTCGGATGTCGTGTGTTAAAAAAAAAAAGAAAAACTGTACACCCTCCCCTGGAGGTGCTCTGTTTATGGCTGGCTGTATATGGGTGTAAGTGGGTAGAGAGTCAGACTGCCTATCACTAATTGACTTCCATTATACTAGTTAGGCTGGGGTTACACATAAGCCCTCAGTCCGTTTTTGGCTTCAGTTTTGTCATTTTTTTTTTCTAAGTCCAAAAACTGACAGAAAAACGCATTGGGTGTAATAAACACCCTGTGCGTTTTTCTCTGGAGCTCAAAACATTGCCCTGTCCGTTTTTGAGCCAAAAACGCAGTAAACAGCGTTTTTGGCATCAGTTAAAAAACGCATGCGTTTTCATGCGTTTTTTTTAACATGGGGCCCTATGGGAAACGCATGTGCGAACGCATGCAAACGCATGCACTTGCGTTTGCGCATGCGTTCGCGCATGCGTTTTTTTAATGAAGATTCCAAAAACGTACAGGAGTGCAGGAGACACAAAAAGCACCCTATAAAAAACGGATTGGTGATGAAAATGACTTCCAAAAACGGATTTCTATGTGTAACCCCAGCCTTACTCAAGTCGAGCCCGTCAGAACATCCAACCTGCTCAGTTTGAGCAAAGAGCCCTCCAGCATTTTAGTACTCCCTCATCTTTAATAATGACATGTTTTGCCCTATGTGTATAGTGAAAATATTCATCATGAAAACAAAGCCCAAAGAGAGGCAAAATTCCCATCATGGAGGGAAAATGGAGGAAGAGAAAGTTGTGTGCCCTGGATAAGTAAAGCAGAACCACGGTGAGTTAGGCTGGCTTCAGACTTGCGTTCGCCTCCGCAGCGTCTTGCGGGGGGCGAGTGCAAGCTGAGCGCAAGCACCGCCAATCCCTATGTTTATCATGGGGATGCACGGTGATGCGCTCGGCTGCGGATTGCCGTGCGCACCCATTGACTTCCGTGTGTGATTTGTTCACATGCGGATGCATGCGTACAAATCATACAGTCTCGTCCGCACCCTGAACGCGACAGAACACACGGAAGTCTATGGGTGTGCACAGCAATCCTCAGCCGAGCGCATCACCATGCGTCAACATGATAAACATAGGGATGGGCGGTGCTTCCGCTCAGCCTGCCTTCAATCGCCGCAAGGTGCCGCGGAGGCGAACGTAAGTTTGAAGCCACCCTTAGGGTGTGTGCCCACAATCAGGAATTGCAGCGTTTTGGATACAGCATATTATCACTGCGTCCAATATGCTGTGCTGTACAGTACCAGTATTGTGAATTGGATTTCAAGAAATCCCATGCTTACTGAGCTTCTCCCAAACGCAGCATGTTTTCTCCTGTGGTGCAGGTTTCCGCACTTCTGCATCACCGCAGCATGTTAATTTGATGCTGCGGAGTTGTTGGAGATAACAATTGGGTGCACGCAGGGAGTAGCCGCCCTGCACTCACCTCAGATTGTGAGTACAGGGCAGTTGCTATCTCCCTGCGTGCACCCACGGGTTCCCGTAGGTCCGGAGGCACTGCATCCAACATGCATCCATCACGCAACACTTCCAGACCATGAGCACATAGACCATGAGAACTTGATAAACCTCTGTGGCAGCGAGATAGGTGATAAATAAGTATTATTTTTTATAATTATTTCACACTAAATTTTTTATGCTTTGTGGTCTTTTTAATAATGAGGTAATATCAAATTGCATTAACTAAATTCAATGCAAATAGTTTTTTTTAGTTAAAATCAAGAATTGCCGAATCGGAATTTCGGAACATTCCCTCTTCACTACGAGTCTAGTGTCCTTCTATATTTGTAGTTATAGACTTTTAGACTAAATTACGATTGTATTTTTAATTTCAGGTAAGCTGAATTCAGAAAGGAATCCTGGAATGATAATTTGTACAGATGAAATGCCGGAATGTGATAAAATATCAGAACAAACTACGGAATGTGTTACCGTAATCTCAGTCATAAACTGTTCAACAACTCAAGACACTACCGCTGACTGTAAAGAAGGCACGGATGACCCACCAGACTGTGTTACTCCGCCAGCAAACGTTTCTGATACAAAAGATCATACAAAAAGTATTTCCAGCGTCACTGAAAGAGAAAGAACAACTGATAGCACAACCGGAAAAAACAACAATCTATGATATTTGGACAAAACCTCCACACGAAACGGACCCGACAAAACCTCTGCGTACTACAAGTAGCAAAACAAGAAAAACTACAATCTCTGATACTTGGACCACACCTGAACACCCGACTGACACTACACAGGTAAATTATACTCCTAGTAACCATACAGAGAAAACTACTACCGAGGAGAGTCGGACAAAACCACAAAACGTAACTCGTTCTACAAAACCACTGCGTACTACAAGTAACAAAACGAGGAAAACTACAATCGATATTTTAACAAAACCTAACCATCTGACCGACACTAAAAAAGTACAACATACTTCATCTGGCAAAACAATAAAAACAACAATCTATGATATTAAGACAAAACCTCAACACCAAACTGACACTACCAAACCACTGCGTACTACACCTGGCAAAACTAGAAAAACCACAATATATGATATTCGGACAAAACCTCACCATCTGACCGATACTTCAAAAGTAATGCACACTACACCGGGGAAGACAGGAAAATCGACACTAAAGGATGTTTGGACGAAACCTCAACACCAAAGTGTCACTACAAAACCACTGCGTACTACAAGTAGCAAAAACAACAAAAACTACAATGGATGATAATTGGACAAAATCTCATCACCAAAGTGGCAATACAAAACCAATCCACACTACAAGTATAAAAACAAGAAAAACTACAATCTATGATATTCGGACAAAACCGCAACAGCGAACTGACACTACAAAACAACTGCGTACTACACCTGGCAAAACAAGAAAAACTACACTAGAAGATGTTTGGACAAAACCTAAACACCACAGTGCACCACAAAACCACTGCGTACGAGATGTAGCAAAACAAGAAAAACTACAATTGATGAGAGTTGGACAAAACCAGAAAACCTAACTCTCACTACAAAACCACTGCGTACTACAAGTAGCAAAACAACAAAAACTACAAAAGATGATAAGAGGACAAGACCTGAACATGAAAGTTTCACTACTAAACCACTGCGTACTACAAGTAGCAAAACAAGAAAAACTACAATCTCTGATACTTGGACCACACCTGAACACCTGACTGACACTACACAGGTAAATTATACTCCAAGTAACGATACAGAGAAAACTACTACCGAGGAGAAGTCGGACAAAACCACAAAACGTAACTCGTTCTACAAAACCACTGCGTACTACAAGTACAAAAACAACAAAAACTACACAAATGATGATAAGGACAAAACCTCAACACGAAAGTTTCACTACAAAACCACTGCTACTACAAGAAGCAAAACAAGAAAAACTACAATCTAGAATTCGGACAAAACCTACACTGACACCACAATGGTACACACCCAAAACAATACTCACTAAAGATTGACAAAAAAAACCCAAAAGAAGAAAACTACAAAACTAATGATATTGGACAAAACCTCAACAACCTAACTCTCACTACAAAACCACTGCGTACTACAAGTAGCAAACAAAAAAAACTACAATCTATGATATGGACAAACCTAACACCACTGACTACACGAAAAACCACTGCGTACTACAACTGAGCAAAACAAGAAAACAACTACATAAAAAATGTATCGTGAACAACAAAACCTCAATGCAAACCCAACAGATGTCACACAAAACCACTGCGTACACAAGTAGCAAAAAAAGAAAAACTACAACTCTGATACTTGGACCAAACCTGAACACCAAGTGTCAACTACACAGTAAATATCCACAATAAGATACAAAGAAGAAACTACACGAGGAGATGTCGGACAAAACCTCAAACCGTAACTCACACTACAAAACCACTGCGTACTACAAGTAACAAAACAAGAAAAACTACAATTGATAATTGGACAAAACCAACACCAAATGTCACTACAAAACCAACTGCCACTACAAGTAGCAAAACAACAAAAACTACAATCTATGATATCGGACAAAACCTCACCACCTGACTGACACTACAAAACCACTGCGTACTACACCTGGCAAAACAAGAAAAACTACACTAGAAGATGTTTGGACAAAACCTCAACACCACAGTGTCCACCACAAAACCACTGCGTACTACAAGTAGCAAAACAAGAAAAACTACAATCTCTGATACTTGGACCACACCTGAACACCCGACTGACACTACACGTAAATTATACTCCAAGTAACGATACACAGAAACTACTACCGAGGAGATCAGACAAAACCACAAAACGTAACTCGTTCTACAAAACCACTGCGTACTACAAGTAGCAAAACAACGAAAAACTACAAAAATGATAAGGGACAAAACCCAATATGAGTTCACACAAACCACTGCGTACTACATAGCAAAACAAGAAAAACTACACAGGATGATATTGGACAAAACCTCACACCAAAGTGTCACCACAAAACCAATGCACACTACAGTACAAAACAAGAAAACTACAATCTTGATATTGGACAAAACCTCAACACGAACTACACTACAAAACCACTGCGTACTATAAGTAGCAAAACAAAAAAACTACAACGATGAGAGTTGGACAAAACCAAAAACCTACTCTCACTACAAACCACTGCGTACTACAAGTAGCAAAACAAAAAAACTACAATATGATTATGGACAAAACACTGCGTACTACACCTGGAAATACAAGAAAAACTACACTAGAAATGTTGACAAAACTCAACACAAGGAACACAAACATGCGTACGACAAGTACAAAACACAAACAAACTCTGAACTTGACACACTAAACCACTGCCTACACAGAAATACTAAAACAAGAAAAACTAACTGGAGAGTTGGACAAAACCACAAAACGTAACTCTACTACAAACCACTGCGTACACAATACAAAACAAGAAAAACTACAATGATGATATTGACAAAACTCGTCACCATGGCACTACAAAACCAATCCAACTACAAGTAAAAAACAAGAAAACTACAATCGATGATATTGACAAAACCTCAACACCGAATCTCACTACAAAACCATGCGTACTACAAGAGCAAAACAAAAAAACTAACAAATTTTGGACAAAACCTCACATCCACGTGCACACAAAACCACTGCGTACTACAGTAGCAAAACAAAAAAACTACAAAAGATGATAAAGGACAAGACCTCAACATGAAAGTTTCACTACTAAACCACTCATACTACAAGTAGCAAAACAAGAAAAACTACAATCTTGATACTTGGACCACACCTGAACACCCGACTGACACGACAAAACCACTGCGTACTACACCTGGCAAAACAAGAAAAACTACACTAGAAGATGTTTCGACAAAGCCTCAACACCACAGTTCCACACAAAACCACTGCGTACGACAAGTAGCAAAACAAGAAAAACTACAATCTCTGATACTTGACCACACCTGAACACCCGACTGACACTACACAGGTAAATTATACTCCAAGTAACCATACAGAGAAAACTACTACCGAGGAGAGTCGACAAAACCACAAACGTAACTCGTTCTACTAAACCACTGCGTACTACAAGTAACAAAACAAGAAAAACTACAATGGATGATATTGGACAAAATCCTCGTCACCAAGTGGCACTACAAAACCAATCACACTACAAGTATAAACAAAAAGAACTACAATCTATAAATATTCAGACAAAACATCAACACCGAACTCACACACAAAACCACTGCGTACTACAAGTAGCAAAACAACAAAAACTACACTAAAGATGTTTGGACAAACCTCAACACCACAGTGTCACACAAAACCACTGCGTACTACAAGTAGCAAAACAAGAAAAACTGCAATCTCTGACAGTTGGACCACACCTGAACACCCGACTGACACTACACATGGTAAATTATACTCCAAGTAACCATACAGAGAAAACTACTACCGAGGAAAGTCGGACAAAACACAAAACGTAACTCACACTACAAAACCACTGCGTACTACAAGTAACCAAACAAGAAAAACTACAATGGATGATAATTGGACAAAATCTCATCACCAAAGTGGCCTACAAAACCCATCCACACTACAAGTATAAAAACAACAAAAACTACAATCATGATATTCGGACAAAACCTCAACACCGAACTGACACTGCAAAACCACTGCGTACTACACTGGCAAAACAAGAAAAACTACAAAAGATGATAGAGGACAAGACTTCAACATGAAAGTTTCACTACTAACTACACACTTCATACTACAAGTAGCAAAACAAGAAAAACTACAATTTCTGATACTTGGACCACACCTGAACACCCGACTGACACGACAAAACCACTGCGTACTACACCTGGCAAAACAAGAAAAACTACACTAGAAGATGTTTCGACAAAGCCTCAACACCACAGTTCACCACAAAACCACTGCGTACGACAAGTAGCAAAACAAGAAAAACTACAATCTCTGATACTTGGACCACACCTGAACACCGGACTGACACTACACAGGTAAATTATACTCCTAGTAACGATACACAGAAAACTACTACCGAGGAGAGTCAGACAAAACCACAAAACGTAACTCGATCTACAAAACCACTGCGTACTACAAGTAGCAAAACAAGAAAAACTACAATCTATGATATCCGGACAAAACTCTCACATCTGACTGCACGACAAAACCAATGCGTACTACAATGGCAAAACAAGAAAAACTACACTAGAAGATGTTTGGACAAAACCTCAACATCAAAGTGACACCACAAAACCACTGCGCACTACAGGTGCAAAACAACAAAAACTACAAAAGATGATAAGAGGACAAGACCTGAACATGAAAGTTTCACTACTAAACCACTGCATACTACAAGTAGCAAAACAAGAAAAACTACAATCTTGATACTTGGACCACACCTGAACACCCGACTGACACTACAAAGTACAAATTTACTCTAAGTAACCATACTAGAGAAAACACTACCGGGAGTGGACAAAACCACAAAACTAACTCACACTAAAACTATGCGTACAAAGTGCAAACAACAAAACTACAAAAGATGATAAGGACAAGACCTGAACATGAAAGTTTCACTACTAAACATGCGACAAAGTAGCAAAACAAGAAAAACTACAATCTATGATATTCTAACAAAACCTCACCATCTGACTGACACGACAAAACCACTGCGTACTCCACCTGGCAAACAAGAAAAAACTACACTAGAAGATGTTTGGACAAAACCTCAACACACAGTGTCACCACAAAACCACTGCGTACGACAGTAGCAAAACACAAAAACTACATGGAGTATTGGACAAACCTCATCACCAAAGTCACCACAAACCAATCACACTACAAGTATAAAAGCAAGAAGAACCAATGATGAGTGTGGACAAAACATGAAACCTAACTTCACTACAAACCACTGCGTACTACAAGTAGCAAAAACCAAAAATAAATCTAGAATCGACATCCATCACCATTGTGACCACACCATGAGTACTACAATGGGAAACACAAAACATGGTGATAATTGGAAAATTCATCACAAAGTACACAAAACCATAACTACAGTATAAAAACAAGAAAAACTACATCATGAGTATCGGACAAAACCTCACATTGAACTGACACGACAAAACCACTGCGTACTACATGGCAAAACAAGAAAACTACAACTGATAGAGTTTGGACAAAACCTCAAATCAAAGTGCTCACAAAACCACTGCGCACTACAGTAGCAAAACAACAAAAACTACAAAAGATGATAAGAGGACAAGACCTGAACATGAAAGTTTCACTACTACACCACTGCGTACACAAGTAGCAAAACAAGAAAAACTACAATCTATGATATCCGACAAAACACTCTACTACAAGTAGAAAACAACAAAAACTACAATCTATGATTCCGGACAACCTCACCCTGACTGACACTACAAAACCACTGCGTACTACACCTGGCAAAACAAGAAAAACTACACTAGAAGATGTTTGGACAAAACCTCAACACCACAGTGCCACCACAAAACCACTGCGTATACAAGTAGCAAAACAAGAAAAACTACAATCTCTGATACTTGGACCACACCTGAACACCCGACTGACACTAACAGGTAAATTATACTCCTAGTAACCATACAGAGAAAACTACTACCGAGGAGAGTCGGACAAAACCACAAAACGTAACTGCACACAAAACCACTGGTACTACAAGTAACAAAACAGAAAAACTACAATGGATGATAATGGACAAAATCTCATCACCAAAGTGGCACTACAAAACCAATCCACACTACAAGTATAAAAACAAGAAAAACTACAATCTATGATATTCGGACAAACCTCAACACCGAACTGACACTGACAAAACCACTGCGTACTACCACCTGGCAAAACAAGAAAAACTACACTAGAAGATGTTTGGACAAAACCTCAACACCACAGTGCCACCACAAAACCACTGCGTACTACAAGTAGCAAAACAAGAAAAACTACAATCTCTGATACTTGGACCACACCTGAACACCCGACTGACACTACACAGGTAAATTATACTCCTAGTAACCATACAGAGAAAACTACTACCGAGGAGAGTCGGACAAAACCACAAAACGTAACTCACACTACAAAACCACTGAGCACTACAAGTAACCAAACAAGAAAAACTACAATGGATGATAACTGGACAAAATCTCATCACCAAAGTGGCCCTACAAAACCAATCCACACTACAAGTATAAAAACAAGAAAAACTACAATCTATGATATTCGGACAAAACCTCAACACCAAACTGACACTGCAAAACCACTGCGTACTCCACTGGCAAAACAAGAAAAACTACACTAGAAGATGTTTGGACAAAACCTCAACACCACAGTGCCACACAAAACCACTGCGTACTACAAGTAGCAAAACAAGAAAAACTACAATCTCTGATACTTGGACCACACCTGAACACCCGACTGCCACGACAAAACCACTGCGTACTACACCTGGCAAAACAAGAAAAACTACACTAGAAGATGTTTGGACAAAGCCTCAACACCACAGTGCCACCACAGAACAACTGCGTACGACAAGTAGCAAAACAAGAAATACTACAATCTCTGATACTTGGACCACACCTGAACACCCGACTGACACTACACAGGTAAATTATACTCCTAGTAACGATACACAGAAAACTACTACCGAGGAGAGTCAGACAAAACCAAAAAACGTAACTCTTACTACAAAACCACTGCGTACTACAAGTAGCAAAACAACAAAAACTACAAAAGATGATAAGAGGACAAGACCTGAACATGAAAGTTTTACTACTAAACCACTGCATACTACAAGTAGCAAAACAAGAAATACTACAATCTCTGATATTTGGACCACACCTGAAACACCGACTGACACTACACAGGTAAATTATACTCCAAGTAACGATACAGAGAAAACTACTACCGAGGAGAGTCGGACAAAACCACAAAACGTAACTCGTTCTACAAAACCACTGCGTACTACAAGTAACAAAACAAGAAAAACTACAATGGATGATAATTGGACAAAATCTCGTCACCAAAGTGGCCCTACAAAACCAATCCACACTACAAGTATAAAAACAAGAAAAACTACAATCTATGATATTCGGACAAAACCTCAACACCAAACTGACACTGCAAAACCACTGCGTACTACACCTGGCAAAACAAGAAAAACTACACTAGAAGATGTTTGGACAAAACCTCAACACCACAGTGTCACCACAAAACCACTGCGTACGACAAGTAGCAAAACAAGAAAAACTACAATCTCTGATACTTGGACCACACCTGAACACCCGACTGACACTACACAGGTAAATTATACTCCTAGTAACGATACACAGAAAACTACTACCGAGGAGAGTCAGACAAAACCACAAAACGTAACTCTTACTACAAAACCACTGCGTACTACAAGTAGCAAAACAACAAAAACTACAAAAGATGATAAGAGGACAAGACCTGAACATGAAAGTTTTACTACTAAACCATTGCGTACTACAAGTAGCAAAACAAGAAAAACTACAATCTATGATATTCTAACAAAACCTCATCATCTGACTGACACGACAAAACCACTGCGTACTACACCTGGCAAAACAAGAAAAACTACACTAGAAGATGTTTGGACAAAACCTCAACACCACAGTGCCACCACAAAACCACTGCGTACGACAAGTAGCAAAACAAGAAAAACTACAATCTCTGATACTTGGACCACACCTGAACACCCGACTGACACTACACAGGTAAATTATACTCCTAGTAACCATACAGAGAAAACTACTACCGAGGAGAGTCGGACAAAACCACAAAACGTAACTCACACTACAAAACCACTGAGCACTACAAGTAGCAAAACAACAAAAACTACAAAAGATGATAAGAGGACAAGACCTCAATATGAAAGTGTCACTACTAAACCACTGCGTACTACAAGTAGCAAAACAAGAAAAACTACAATGGATGATAATTGGACAAAACCTCAACACCAAAGTGTCACTACAAAACCAATCCACGCTACAAGTATAAAAACAAGAAGAACTACAATCTATGATATTCAGACAAAACCTCAACACCGAACTCACACTACAAAACCACTGCGTACTACAAGTAGCAAAACAAATATAACTACAATCTATGATATCCGGACAAAACCTCACCATCTGACTGACACGACAAAACCAATGCGTACTACACCTGGCAAAACAAGAAAAACTACACTAGAAGATGTTTGGACAAAACCTCAACATCAAAGTGACACCACAAAACCACTGCATACTACAAGTAGCAAAACCACAAAAACTACAATTGATGAGAGTTGGACAAAACCTCATCACCAAAGTGTCACCACAAAACCACTGCGTACTACAGGTAGCAAAACAAGAAAAACTACAATCTCTGATACTTGGACCACACCTGAACACCCGACTGACACTACACAGGTAAATTATACTCCTAGTAATGATACAGAGAAAACTACTACCGAGGAGAGTCAGACAAAACCACAAAACGTAACTCACACTAGTAAACCACTGCGTACTACAAGTAACAAAACAACAACAACTACAAAAGATGATAAGAGGACAAGACCTGAACATGAAAGTGTCACTACTAAACCACTGCGTACTACAAGTAGCAAAACAAGAATAACTACAATCTCTGGTACTTGGACAACACCTGAACACCCGACTGACACTACACACCTAAGCTATACTCCAAGTAACCGTACAAAGAAAACTACAATTGATGACAATCAGACAAAACCACAAAACATAACTAACACGTCAAAACCATTGCGTCCTACAAGTACCAAAACAAGAAAAACTACAATCTTTGATACTTGGACCACATCTCAGCGCCTGACTGATACTACAGACCTAAATTATACTCCAAGTAACCATACAAAGAAAAGTACAATCTATGAGATTTGGACAAAATCACAAAAGCTAACTCACACTGCAAAACCACTGAATACTACAAGAAAAACTACAACCTATGATATTCGGACAAAACCTCACCATCTGACCTATACTGCAAAACCACTGCGTACTACACCTGGCAAAACAGGAAAAACTACAATAGATGATAAGAGGACAAAACCTCAACATGAAAGTTACACTACAAAACCACAGCATACTACAAGTAACAACATGATAAAAACTACAATCTCTGATGCTCAGACAAAACCTCAACACCTGACTGACACGACAAAAGTACTCAATAGTCCAAGTAACCATACAAAGAGAAATACAAATGATCATATTCAGACAATACCACATCACCAAAGTGTCACTACAAAACCACTGCGTACTACAGGTAACAAAACAGGAAAAACTACAATCTATGATATTCGGACAAAACCTCAACATCTGACTGACACTAAGAAAGTACCTCGTACTCCAAATAGACATACAAGAAAAACTACAATCAACGATAGACCGACAAAACCTCAACATGTGAGTGAGACTACAAAAGGACTGCATAGTACAAGAAAAACTACAATTGTTAATAGTCAGACAAGACTTCATCACCTGAGTGACCCCACAAAAGAAACTAATCAGACCTTTGGGATTTCACAAGACAGAAAAACAACTAAAAAAGATACTGATCCTACATCTTCTAGGAGGACGAATACTGAAGGTACATTGTTCTGTTTTCATCAGTCACAATCTTCCTATCTAATATGTTCAGGCTCGGACTGGACGTTCGGGGTATCGGAGAATCCTCCGGTGGGCCTTTTTAGTAATATGTCCCTTTTTCCCCAACATAATTGTAGTTAACACAGTACACTTGCCTCACTATGTACAGACAAGGGAAGCCTCTCCTCATTCATTTTACAAGGTACCCAGTAAATTATTATATGGATGCATTTGTAAAATGATTTATGTCACTATTTTTCCGAGACTGGAAACTTTTACTTTTCCGTCTTTTGAACTGTATGAGCAATTTCTGGATTTTCAATTTTTTTTTTCTACTTTACATGTTAACTAATTTAGTGATAGCAAAAGTAATTCCATCATGTATTTTTATTTTTAATTACTAGGTATGGGCGAACCCGAACTGTAAGGTTCAGGGTCTGTACTGAATATCTAGAGTTTTAAACATATAAAACCCACAAAGGTTCAAAGAACCCTCTTTTTTGTTTTCCATTAATTTTTATTAAAAATGTTTCAAAACACTGATAAACAACAAACCATAATAATAAAGTGGGAGATAAGAAGGAGGGGGAGAAAGATGGGAAAGAAAATAATTGTTCTAAAGGGAGGGGGTAAAGTAGGTAAAAGGGAAGGGGAAAGTTAGAAAAAAGCCTTTTAGTGAAATGGGAAAGGCAAGCATACAATAGCCATATATGTACTCATTACTTTACAATATAAAACTAAGACCATGTCACACATCTCCTCTGCTAGTATTTAGTGTGCCTCTGCTAAATACTTAGCTTTTTTCAGTGAAGCGAGATGTGTGAGCACCGCCGCTTCCTGGTGACGCAGCCCCTGGCTACCCGATGTTGATCGTGGTAACCACTTCACACACAAGGCTGTCTAGTGTCCGCTTAAGCCGAGCGGACAGGGAAACGCTGCTAGCAGCATTTCCCTGTCCGCTCTGGGAAAGTGGACACTAGGCAGCCTTGTGTGTGACCTGGCTACCACGATCAACATCGGGTAGCCAGGGGCTGCGTCACCAGGAAGCGGCGGTGCTCACGCATCTCCGCTTCACTGAAAAATGCTAAATATTTAGCGGACACCTGCTAAATACTAGCAGAGGAGATGTGTGAACATGGCCAAACAGTAAAGACTACACCACACTGCTTATCATTAGGGATGAGCAAGTATAATCACAAGTATGCAGTACTAGGCGAGTAAATGCGGTACTCTAAACATTTCACTACTCGCCTCGCAGAGCAGCGCTTTCCTGTGTGGCCTGCAAAAGCGCATATCCTGGGATTGTAAGTGGATCAGGCAGTGGCTCTTTGCTTCTGGTTACCATAGGGATCAATACACAGGCGGCGCATAGCGTTACATGCCAGTAACGCTATGCGCTCTGCCTCAGAATGTCTACATTTTCAAAAGATCCTGCACGCTAGATGCAAGTCTGACCCTAGCCTTACCCCTGCAGGCCAATTTGTTTGCCGTTTTGTTGCTGTGTTTACACCAAATAGCACGCACGGTACTGCACAAGTGACACGCAGCCAGCACCGCTGTCTTGTGTGGTGACTGGCGCGCGTAATAATATCGCCTTAAACCTCAGGGCAATTTTTTTGGTGCCGTTGTGGTGCTGTGTGTAAAACACAAAGCAGTACTAGGCTGTTATGAAGGGACAGGGACACGGATGTGGACGTGGGCATGGGGTTGTCAGTGGTCTACGACAAGGTACAGAGTCTGGGACACAGAAGAAGGTTGATGCATCTATGTTCCTGGTGAAATTTCCCGGTCTGGAACGTAAACAGGTCTGGAAGCCAAAAGAGCAAGAGCACTGTCTTGGATGGCTGATAAGGCCTCTACAAAATTTTCTAGCAGCACCCAATCGTCCACGACCACAGTATTCTAGCATAGTTTTTGCAGTGCCCAATGTGCAGGCATAGTCATAGTGTCTCCAAAAAGTAGCCCAAAGGGCTGTATTATGGTTGATGAGGGAAGGAGGGTCTCATCACAAGTGCCTCCAATGTGAAATACTAATTAACGGAACATTGTTTTTAGCTTATTGACCATGAGGTACATGTGGCAGAAGCAGGAGTTGAAAACATGTGTAAGAAGAAGAAAAGGGGTTTGTATGGGAAGGGATGGACTGATCACCAGCTGCCTAAAATAATATTTTGGGTGACTTTAGGCTGGGATACTGTCATCAGGAGGGCTTAAATACTCTTGTGAAATCCAGTCCTTGTTAAATTTCATCAGAGTCAGCCTGTCTGCATTTTCTGTAGTCAGCGATGTTCGTGTGACCCATCCCAGGGCCTGGGCGTTGATTAAGGGTGCTGTCACTGGTGGCCAGTGCTCGGGGTCGTGGCTTTGATGGTCCCTGAAAAATGTGTAAAAAGTAAAATAAAATGTTCGTGATGCCACCTACGTACCTGGTAGTGTTACCAGCGCTGCTTTCAGACCTACAGCGATGATGGTAGGCAGCTCGATGGTAATGTTCCTTGCAGGTGGAGCAGAATCTCTGGGGCAATGATTGAAATGTAGAACTCACGCAGAAAGGTGGCTCCGCAGGTGGAGACTGGATGCAGTCTGCCTGAGGAGACTGGAATGTGACTTTCCCTGGCACAATGAAATAAAACACCATACACTGCTTAGGCTCTGCACAGGTTTACTGGTAACTTTCAGGCAGCTTTCAAATGGTACACAGTCACGGGTAGCTGGCCTGGGTAGTCACCAGGGGATAAGATGTCTCTTTGAGGCCTCAGTGGGGTTCCTGCCGGCTTCTCCCTCTGCGTTCACACTACGCTGTTTCTCCTTTCTTTCCTACCGCGGCCCTGCACAAAGCCCTTCGCCGTCCCAACGGGCTCTGTAGAGGTAGTGCTTTACTAAGGAGCTCATGACCCTATACTGGGCCCTTTGTGGGAAATATGCCAGAGCTGGGTCGCGGCTCTCTGAGTATGCTTGCGTCCCTCCGGTTTGGCGGCTCAGGGCTGAACTCCTGCACCACTCTCAGAGCCGATCCTTTGTCGGTCCAGTGGGGCACCACATGTGTACCTGTGATGACTGCCCCAGCGGCACTGAAAACACGCTCTGATATCACACTAGCAGCAGGGCAGGCCAGTCCCCTCCAAGGCATATAAAGAGAGGTCTGGTCAACTATGCAGCTTGGATACCCAGTAATTAAACGAAAAGAAGTGTCAGAAAGGACACAGGTATGGTCACTAAGATAGTTGTTGACCATCTTGTGCAACTTCTCCCTCTTTGACATAGTTATCGGTCCGCTAGCCCTTTCTGATGAGCCCAGTTATTGAAGATGGCCCAGTTTTGTCGACATTTTACCACCATCTCTTTTAGACCTGCTGGGTGTGTCTCTCCCCATTCATCCATGCTGTTGCACAGAGTTGGTACCTCTGCTGGCAGTGGTGTCTGAGGGTGATGTTGCCATCAAATGATCGACAATGGCCCACTTGAAGGATTCAATTGTAAAAAAGCTTTGATGACTGCAACAGTAGGAATTAAATTTGTCCTTGTACCGTGGGTCTACAAAGGTGGCCAACCAGTATAGGCTGCTGTTGAAAATGTGGATCACGTGAGGGTCTTGGCACAGACAGTTAGATATGAAGTGTGCTATGTGTGCCAAGATGCAAAAGGCAAATGTTCTGTGACCCCAGAAGGAGGAACAATACTCATGCTATCCTCACACTGACTTCCTCCTCCTCCTCTCCAGCCCACCAATGCTGGACAACATGAAGCTGGGGTTGGGAGTCACCTCTGTAGCATGAGGGGTCCCCTCTGTACCACTGAAAAAGAAGTCTTTTCCCTACTCATCTTTCTCATCATCTTCATTCCCCAATCTTGCCTCATGAGATTGGCTGGGCTGGGTAGGATCACCCATTGTGAAATCTTGCTCCATACCCAGCTGCTGGGCACTCAAAGATTCATTTTTAGATTATGCAGCGATTCTTTCAGCAGACATAGCATAGGGAAGGTTACGCTAATAATGGCCTGATCACCGCTCACAAGCTTGGTGCATTACTCAAAGTTACAAGCACCTCACAAATGTCTCCCCTCCTGTATCTGTAAGACTTGATTGTCCATATATACTGTATTTGTCCTTGTTCTCCCCTCTTCATATGTAAAGCGCCATGGAATCTAATGGCGCTACATAAATAATATAATAATAATAATTAAATGTCAGCGATCCACACCCACTCAACAGTTGTTATGTGTCTTGGCTGAGTCTCAGTCTGAGGGGCATGTTTAAGCTGGTTTCAGCAAGTGCCCTCTGCTGATCACTGATCCTTGCCAACATATGATATGTTGAGTTCCACCATCTTGGCAGGTCGCAAATATGGTTTTGGCAAATTAAATTACTTTTGAAGCGCTGCAAGACCGGCAACAGCGTTTTAGGAATGGTCGGAAATGGCGCAAATATAGCGCACCTTCTCAAGTAGGTACGGCAAATCAGGGTATGTTTTTTAAAAATTTCTGCACAACTATGTTCAGCACGTGAGCCATGCATTGCACATGTACCAGCTTCCGAGCTTTAAAGCCGCCAGGTGATCCCCATTATGACAGACAACCAGACCGGGTTGGAGTTGCAGTGGGGGAAGCCACTGATTGGTCTGTTGTTTTATTCCTTGCCACAGCCCCTGCTGCAGTTTGTGGTGTTTCACCTAAGCAAATGAGCTTGAGCAGAGCGTGTTGCCGCTTTGCCGATGTGCTGCTGCACAGCTCCCAACTTGGGAGTGATGTGGAGGGTAATTCAGCATAGGATCACGAGGCGAGGAGGAGGAGGAAAAGGGGAGACAGATGTATATGGTGAGGCGGAAACCCTGATTGAGGTTTGGACTGCTATTCGTGGCATAGGTAGGATATATGATGGATCAGTTTGAGACTTTGTCCCTCCCTCCACCAGGTTCACCAGTGTGCAGTGACAGAAATGTATTGTCCTGTCCACAATTACTTGTCCACGTGTCTGTTGTAAGGTGGACTTTACCGGTTACGGCATTGGTGAGAGCACACTGTAGATTATTTAAATGTGCTGGTGTAACACGGGGACGGCACACCGGGAAAAATAGTGCCGACTGTGAACCAAGTAACGTGGGGCAGCCACAGCCAACAGATCACAAGACTGTGTCCCCACAAGCCTAAACGGCAACATCACCATGGCTAGCAACTTGGCAATGTGTACATTCAGTATTTGTACTTGTGGGTGCATGGCTTGGTATTTATGCCTCCTTTCATAGAACTGGGGCACGGAAAACTGTATGCTTGGCTGGGACAAACAAGTGGATGAGCTTCTTGTGTCCTGCGTCTGTGCAACCACAGCTTGTGAGCACGAGATATGATCACCTGCTTCCTGCCCAGCAGATTGGGAAAGACGGTTCACAGGCAACATGACAGTGGTTTGACCCGCAGACGTTGATTTGGTACCCTGGTGTTCCGCCCACTGACTAGGGTGCTTGGCTGCCATGTGTTTCCGCATACTGGTGGTGCTTTTGTTGCCTTTGCCCTGGCCTCTACTCATCTTTGTATGGCAGATGCTACAGATGACAACATTTGGATCAGAAGGACTATCTGAAAAAAATTTACTGACAACGGCTGAACGCACCCTTGCCTTGACTTGGGGCACAGAGGGATTGCTCTTGGCAACAGTTGACACACTTCGCACTCTGCTCAAAACAGTAGCCCTTGGTGCCTTTGTTGGTGCTACGTATCCAACTTCTATCTCTGTGCTGCTGTGCTGGGTCTGCATGCCAGTGGTCCAGGTTGCATCGGTGGTCTCATCATTGACCACCTCGTCGTCCATGTCATTCTCGTTTTGTGTTGATATTGTTGGCTGGCCAGATGGCAACTGTGTGTCATCACCATCAGCCTCCACCTCTTCACCCGGTATATCACGTGGATGAAAGTGGCTTTCTTTTGGCCATGGGTTTTCAAATATTTGGCCATGAACAGATGATACCTCCTTTTTGAGACACTCACGCTCCTCTTCAATGTCACAAAGTGAGAGGCCAGAAGCAACGAAAGGAATGGACCAAACAGATCCTCAGAGTAGCCAAGGTGGGTCAAATGTTTCCTGTGACTCCTGATGGGGTGATGAACTAGGAACAGTTGAGAATAGGATGACCCGGTGTTCTCTGTCCATACATGGATACTTTTTGGAGACACTATGGCTATGCCTGGACATTGGCCACTGCAACTACTGTACTAATAGTCATGGTATCATAATTATTTGGCCCTTGAGGCTTGCTTCCTTCATCAACTATGATACAGCCCCTTGGGCTACTTTTTGGAGACACTGTGGCTATGCCTGGGCATTGGGCACTGCAACTACTGTGCTACTAGTCCTAGCTCCATAATTGTTTGGCCCTTGAGGCCTGCTTCCTTCATCAACCATGGTACAGCCCCATGGGCTACTTTTTGGAGACACTATGGCTATGCCTGGACATTGGGCAGTGCAACTATTGTGTTAGTAGTCCTGACAACATAATTGTTTGACCCTTGAGGCCTGCTTCCTTCATCAACTTTGATACAGCCCCTTGGGCTACTTTTTGGAGACACTGTGGCTATGCTTGGACATTAGGCACTTCAACTACTGTGCTAGTAGTCCTAGGCTAGCTTCATAATTGTTTAGCCTTTGAGGCCTGCTTCCTGCATCAACCATGGTACAGCACCTTGGGCTATTTTTTGGAGACACTATGGCTATGACTGGACATCGGGCACTGCAACTACTGTGCTAGTAGTCCTAGCTTCATAATTGTTTGGCGCTTGAGGCCTACTTCCTCCATCAACCATGATACAACCCCTTGGGCTACTTTTTGGAGACACTATGGCTATGCCTGCACATTGTGCAGTGGCAGTGGAGCAACAATGCCAGTAGTTCAAGCTTTATAATTGTGAAGCCCCTGTGGTGATGATGATGATGATGGATGGCTTCTTCCTGTGTTAACCATCCCACAGCCCCTACGGCAGATCGCTCTCTTTACACCATTTGCACACTCAGCAGTCAGAAGATCTCCTCCATCATAACTCGCTCTTACGGCAATCATGCGCCCATTTCAGCCTTTTCCTCAGCCCCCCGACCGCTTTTGTGGGTGCAGCAGACAATTACTTGCATTTCCCATTGACTAACATTGGACTCACTACTCGCACCGAATACCCAAGTATTACGATCTACTCGGCACGAGTATAGAGAGTCCGAGTATGTGACTACTCGCTCATCCCTACTTATGTCGGGCCCACTGAGACGGGGGTACTCGGTACCGGACCGGTTCTGCTACTTGGGAAGTCACGGGTGGTCCTGGTCCGGACCGTGTCCCGGCTCGGCAATAAAAGGGGATATTTACAGGGGATTGTCAGTCGTGACGCCACCCACTATATGCGGCCAGTGATGGGGCCGCCGCTGCTGCAGAACCTCCGGGGATGATGGAATAGCAGCTTAGATGTAATAGTTCCAGTGGGTAGAACTGTATTCCCCGGGGCAGTAAGGGTTAAGTCTATTGTGGAATGTTCAGTACACTTACTGTGCAGACGCTGCAGGAATCTCTCCTCAATGCTGGTGCTGACAGGCTGCGCTGTGACTCTGCAGGTGGAGGGCTTTCTGTAAACCTGTATGGAGAGAATCGCTTTCACACAGAGACACAAGGGAGGCAATCTCAGGGTTTTCCGTGTTTTACTCTCCAGTTCTTCAAGACAGTTTACAGTTCTTACACGTCTCAGTTCTTAATACACGGGTACACTCTCCCTCTCCGGGTTCCCTTTACTCTGCAGCCAGGTCTCTCTCTCTGTGACCTCTCACACAGTCTCTGTGTCCTTTCTGGGCTGTTTACGTTCTCTATACACTTGGTGGGTGTCTCCAGACAGTATGGCGGTGACTCGGGCCCTTGTGGGTCCTCCAGTTTGTGACTGACCTGCCTGTCCTTTGGGGTAGGGACCCTAACGTGAAGCTGTGGTCCCCCGTCGTGTTGTTTGGGGATTCCGGGTAAACTACGGTCCCCTCTAGAGCCGACACTCTACTCAGCCCAGCCTCCAGCAGTCCTCAAGTGTGAGGCTCTACCAGGCTCTTTCTCTCTGCGTCTCTCGGTATCATAGGAGGGCTACTCCCCCTGCAGTCGGTCACTTCAGCTGTAGGTCTAGAGCCCAGGTATCACCGTCCCTCTCTCTCTCTCCTCACACTCCTGGTGGTATTGGCTTCGGACGTGCTTTCTCTCTCCTCCGGCTCACCCTGGCTCGGTACAGATTCTGCGCTCCTACACCGTACAGTCTCAGGACATGTGAGTCTTTCTGTCTGCTCAGCTTCACTCAGCCTGCTGCTGTCTCTCGGCCTGTGCTGTGCTCCTCAGCTTCTGGTCTCTGTCTTTGCTGCTCAGCACCTTGGGCCTACTGAACTCCTTCCTCCTCCCCCTCACTAATTCTACTGTCAAGTCACCTGACTACGTGTGTGCCCAACCCACACCTCTAAATCCACCACCTCTCAATTGCCTAGAGTCACCAATCTCAGGGCTGGATGCTGCCACCTACTGCACGTGGGTTATGTGGGCTGTGAGGGCGTTGTTGTGCAACAATTGTCCTACCTGCCTGGCTGCAGCTCCCTTTGTGGCCTCCTGGACGCAGGGGCGCCACACTTATCATACATTGTTGAGAGTCTGATGCATCAATAATGGCGCTGTCTATACTGTCCATAACAAGTTTGCTTTGCAGTTGAGTACCTGTTGAGAAAAAATAAACCTAGAGTATATGCTTGCTATTAACACAGGGCACTTTGAAAGTGATGCGTTTTACTACTTTTTGAGGCTCCGTTTTGGAAAAGTGCATGTCAATTTGTCTAGTGTTTTTCTGATTCGCTTCTCCCATAGAAGCCATTGTGTATGGGTTACAAAAAATGCACACCCGAAAAACGGATCGGAAACAGATGACTAATTTTTGGGTGCGTTTTTTGCAAAGCTCCTGCTTTGCACTTTTAGCTCATAGAGGGATGGTTAGGGGATGTGCCAGCAAGGTGCAGGGACAGGTAGTGGTAGGATAGGGGCTAAATCCAGATGACAGGTTCCAGCCCAATATGCCAATTTCCTTTGATTTGTTTTTTTATCCCTGAATATTGAGAGACACCTGAGAGAGTCTCTTCAATAATGACTTGCCCAGGAGACCTCTTTATGTTAGTATCCTGTCCTGGGGCTGTATAAGGAGATCTGTACAGATAGTTGGTATAAAAGCATTTCCCCAGCTGTCTGACTGCTTCTCCCTCATTTTAAATGCTAGTTTTTGTTTTCAGCTGACAGCAGCATTGTGACAGCTGGGTACTCACAGTTAAGATCACTGCAGCTAGTTTATGCCCCAGCTCTCAGGTCTTGAATACCCGTGAATAAACTTGCCTTCTGGTCCCCTGCACCCTCGTGTTACCAGGGCTGCCACTAGAAATTTTGGGGCCCCTTACTAGCAAAATTTTGGGGCCCCCCTGAGACTCCACCCCAGCTCCGCCTCCACCAAGCTCCGCCTCCATCCAGGTTCCGCCTCCACCCACGCTCCGCCTCCACCCATCAAACCTTCCATAGTTTCACCACCCACTATTGGATGCACTCCCTTTCTGCACCACGTCCTCGCCAATCACTCATTAATCTCTTTCTATACATTGTTCTTTATCAGAGCTGTGGAGGGATGTGAACAATAAATGCCACATGAGGCAGAACAATACTGGTGCTGTTATTTATTAACCCTGTACAGGGGTGGGGAACCTTTTTGCTGCTGGAGGGACATTTGGAAATTACTACTGTCATTTAGGGGCCGTACATCACAATGAAAATTACCGGCTACATTAAATTAATTACCTCACCTAATTTGATGGCTGCAGCTGCTCCTCTGTGTCCTGCGATGTCCGGTGATATCTGATCTTCCAGCTTTGTGTTGGTCTGGAGCACAGTCGACTCTGTGACAATAAGTTTTGTAAATCAAATACATGACATAGGAAATTGTTATATATACAATATACAGGACAAAGAGTATATACAGCACTGCAGAGGGCTGGGGGACACAGACTGGGAGTGAGCTGAGCTCTGCAGGAGCCACAGAGATGTATGGTCTCTCCCCGGGCCCCCACCCATTGAGGGGGTGAAGTGAGCTCTGGAGCCAGGGGTCACAAGCTTCCAGAAAACGGCAGCGAATCTCGATTACTTATTATTATCAGAGACTCTGGAGAAGAATGCTACCGGCAAAGGCAGCCGAGACTATAAGAGCGGGAGCGGCATCCGCTGGGGGTTACCACTGGTACACACACCTCGTACGCACGTGGCTCCACTCCGTACACCTTGTACGCACGCAGCTCAGCTCCGTACACACTCGGCTCCACTCCGTACACCTCGTACACACACTGCTCTGCTCCGTACACCTCGTACACACACGGCTCTGCTCCGTACACCTCATACACACTCGGCTCCGCTCCGTACACCTCATACACACTCGGCTCAGCTCCGTACACCTCGTACGCACTCGGCTCAGCTCCGTACACCTCGTACGCACACGGCTCCACTCCGTATACCTCGTACACACTCGACTCTGCTCCGTACACTTCATACACACTCGACTCTGCTCCGTACACCTCGTACGCACGCAGCTCAACTCCGTACACACGCGGCTCTGCTCCGTACACCTCGTACGCACGTGGCTCCACTCCGTATACCTCGTACACACTCGACTCTGCTCCGTAGACCTCGTACACACTCGACTCTGCTCTGTACACCTCGTACACACTCGACTCTGCTCCGTACACCTCGTACACACACGGCTCTGCTCCGTACACCTCGTACACACTCGAGCTCAGCTCCGTACACCTGTACACACGCTTGCTCCGTAACTCCGTACACACCGGCTCTGCTCCGTACACCTCGTACGCACGTGGGCTCCACTCCGTAACCTCGTACACACTCGACTCTGCTCCGTACACTTCGTACACACTCGACTCTGCTCCGTAGACCTCGTACACACACGGCTCTGTACTCGTACACCTCGTACACACTCGCTCGCGCCGTACACCTCGTACACACTCGACTCTGCTCCGTACACCTCGTACACACTCGACTCTGCTCCGTACACCTCGTACACACTCGACTCTGCTCCGTACACCTCGTACACACATCGGCTCTGCTCCGTACACCTCGTACACGCTCGGCTCTGCTCCGTACACCTCGTACACACTCGACTCTGCTCCGTACACCTCGTACACACACGGCTCTGCTCCGTACACCTCGTACACACTCGCTCTGCGCCGTACACCTCGTACACACTCGACTCTGCTCCGTACACCTCGTACACACTCGACTCTGCTCCGTACACCTCGTACACACTCGACTCTGCTCCGTACACCTCGTACACACACGGCTCTGCTCCGTACACCTCGTACACACTCGGCTCTGCTCCGTACACCTCGTACACACTCGACTCTGCTCCGTACACTTCGTACACGCTCGACTCTGCTCCGTAGACCTCGTACGCACGTGGCTCACTCACGTACACCTTGTACGCACGCAGCTCTGCTCCGTACAACCTCGGCTCCACTCCGTACACCTCGTACACACACTGACTCCTGCTCCGTACACCTCGTACACACACGGCTCTGCTCCGTACACCTCATACACACTCGCTCCGCTCCGTACACCTCGTACACACTCGGCTCAGCTCCGTACACCTCGTACGCACCCGGCTCAGCTCCGTACACCTCGTACGCACACGGCTCCGCTCCGTACACCCTCGTACACACACGGCTCTGCTCCGTACACTTCGTACACACTCGGCTCCACTCCTATACCTCGTACACACTCGACTCTGCTCCGTACACTTCATACACACTCGACTCTGCTCGTACACCTCGTACGCACGCAGCTCAACTCCGTACACACGCGGCTCTGCTCCGTACACCTCGTACGCACGTGGCTCCACTCCGTATACCTCGTACACACTCGACTCTGCTCCGTAGACCTCGTACACACTCGACTCTGCTCTGTACACCTCGTACACACTCGACTCTGCTCCGTACACCTCGTACCACACACGGCTCTGCTCCGTACACCTCGTACACACTCGGCTCTGCTCCGTACACCTCGTACGCACGTGGCTCCACTCCGTATACCTCGTAACACACTCGCTTGCTCCGTACACTTCGTACACACTCGACTCTGCTCCGTAGACCTCGTACACACACGGCTCTGCTCCGTACACCTCGTACACACTCAGCTCTGCGCCGTACACCTCATACACACTCGACTCTGCTCCGTACACCTCGTACACACTCGACTCTACTCCGTACACCTCGTACACACTCGACTCTGCTCCGTACACCTCGTACACACACGGCTCTGCTCCGTACACCTCGTACACGCTCGGCTCTGCTCCGTACACCTCGTACACACTCGACTCTGCTCCGTACACCCTCGTACACACACGGCTCTGCTCCGTACACCTCGTACACACTCAGCTCTGCGCCGTACACCTCGTACACACTCGACTCTGCTCCGTACACCTCGTACACACTCGACTCTGCTCCGTACACCTCGTACACACTCGACTCTGCTCCGTACACCTCGTACACACACGGCTCTGCTCCGTACACCTCGTACACGCTCGGCTCTGCTCCGTACACCTCGTACACACTCGACTCTGCTCCGTACACCTCGTACACACACGGCTCTGCTCCGTACACCTCGTACACACTCAGCTCTGCGCCGTACACCTCGTACACACTCGACTCTGCTCCGTACACCTCGTACACACTCGACTCTGCTCCGTACACCTCGTACACACTCGACTCTGCTCCGTACACCTCGTACACACTCGACTCTGCTCCGTACACCTCGTACACACTCGACTCTGCTCCGTACACCTCGTACACACTCGACTCTGCTCCGTACACCTCGTACACACTCGACTCTGCTCCGTACACCTCGTACACACTCGACTCTGCTCCGTACACCTCGTACACACTCGACTATGCTCCGTACACCTCGTACACACTCGGCTCTGCGCTGTACACCTCGTACACACTCGACTCTGCTCCGTACACCTCGTACACACTCGACTCTGCTCCGTACACCTCGTACACACTCGACTCTGCTCCGTACACCTCGTACACACTCGACTCTGCTCCGTACACCTCGTACACACTCGACTCTGCTCCGTACACCTCGTACACACTCGACTCTGCTCCGTACACCTCGTACACACTCGACTCTGCTCCGTACACCTCGTACACACTCGACTATGCTCCGTACACCTCGTACACACTCGGCTCTGCGCTGTACACCTCGTACACACTCGACTCTGCTCCGTACACCTCGTACACACTCGACTCTGCTCCGTACACCTTGTACACACTCGACTCTGCTCCGTACACCTTGTACACACTCGGCTCTGCGCTGTACACCTCATACATAAGTGGCTCTGATCTCTACACCTCGTACACGTTGTTCCACTCCGTACACCTTGTACGCACGCAGCTCAGCTCTGTACACCTCATACGCACACGGCTCCGCTCCACACACATCATGCATACATGGCTCCTCTCCGTACACCTCGTATACATTCGGCTCTGCTACATCCACACTGTAAATCCATCCTGACCACAGATACACTTTACCTCATCCTGCACCATGACAACTGAGGAGCTGATCATGTGACCCCTGACTCCTCCCCTCCAAGTGACGTCATCACAGGTCCTGTAAGAACAGAGCAGCTATGTAGCGTACTGCTCTGCAGGTGGAGAACAATGGGGGGGGGGGATACCGACCTTGGGCACTGCAACAGGCACCCCCAAACCCCCCCTCTCCCCCAAACTGCTGCGCACAGGCCCCATGACACAGACAGCAGCAGAGGGAGAGTGGGCGGGCCAGGGCCCCTGCACTGTGAGGCTGATGTGTGTGTGCACACTGAGTCACACTGTGGGCGGGTGCTGGCAGTGGTGCCGCTCAAGAGTAGGAGAGTCAGCTGTATGTTACAGGCTGTGCTGCGCCCCTGACCCTGTGCATTGAGGCCTGGGATGAGCGTGGATGGGCGGGCCCCCACAGGATAATAGAGGGTGGGTGTGCCTGCTGGCCTGTCCAGCCCCAGCCTGTGTCTGTGTGTGTGACGGTCCCAGCCAGGCTCCCAGCAGGCCAGGTCCGGCCTGGTGACGTGGGGTGGACGGACGGGGGCGCCGGCGGCGCCGTAAACCACGTGCTCATTGCAGCAGTGTTTGAGCAATGGCACGGGCCGGCCGACACCGCACTCTGCCTCGCCCCGCCCCTGGCTGGTGACTCAGAGTCAGGCAGTGCTGCATAGGAACTAGTCTGTGCCACTGCTGCTGGCCAAAGGGGGCGGGCATCATTGCTCCAAATGGCCCCGCCCACAGCCAGCGCGCCCGGGGCCCCCCCTGCTGTTTGTATGGCCACGCCCTCTCCACTTTTCGCCGGGCCCCATAAAGCTGTATGGCTTATAATGCCCTATTGGCGGCCCTGCGTGTTACCAGGAGTCTTCCAGTACTTACCATGGTGCTGTAAAGTGAAAGTGAAGGTACAAGTCGGCTTGTGGTTAGCAGCAGCTCCTTCTGCTGCAGCCATAGTCCTGTGCTACAGTCAGATTTCACACTTCATATATGTGCATCACCTCCAATAGTCCAGAGAGAGGTCCAGAAGGGCTCTCCTCACAGGGATCTTCCCTCTGGTCACTTTCTCCTTGATGTCCTGGCTTATTTAGATGTATTATTTATGGGCTGGGGACTGCATTTGTGATATCATCCCTGCTTCTGCTTCAGCTGTGACTCTGCTCTTCCCCATATGATCTGGAAAAAGGCTCCCTTGTGGTCCAGGATGTCTTCACCACTATTTGTGGTAGTAATGTCCACCAATACGTTAGCTTAAAGGGGTTTTCCCACAAACTAATGTAATTTTATATTTCATTTTAATCAATAGATCTTGAAATAATAATAATTTCCACAATTGGATGTGATTAATAACAATGTTCCTGTGCGGACATAATCTTATATATGTGTCCCTACTATGTACTGTGTAATGGATGTGTCTGACCGTACAGGGACATAATCTGATCATACCACATCTCCTGTGCTGACATAATCTTATATATGTGTCCCTGCTACGGTATGTACTGTGTAATGGATGTGTCTGACCGTACAGGGACATGGTCTGATCATACCACATCTCCTGTGCTGAGATAATCTTATATATGTGTTCCTGCTATGTACTGTGTAATGGATGTGTCTGACAGTACAGGGACATGGTCTGATCATACCACATCTCCTGTGCTGAGATAATCTTATGTATGTGTCACTGCTATGTACTGTGTAACGGATGTGTCTGACCATACAGGGACATGGTCCGATCATACCACATCTCCTGTGCTGAGATAATCAGGGACACATATATAAGATTATCTCAGCACAGGAGATGTGATATGATCAAACCATGTCCCTGTATGGTCAGACACATCCATTACACAGTACATAGCAGGGACACATACAGGGTTGGCCATTTATATGCATTCACCTAAATAAAATGGGAATGGTTGGTGCCTGTGCTAGCATTTCTTCTGCAGTGAAGAGGGTTGTATTGACAATCCAACACAATGGACAGCACTTTGAACGCATTTTATAAGTGATCATAAACTTGGAAATAACTCATGAAAGGATAAAGTTACGTTAAAACTAGGGATGAGAGAGTACTAAAATACTCAGACTCGCTAGACTTGTAACGAGTAGGTCCCGATACTCATTACTTGTTGCGAGTCTAGCGAGTACAATGTAAGTCAATGGGGAAGCGAGTCATTGCAAGTAATTCCTCCACTGCTGGATCCTATAAAGATGTCTTGCAGTAGTTTCATTGTTTAAAAGCCAGCGGTAAAAAGCTGCTGGCTTTTAAACAATGCTGACAGCCACTGACAGCTTCCCTGCTGCCTGACAGCTGGATCCTCCGCTCCCCCCACCGCCTCCCCACCCTATTCTAACTTAGGATCGGGTGGGGAGGCTGTAGGGGGAGCAGAGGATCCAGCTGTCAGCAGTGGCTGGAGCGGGGGAGGGGAACCCGGCGGCGGTTCACTCACCGTCCTCCGCGGCCGCCGTCTTCTTCTGTGTCTGTGCGATAGCAGCCGCAAAGAAGGGTGGCGGCCGCAAAGCACGGCCGCTATCACGGCATTTAGTGAAAACCGGATTCTCACGGATTGCTCTAGTCCAGTGCAATCCGGGACCATAGAGCCCCATGTTATGGGGCGCCGGATTGCACCTGACGGGTACAACCTATCCATCTGCATCAACGACTGCGCCCTCTCCCCAGTCCCCCAAGCCAAGTGCCTCGGGGTAATCCTTGACTCCTCCCTATCCTTCAATCCCCACATCGAGGCCCTCACCACATCCCTCCGGCTCCAGCTCAAGAACATCTCGCGGATCCGCTCCTTCCTCACCCATGACTCCACTAAAACACTCATTCATGCTCTTATCATCTCCCGCCTTGACTACTGCAACCTTCTTCTCAATGGCCTCCCGGCTAACTCCCTCACACCTCTCCAGTCTATCCTCAATTCCTCAATTCCGACTAATCTACCTGTCCTCCCGCTACTCCCCTGTCTCCCCCCTCTGCCAAGCCCTTCACTGGCTCCCCGCCTCCAAGAGATCCCAATTCAAAACACTAACCATGGCGTACAAAGCCATACACAATCTGGCCCCACCATACATCTCCGACCTGGTCTCCCGATACCTACCCTCACGCAACCTCCGCTCCTCCCAAGAACTTCTCCTCTGCTCCCCTCTCATCACCTCTTCGCACAACCGAGTCCAGGACTTCTCCTGGGCATCTGCCTTACTCTGGAACTCCCTGCCCAAACACGTCAGACACTCGCCTACCCTGAGAAGCTTCAAGTGTCACCTGAAGACTCACCTATTCCATCAAGCCTACAACCTGCCATGAGACCCAGGCGACCGCCCCATACCTGACACTCCCCCATCCTACTGTATCCCAACCCGCCCTCGTAGACTGTGAGCCCTCGTGGACAGGGTCCCTGCTCCTCCTGTACCTGTATGTCCTGATCGCCTAGATTTAGTATACTTGTTCTTGTCTCCCTTATCATCATGTAAAGCGCCATGGAACCTAATGGCGCTATATAAATAAATAATAATAATAAATCCTGGGCAATCCGCTTTTCAATCTGTTTTTCTATTTTTGACCTTACCGCCTGGATTTTCAAATAAACAGCTGACTCAGGTCAGCTGTTCATTTGAAGTAGCAGTGCTGGCAGAGTTCCTGTGAGTTCATGCTTGCCTGCATGAACTCACATGAACTTACTACGTCGTACGGAAGAGGATTTTTTAAAATAAAGATGGAATCCCTAAGTGTCTTTTTGTTTGTTTTTTTAAATAAAAATATGTTTTCTCTGTGTTGTGTTTTTTTTTTAAATTCACTAGAAATTCGTGGTGGTCATGTCTATTATTGGCATGACCGCCATGAATTTCGGGCTCAGGGCCAGCTGATAATACAAAGCTGGCCCTAACCCCTTTATTACCCAGTGAGCCACCGCACCAGGGCCCTGGAAGAGTTGGGTTCAGCGCCAGAAAATGGCGCTTCAATGAACGCGCCATTTTCTGGGGCGGCTGCGGGCTGCCATTCGTAGTGGGGGGTGTCCAGAAGGCTTGGGCCTCCCTGCGCTGCGATTCCAGCCCCCAGCTGCCTAGCTGGACCTGGCTGGACATAGAAATTGCGCGGAGTTAATGACTTCGGTTTATTCACTGCTCTGCCGGCGGTCGGCAATCTCCGGCGGCCGGCGGCAGAGTTCGGCTTTGACAGCAAGGTTCACCTCAGGTCATAGACTGAGCTATGACCTGAGGTGAACCCTGTTTTCATTTCTCAGCCTGCAATCACTCTGCATAGACATGTGTGTCTATGCAGAGTGATGTGTACCAGGATATGAGCCAAATATACCAGGATTGCAGCCATATTCCAGGATGGGACTATATGCCAGGGTCAAGACATATACCAGGATTGGTCAAATATACCAGGATTGCAGCCATATTCCAGGATGGCGACTATACACCAGGATCAGGGCATAGACCAGAATAAGGGACAAATATACCAGGGTTGCAGCCATATTATAGATGGGGGCTATACACAAGTATACAGTACAATAGCGTACTTGCCCATGGAGAGGAGCGGAGGCAGTAGGATTCAGTACGCATCCTTCAATAGCAAGCAGGACCTATACTTCCTGTACATGTGACCCGTGACCAATCAGCTGTCAGAGTCAGTATATCTCACCTTCTCACTCCGAAGCTGATTGATCGTGGTTCACAGGTCCTTGAAAACATCATCAATATTGAAAACTCTTAAAGGACCTGTGAATTGCGACCAATGAGCTGTCAGAGTCAGAAGGCGGGACATACTGACTCTGAGAAACGATTGGTTGCGGGTCTCATGGGCTCCATGAATGGCAGGTACAGGTCCTGAGCGCGTTGGAAGCCCTGTAGGGGATAACGTTAGTGCAAAGGTTTATTGTTTTAAAGACGGGTGTGTGTTCTGTATCTGTTACTCACTGCTGCATCTTCAGGTGACACAACTACACTGGTTGATCATTTTTCAAGACAGATGTCACTATTTCATGCTGTTGAGTACTCAACTAATGACCTTACTTTTTGAGGAAGGCTTACTTTCAGCATCAGCTCTGAAAAGTGTGGAAAAAAGGGGGATGGCTTACTTTTAGGTAGGGCTTACTACTAAATTGGGAAAAAGGGGGATGCTTACTTTTGAGGTAGGCTTACTAATAAATGGGGAAAAAGGGGGGTGACTTACTTTTGAGGTAGGGCTTACTACTAAATGGGGAAAAAGGGGGGTGGGCTTACTTTTGAGGTAGGGCTTACTACTACTGGGAAAAAGGGGGATGGCTTACTTTTGAGGTAGGGCTTACTACTAAATGGGGAAAAAGGGGGATGGCTTACTTTTGGGGCTGTTTTATTTTTGGGAGAACACGATAGTTCAAGGAGACAAAAAGAAATTAAGGATTTGAAAAATAGGAGATTAAGATATCCACTACTTGATTTCATAAAACACTAACAATGGATTGTTGCTAGTTTTCCAAAGGATAGTCGAAATGTTCTTATTTTCCCTGAACTTCTCAAATGAAAGATTTTGCTTCATTTCTAAAATTGATAAAATACAGAGCAGTGTGGATTTGACCCATAAAGTCCTGTAAGTATTATCTAATAATTATTGATGGCGCTTTACCTTTTTTCTCGTTTCCAGAACCTTGTGATGACAGAATATGTCCATGTCCTAATTTCTTCCATGGAAAAAACTGTGGGTTTATCTTAATGAAATCACTCTAGGTAGGTGGGAAGTGTGTATGGCTTATTCTAACATTTTCATCTACGTCTTTGATGAGAATGTGTCTTATATTACTGTAAGTGATTGTCTGGTCTAAAATGATAATACTGCAGTTGCTCTATGTGACTGCAGACTTATCAACATTCCCAGCACCCGCACCGTGCGCTGCAATCATTTGTGGTTTCTAAGCACGGAATGGACTGCAATTAGTTGATATGTATGTTCCCGTCTAGAACTAGACTAGCGTGCATGGCCTTGCTCAATACATGTGTATGGAGCGGGTGTGTCCAACTAGTGGGAGTAGTCGTCTAGTGGGCATGACCTTGCTCCTACAATTGTATGGAGCAAAGTTGCTCCCAGTAGATGGTCGCGCCTACTAGTCAGACACGCCCGCTCCATACACTTGTATAGAGCGAGTCCGTGCCTACTAGATACCGTAAGTCCTCACAGCACGCAGTGTAGGAGTGGGGAGGATTGGGAAGTCTGCAGTTACTGGACAACTCCTTTAAGCTAAGAGGATTCACATTCTATTCCTGACTTAGGCTGGTTTCACACTACCGGTTTTCGATTCTGTGTGAATCCAGCTGAAAACAGATGCACCCCATCCGTTTTTGGCCCCATTGACTTTCAATGGGGCCACATAAACCTGGGGGGCATCCAGTTGTTTACGTTCCCCTAGATCAGGGTGTCTACAGTTTTTACACTGTGTTAAATTATAATGGTGCTCTTTGGAACCCGGATCCGGCAGAATCCGAATCCCGCTGGCTCCAGATGCCGGATTTGGGTTTTGTTACAGAGCATGCCCAGAACCCAGTTTTAAATGACACACCCACTAGGGGTCGTGTCATTGACAACCGAATCCAGCTAAAACAATTAATAAAACCTGTTGCAACCTGATGCTTACAGACCGGTATTATTACTGATCCATGACATGGGTCAGTGATAATACCGTTGCGGGTGCATCCATTTGCATCTTGTTTTACAATTGCAGGTTTTACCTGCATTCCCCCAGATTCTAAAAACCTGTAGTGTGAACCCAGACTTAAAGACCGCAAAAGCAGTATGTTCCCTGGGAGGACAGCAGTGTGACTCCAGAATTATCATTTTAGACCGGACAACCCTTCTAAGACAACACATAAGCTCTAACCAGATATTATCCAGAATATAGAGAATAGTAGTCTCCAATTATCTACAGTAGATGAATGAAAAAAAAAAGGACAGAAGACCTTGGACAAAAAATCTCACTTTATTATACTTTTTTTGCTTCTCTTTTTGCAGACTTGATCATTGCTAAAGTGGAGATTTCCATCCATGTGCGAACGATGAATTTAACTCCTCCCTGAATAATCCTTGTCATTAGGATATCAATTGTTCCATGAAAGATTTCTTAATGAGGTAATGATCTCTCTATACCTTTCCACTGTGTTATGTGATGTTTAGGAAAGGTGAAAGGCTTAGGCCGCCTTCGCTCCACGCTTATTTGCTGTCCGGTTCTGTCCGGTGTTTTGCAGGAAGCCCCCGACAAAACAGAACCGAGGGCAAATATGCCCTTCTATCCTGTTTTTTTGCTTCCGCTGTCCAGTGCGAATTTCAGCATGGAGCTCTCCAGTGCTGAAATTTCAGCCGGCCAGCTCTTTTAGATGCGCTGTCCAGGTGCTGAACGAGCGTGGCTTGAATTTCAAAGCCGCCGCTCGATCAGCACCCGGTGTCCAGGAACCGGTCTGATTATTGACGGATTCAGGGCGATCTGTCGGATCTGACCTGGATCGCGCCGGATTTGGGAGGATCTGATTTTGTCCGATTTTTGCCCAGGACACAAAAAATGCTGCAAGCTCTGATTTTGTGTTCAGGGCAGAAAAACTAAGTCTGCCGCATCCTCCTGAACAGCACGAAACCGGATGGCAAATCACTGCCATCTGGCCCCATGCGGCCCCATAGGGATACAATGGGCAAAATCGGATCCGTAGCTGCCCGGTTCCCACCGGACAGCCCTGGTATCCACAAATTCGTGGTGTGAAGCCAGCCTTAGAGAAAAGGGGATTTGTTTGAGAAAAGGGATTAGGATTAAAGAAAATGATTTGTGACTTCAGATTTGTCCTTCTAAGAGGTAAGTTTTCTTCTTAGGCCACATTCACAAGTTGAGTATTTGATCAGTATTTTACATCTGTACTTGTAAGCCAAAATAAGAAATGAATGAAAAATACTTAGGTGATAACATCTTTTTCTGACTTTTCCTTTGATTGTTCCACTCCTCATTTTGGCTACAAATACTGGGTAAAATACTGACCAAGTACTAATTGTGTGACCATGGCCTTATGGAAAGTCACATGCTAGGTCTAGAATAACAGTATGAGGAGACTTAAAGTGTGACCACTGTTTAAATTTGTATTTCATAATAATGTAGATCAAGTGATTTTAATAAATTTTCAAATATACTTTACTAGAAAATTCTGGTGGAAAACCATTCATAAACATTCCACAAGGTGTCCCCACTACACTGTGTGTGAAGCAGACATATGTTCATAATCAGTCAGATCCGTCTTCACAATGAATACGGGCATGTAACCGTATAAGGGAAAGGAGGCGTGGCCTACCCTCCAGACTGCAGCTGGTGATAAAACAATGTATCAGATTAGCTCATAATACAGCACAGTTGCTTAGCAACGTCAGAATGTCAGGATCACTGCAAGCACCTCAGAAGCTTGTGCAAAGGAAAGATCGGTCATCTGGCTCCACACAGCTCAGTCAGGATCTCTGTTAACCCCTTTTCTGCTGTCACATTGCTGTCACATTGCACTGCTCCCTATAAGCTGCTGCCCATGCCTACACAGCAATAAAATGAAGTTTTTAAAAGAGCCCAGAAAAATGTGGGAAAATAAGTCATATAGCACAAAAGAAGCATTATCTTAGCTGATATGTGACCCATCATTAACAACCAGTGCAGTATTTTTTTTTATTTTTATTTTTTAAATGAAATGAAATACACACTTTTAATGACAGCAATGCTCCTCTGGGAAATTAAGTATGCCTTAGGAAGAGGAGTTGTACTACAGCACCACCTATTAGAAGTAGCAATTCTAAAAGTAGGTTTCAACCCTTTAACAAGCCTTGTCACATGACCAGAATCTTAATTTGCAGAAACGTATGACATCTGATTTGGATAAGTAACTGCTAAGATGGAGATATAAGGGTAAGATTTCTCCTTGTGGAGAGCGACATGCCAAAATGAGGAAATCAGATCTAACCAAATCAGATCTCATACTTTGCATTACCCCAAAAAACACTGTGTCTGAACTGAGATTCTGGTTTAGTTATTATCCTAGTTCATATGGCAAGGCTCGTTAAAGGGAACCAACCACCCCAAATGACCCCCCCGGACTGTTAATATGTGTCCCTACACCCAGCACACACATTTGGGGCAATCGTTTTTGCTAAAAAAACTGTTTAGTAGAAGCGAAGATATAGCTTTATGAAGTTTAATAAATTCAGCCGACTGGGTGTTACCTAGCTTTGTCCTCGTGCAGTGTTCCTGCCTGTCAGCCTCCTCTCCCCCCTCCCCTCTCACTTTCTAAGAGCCTGGCCGTGTCATGAAAGGGGCGGGGCTAAATATTGGCGAGCCCCACCCCCTTTCATGACTCAATTTAGCCCCGCCCCTTTCATGACGCGGCCAGGCTCTTAGAAAGTGACAGAGGAGGGGGGAGAGGAGGCTGACAGGCACGAACACTGCACGAGGACAAAGCTAGGTAACACCCAGTCGTCAGAATTTATTAAACTTCATAAAGCTATATCTCAGCTTCTACTAAACAGTTTTTTTAGCAAAAATGATTGCCCCAAATGTGTGTGCTGGGTGTAGGGACACATATTAACAGTCCGGGGGGGTCATTTGGGGTGGTTGGTTCCCTTTAAACGTATTTATATTGACTTTTAGAATTGCTACTTCTAATAGGTGGTACTTGAGCTCAAGTTCTCTTCCTCTGTGAAGAGGCAATATGCATATTTAATAGACATTAACATTTTATCCAAATTGTGTCCACCTGAGCAGGAAAAATAGAGTTATACAGGTATATAACCAGGCGTATAACAATAATGGGTGAAGCTTTGCAGTCACATCTTAGCCTTGGAGCCCAAAAGGTCTCTGCGATCCATATGAGAAGACCAAAACTTTTAGAAACCTGTGATAGTTGGGAATCTGCTAGAATTTTGCATTAGTGTCCAGAAGCTTTCCATTTGTACACAGCAACAAAATAGAACAATGTGTCCATGATTTCACTGCAACCAGCAAATTGCCAGTGACATTGCCTAGCAATATTGCTGCGTGTGACGGTACCTTAACCTCTACAACATGGGCAAGATCAAAGAGCTTTGTAAGGATGTCAGGGAAAAGATCCTAGACCTGCACAAGGCTGGAATCGGCTACAAAACCATAAGTAAGACAAAGCTGGGGGAGAAGGAGACAACTGTGGGTGTAATAGTAAGAAAATGGAAGAAATACAAAATGAGGTCAATCCACATCGATCTGGAGCTCCATCCAAAATTACCTCCTCGGGTATCCAGGATCATGAGGAAGGTGAGAGATCAGCCTAAATCTACACGTGGGAACTTGTTAATGATCTCAAGGCAGCTGGGACCACTGTCACCTAGAAAACTATTGGTAACTCATTACGCTGTAATGGATTAACACCTTCCTGACTTTTGACATACCGGTTCATGATAGGTTGTGGGTACTTCCCGACCTTTGATGTTCCGGTTCATCATGCCGCAGTCGCGGCACCGTTGCAACAGTAATGGTGATCGCCCCCCGGGTAGGCTGTGATTCTAATCACAGGATACCGGAGCTTGATTCCCCACACCTATTATTGCTGTGATTGGCTGTTCAATGCTGAACAGCCAATCCCAGCAATCGTCACTCTCCAGCTATGTAAAAGCCCCTTCCATAGAATCTGATGGGATCTGATGGGATTGATAATTCCCACCAGCAAGCATGTCAGCGGTATAGGCCACATGAGCCCGCCCGCTGCCACTCCACAGCCTGTGCCTGTCCGCTTGCCTGTCCCTGCTTCTCCTCTATAGCCTCATCTCATAGCATGGAGATCAGGCTGCGGAGGAGCGATGTTCATCATAATGTCATTGGGATAGGTCAATCATCGCCATGGCAACCAAACATTGCCATGACTTCATCCGGTCACCTGAGTCAAGCCTCAGGGATCATGTGATCTATGAGACTAGTGTTTGCTACACTGACAGGTGTACTGTAAAAAAGTGGCATTGTAACTTTTGTTGAAATAATGAGAAATTCCTGATGAACTTTAAACCCTTGTAACTTCCTAATGAAAAAAAATTGTTTCCAAACTGTGCTGATGTAATGTAGACATGTGGGAAATGTTATTTATTAACTATTTTGTGGAATTTAACTCTCTGGTTTAACGGTATAAAAATTGAAAAGTTTGAAAATTCCCAAACTTTCTAATATTTGCCAAATTTCTTTTTTTTTCATAAAGACATGTGAAAATGATTGACCTAATTTGACAACTTACATGAATTTCAATAAGTCACGAGAAAGCATTCTCAGAATCACCAGGATCCATGGAAACGTTCCAGAGTTATTACCTGATAAAGTGACACTGGTCAGAATTGTAAAAAATGCCTGGTCATTAGGGTCAAAACAGGCTGTGGGTGAAGGGGTTAAAATCCTGCAGTGCCCACAAAGTCCTACTGCTCAATAAGGCACATGTGCCCCGTCTGAAGTTTGTCAATGACACCTTGGTTATTGTGAGAGTGATTGGGAGAAGGTGCTGTGGTCAGATGAGACAAACATTGAGCTCTTTGGCATTAACTCAACTCTCCGTGTTTGGAGGAAGAGAAATGCTGCCTATGACCCTAAGAACACCATCCCCACAGTCAAGCATGGTGGTGGAAACATTATGTTTTGGGTGTGTTTCTCTGCTAAGGGCACAGGACTACTTCACCGCATCAATGGGACAATGGATGGAGCCATGTACCATAAAATCCTGAGTGACAACCTCCTTCCCTCCACCAGGACATTAAAAATGGGTCATGGTTGTGTCTTCCAGTTTGTAAATTACCCAAAACATACAACCAAGGCAACAAAGGTGGTTCAAAAAGAAGAACATTAAGGTCATGTAGGGGCCTAGCCAGTCTCCAGACCTAAATCCCATAGAAATCTTATGGAGGAGCTGAAGCTCTGAGTTGCCAAGCGACAGCCTCAAAATCTTAATGATTTAGAGATGATCTGCAGAGAGGAGTGGACTAAAATTCCTCCTTACAAGTGCACAAACCTCATCATCAACTACAGCTGTTCTGCCAACAAGGGTTTTACCACCATGTATTAAGTCTTGTTTGTCAGAGGGATCAAATACTTATTTCTCTCTGCAAAAGGGAAATACATTTATATAATTTAGATAATGTGATTTTCTGGATTTTATATTTGATCTTCTATCTCTCTTGTTATAATTAACCTGCGCTTAAAATTATAGTCTGTTCATGGCTTTGTCAGTGGGCAAACTTACAAAATCAACAAGGGATCAAATACTTATTTCCTTCACTGTAGGTAATAATAATGTTCATGGTTAGTTTTTGATGATCGGTCAACCCTTGGTTGAGGACTAACTAAGTTTTGTATGTTCTTTTTTTCTATTATTTAGATGGAGGATGTTTATAAAAGGACACTTCCCCGGTTCAAGGAGATAAGAGTTGTATCTTTCAGGTGTGTTTGCATTGTTTTGGTTTCCACTATTTCATCTTGGATCTCTTGATATTTCTGAAAACCCTTAGAGGAGGTAGCAGAGATATAGCAATAACCTGATAAGTGGCTTCATGTTATTAGCTGGTCCAAAATGTCATTTACTTTATTTCTACCAGACAGGGCAGTATAATCGTGGACCATGAGGTTCTGATAAAGGTGAATATGGAAACTACATGGAAGAAACACGACAGGCAGAAAGTCAACTACGAGCCACCTTGAGTGAACTGAATTGCTCATCTAATAGTACAGGTAACAATGTGAGGATTCTATGGTGTATGTTCAGATTAGAGTTTTTCAGTAGGCATTGTGGTAAGTAGCTCTTCAGGGATGTTGTGTTGACAGATAGACTGTACTGGGTATGGCTTTTCCTTATGCACTTTTCTGTCTGTCTATTTATCTACATTAGTCAACAATGAAATTGCAACACTAAGAATAAAAATATGTAGAATTATGGAATCATGGGATTGATGAACATGCTAATCATATGCAAATTATGATCAACTAGATGTGGGTCCAATGCTATCGCATTGGGAGGACGGTGACGTCACTATGTGGTTAGACTTTGTGACTCTCGGCATAGCCGCTGTCTCTCCCCCCTGTCCAATCTTTCTCCCCCTGTGTGCTCTCTCTCTAACCCTGTCCGTTTTCTCTCCCCCTTGTGTGCTGTCTTCTCCTCTCTGTGCTCTCTCCTTTGACCTCTCTCCCCCTGTGCGCTCTCTCCCACTGTGCTGTCTTCTAGCTTCAAGTGCTCTCTCCTTTGAGCTGTCTCCTCTATTTATGTGGTCTCTCTCCCCCCTATGCTGTCTTTGTGCTCTTTTCATTGACCTGTCTCCCCTCGTGTGCTCTCCCATCTGTGCTCTCTTCTTGAGCTGTCTCCCCCTTTTGTGCTCTCTTTCTCACCCCTGTGCACTCACTTCTCCCCCTGGGCTCTCATTCTGGCCCCCTGTGTGCTCTCTCTGGTGCCCTGTTCACTGTTCCTGGCCCCCTAAGCTTAGTCTCTCCCCTTTGAGCTTTCTCCCTCCTGTGGTGTCAAAAGATGGTGGCGGCATGAGTAAGTGCGCATGCGCGCACTGTGACCCACCGCTGCAATCTTTGTATACCCAGGTGTCCAAAGATGGCGGCTGTCTGAGTAAGTGTGCATATGTGCTGGTATTTGCATGTGTCAGCAGCGGCGAGTGGTGGTTTCATGTGGCAGCGGTTGTGTGTGGCTGCGGAACTACTGGCAGTACTGTGCAATGTGCAGTACTGCCAGCGGGCTCCATATTTGCAAAGTTATCACTCTCTGCCTCCCATGCGCTCTCCCTGCCTGCTGTGTGCTTCCCCCTCCCACTCTGCCCCTCTGTGCGCTCTCTACCACTCCTGTGCACTCTCTCTGCCCTGCTAAGCATGCTCTGTGCCTCCCTGTGTGCTCTCTCTACCCCGTGTGCTCTGTCTGCCCCCCAGTGCATTGTGTCTTCCCCTGTGCAGTCTCTCTACCCCTGTGCACTCTCTCTGCCCTGCTAAGCATGCTCTGTGCCTCCCTGTGTGCTCTCTCTACCCCATGTGCTCTGTCTGCCCCCCAGTGCATTGTTTCTTCCCCCTGTGCAGTCTCTCTACCCCTGTGCACTCTCTCTGCCCTGCTAAGCATGCTCTGTGCCTCCCTGTGTGCTCTCTCTACCCCGTGTGCTCTGTCTGCCCCCCAGTGCATTGTTTCTTCCCCCTGTGCAGTCTCTCTACCCCTGTGCACTCTCTGTCACTCCTGTGCACTCTCTCTGCCGCCCAGTGCACTCTCTGCCTCCTGAGTGTTCTCTCTGCTGCCCAGGGTGTTGTGTCTGCCCCCTTTGTGCTCTCTCCACCCTGTGCACTCTCTCTGCCCCCTGTGTGCCTTGTTCCCCCCTGTACACTCTCTCAGCTATCCAGTGCATTGTCTCTGATCACCTGTTGCTCTCTGTGATAGTTTATGGAGATACATTTTGATACTGAAGGCTCGGTATATGATGTCCAACTACACTTGCCACATAGAGTAGATCACAATTCATTATTCTAATAATCTAATGGTATCCTGTGATGCGTTCATGAAGGAACACTCCAGTTACTGTGGTGTGGGGTAGCGTAATGTACGGCAGCTGGACCCCTCTAGTCTTCATTCCAGGTAGATTAACAGATCGGTGTTACATGGATTTGACCATAGGGCCAGTAGTACGGTCATATCTCCAAAATGTTCCAGGAATTGTTCCATTAACACAATAATCAATCTATACATTTATTATCTATTCATCTATCTCTCATCTTTCATCTATACTCATCGTGAGTCTTTGTTCTTTTTTTGCAGCCAGACTTTGCTTCAATATGACAAAAACAACAATTAATAGAAAATATATCAAAGAATCAGGTAAAAAAATATTATGAAGAATTATTCAGTTGTAAAGAAATTTAAATTTGTGTGAAATTCTGCAAAACTCTCAACATTTTGAGAATCTGAATTTTTAGGAATTTGATTAATAGAAATCAAGATCATGCCGATTTTACTGGATTTATATGGGCCTGAAAGGGGTAAAACAATAAGATATCATCTTCCCTTCGCCCCCCATACAGAATGTATTTCTGGCTTACTAAGGCACCGGTTACAATCTGATTTAGTAATATACATTGTCCCACTCGGTGACATGGGTCATGATACAACGAAGAACAGTCGTCAGCTCTCTATTTGTGGAAACAAAGACAAAATAACTCCAAGGAGCCGACTTGAAGAGACTCCGATAAGTAAGAGGAGACAGTGTCCAAATTCCAGATGAAAAAAAAGTCTAAAAGTTTATTCTGCCATATAAAGAGGTAATATCGCGGTCACACGGGCTGGGGTATTCGGTAGCCAGGCAGGCAGTCTGTTGGGGTATCACGGTGGTGAATGCCCAACTCAGTGACCCTGACTCTGACAAGTGAAAGGGGGGGAATTTAAAGGGGTTAACAGTGTATGGTTTAACGTGACGCCAGCTGAGGTATCTGGTCAGGAGTGACCAGCGCTACTAGACGTGGCCCCAGGGGACAGATGGTGAAGCAGCAAGTTGGATTACTTCCCTCAGCAGAAGCAAGTCCCTGAGGTGATGATGAGGGTTGTAGTGAGAGACGCCGCAGACACAGACAAGGAGGCAGTTGCATGCAATCTTTACCTTTACTGAAGAGTGGTAACAAGGTGAATCCAGAAAACTACCACCTTGTCCAGGGTCCAGTCTGTCCAGAAGTAAGTGTAGTTCGCTCCACTAAATGGGTTGAATCAGTTCATCTTTGCCTGCCTGTTTGGGCATTCGACAGCTTATGAGCTGGTCTGTCTCCCTGTGACTCTTATGCTGCAGCTACTCCAGCCAGCCTGCATTGCGAGCCCTTTGTAGTTGTTCTCTAAGTCCCAGCCTGAACTCTCTGTAATGCTATGCTGCTGATGCTGTGGGGGTGACCAGGGACCTGCAATCTCTCGGTTTCAGATTCTGCTACCAGGGTTTACAATCCCTAGATAGCCCAGGACTCTGGTGTCCCGCTCAGCGTAAACCTAGAGCGAGCTTACATAGCTCCAGCTCAAGGTATTTTCTCTCTCCTCATGATTCTTCCTCCCTTCCCTTCTCAATAACTAATCCCTCCCCCCGGCCAAAGGAGGCAGTCAACCTAAAATATAAGTATTTGTTCTCCCCCTTCTGGTCAGGGATCATGCTGTATGTGAATGCGTGGGTTTACTTTATGTAGGGAGATCCAATTATCCCAGGACCCAACCACCTGTTAGGGAGTCGATACCACTGTGGAAACTGGACCGCAGGGCCGTTACAGTAACAACAATTCAACCTATAAAAAAGGTCTTTATCAAGTCTGGTAAAGACCGATAAAGACCTTTTCTATAGGTCGAAACATTGTTACCTTTTTATATGACAAAATAGACTTTTGGACTATTTTTCACCTAGAATTTATCTCTTCTCACCGACATGGTTCATGATGTCACAGCATGTTTAGAAGTTGGGGATGAAAATGCCAGTGAAAAGGAGGGTGGTACCAGATCGGGAGTTCCAGCGGCAGGGAGGAATTAAATAGTACCAAATATACCAATTACCATAATATATTTATTTATTTCATTATTAATTTATTTCATTTTTTTTCAGGTTTAAACCATGATTTGTAGAGGTTGTTGTTGTTGTTTTTTTGTTTTGCTTTTATTTCTATTATATATTATAATTTTTCTTTATTTTATTTCACTGTTTCTTGGTTTCCTTTTTGTTCTCCTATTTTGGTTTGTGCCCAGAAAGTCAAAAAATATTTTTTTTTTACACTACGTATCTCTAAAGCCATTTTGGGTTACCTAAGTCCTACCAGAAGGGTCAAATGGAATCAAATGACCTGTCACTCTGTGATTAACTGATTGCTGGGAACAGTTAAGGCTTTCCTTTATCAAAGGGAACCAACCAGCAGGATCAAGGGCTATAAAGTAAAGCCAGTTCCTTACAGGCTCTGGTATACTGAGAGCAATCAGACCTTTACTGCAATGATTCCATGTTTGATTGCAGAGAAAAGTGTCATAAAACTCCTGGAAAACAGGGCAGCAGATGTTTGATGTGTGCAGCACTGCATCACTGTTTGGGGTTGTTTTTTCACCTCCCCTGTGGGCATGCTTTTCGGCTGCAAGCCAAACCCTTCTCCATTCCTTTCATCTTTACTTTCAGTTTTATCAGACACCCTGTGGCTAGATTATAGTGACAGTGTGCAGGATCCAGAAACTGATATGAGAGATGGGGAGAGGGTTTGACTTACAGCCAAAAGGCATGCCCACTGGGTAGGAAAAAAAATCCAAAAGAGTGACACAGTTCTGCCCACATCAATCATCTGCTGCCCTGATTTCCAGGAGTTTTATGACCCTTTTCTCTGCAATTAAACATGGAATCATTCAAGTAAAGGTATAGTTGTATTCAGCATCCCAGAGCCTGTAAGGCACTAACTACTAATGGTTGGTTCCCTTTAAAAAGTGTTTTCTATCTAAGTTTCTTTAGATAGGTCATTAATATTAGATTGGTGTGCCAGCCCTCAAAATCAATGTGCAAAGATGGAGCTCAACTGCTCTATACACTGTGTAGTTGCCAATGTTGGGTATTCAGCTTAGCTCCTATTATGTTCAATAGTAGCTGAGTCTCAGTACCCAAGAACAGCCAATACACAGGATATGGCACTCGGTATCGGACCCACCAATGAGATATTGATGGGATAGAACATCAATATAGGAGCCCCTAAAGGCTCATGTAAGTTTTGCTCTGTATGTATGGATTGGAAAAATGTATTGACATTTATACGTGGTTATGGCCACAAATCAATCTTTGCTTTTTTCTTTTAGGACAATTTATTAATTTTTTCTTCTGGTATTTGTTACCATTACTACTTCTTGCACTAATTCTTACAAAATGGTCCATGCTCATCCTCATGCTCATCAAAATGCTCATCCTCTTGATATGCCACACCTGTGAGGAGGATGGATTATCTCAGCAAAGGAGTATTGTTCAATAACAGATTTAGGCTAGGGTCACACTTTTTCATAGAATTGCGTTCACCGCATCCAGATCCGGATGCGGTGAACGCAATTGCAGTCCCACACATTTTTTAACAAAAATGTGTGGAGGGAACCGCAATGTGCAATCCGGAGAAATCCGGTTACCGTACAGTTTGCTCATCCCTGCTGTCACTGTTTAAAAATAATAAATATTATTAACAATTGTGGCCCTAATGTCTCTAGGGGGTGCTCGCCCCCCTAGAGACATACCACCCACTCAGCTGCACATATAATGAGTTATTTGCTGATGTACAGTAAGCCGACTTGTGTTGGCTCTGTACATTTTTCTGAATGAAGCCGCAGCTCCCTTGTGAGCGGTGCACATACTATACGTAATGTACATATAGTATGTGTGCTGTCCGAGGTTCTGAAGACTTTTACAGTAGATCTATGGCGCTGCAATCGTTCAGACATCCTGCGCTTACACACAACGATGCACAAACGTGATCGTAAGAACGATCTCAAAAGCGTGATGTTTCAACGATATCGTGTCAGATATCGCAGCGTGTGAAGTGGCCTTTATTGAGCAATACTCCTTTGCTGAGAAAATCCATCCACCTCACAGGTGTGGCCTATCAAGATGATTATTACACAGGTGCGTCTAAAGGTACCGTTACACACAGAGATATATTGTTTGCAGATCTCTGGTTGCAGTGAAATCATGGACACATTGTTCTATTTTGTTGCTGTGTACAAATGTAACAATGTGTCCATGATTTCACTGCAACCAGTGAATTGCAAGCAATATATCTCTGTGTGTGACGCTACCTTTAGTCTGGCCACAATAAATAATGTGCAGTTTTACAGTATTACAGGGGTCGAGGGGGAGGGAGGGTGTCAGAAAACCAGTCAGTATCTGGTGTGACCACAATTTACCAGTCTACCATCTGCCCTGAACAGTGAAAACTGTGATTTAACATGAAGAGAAAACCACTTCAACGTGCCAGATGCCATCCAATGTCAGCATTTGCCCAATCCATTCAGTTATGATTATGAACGGCAGTCAGGTGGAGACCCCAATGAGGACAACGAGCTGCAGTCAGGTGGAGACCCCAATGAGGACAACGAGCTGCTGTCAGGTGGAGACCCCGATGAGGACAACGAGCTGCAGTCAGGTGGAGACCCCAATGAGGACAACGAGCTGCTGTCAGGTGGAGACCCCGATGATGACACCGAGCTGCTGTCAGGTGGAGACCCCGATGATGACACCGAGCTGCTGTCAGGTGGAGACCCCAATGAGGACAACGAGCTGCTGTCAGGTGGAGACCCCAATGAGGACAACGAGCTGCTGTCAGGTGGAGACCCCAATGAGGACAACGAGCTGCAGTCAGGTGGAGACCCCAATGAGGACAACGAGCTGCTGTCAGGTGGAGACCCCAATGAGGACAACGAGCTGCTGTCAGGTGGAGACCCCAATGAGGACAACGAGCTGCAGTCAGGTGGAGACCCCAATGAGGACAACGAGCTGCTGTCAGGTGGAGACCCCAATGAGGACAACGAGCTGCAGTCAGGTGAAGACCCCAATGAGGACAACGAGCTGCTATCAGGTGGAGACCCCAATGAGGACAACGAGCTGCTGTCAGGTGGAGACCCCGATGAGGACAATAGGTTCCAGTTAAATGGAGACCTCGATGAGGATGATGAAGTGCAGTCAGGTGGAGACCCCGATGAGGACAACGAGCTGCAGTCAGGTGGAGACCCCAATGAGGACAACGAGCTGCTGTCAGGTGGAGACCCCAATGAGGACAACGAGCTGCAGTCAGGTGGAGACCCCAATGAGGACAACGAGCTGCTATCAGGTGGAGACCCCAATGAGGACAACGAGCTGCTGTCAGGTGGAGACCCCGATGAGGACAATAGGTTCCAGTTAAATGGAGACCTCGATGAGGATGATGAAGTGCAGTCAGGTGGAGACCCCGATGAGCATGACAAGCTACAGTCATGTGGGAGACCCTGATGAGGACAACAGGCTGCAGACTTGTGGAGACCCCAATAAGAACAACGAGCTGCAGTCTTGTTGAAACCCCAATAAGAACAATAGTAAGGCGGAATCCCGAATGGGGACAAGGAGCTGCATCCAGGTAGAGATCCTAATGAGGACAACAAGCTTCGGTTAGATGGAGACCTCAATGAGGATGATTACGTACAGTCATGTGGAGATATCAATGAGGACAACGAGCTGCAGTCAGGATAAAACTCTGATGAGAAGGAAAAGCTGCAGTCACGTGGAGACCCCAATGAGGATGACTAATTGCAGGCAGGTGGAGACCCCAATGTGGACAACAAACTGCAGATGAGCTTACCAGAGACAGTTTCTGACAATGTGTGCAAAATGTCTATGGTTAAGCAAACCAATTGTTGGAGCAACTGTCTGGGTGGCCGATATCAGGGAATCGTAGAGGTGAAGATGCTGGATGTGAAGGTCCTGGGCTGCTGTGGTTGTAAAGCTGGTTGGATGTTCTGCCAAATGCTCTGAAATGCCTTTGCAGGTGACTTATGGTAGAGAAATGAACATTCATTTCACAGGCACCAACACTGGTGGACATTCCTGCAGTCAGCTTGCCAATTGCACACTCCATCAAAACTTGCGACATTTGAACCTGACATCCCCGGACCGGATTTCGGCCCCATAGTATGCTATGGGGCCGGATGGAGCCGGATGGTAGATGGCTAGACACAAATGACCACAGGTTTGTGGTCATTTGTGTCTAGCCTTTATCCCCATTCCTGTGTACAAATTAAAAAAACTAATATTCCCCACCTTGTTTCACATATACATGTATATATTATTAGCGTATTTTTTATATTATCTTTACATGGTGTGAATCATTTGTAGTGATTGAATTTTTAAATAAAATTTTTTAATAATTTCTAGGAACATGAAGCGTTCATAGGTATAAGGTTGCGCTGAGAATCATTGACATATATAATTAATCTAGAGTTCTTTCTAAGAACACACTTGAAGAGCCACTACATGGGGCACATTGGGACCTTCAAGCAGCAACAGGGAACCCAGCACAAACTTGAGGGGAATCCCAAATAACATAGCAAGCTCCAGTGGTAACCCCCCCATTTGTATCATACTGTTTATGTTTTTGTTCAGTATAAAATAGACTTTAGAAAAAGTTAAAAAATGAATATGGTGAAAAAAAACCACAAACTAGTACAAATTCAAGAGAGAATCACCGGGTATGACTATGTAAGATTTTATTTGGCTTTTATTGTGCTCCTTTCTAGATCTGTGCTTGGAGGACGAGTCCATTCCCCAGGACATACGGCATTACTACTATGGTGTGAACATGTCCAGAGGTCTAGTATGTGTCACCGAGTGCAGTGTCAGGCACCCCTCTCCGACAGACTGTAACTGGGGACAGTGCTTGGTGGCCAGAGACACGGGACCCCGCTGCTAGTAAGAACTTCACAATTCATGGATTCTTTTTTTTGTCTTCTCATCATTGTGTTTCTTCGTCAGTTATCCATGTGCTATTCTTACATGTCAAGGTTGACAAAACTTCCAGCAGAGGCTCCAACTAAGGCTGAAGGCACACTGTCAAGCATCAAACACGGAGCGTGTTTGATGCGCGACAGTGATTAGTGTGATGCATGTTTTGGGTGTGTGTGGTGCAAGTGTGGTGCCTGCCTGTATGTATGTTAGTGTGCTGCGAGTGTGATGAGAGTGGGCTGCGTGAGTGCATGAGTGTGATGCTGTCCGTGGTCCTGAAGCAAACTTCAGGATCGTGGACAGCATTGTGTCAAAGCCGCAGAGTATGAATGTGCCAGTTTCCTGGTACACAGCAAAGAATCATCTTGCACCGCTGTGTCAGTGGTGCAAGATGATTATTAAACACCCACCTGATGGGCACCTATTTGTCTTTTTTGGGGTTAAACTGCATATGCAGCATCTGTGCGGCATATCAGCACAGATGCTGCATATGCGGTAAATAACCCCGATAATAAAGGGTTAATGTGTGCAAAATATGTTGGCACCATGTCTCCAGGGAGTGACCACCCTCCCTAGAGACATGGTGCCTCAATTCATTGGTGGTTCACGGGTTAATCGCTATATTTCTGGCAAGACGCTTATTGTCGGCTTTGTCAGTTCATTCAAAAAATCCGGCGGCTCTTGTCAGTGAGCACGCCTAGTATGTTACGCAATTAGCGTACGCACTTTGCTGGGCAGCGTCCTGAATAAGGAGCTGTCCCAAGCACTTTTGCTAATTGCATACTGTACCCGCCGCTCTCCATGGTGCTGAAGAATTCAGCATCACCTCCATAGCCAGCGCTCCGTAGTTTCAATGTGCGCTGGCTATGGAGGTGATGCTGAATTCTTCAGCACCATGGAGAGCAGTGGGTACAGTACGCAATTAGCGTAAGTGCCTGGGACAGCTCCTTATTCAGGACACTGCCCAGCAATGTGCTTATGTGCTTATGTGGAGCCCACTGGGACGGGGTACTCGGTACCGGGCCGAGATATCACAGGGGTTATCACGGCGGTCTTGATCTGGACCGTGTCCTGAGCCAAAAATAAAGGTTGGGGGTTATTTACAGGGGATAGAGTCGTGACGCCACCTATGGTGTGTGGTCAGGGTGACCACCGCTGCTGCAGAACCTCCGGGGATGATGGATGGAAGCCTGTAATGTGACGGCTCTCCACGGGCAGAGCCTGGTCCCCGGGGCAGTAATGATGAAACAGTTTGTGAGGGAGAACAGGGTTTGTAAGGATTACACAGACTCACGGTTTTGTAGTTTTCCAAGTCTTTGCTGTATATGACATTCAGCAGAGTACTGTCCACGGAGTCTGTACCGGGGCCAGGTAGCTTCCCACCCTGTCCAGGTCCTTGACTTCCTAATCCTGTTCTGTGTGTGTGTGTGGCCCTGCTGCTGCTTTAGTTAGGCTGCTGGCCCTTTCTCCCCTCACGGGTACCAACTTGCTAGGCAACTTGATTCTTATCTTTATGTTTTTGATCCCACTGTGTTGCTTCGCTGTGGTATAGTGAAGATGTGGGATCTTCACTCATCCGGTGTTCACTGTGCTGTTTGTGTCAGGCACAGCATCGGATCCGGTATCCGTTCTGTGCGCTCCTCCGGGGTGAGTTTATGGTAACTTGGTGTCCTGGGTGTGTTCCTCTGCTTCTCCTTTTCCTCAGACCCTGGCTCGGCCTGGAACTGGACAGTGGACCGTGGGGTGAGCCTAACACAGCTCTTTTACACCCAGGTCCTTTCTTCCCTCAGTGCTGCCCCACACTGAACTAACTGCCACTTCCTCTAAACACCAGAATATATAGGGAAGCAGCTTTAGCTCCCCCTTCTGGCCTGGAGGCACTAGTGTAGTGTTGTGGGTTGTGTGAGGACTTAACCCTCTGTGGTGTTACTGTGGCACATGAACCCTGGGGTGCCACATTCCTCCTTAGTAAAGAACAGTACTCCAGGACTGTGGAAAAACAAACAAACAACATATCAATACAATTAATATTTATAGAGTCTTAAAAAATAAAAATATACAAAAACCACTGAAATTCAAAAAGAGTCCAAAAAATTCAAAACAAATCAGTTCTTCCGGGGGTTTAGTCTATTGCTTCCAGGCCTGGTAAATATATACAACTAATCTTTACCACAACCAGTTCCATGGTAAATATGGTCCAAAGTTCATAAAAAGGAAATGTTCAAGAATATGTAAGTAGTTCATACAGGATAGTCTCTGTAGGTACCGGGCTTTTAACATTGCAAACAATTCTAAACACGTTTCTACGGGTGTCCATGGTTTAAGTGCAGTAGGCTCCTAAACCTTCAGGTCACCGCATAAGAGGCCAAGTTCTTACTTTCCGTGGCTGCCACCTAACACCATGCTACTCTCACCCTTTTTGTACACTTACAATTTACTGGGTTCTATTAAACTTTATAACAAACATATTTGCATTTTACATTTGATTCCCCACTTTAATCTCTGTACCTAGTCGGTATCTGACCCTGGGTACTACGCTGTGATCTGCGCAATGCTGGTGTACTGGGTGTACTTAGCCTAATGGTGTGGGTGGACGTGTACCTATTTAAAGTATCTGTTACTATTGCGGATGGAGATCTGACAGTAGAACTGGCAAGCTCACTGGGACCAGGAATTGGTTCTTCCTCTTCAGGCTCAACTTCCAGCTCTTCATGTCTTGGAACTTCTTCTGGTACGGGTTCTGGTGTTGGTTCTACCATTGGAGAGAAAGCAATGATGACAACTGCAACTGCTCCATAGTAATTTGGCCATGTTTTGGGGAAATCTAAGATGGTATGGAACACATCCTCTTCTTTCTTGACAGGTTGGACCTGTACGGGTAAGGTTACTTCTGGTGTCTTCAGGATTTCAGGACACGGCTTGAGATGGTCTCTTGACACAACTACTGACGTCCTTCCTTCATCCTTGCTGATTAGACACATTTTGGCATTGTCTAAACTTGATGGTAAGACTGTATATGGGGTGGTTTCCCACTGATTATCCAATTTGTTGGTACGTCTCATTCTCTTGAGAACTTGCTCACCAGGTTGTAATGGGGTTGCTAGAGCATGTGGGTTAAAGGTTCTCTCTTATCTTTCTCTAGCCTGCTGAAGACTTTTCTCTACGCACTCTTGTACTTGCCGATACTGCTGTTGACGTAGGGTATCCCAATTGGATTCTTCAACTTCTGCATCTGGCTTCAGAATTCCCATATCTAAATCATTTGGCAGCTTACCGGGCCTTGCTCGCATAAGGTAGGCTGGGGTGCAGTTTGCATTGATTTCTCTCTGACTCTGGTAAGGTTTTCAACAGGTCAATCACAATATGGTTCATCTTGTCGCATAAGCCATTGGTTTGGGGATGATAGGCTGTCATGCGGATCTTCTTACAGCCGTACATGTTGGAGAATTCCTGGAAAATCTCTTACTCGAAAGCTGGACCTTGATCTGCAAGGACTTGTTCCGGGTAGCCATGAGGTCTACAGAAATGTGTATGAAATGCTTTTGCAGCTGTCTTCGCTGTCAGATCCTTGACAGGTACCACCACTAACAAGCGAGAGTAATGGTCATGGCATAGACATAGCCTGACCGCCTTGGTGACAACTTGACTTGGTCTAACGCAACTAACTCAAGTGGTTGCTTGGTTACTATGGACTGGAGTGGGGCTCTCTGACTCTGTTGATCCTTCCTTCTGAGGTTGCACGGGACACATTTGTGTACGCCAATCTTCAATTGATTTTCTCAAGCCAACCCAGTAGAATCTCTCTCTTAAGAGCACTTCCAACTTCTTCCATCCAAAATGACCTGCACCGTCGTGGTATGCTTCTAAGACTATTTTGACATCTCTCTTGGGTACAATAATCTTCCAGACCAACTCATGTGTTTTAGGGTTGGTGTGCCTTCTGCAGAGCTTCCCTTGATATAGGAACAACTTGCTTCTTTCTTTCCAGAGTTGTTGGGTCTCAGCTGGGGCATTCTGATCCGGGTATGCACCTTGTTGTGTAAGCAGTTCTTTCACTAGCTTTACAGCTGGATCGCTATCCTGGGTGTCAGCTAGTGATGGGCGAATCCTAAATTACTCGGAATCGCTTGACTCTAGCGAGTCCGAGCCCGGGACTCGCTACTCGTTGCGAGTCTAGCGAGTCCAATGTTAATGAATGGGGAAGCGAGTAATAGCGAGTAGTGTGCGATTTACAAATCACAGATGTGTCTCGGAAGCTTCAGCCTGAAGCAATCCTAGTTTTGCCATTTATTTGCATTGGACTCGTTTACTTTGCAACTGTAATCGCTGGGAAACTCGCACAGATAAGAGTCCTGTCTGCTCAGTGTGCTGGCTGCCACAGCTCCAGGGTCCTAGAGCCTGCCTGCTGCCTGATGTAGCAGAGCTGAGATTGTTCTCAGTCTGCTCATTCCCTGTGTACAGACATGAATGTCTGTGCACAGAGATGATGTAGCAGAGCTGAGATTGTTCTCAGTCTGCTCATTCCCTGTGCATAGACATCTATATCTATGCACAGGGATGAGCAGAGAGGACATCGCGTTTTGGACTGCGTCGGACGGAAGAGGATTTTTTTAATTAAAGATGGAGTCCCTAATGGCTTTTTTTTTAATTTCAAATAAAAAAATTTCTCTGTGTTGTGTTTTTTTTAAAACAATTTAATAGAAATTCGTGACCGCCATAAATTTCGGGCTTAGGGCCAGCTGATAATACAAAGCTGGCCCTAACCTCTTTACTACCCAGCGTGCCACCGCCACCAGGGCTGCTGGAAGAGCGGGGTTCAGCGCCAGAGGATGGCGCTTCAATGGACGTGCCATCTTCTGGGGCGGCTGCGGGCTGCAATTTGCAGCGGGGGGTGCCCAGAAAGCTTGGGCATCCCTGCGCTGCGGATTCCAGCCCCCAGCTGCTTAGCTGTACCTGGCTAGAAATAGAAATTGCGCGGAGCCCCACGCATTTTTTTTAAATTATTTCATGAAATTCTGAGATTCTGACTCTGAGACTCTGAGATTCTGACTCTGACTCTGACTCTCTGAGATTCTGACTCTGACTCTGACTCTCTGAGACTCTGAGATTCTGACTCTGACTCTGACTCTCTGAGACTCTGAGATTCTGAGACTCTGAGATTCTGACTCTGACTCTCTGAGATTCTGACTCTGACTCTCTGAGATTCTGACTCTGACTATCTGAGATTCTGACTCTGAAACTCTGAGATTCTGACTCTGAGACTCTGAGATTCTGACTCTGACTCTGAGACTCTGACTCTGAGACTCTGACTCTGAGACTCTGAAATTCATGAAATAATAAAAAAAAATGCGTGGGGCTCCGCGCAATTTCTATGTCTAGCCAGGTACAGCTAAGCAGCTGGGGGCTGGAATCCGCAGCGCAGGGATACCCAAGCTTTCTGGGCACCCCCCGCTGCAAATTGCAGCCCGCAGCCGCCCCAGAAGATGGCGCGTTCATTGAAGCGCCATCCTTTGGCGCTGAACCCCGCTCTTCCAGCGGCCCTGGTGGCGGTGGCACGCTGGGTAATAAAGGGGTTAATACCAGCTTTGTTATACAAGCTGGTATTAAGCCAGAGATTCTTAATGTCAGGCCACGTTTGACCCGGCCACTAAGAATCTACAATAAAGGGTTAAAAAAAACACAGAGAAAATTTTTTATTTGAAATAAAAAAAAAGCCATTAGGGACTCCATCTTTAATTAAAAAAATCCTCTTCCGTCTGACGTAGTCCAAAACGCGATGTCCTCTCTGCTACATCCCCTGTGCATAGATATAGATGTCTATGCACAGGGAATGAGCAGACTGAGAACAATCTCAGCACTGCTACATCATGTCTGTGAGCAGGCGGGCTCTAGGACCCTGGAGCTGCACAGAGAAGACAGCTGGACTCGGCTCGCAATGTAACAGCAGTTACTTTGCGAGTTTCCCTGCTATCACTGGCACAGTAGCCGAGTCTAATGCACACAATGGCAATCCTAGTTTTGTCAGCGTTTGCCAATGATTTGCATTGGACTCGTGCGAGTAAACGCGGGGAAACTCGCAGAGTACCGAGTCCTGCGAGTCCCTTACTACTCGCCGAGTAACGAGTCCTAGCGAGTAGATTCGCCCATCCCTAGTGTCAGCCCATCCATGGTGCTCTAACGGGTTGAGATTTGCCTCCTGTTGTTTTTGGTAGATGCCGGGTTGATACTGTTCTACCTTAAAACGGTGAAAGGCCGGTAGTTCAATTTCTTCCAGCTCCTCCGGTTCCTCTTCCACGTCTTTCAGGTGTGGCATCCGGGATAAGGCATCTGCATTCCCGTTCTTGCGGCCTGCCCTATATTTGATGACAAAATTGTAGTTAGACAGCCGGGCTATCCATTGCTGCTCCAATGCACCTAATTTTGCTGAGTCCAGGTGGGTCAACGGATTGTTATCCGTGTAGATGGTGAATTCTGCAGCTGCCAGGTAGTGTTTGAAACGCTCGGTTACAGCCCAAACTACTGCCAGCAGTTCTAACGTAAAGGAACTGTAATTCTCAGGGTTTCTTTCCGTAGCCCGGAGTTTCCTGCTTGCAAAGGCAATAACTCTCTCTTTACCTCCTTGCTTCTGTGACAGTACTGCGCCTAATCCCACATTGCTGGCATCCGTGTACAGAATGAATGGTTGATGGTAAACCGGATACGCCAGGATCTCTTCTCCTGTCAGCGCACACTCTAGCTTTTTGACGGACTCTTCCCTCTCGTCACTCCACTGGAAAGGGGGATTATGGGTTGAAGACTTTTTGACTGTCCTACCAGCATGTCTTGTAGGGGAGCTGCTAACTTTGTGAACCCTCTGATAAATCTTCTATAATAGCCCACCAGTCCCAGGAATTGCCTCACCTTTCACTTATCACTGTGACTTTATCAGGATTCGGTGCTACTCCCTCTGAACTCACGACATGTCCTAGTTACCGCACCTTTGGCTTGAGAAGGTGGCATTTGGATGGCTTGATCTTCATGCCGTATCCGGACAAGGCTTCAAACACTTCTGCCAGGTCTTGTAAATGTTGTTCATGTGTCTTGGAGTAGACTATGACGTCATCCATGTACAGGAGGACAGTTTCAAAGTTCTTATGCCCTAGGCAGCTCTCCATCAGGCGTTGGAAGGTACCGGGTGCGTTGCAGAGTCCAAACGGCATACAATTGAACTCACAGAGGCCCATCGGCGTAGTAAATGCTGTTTTCTCCTTGTCAGCCTCTGGTAGAAAAGTAGTAAGCAGATTTTAATGCGGCTAATGACTCCTCAATCCTAGGTAACTGGTATGCATCCTTGTGTATAATGCGGTTGATCTGCCCGTAGTCTACGCACATTCTTATGGTCCCGTCCTTCTTTTTAACCAACACTAAAGGCGCTGTCCAGGGGCTACAACTGTTTCTTATTACACCTGTAGTTTTCATTTCTTTGAGCATGGCTTTGGTGGTTTGGTAATGAGCGGATGGTAATGGTCTATACCTCTCTTTTATAGGCTGATGGTTACCTGTGGGTATAGTGTGCTCTACCCCTTTAATTTGCCCAAAGTCTAACGGTTGTTTGCTGAATATCTGCTCATATTCTTTTACTACCCGGCTCGACGGCTGTGATGGCATTGTTATCAACCGTAAATAATTTAGCCATGGTAGCATACTTCGGTACGGTGACCTCATTTTCCCCACAATTTAAAAGACGTATTGACACTCTTCCCTGTGTACCTCAATTATTCCTCTGGCCGTCAGTATGGTGGGCCTACTGTCTGAGTACACGGGTTCTACCAGGGCTTGATAATCTTGCCCTTTAATGCCTATTGCAGCTCTACACCAGACCAACATTTCAGTTTTGGGAGGTATTACAATAGGTATCGGGTCACTTACCCTTACACTGTCAATTTCACCTCCTGATATTTGTACCTGTTGTTTCAGCATCAGGGCTTTTATTTCCTTTTGCAGGAGTCTCTGTTGCCCGGTTCTGGCAGTCTCGATGATTTGCTGTAAGGCCATGTTCACACATCTGTTCTGCTAGTATTTAGCAGGTCACGGCTAAATACGTAGCTTTTTTCAGTGAAGCGGAGATGCGTGAGCACCGCCGCTTTCTGCAGATGCAGCCCCTGGTTACCCAATGGTTATCGTGGTAACCAGGTAACACACAAGACTGCCTAGTGTCCGCTTAAGCCAAGCCGACAGGGAAACGCTGCTCCTTGCACCGCAGCACTGCCGGGTGCTCCGCTGTTGTCTGGTACCATAGCATCTGACTCACCGTAAGCCGGGTTCTCAGGTCTCAGGCACTGGCTGTGGTCACGGTTTTGTGCCTGAGGCTGTGGAGGCCCGGTGGTCAATGAAGGGTTAAATAAGAATATATATAGGAATAAAGTTATCGTTTCGTGATGCCACCTGCAGGGGTCCGGTGATGGCACCTGCGCTGCTTGGACCTCCGGGGGATGGACTGCAGCAAGATGGATCTGCTCCCTACAGGATGAGCGGGAGTCCCCAGGGTCAGCTGCAGTGATGGAATACGGCAGCTCAGTTGATTCTGTAGATGAATTGGTTAGTAACAGTTCTGAAAAAAGGCTCGGACACGATGCTCCTCTGCACGGGTCTTTACTTAGTTCACACACGGTACACTGGATAACGGTTTCACTTTCAGGTAACGGACTGGGTGGTCCCTGTGATGAACAGTGTCCCTCCAAGGCTCCACAGTGTCTCTCTTAAACTGACTGTTCCTTGTTACTCTTCGGTGCCTTCCACGTACCAAGTCAGGATACAGAGGAACTTCTAGTGGGCACCCAAGCCGTTGGCCGGACGACTACCGATGTGTCCCTAGACCTCAATGGTGGGTACCCCTCCCAGTACAGATGCGGTGATGGTGGTGCGTGTATTGTGCTCCTATGGAGCTGTCAATCACACCGTTTCTGTAGTGCAGCGGTGGTCGTCTGCACTACCTCGGGGCCGATACCCTGGATTGGACTGGGCTCGGGTCGTCTTTTCAACCGTTACTTGTTTACTTGGCCCCCTTCGCTTCTGGGTCACCGCTTCTCGGTGCCCTCTCTGTTAGCTGTACTGTTATGACATCTATTCTTGTTCCTGTCTCTCCCACTTTCTAACTCTTTATTCTCTCTCCCCACTGCTATGCATCTGACACTCCTCCCACCAGGACCTAATTGGTCCTCTACCTCTAGATGTTGCATGTGGTACATGGAGCCTTAGGATTAACTTGTTCATCACTGAGACGGACAATACTGCACTCGTTGCGAGGCGCCACACATCTCCCTGTTGCGACACCTTGTGCCCCCTTAGTTAATGTCGACCCTCATGGTCTTCCGCTTCCGTCCGGATGTCTACTAAAGGTTCCGCGGTGGGACAGGGATTCTCTTCCCTACTGGATAACGTCATAGCGCTTTTCAGAGTGCCAGCCACAATGACATGCCCCCTTTTCTTCCCACGCATCACGCGCTTTGTAATGATGGCAGTTCAAAAAATACAGTCTTTGTGGCGCAGTTTAAATTCTGTTTGCCGCGCGCTCTGTAATGGCGGCAGTTTCAAAACAGTTTCTCTCACAAATCATGGCACACAATGCCCAGTTTACCAGGCACGGTAGATTCTGTTTGTGACTCCAAGTTGTGGAGCCCACTGGGACGGGGTACTCGGTACCGGACCGAGATATCACAGGGGTTATCACGGCGGTCTTGATCTGGACCGTGTCCTGAGCCAAAAATAAAGGTTGGGGGTTATTTACAGGGGATAGAGTCGTGATGCCACCCGTGGTATATGGTCAGGGTAACCACCGCTGCTGCAGAACCTCCGGGATGATGGATGGCAGCCTGTGATGTGACGGCTCTCCACGGGCAGAGCCTGGTCCCCGGGGCAGTAATGATGAAACAGTTTGTGAGGGAGAACAGGGTTTGTAAGGATTATACAGACTCACGGTTTTGTAGTTTTCCAAGTCTTTACTGTAGATGACATTCAGCAAGTACTGTCCACGGAGTCTATACCGGGGCCGGGTTGCTTCCCACCCTGTCCAGGTCCTTGACTTCCTACTCCTGCCCTGTGTGTGTGTGTGTGTGTGTGTGTGTAGCCCTGCTGCTGCTTTAGCTAGGCTGCCGGCCCCCTCACGGGTACCAACTTGCTAGGCAACTTGAGTCTTATCTTTATGTTCCTGACCCCGCCGTGTTGCTTCGCTGTGGTACAGTGAAGATGTGGGATCTTCACTCATCCGGTGTTCACTGTGCTGTTTGTGTCAGGCACAGCATCGGATCCGGTATCCGTTCTGTGCGCTCATCCGGGTGTGAGTTTAGGGTAACTTGGGTGTCCCAGGTGTGTTCCTCTGCTTTTCCTTTTCCTCAGACCCTGGCTCGGCCTGGAACTGGACAATGGACCATGGGGTCAGCCTAACACAGCTCTTTTACACCCAGGTCCTTTCTTCCCTCAGTGCTGCCCCACACTGAACTAACTGCCACTTCCTCTCTACACCAGAATATATAGGGAAGCAGCTTTAGCTCCCCCTTCTGGCCTGGAGGTGCTAGTGTAGTGTTGTGGGTTGTGTGGGGAATTAACCCTCTGTGGTGTTACTGTGGCACATGAACCCTGGGGTGCCACACTTACGCTAATTGCGTAGCATACCGGCGCGTTCACTGACAGGAGCCACCGGATTTCATGAATGAACTGGCAAAGCCGATAATAAGCGGCTTTACAGAAATATAGCGAGTAACCTCTGAACCACCAATGAATTAAGGCACCATGTCTCTAGCTAGGATGGTCACTCCCTCGAGACATGGTGCCAACATATTTTACACACATTAACCCTTTATTATCCGCTAATGCAGCATCTGTGCTGATATGCCGCACAGATGCTGTATATGCAGTTTAACCCGAAAAAGACAAAGAAGTGCCCATCAGCTGGGTGTTTAATAATCATCTTGCACCGCTGACACAGCGGTGCAAGATGATTATTAATTACTGTACCGTGAAAGCGGTAATTTTAAACTTGCCGGCTTTGACAGCCGGCGAGTTTAAAGCGATTTGGGCAGCACACTCGTGCGCATATCGCACCGTGTGCTGTATGGGGGCAAGATTTTCTCACCCCCATACACTTGCATTGCCTTCACACGTGTCAGAAGCACGTGCAGTCGCAGCATGTTGCGATTGCACTTGCTTCTGACTCGCAATGCAAGTTAAGTGCGGGGGACTCGCACCTGTGTGGCCTGCCTGATATGGCAACACTGGTCCGAGTGCAATGCGAGTTTCCCTCGCACAGTGTGCCTTCAGCCTAAGTTATGAACTCAGCCTTATGGTGGAGGCACACTATCATGCATCAAAAACTGAGTTTTCTTGATGCATGACAGTCATGCGAGTGCTGTGCGTATGGTCATGTGTGTGTGGTGTGTGTGCATATCTAATGCAAGTGTGGTATGAGTGTGGTGCGAGTTAGTAGCATGGTTTTTGCCATGCTGCTGAAAGTTAGACCAGACAGTAATGACAGATAGATATATAGATGTATATAGAGATTGGTAGTTATAACAGCAAGCGGTGTTTGAATTTGCTGGGTTACAGATTATTATTCTGTTCAGGTGTGACCACTGCCATATCCTTCAAATAGTCATATGACCCATCAGGTAATGCTGGTGATTGGATTGCATTCATTGCAAGCCGCCTGTATAGAAGGAGCTGTTGGGGAACTGACCATTGCCCAGGCGTCTGCTGGTTAGGAGTTTAGCCGAGGTGTGAAGTCGTTTTCTCCTTTGGTGCTTTCCCCTGTCTGTCTTTGATTCCCTTCGTGTGGTATTAGTTTATTGGTTGGACTAGCGCTTTCGCAGGCCAGCTCCCTAGTGAGGATATAGAGCAGGGTCAGGGAGAGATTAGGTATCCTGTTCAGCGACGGAGTAAAAGACCCCATATTGGGACGATAGGGAGATTAGGGTACACCTTCGGGTGAGTACAGTAGGTGCCCCTACCTCGTTCCCACCATTGTTATTATGTCCCCAGTTTTGCCTTATGTAGTGCGCCGAACACCCATTGATTGCACGTCATTGTCACACAATGTATGAGGACACTCACCAGTCCACATATGACATATGTGTAATTATTAATTCATCACTGTCTTCACCTTTCAGTTGTGACACTTCGGACCAGTTCTGGTATACAGGAGATCGCTGTCAGACACCAATTAGTAAGCCCGGTGTGTACGGCGGCGTCACGGTCGGTCTGATCGGGATCGTCATCATCATCGTGACTCTGGTCATTGCTTTACGTCGACGTCGATACCGCTCGGACAAAGATTTGTGAGTAGCTTCATTTATTGGTCATGTGGCTTTTACATGAATCAGTATAGTATGCAAAGTTTTGCAATATTCTATTATATGTTTGCCTGATTTAGTTCTTCCGATTTACTAAAGTCAGTTTTGCTTTTTTTGGCTTATTCGCCAATATTTTTCACATCAAATTCTTCAAAATGGCGCAAGTGGTTAATGAACTTGTCCAAATGTAAAAATGTTTTCTCTATAAAGTGAGTCAGTAAGATCAACCCCTCCCCCCCCCTCCAAATTGCATATCTGGGCCCACAGGTCTGTTGCTGCATTCCTGAATAATTTATGCTTTCATCAATATGCAAATGAATAATTAAGATCTCCAGACCTGACATAGTGCTTAAAGAGACTCTGTCTGCAGGATTTAGTCATTGATTAGTCAGTGATCTGCCTCCTTTTTGAAATTCCATGCCTCCACCGCCATGATTGCGCCATGAAGTGTGATTCTGCAGATCAGTCTGCAAGTCTTCATTAAAATCACCAATCTTGATAAACAAAACTCAGCACTACTGGTTTTTCATAGTCGGGGGCGCGCAGGTCAGAGTTCTTGTAACCCCTCTATGTGCCCAGATGTGCCCCACATACCTCAGAAAATAACTTCTATTGTGTCCAGCGCTGGCTGCCTATTCAGTCCGGGAGGCAGCTATTTAGTACTGATGGATTATGTCCTCGCCGCCCCCCCAGCTGTAAAACCCACCCTGCATTTTTTAAAATTCCCGCCCCTCCTCTGGCCGGCGCTTGAGTGACAGCCGCACTCGTGCCTGCGCAGTGGAGCAGGTGTCCGCGCTCCATTGAACAGGCCGATGACTCACGAGACTTCACAGATCTCGCGAGACGTCGGCACTGACAGCAGCACTCGCGCCTGCGCAGTGCAGCAAGTGTCCGTGCATAGTGACGACATCTCACGAGATTTGTGAACTCTCGCGAGACATCGGCACTGGTCAATGGAGTGTGGACACCCGCTCCACTGCGCAGGCGTGAGTGCTGCTGTCACTCAAGTGCCAACCAGAGGAGGGGCGGGAATTTTATAAAGTGCAGGTCGGGTTTTGCAGCCCGGAAGGGCGGCGAGGAAATAATCCATCAGGACTAAACAGCAGTCTCCCAGACTAAATAGGAGGCCAGGGCTAGACACAGATAAAAGTTATTTTCTGGAGTATGTGGGGAACGTCTGAGGACAGAGGGGTTACCAGAACCCCATTTACATCATGTGTAAGCTGGTGGGCACAGTTTAAAGTGCCCAAGAGGGTGACAGATTCCCTTTAAATACACTGAACTAATCAATCACATTGAATGCATCAGATAACGGGAGTGCCTTGTCTTTACATTACCTTATGCCTCGGTCTGTGATACAAATGCTTATGAGGGTATAAGCCTCTGATTGCAATTTAAAACCTAATGGTGGGTTTACACACACCAATTTCTGTGTCCAATATCTGAACAGATCTCTGGTTGCAGTGAAATCATGGACACATTGCTCTATTTGTACACAGCCACAAAATGTAACAATGTGTCCATGATTTCACTGCAACCAGAGATCTGTTCAGATATTGGACACAGAAATTGGTGTGTGTAAACCCACCATAAGTGTATGGGTGTGGTAGGAAGCTTGACTACAGCATGATGGTGGAAAACATGATTAAATTCAGCTAGGCTACCGGGGAAAGGGTGCTCAGTCAACAACAGTAACATTAATAATATGATGAAGACTGGCACACCTGCATGTTTAGGTGCTAGCTAGAAAATAACAATATATAATAATAATGACTAAAGGATATATGTGTGGTATATAGGAAACTAATGCAAGTTTTGAAGAGGAAAATTAACACTACAGAAACTGCTTAGTTTGCAGACTAATGAGCAGATCTTATATGATGCAGGTGATAGTTTTGAGAATGAAAATTTACAGGGTGTTTCCATAATTGTTTCCTCAGAATTGAGTGATTCCATAATTTTTCCCTCTGCTTGGTCTGAAAAAAGTTACCCTTACTGACTACCTCATTTTTAATCTTGATTTCTTTTAGTGTTTCTTAAAGCCATAAAGTCGCCATTTGAAATAACTTTAGTTTTGTGCCATGTCTGTGATCTGCTTTTTTTCTACATTAAACAACTGAATGGACATCCTCCGAGCCCGGGGATTCCATCATTTTTGCCAGGGGTTGTAATACAATACAGACCTTATGAGACAAAAAATAGATAAATACATCACTGAGCCCATTAGGAGTGAGGTCCCTGCTCGCAGGCTTACAATCTATGAGGAAATAGGGAGACACAAAAGGTAATAGTAACAAATGCTGTCATATATGGTCCAGCTATCAATATAATAAATAGGGGATTCACATAATGCTACATGAACTGTTCACCAGCCGGGATCTGCACAGTACAGATAAAGGGCTATATAATGCATGGGGGCGTAGAAAATAATACAAGAGGCTAGATTTGGAGAAGGACAGAATGGGAATAATTACATAGATGAGGTGAGGTGGTAGTCCAGTCTAAAGAGATGTGTGTTTAATGCTCGCTTAAAGCTATAGATATTTGGAATTAATTGAATTGTTCTTGGTAATCCGTTCCAGAGAATTGGTGCAGCTCATGAGAAGTCCTGGAGACGGGAGTGAGAGGTTCAGATTGTAGATGATGTCAGTCTTAAGTCACTTGGGGATGGAGGTCACGGGTAGGGTATTACACCTAAATGAAGGAGGAGACGTAGGGCGGCACAGAAGTGCGGAGACTATGGATAGGGTGATAGATATGAGGGAGGAGATGTAGGGCGGTGCAGAACAATGGAGGTCTTTGTGGGTCAGAGTGATAGTTTTATATTGTATTCTGTAGCAGATGTGCTGGCTGCTGCATTCAGGATGGATTGGAGAGTAGAGAGTATAGTAAGAGGGAGACCAATTAGTAGAGAATTCCATTAATCCAGACAAGAATGAATAAGGGTGACAATGAGAGTTTTTGCAGTCAACAGTAAGAAAAGGTCTAATTCCAGAGATGTTTTTGAAGTGTAGGTGACATGAGTGAGCGAGAGACCGGATTTGGGGAGTAAAGGAGAGATCTGGGTCAAATATAACCCAAAGACAGCGGGCGTGCTGCTGATGAGTAATGGTAGAACCACATACAGAAATGGCAGTATTACGTTTCGGAAGTTTAGTAGATGGAGGCAACACGAGAAGTTCAGTTTTTGACAAATTCAGTTTAAGATAGAGAGAAGACATGATGTTAGAGACAGCAGACAGACAATCACTGGTATTTCGTAGTAATGTGGAGGTGATATCAGGAGAAGAGGTGTTCAACTGGGTGTCATCAGCATAGAGATGGTACTGAAAACCAAATCTACTGATGGTTTGTCCAATAGGGGCAGTGTATAGAGAGAAGAGAAGGGAACCTAGGACTGAACCATGAGGAACCCCAACCGTAAGGGGAAGAGGAGAGGAAGAGGAGCCGGCGATAGATACAGAGAAGGAGCAGTCAGAGAGGTAGGAGGAGAGCCAGGAGAGAGCGGTGTCCTTAACCCCAATAGAGCAGAGCATAGAGAGAAGGAGCTGGTGATCCACAGTATCGAATGTAAGCGGAGAGATCCAGGAGGATCAGCAGAGAGTAGTGACCATTTAGCTGTTAGTACATCATTAGAGACAGTTTCAGGAGAGTGTAAGGAGCGGAAGCTGGATTGTAGAGGGTCAACAAGAGAATTGTCAGAGAGATAGCAGATCATACGGGAGTGGACCAAGCGTTCCAGCGCTCCAGGAGTTTAGAGGTGAATGCGAGATTAGGGACAGGTTGGTAGTTAGCAGCAGAGTTCTGGTCGAGGGATATTTTTTTAATAATGGGTGAATGCTGGCATGTTTGAAGGAGGAGGGAAAACACCAGATGAGAGGGAAACATTAAATATTTTAGTTAGGTGAGATGTGACAGCTGGGGAAAGGGATTGAAGGAGATGTGAGGTTTTAGGGTCACTGGTACAGGTAGTAGGGCGAGAAGATGCAAGGAGTCGGGTGACTTCTTCCTCTGTGACCGGATCAAAGACCGAAAGTGAGTTGGATGAAGTGCAGAAGGGAGGAAAATGAATGATGTTCTGAGGCTGTGAGGAAATTTCCCATCATATGTGATCAATTTTGTCTTTAAAATAGTTGGCCAGATCGTCAGCTGTGAGGCTGGTGGTTGGGGAATGTACTCTTGCACTGAGGTGGGAGTGGAAAGTGTCAAATAATCATTTAGGATGTCCTTGATGGGTTGACAATTCTTGACTGAGAATGAAAGAAGATTGTGGTCAGAAAGCAGAAGAGGGAAAATAGTAAAATAGTCCACTGAACAGAGCCGGGAGAAGATCAGGTCCAATGTATTCCCATCTTCATGTGTAAGACAAAGATGGGAGTACTGGTGTGCCACGGTCCGCGCTGCTGTAGTATGAAAAAACTCACCAAAGAGTCAGCAGTTATTCCATCTTTTATTTCCTCCTTACTCCAACGCGTTTCAGCGCCACACCCGGCGCCTTCCTCAGGGACATTACAATCATACCAGCAGTGGGGGTTTTTATAGCCCCTTGTATTACAGACAAAAGAGGTGTCATCTGTTTACCTGATGATGTCATCCTCATCATCAAAATGGGTGGATCTGCCCATTTTGGCGCTATTTTTTACAAAAGCATTGAATTTATCTCAAATTTGCAAAAATGGGGCTTAGTATTTCCATAAAAATACAAGTAATGATGTCCTTTTAAAATTTCTACAAAAAACACCAAATAAAAGCTTAAAAGTTGCAAAAAATGACATATATGTCCTCTAGTTGGTATATATAAAAATAAGACATACATACTATGCTTGTATGGGACTAGAACCCGTGGTATTGGATTTGTGTGGATTTGGACATCAATGTTTTAAGATGTGTGCCACCACTGGATTTGATGTTAAAAAAGTTCTCATAAAAACATATAAAATAGAAAGGTGGCGCTGAAAGAGATTATATAAAAACCAAGGGATGGAAATTTGGAAATATAAGAAATATAAAATATAAAATATATATTACTTTACTTTATTAACTAAATATTATTTTAAAAGATATATTATTTTTAATAAAACAAAATTCAGATACAAAAAATATATAAAATATGTGTGTGTTAATCCCTGTGCGGTGGCGCGGTAAGATGGTAGTGCTCTCACACTCCAACACCTCAGGTTCCACTCCCTAACTAGGAAAAAAACAAATCAACCTAAAAAATGAACCAAAAAAACAAACGGAATAGCATATCTAAATTGGTTACAAGAATGCATACTCAAAAAGAACACAAGGTGGCGCTCACACGCTAATATTAATCTGTAAAAAATGAGCTTCAGACAGATTACACTGATATATACGGGCTGCTGATCTTATTTAGATCATGGAGTAAACAACGATGAGGATATGGGAGTGAAGATAAGGAACCAAAAACCAATGGTAGGGTAGTGAAGAAGTTGTAGAGGAATAGTGGTGAGTCAGTTAGGTCTGATCATTAGTTTAAAACAAGGAAAAATTAGATAAGTGTGTGGATGATGTTAATAGGTGTCATGTTTTAATAATAAATCATATCTAAGGAAAATATTCCAGTGTCAATAGATATGGTACCCATTCTGCACTGAGGAGCCAGTTGCTATGGCTCCCCATGCAGTGCAAATGTCCGCCACTGGGGGCAAAAATCTGAATAAACTTCCAATATAATGGAAACAAATAGAAAAATCATGCATAGTGTCACAGATAAGTGATCAGTGTTGCACAGATAGTCTTGCAGTATATAATAATAAATAGGTGAATAAGATATATATAAAAATATGTAAAGGTATATAAAAAATTATAAAAAGTGCATAAGTGCAGTTGGTATAATAACAACTATTAGTGAAGGAAGTGTGTAAAACAATAGTATACTAGCCAAGTCGACTCTTCTAATTCAAAGAAGAGAGAATGCCCATATGTGTCATAGTTTGATTATGAAATATGTCAGGGGTAGCTATCCTTGGTTGGGTAAACCACAAGGTGACACTAGATGTGGTACCCAGTTCACCTTGAGGAGCCAGTTGCCATGGCCACCCATGTAGTGCAAATATCCGCCACTTGAGGCAGTATAAAGGCAAATTTTCAATGTAATGAAAGCAAGTGGAAGGATATTGCCAGTGTATCAGAATATGATCTGTATCTCACAGATTCTCTAAAATTTTATAAAAAAAGGGGGTGAAGTGGGTATACAATGAGTGATATATAAGAAGAATAAGATACATAAGAAGAATAAAAGAAGAATAAAAGATAAATGATACTCTATATTAATTCTGTGATCAAATGTAACCCTTTAGGCTTTAGAGTGTCTAGATTGTACATCCAAAACTTCTCCTTTTTCTTAAGTACTTCAAACCTATTGTTTGTCTCTGCTGGCACATGATCAATAGGAGTGATTTTTAACAGGGTCGGGTCTCTATTATGGTATTTATCAAAATGGCTGGATACCCCATGTAATTTGAAACCATTTTTAATGTTACTTCTGTGTTTGTTAATCCTCTCGCTAAGTGATCTCACCGTTCTTCCCACATATTGTAAAGAACAGGGACATTCCAATAAATAGATGACATAATTAGTGGCACAGTTCATGTCATGTTTTATTACAAATTTCCTATTCGTTGAGGATGAATCGAATGAAGAGACCGCTTGAATATTTCTGCAACACATGCAGTTTTTTCTCCCACATCTAGTAGTATTTTTTACTGTCTTGGCGGATTTTATTAAGGTTTTGTGTTGTGGGAGCCGACTGGGAGCTATGATGCTCTTGATGTTGGGTGCCCTCCTGAAAGTTATGCCCGGTTTTTCTGGTATTATGGATTTCAGTATGGGGTCGTTTTTTAGGACATGCCAGTGTGCCTGTAAGCAATTTCGTATAGCAGTATGGTTTCTATTGTATGTAGTTACAAAATTAAACATAAACTTGTTCTGCGTCGGCCTTTCCCTCACCTTCGGATTTAATAGGGTTTCCTGGCTCATTCTACCACAGGATCTCTGGGCTATTTTGACAAGTTTTTTTGGATAATTCCTTTCCAAAAATCTCTTGCTTAAAATTTCAGATTGGGTTACATAGTCCTCCTGGTTCGTACAGTTTTTCTTAATTCGTCTGAACTGTCCCATGGGTATATTTTTCAGCCATTTGGCATAGTGGCCGCTCTCATAATTGATATATGAATTTTTGTCCGTCTTTTTAAAGAATGTTTTAGTGTTTATGGTACCCTTATCTATAAAGATAGTTAGGTCTAGAAAATTGATCATGGCATCATTGACTGTTGGTTCAAAGTCTAACCCCCAGTTATTTTGCATAATAGAACCTATGAATTTATATACATCACTATAGTCTGTGTCCCATATGAGCAGGATATCATCTATAAATCTTTTATATACAATCAAACCACCTTTATGATTCTCATTTAACATATGTAGTTCCTCGAATAAGCCCATATACAAATTAGCATAGGAACAAGCAACTTTCGATCCCATTGCTGTCCCGTGTGTTTGATGGTACATGACCCCATTATGAGAGAAAAAATTGTTGTACAGAATAAACTCCAAACCTTCCAAAATAAATGATGTCATTTGGTCACTCATATTACAATCTTTTCTGAGGAAATATTCAACACAGAGTAAACCTGCTGTATGGCCGATGTTTGTGTACAAAGATGCTACATCCATAGTAACGAATATGTAAGATTTTTTCCATTCAACATTTTTTAAAACCTTGATGACCTCTGTGGAATCTTTAATGAAACTCCTCAGTCCCACTACATATTTTTGCAAAGATTTGTCAATGAAACTGGCCAATTTACTTGTTAGGGAACCAATTCCCGAAATAATTGGCCTCCCTGGTGGGTTTGATAGGCTCTTATGTACCTTTGGTAAATGATAAAGGAAAGGTGTGGTGGGTTGGGTTGTTAGTAAGAATTTTTTAAGGGTATCATTGATTATTCCATGTTCATGTGCTACCTTAATTTTCTTATTATAAGTTTTAGTAAGTTCTGGATATGGGTTTGTTGCAACCTTTCTATAGACTTCTGGGGGACCCTAAGTACTATAGAAAGGTTGCAACAAACCCATATCCAGAACTTACTAAAACTTATAATAAGAAAATTAAGGTAGCACATGAACATGGAATAATCAATGATACCCTTAAAAAATTCTTACTAACAACCCAACCCACCACACCTTTCCTTTATCATTTACCAAAGGTACATAAGAGCCTATCAAACCCACCAGGGAGGCCAATTATTTCGGGAATTGGTTCCCTAACAAGTAAATTGGCCAGTTTCATTGACAAATCTTTGCAAAAATATGTAGTGGGACTGAGGAGTTTCATTAAAGATTCCACAGAGGTCATCAAGGTTTTAAAAAATGTTGAATGGAAAAAATCTTACATATTCGTTACTATGGATGTAGCATCTTTGTACACAAACATCGGCCATACAGCAGGTTTACTCTGTGTTGAATATTTCCTCAGAAAAGATTGTAATATGAGTGACCAAATGACATCATTTATTTTGGAAGGTTTGGAGTTTATTCTGTACAACAATTTTTTCTCTCATAATGGGGTCATGTACCATCAAACACACGGGACAGCAATGGGATCGAAAGTTGCTTGTTCCTATGCTAATTTGTATATGGGCTTATTCGAGGAACTACATATGTTAAATGAGAATCATAAAGGTGGTTTGATTGTATATAAAAGATTTATAGATGATATCCTGCTCATATGGGACACAGACTATAGTGATGTATATAAATTCATAGGTTCTATTATGCAAAATAACTGGGGGTTAGACTTTGAACCAACAGTCAATGATGCCATGATCAATTTTCTAGACCTAACTATCTTTATAGATAAGGGTACCATAAACACTAAAACATTCTTTAAAAAGACGGACAAAAATTCATATATCAATTATGAGAGCGGCCACTATGCCAAATGGCTGAAAAATATACCCATGGGACAGTTCAGACGAATTAAGAAAAACTGTACGAACCAGGAGGACTATGTAACCCAATCTGAAATTTTAAGCAAGAGATTTTTGGAAAGGAATTATCCAAAAAAACTTGTCAAAATAGCCCAGAGATCCTGTGGTAGAATGAGCCAGGAAACCCTATTAAATCCGAAGGTGAGGGAAAGGCCGACGCAGAACAAGTTTATGTTTAATTTTGTAACTACATACAATAGAAACCATACTGCTATACGAAATTGCTTACAGGCACACTGGCATGTCCTAAAAAACGACCCCATACTGAAATCCATAATACCAGAAAAACCGGGCATAACTTTCAGGAGGGCACCCAACATCAAGAGCATCATAGCTCCCAGTCGGCTCCCACAACACAAAACCTTAATAAAATCCGCCAAGACAGTAAAAAATACTACTAGATGTGGGAGAAAAAACTGCATGTGTTGCAGAAATATTCAAGCGGTCTCTTCATTCGATTCATCCTCAACGAATAGGAAATTTGTAATAAAACATGACATGAACTGTGCCACTAATTATGTCATCTATTTATTGGAATGTCCCTGTTCTTTACAATATGTGGGAAGAACGGTGAGATCACTTAGCGAGAGGATTAACAAACACAGAAGTAACATTAAAAATGGTTTCAAATTACATGGGGTATCCAGCCATTTTGATAAATACCATAATAGAGACCCGACCCTGTTAAAAATCACTCCTATTGATCATGTGCCAGCAGAGACAAACAATAGGTTTGAAGTACTTAAGAAAAAGGAGAAGTTTTGGATGTACAATCTAGACACTCTAAAGCCTAAAGGGTTACATTTGATCACAGAATTAATATAGAGTATCATTTATCTTTTATTCTTCTTTTATTCTTCTTATGTATCTTATTCTTCTTATATATCACTCATTGTATACCCACTTCACCCCCTTTTTTTATAAAATTTTAGAGAATCTGTGAGATACAGATCATATTCTGATACACTGGCAATATCCTTCCACTTGCTTTCATTACATTGAAAATTTGCCTTTATACTGCCTCAAGTGGCGGATATTTGCACTACATGGGTGGCCATGGCAACTGGCTCCTCAAGGTGAACTGGGTACCACATCTAGTGTCACCTTGTGGTTTACCCAACCAAGGATAGCTACCCCTGACATATTTCATAATCAAACTATGACACATATGGGCATTCTCTCTTCTTTGAATTAGAAGAGTCGACTTGGCTAGTATACTATTGTTTTACACACTTCCTTCACTAATAGTTGTTATTATACCAACTGCACTTATGCACTTTTTATAATTTTTTATATACCTTTACATATTTTTATATATATCTTATTCACCTATTTATTATTATATACTGCAAGACTATCTGTGCAACACTGATCACTTATCTGTGACACTATGCATGATTTTTCTATTTGTTTCCATTATATTGGAAGTTTATTCAGATTTTTGCCCCCAGTGGCGGACATTTGCACTGCATGGGGAGCCATAGCAACTGGCTCCTCAGTGCAGAATGGGTACCATATCTATTGACACTGGAATATTTTCCTTAGATATGATTTATTATTAAAACATGACACCTATTAACATCATCCACACACTTATCTAATTTTTCCTTGTTTTAAACTAATGATCAGACCTAACTGACTCACCACTATTCCTCTACAACTTCTTCACTACCCTACCATTGGTTTTTGGTTCCTTATCTTCACTCCCATATCCTCATCGTTGTTTACTCCATGATCTAAATAAGATCAGCAGCCCGTATATATCAGTGTAATCTGTCTGAAGCTCATTTTTTACAGATTAATATTAGCGTGTGAGCGCCACCTTGTGTTCTTTTTGAGTATGCATTCTTGTAACCAATTTAGATATGCTATTCCGTTTGTTTTTTTGGTTCATTTTTTAGGTTGATTTGTTTTTTTCCTAGTTAGGGAGTGGAACCTGAGGTGTTGGAGTGTGAGAGCACTACCATCTTACCGCGCCACCGCACAGGGATTAACACACACATATTTTATATATTTTTTGTATCTGAATTTTGTTTTATTAAAAATAATATATCTTTTAAAATAATATTTAGTTAATAAAGTAAAGTAATATATATTTTATATTTTATATTTCTTATATTTCCAAATTTCCATCCCTTGGTTTTTATATAATCTCTTTCAGCGCCACCTTTCTATTTTATATGTTTTTATGAGAACTTTTTTAACATCAAATCCAGTGGTGGCACACATCTTAAAACATTGATGTCCAAATCCACACAAATCCAATACCACGGGTTCTAGTCCCATACAAGCATAGTATGTATGTCTTATTTTTATATATACCAACTAGAGGACATATATGTCATTTTTTGCAACTTTTAAGCTTTTATTTGGTGTTTTTTGTAGAAATTTTAAAAGGACATCATTACTTGTATTTTTATGGAAATACTAAGCCCCCATTTTTGCAAATTTGAGATAAATTCAATGCTTTTGTAAAAAATAGCGCCAAAATGGGCAGATCCACCCATTTTGATGATGAGGATGACATCATCAGGTAAACAGATGACACCTCTTTTGTCTGTAATACAAGGGGCTATAAAAACCCCCACTGCTGGTATGATTGTAATGTCCCTGAGGAAGGCGCCGGGTGTGGCGCTGAAACGCGTTGGAGTAAGGAGGAAATAAAAGATGGAATAACTGCTGACTCTTTGGTGAGTTTTTTCATACTACAGCAGCGCGGACCGTGGCACACCAGTACTCCCATCTTTGTCTTGGATTTAAACCACTATCCAGTGGTCGGTGGAGGTCCTGCAGCAGCTGGAACAATTGTTTCCAACACGCCTTCAAACCAGTTGTGGGAATCACAACTGGACCAGGTGAGCGGCTTCACAGCACCACCAGCACACACAAGTGTCACTAGTGATAGGGCACTATTGCGCCTTTGTCCCCCTCCCTATTTTGTCTTTTCATCTTCATGTGTGGCAGAGTTAGTAAATTGTGAAAGGCCAAGAGAGGAGGTTAGGGTTAAAAATGAGAGGCAGATGAAGAGATGGGATTGTCAATTGGGACGTTAAAGTCCCCCATAATGAGAGTGGGAAGGTCAGAGGATAAAAAGTGTGGAAGCCACGGGGCGAAGTGATCAAGGAATTGACATGGGGGACCTAGAGGACGATACATCACTGTCACTCGCAGGGAGAAGGGCCTATAGAGTATAACAGTGTGTACTTCAAAAGAACGGAAGATAAGTGAGGGGACAGGTGGGATAACCTGAAAAGCACAATTTGTTGAAAGGAGTAGACCAACACCTCCGCCTGGTCTGTTCTCAGGTCTGGGAGTGTGGGAAAATTGAAAGCCGCTGTATGAGAGAGCAGCAGCGGCAGTAGTGTGTGATTGCTGAATCCAGGTCTCAGTGATTGCTAGAAGATTAAGAGACTGTGAAAGGAAAAGATCATGGAAGTGGGAGAGTTTGTTACATGCTGAGCGATGGTTCCAAAGAGCATACGGTAGTTTTTTTTACCCCAGACACAAAATCGCAGCTTGCAGCGTTTTTGTGTCCGGGACAAAAAGTTAGACAAAACCGGATCTTTCTGGATCCGGCGCCCAATAACGTGGGAGTCCATGGGTGCTGCGTCATGCCGGACCCGAAAGAAAACCTGTCTGGTTACCGGACACCGGGTGCTGAAGCTCAGCACTGGCTGGCACTGAACTTCAGCACCATGGAAATCTTCTGGCTGAGCTTTCAGGACCGCAGCTAGCTCCCCGCAAGCCGCGATCCTGACATTTCAGCCATGGACTGCCGATTCCAGCATAAAACAGGACTGGAGGGCAGATTTGACCTCCGGTTCTGTTTGTCTGGAGCTGTCAGGCTGTGTCTGGTGCTTCCTGCAAAACACCGGACACAGCCTGACAGCTCAAAACTGTAGTGTGAAGCCAGGCTTACTATAATGAGAAGGACCTGGGTTAGGTTCAATATCATCTGCGACTAGGAGAAGGAGAATAAGAAAAATGAGTAGATTGTTAATTGATTTGTGAGAGTGACTCTTATGTTGTAAGGAAGGCGTGAATGGATCTGAGTGGTTTATTATTCTAAATAAAGCATGAGAGCTGTACATTGGTGAGGGGAGGAGAGAGGGACTAATGTGGATGGAGTACACAGAGTGTGTGAAAGAGCAGAAGATATGAAGGAGAGAAGCAGCTAGCACAAAAATCATGCACATACACATAGTGAATACATTTTGCAAGTGAACGAGTTACATATCTTTTTGTTTGTCTTGCATAACTTAGGCTGGCTTCACACCATGGTAATGTCCAGTCTGGGGCTGTCCGGTGTAGACCAGACAGCCCCGGACCGGTTTTTGGCCCCATAGTAGCCTATGGGGCTGGATGGAGCCGGATGGCAGCTCTCTGCCATCCAGTTTCCATATTTCCGGATGAGAATTTGGATTATTCTCACCGGACACAAAAATGTTGCTTGCAAAGTTTTCGTGTCCGGGGAGAAAAAACCACCCCAAAAAGTCAGATCCCGGATTCTCCCGGATCCTCCCTAACATGGGAGCCTATGGGCTGGATTGCCCCGGTCCGGGAGGATCCTGGAACCGGACACTGGCGGCTGTGATTTCAGGACCGCGGCTAGCAGGGATCTTGAAAAATCAGCAGCTACGGCTGCAATTACAGCCATCCGGCTGCACACAGGACCGGAGGGCACATTTGGCTCTCCGGTTCTCTGTGCTGATCCGGTCCGGGGCCGTCAGGATCATGCCTGACAGCCCCGGACCGGACCTTACCGTGGTGTGAAGCCAGCCTTACCTGTTTCTTGCCCCATTTAAGCCTTAAGGTACCTTTACACGCTGCTACAACAGGGTGGAAACAACTGGGTGCTTCACGTGCACGAGCACGCACCAACGGTTACAAATGGTACCCGATACCGCCTTTACACGCTGCTACAAGGTGTTCTACAGAAGGTTTAATCTACCTCTGGATGCACCGCCGGGTGCCTCAAGTTACCTTCCGTAGAGCACCTTACCTCATTTACACGCCGTAACAGAAGGTTATATGGGCGGACCTGGTGCAGCAGGGAAAACACATAGGCGTGCCAGAATTGTGGATTACGAGACGTTCGTACGCTGATAGGACAACGCAATAGCATCATGATTGGCCAGGCATCGCAGGAGGCTGATTAATACATGACGCTCGAGCAATTGTGTAGTGTGACTGGTCAGCTCATGAAATATGCCGCCCTGTGCAGCGACTACCAATCGTAACGCAGGAGCTTCCACCAATGATCGCTGAAGGGGGGCGGTTTCCCAGAGGCTGTGTCACGCCCCAGGGACTTCACTAGGTGGTGAAAAAACCTTACCCTACCGTATTTAGACGCCGTTACCATCGGGTTGAAATCAACCTGTTTTAGAGCACTGCTCTGAAACAGGTGCCGCAAGTGACGGGTGGCAACAACCTACTTTACACACCGCTACCTCGAGTTGATTTGACGGTGCAAGCAGGGCCGCACCGTCCATGAGCCACTGTGAGTACAAGGTTTCAAGCGGCAAGATGAGTCAGAAGACAGGGGGCGGCACTGTGACCTGCACTCAGTCAGATAATGTGCTGACTGCCGACATGCCCTGCTCCTGCAATACAGTGTTTGCAGTTAGTCACTCACTGTTTGCATGCTCTGGAGATAAGAACAAAAGCTGTGTGTGATCGGGATGAGAGGGGTTTAGGGAGGGGGGCTGGTTGTAAATGAATGTAGCAGAGCTGTGTATGTATGAGGTATATGGAGTGGAGCCGAGTGTACGAGGTGTACAGAGTGGAGATGCGTGTGTACGAGGTGTAAGGAGTGGAGCTGTGTATGTATGAGTTGTGCGGAGCGGAGCCGTGTGTGTACAAGGTGTACAGAGCGGAGCCGTGTGTGTACAAGGTGTACAGAGCGGAGCCGGGTGTGTACAAGGTGTACAGAGCGGAGCCGGGTGTGTACAAGGTGTACAGAGCGGAGCCGGGTGTGTACAAGGTGTACAGAGCGGAGCCGTGTGTGTACAAGGTGTACAGAGCAGAGCCGTGTGTGTACAAGGTGTACAGAGCAGAGCCGCATGTGTACGAGGTGTACGGAGCGGAGCCGCGTGTGTACAAGGTGTACGGAGCAGAGCCGCGTGTGTACTAGGTGTACGGAGCAGAGCCGAGTGTGTACGAGGTGTACGGAGCGGAGCCGAGTGTGTACGAGGTGTACGGAGCGGAGCCGAGTGTGTACGAGGTGTACGGAGCGGAGCCGAGTGTGTACGAGGTGTACGGAGCGGAGCCGAGTGTGTACGAGGTGTACGAAGCGGAGCCGAGTGTGTGTGTGAGGTGTACGGAGCAGAGCCGCATGTGTACGAGGTGTACAGAGCGGAGCCGCGTTTGTACGAGGTGTACAGAGCAGAGCCGAGTGTGTGTGAGGTGTACAGAGCGGAGCCGCGTGTGTACGAGGTGTACAGAGCAGTGCCGCGGGTGTACGAGGTGTACAGAGCGGAGCCGCGTGTGTACGAGGTGTACAGAGCGGAGCCGCGTGTGTACAAGGTGTATGGAGTGAAGCCACGTGTGTACATTGCAGAACTGAGAGTGTACAAGGTGTACGGATCGGAGCTGTGCTTGTACAAGGTGAACGGAGCGGAGCTCAGAGTGTACAAGGTGTACGGAGTGGAGCTGCGCTTGTACGAGGTGTACGGAGAGGAGCTGAGAGTGTACGAGGTGTACGGAGAGGAGCAGAGTGTGTATGAGGTGTACGGAGCTGAGCTGCACAAGGTGTAAGGAGTGGAGCTGAGAGTGTACGAGATGTACGAATCGGAGCTGCGCTTGTACAAGGTGTACAGAGCGGAGCTGAGAGTGTACGAGGTGTACGGAGTGGAGCTGCGCTTGTACGAGGTGTACAGAGCAGAGCTGTATGTGTACGAGGTGTACGGAGCGGAGACCAGTGTGCAGTGTGTAAAAGGTGTACGGAGCGGAGCTGTATGTGTATGAGGTGTACGGAGCAGAGCCCAGTGTGTACAAGGTGTACGGAGCGGAACCATGTGTGTACGAGGCGTATGGAGCAGAGCCGTGTGTGCAAGGCGTTCGCAGCGGAGCCCAGTGTGTACGAAGCGGAGCTGCGTGTGTATGAAGCAGAGCCACGTATGTACTAGGTGTACAGAGTGGAGCCATATGTGTATGAGGTGTACGAAGCAGAGCCACGTGTGTACGAGGTGTACAGAGCGGAGCCACGTGTGTACAAGGTGTACAGAGCAAAGCCGCCTGTGTACGAGGCGTACGTGGTGTACGGAGCTGAGTGTGTACTAGGTGTACGGAGCGGAGCCATGTGTGTACCTGTGGTGGCCCTGCGAACATGCCGCTCCTATAATCCCGGCCGCCTCTGCCGGCAGCATTCTTCTCCTGAGTCCTGGCCGCCGCTGTCCACCCCTCTGCAACTCAGCACGGCGGGGAACAATGATGTCATCACTTAGCGCCGCTGTGCTGAGGAGAAGAGGTATTTACTTTTTATTTTTGTAATAGTTTTTTTTAGTGAGTACATTGATAGAACACTATGTAATGTATAATATAATATAATATAATATAGGAGGACAATGGGGGTGCAATATACTATATGGAGAACTATTGTGGCCCATTATATTATATGGAAGACTATGGGGGTGCATTATACTATAAGGAAGGCTATAGGGGATGCATTATACTATATGGAGGACTATGAGGGTGCATTATACTATATGGAGGACTATGGGGGTCCAATATGCTGTATGAAGAGAGCTATGGGGGTGCAGTATGCTATATGGGCTTGCATTATGCTATATGGAGGACTGTGGGTCTTCATTATTCTATATGGTGGACTGTGGAGGTGCAATATGCTATATGAAGGACTGTGGGGTGCATTATACTATTTGGAGGACTGTGGGGGTGCATTAATCTATATGGAGGACTTTGGGGTGATTATTCTATATGGAGGACTGTGGGGATGCATTATTCTATATGGAGGACTGTGGGGTGCATTATACTTCATGGAGGAGTGTCGGGGTGCATTATTTTATATCGAGTACTGTGGGGGTGAATTGTTGTCTATGGAGGTCTGTGGCGATGCAATATGCTATTTAGAGGACTACGGGGTGCAATATACTATATAGAGGACTGTGGGGGTGCGGTTTTCTATATTGAGGACTGTGGGGGTGCATTCTATTTTATAGAAGACTATGGGGGTGCATAGTAGGAGGAAAATTACTTTGTAAAGGCTGACATGTTGTGAGAGATGTACCTATGTGACCCAGCCAAATATTGTTTTTGTTGGGGGGTGCCCAATTAGAATGTCTGCTCTGGGGCTCCATGTTTTCTATGATGCAGTATGCATTGTCCCTCTGCTGCAGGACTGATTGGCCATAACTTAGGCTGGTTTCAGATTTGCGTTTGTGTCTGCATGCGCAGGGCATGCAAACGCAGGGCAAACGCTGTCATACTGATGTGAACGCAGCAGAGATTTTCCGCATGCGTTCACATCAGTATGGTGCCCGGCCAGCCAATCAGCGATCTAGACGGCAGTCGGGAGGTGGAGATCTGTGGCGGAGATCCTCCTCCTCCCGGCCGCCGCCGACGAAATTTCAGTGTGATCCGCAGCGTTCTTCTGCGCCGCCATGCGGAGGACAGTGCGGATCCATTGAGATCCATGCATTGTTTGTGCACTCGCGGGCACTTGCTGATAAAACAAGCGCCTGTGAACGCACGAAAAATGCAACATTTTGCATTTGGAGGGTAGAGGAGGGCGCATAAATTATGCGTATCCAAATGGAACCGCTCCCATGTTAAACATAGGAACGCAGTGCGCATGCGTTTGGCTGCGTTCTGTTACGCTTGCGTTCCGAATGTAAATGTGAAACCACCCTTACACACCAGGTCCAGTACTGCCCCTCGGTACATTCAGGCATCCAGCCTTGTTTCTCCTGAGCAGTGGTTGGTCGGTGGTGCTCTTCCCCCATCCCGCTCCCACATCCTTTGCTCAACCCAATAGGAAGGACCCTGTTATTAATTACTTAAAGACAGCCCCGTGTGTGGCGCTTGTGATTAGCTAAACAATTCGGGAGTAAGTGTGGTCTGTTGGATGGAGGAGAAGCGCCATTTTACTAACTTAGTGCAGTGGCAGCTTGTTGATGCTCAGACTGCAGGTCATTACCTGTGGTGTGTGGATTGTGCGGCATGGTGACATGTCTGAATATTCAGTGCCAGGCAGCAGTCCGGAGTTTTGTAGGCGTGTGCCAGAGGATGGCAATCAGTGCTGCCTCCTGAGCTATAAGGATGCAGGACTGTGTCTGCCTACAGGACCACCGCTCTGACAGTCGTCATTATGTGTCTAAATGCTTGTGCCAAGCTGCCATTGCCATTAATGATCCTTGTTCTGGATTTTTCTGTGTGGTTCTTGTATGTGCATGTGATGGCGCTGACTTCTTTGTGTGGACATCTTTTTTTCTGTTTCTGTAAACTAAAATGTCCACTATTTTGCTCATTTACACAGGATAAATATAAGTCTGTATGAACCAGATTTAGTTTTATCAATTAAAAAATTAACTTGGGGGGGGGGGGGGGGGGGGGGCGCCGTTTTGCAGTTCGCCTCAGGCAGCAGAGAGGCTAGGTTCACCCCTGGGTGCAAGATACATTTGTCTCATAAACCTGGTTGTTTCCACCCCGTTGTAGCGTCGTGTAAAGGTACCTTAAAGATAGATTGTTCAGGAATGCTTTAATAAAGTCATCTAAGTAAGATGACTATTATTATATACCATTTCTATAGCACAGAAAAGGTGAATCACAGCAGGATGAATGGGAAGACATGAAAATTATTATATACATTTTGTGTTGAGGATCCAAGAGAGGCAGAAACCGAACAAGCCTCCAAATCAGTTTTCAAGTAAAAAAAACAACCAAACAAAAAAAAACAAACCTTCGATGAGTCTGGATGAAAGGGGAGGGGGTTTGGCTTACGGCAGAAAGACAAGCCCACAGGGGAGGAATACAAAACAAACAAAAAGTGATGTTATGCTGCACACGTCAATCACCTGCCGCTCTGATTTACAGGTGGATAAATCCTGGTTGTTGTTACTCTTTGTCAAATTGGATTAGTATAAAAAGTTTTCAGAACAGACACACACAGAGGACCCTTCACTAAATCATTGTTGGGAATTTTTGCTCTTTTTTGGTTCTTGCGGCTCCCCTGAGTATTCTGTTTTATTTACTTTTCTTAAATCTGCAATATGGGGCCAGAGATATTGGCCTTTATATGTGGTGCTCATTTTTCTGGAGTTTACCAAAGGGGCAGTGCTCACAAGGTATTTATCCACTACAACCTAAAGTCATACCCCCAAAAAAATTTCCTGAGCAGCACTCCCTTGGTGAAGACCATAAAATGAGAATTAAATAAAGGCCCAGATCTCTGGAACCATATAGCAGATAAAAAAAATCAGGACACTCATCTGAACAGCAAAAATAAAACAAACAAAAGGGGTCACCGTTGACATGTTGGCAGGTCCTCCAAAAGGGATTAGGATGTTGGTGGCAGCGTTGCACCTGAAGAGATGAGAGTCCATTGAGTAAAGATGCAGAATAAATTATGATAATAATTCAAAACTCATGCTATAATCTAATAGTTAATAGTGTTTATGACCAGTTATTGCTTGGTCAAGTTCCAAAAATGGACCTCATACTTACTTGTCATGTCCTTGTGTGGTGCCCCTGTGGTCAGGCTGCCACAAATGGTAATGCATATAATCTATGTGTAATATCATGCTTGTATGTAACAGGAGGACACTTTGCTCAGACCCCCAAATACACCCAACATTTTGGAACTTCAGGCCAGGAAGTGTTGGGTAGAAGAGACCCACCTATAGGGCAGTCCCCACATCCAGCTGGAGGGAGGAGTTAGGTTAGGGGCAAGTGGCAACAATGAGAGCTCTAGTCTGTACCAAATTGCTTGAGAGAACATGGAACGTGGAGTGAAGTGCTAGGCCGAGGGCCTGGTGAGATGAATCAGCTGCCAGCTGTTGAAGGTGGGTAGAAGAGCTAGCTGCAGGAGAGGTACAACCCCCCCAACTAAATCAGGGATACTTCAGGACCGGTCATGAAGCTGGAGGTTACTGGGTCTTTATGTCCAGTGGCTACTTTTGTGGACCTTCCCAAGGCTCACGGGACTATATATGGGAAGAGGACCAAAGCTATAGCTTGCAGTACTGCAGCTACATGCCTGGCAGGGAAAGGCAACCACGAACACTGAGGAGAGGAAAGGGGTAGCATGGTGTCAGAACTGGTAAGTCAGCTGGAAGGCCATGAACTCTGTGTCCAAGCAAGGTGGACTCCAACTATCTCTGGGCTGGCCAAGCAGTGCTCCTGGTGAACATTGTACCCCATCTGGGTTGTAACCTTGAACTACTCCAATTAAAGTGTAAGAACCGCAAAGACTGTGTGTCATCTGATCCTTCCTGTGTCCTCCTGCACCACTACCCTCATCCTCCTCCTCTGCACCATCCACTATCCCATCCATCCTCTACAAATTTCAAGGGATCTGTGCCCTGGCTGGAAAGGGCCCACTACTTGGCTGTCCCACCATCTTCCCATGGAAAGCCCTACAGCAGCCCCTGGCCCTCTATGGTCAGAACTCCAGATATTATCTCCTGTAAATACCCCTTTAACATGTCTGACCAGGAGCACAACCTCTTGGGACCACCACTGTGATGTCCAGATCTGTTTAACCCCTGGATGGTTGGGTACCGTGGCCCTACTGAGCGCGACACTTGTTATACATATTCATTTATTGGAAGGTATGCCTTTCAGCTAGCGATAACAGATTTGGACACCTCTAACTACACACTTTTTAACAATTTAATTTTTCAAGTTTTTATGAATAACCTCTGATGTTCCTTCTTTAATCATCTCCATAAAGGTTGATAGAGGCAAGGCCCCAGTCACGACGCTTTGGAAGAAGAAAGAGTTACAAAGTTCAGGGAACTTCAGTAAATCCAGAAACAACCAAGGAGATGTTTGGTGAGTGATTACTAAGGACTCAGCATTATTACCAGACGAGCAGCTGTCAATCAGATTAGATGGGAGGAGATCCAATAGCTGCAGGGAGGAGGGTCACTGAGAGGCCATCAGTAAAAGTAGATAGCAAATATTCATTAGCAGTAAGGAGGGACACTGAGGAGCTCTCAATCAAACTAGATAAGAGGTAATCCAGAAGAAGCTGTTAAGAGAAGTTACACTAAAGGTGGCTTCACACCTGGCGACGTCACTAGCGACATCGCCGAAAAAGTGACGTATCAGCAATGTCGCTAGCGACGTCGCGCTGTGTAAACGCGCGGCGCAACCGCGTTTTATCGCCGGTCGCAGGTTGACAGGTTTACGGGAAGAACCGTAAACCTGTCAACCTGCGACCTGCGATAAGGCTGGATCGCGCCGTGTGACATCGCCAGAGCGATGTCGGCGGCGATCCAGCCTATACCGCAGCGTTGCTGCGGATCGCTCGCTGGGCTAAGCCCAGCCCAGCGAGCGATGTCACCGCCCGCATCGCTGCGGTGTCGCCGGCCGCAGCGATGCTGTGTGACAGCTGGCCAGCGATGTCGGAACCGAGCGGGAACCCGCGCATCGCTTCCGACATCGCTGGCCAGGTCGTGCCGTGTGACGGGACCATAAGGACCTGTCAAGCTAGCTGGGTAAAGATTCAGCAGTAGCAGGAAGGAGGGACACTGAGGAGCTAAACAGGAGGATATCTTGAAGAAACTGCAAAGAGGGTGTACACTGAGGAGCCATTAATCAAGCTTTCTGGGTAGAGATCCAACATTACCAGTAAGGAAGGACTGGGGAGCTCTCAATCAGTCTAGTTAAGAGGATATTCAGCAACAGGGAGGAGGTACTCTGAGAAGCTGTTAATCAAACTAGGTGAGCAATATTTCAGCTGCAGAAGTAAGGCGAAGGGATACAAGAGCTGTCAATCAGGCTCGGTGAGATAAGATTCAGCAGCAATGAGGAGCTAAGATTTACCATAAACGTTCAAGAGACCCCCATTGGTGTATGCAGCACACAATACAATTTTCTACAGCTTGCTGTATTATTGGTTATATAATGTACACTACACCATGGCATAGTGGTTACCATTTACCAGTATACTTCGAGGTCACTTTTTTATAGCGTAAACAGCCATTTACATTTTTATTTAATAGTATTGTACAGCAAGTGAATATAATCAACTTTCACATATACTTTATTAATGAAATCAGGAAGGAAAGCATTAAAAAAACTTCTACAAGATGTCCTCAACAGGCTGTGTGTGAAGCTCATTCTTAGTCACTTCTGTCTTTAAGAGGGTGGGACCTACACAGTGTTCACAATACAGCAGATAAGACTCAAATTACCTCATGCCGGCACCCTGCTGAGCTCAACAGGCTCCTGGGAGATCTTATCTGACTGCTGCATTCACATGGCTCTGCTCGGTGTTATCACAGAGCACAGTGCAAAGCCATGTGAAAGGAGCAGTCAGATAAGATCTCTCAGGAGCTGATTGAGCTCAGCAGGATGCCAGCATGAGGTAACTTGCAAGTCTTATCAGCTGTATTGTAATTGCAGTGTAGGCCATGCCCCCCCCGAAGCTACTTTACTATGAGCATATGTGTGGTTCAGAATCAGCCTGTTGAGGACATCTTGTGGAAGCTTTATTAAAGATTTACTTCCTGATTTCACTATTAAAGAATATTTGAAAGTTGACTATAATCACTTGCTCCACATTATTATTAAATTAAAATTTAAATGCCAGTTATACTTTAAGTCTAACCTTATATTTCTCTAAATGTGTATTAAGGATTTGGCAACAATCTTCATGATCAGTCTGCAGAGCCCTGTGGAACTTCAAAAATCAACATGGAGAAGTTAAACCCAAACACTGAGGTAAGGTAGTGGTGTGGCTAAAAATCATGTTTAAAGGGGTGTCAAGATATCTGGGTTCAAATGTCATGAGATCTTGTCATAAACTAAGGGGTAAGTCAAAAGTATACACAGTCACAGTCCAAGGTCAGAATTCATGGAAGGTAGCTGACAAGACAAAGGGGCTACGCAAATAAATAGTCAGAGGCAAGGTCCAAAGTTAGATAGAAGGACAGAGCACTGGAAAATAAGGCACACATATACCAGCAAGCTAAGGCTAAAACTGACAGTAATCAGAGTCTAACAGCCAGCTGGCCAGATATCCAGGTAGTTACTCAAAACAAAAGACACTAGGAGAAAATCAGATTTATATATTTTTAAATATTTAGAAATCCATATGTGTCGAAACATGGTGAGTAGTGGGTGCTCTCGTCCGCTTGCCTGGCCGCCTTTTGAAAGACCGAATAGACCCGGGCTCATCCCACCAAACACCCAAACTCCTTAACCATGGGTCAGTCCAGCAGCACCCTGCTTTTGGTGGGAACCCACCAAGAAGAGGAATAGTGACAAGCTTAGAAAGCTGACCAAGCACAGCAACGTCTATAGCCAGGTGACCAAATTGTCCCAACCTGGGTATCTAAATAGTCTGATATTTCAGCACAATCCTAGAATCCTAGGCTGAAGTCCAATTCTACTTATATAACTGCCAAGTGGCTTCCAGTTCCGTCCAGATGTCTACCTATCCCACAATCCACCATGCTGACCGGAAGTGCGTCTGATGCCATATTGGAAGACCCAAGTAATGGTGTACCCATCTCCACAGTCTGATCACCCCTGCTAGGTCCCCGCACCCTGCAACACCCCCACAAACCCATCACTTCCCCCTGCTGCAAACACAGCAGGAGAATGAGAAAAAGGGCCTGCAGTGATGTCTTAGTCATGGGTGGAGCCAGGTGCACCTGACTGCTCACATGACTGTGACATCTTCAAAGGTCCTTTACATGCTGTGGAGACCAGGGGAGGTATGTGCCCCATCTCTGCGGCCTGTGCCCCATCCAAGCAACCCGTGACTCATTCCTGCAGCCAGTGCCCCATCCCTGCAGCCAATGCCCCATCCCTGCAGCCTGTGCCCCCATCACTGCAGCCTTTGCCCCCAACTCTGCGGCCTGTGCCGCCATCCCAGCAACCTATGTGCCCCCATCCCAGCAGCCTGTGCCCCCGTCCCAGAGGCATGTGCCCCATCTCTGCAGCCTGTGTGCCCCCATCCCAGCGGCCTATGTGCCCCCATCCCAGCGGCCTATGTGCCCCCATTCCAGCAGCCTATGTGCCCCCATCCCAGCGGCCGGTGCCCCCATCCCAACGGCCTATGTGCCCCCATCCCAGCGTCCTACATGCCCCCATGCCAGCGGCCTATGTGCCCCCATCCCTGCAGCCTGTACAATGACTGATATCACCTCTATATACAGCAGAGAGCACAGGATCCACCATTAACAATAGGTGATATCACAGCTCACCTCCCCCTCCTGTACAATGACTGATAACACCTCTATATACAGTAGATAACACAGGATCCACAATTCACAATAGGTGATATCACAGCTCACCTCCTCCTGTACAATGACTGATAACACCTCTATATACAGTAGATAACACAGGATCCACCATTCATAATAGGTGATATCACAGCTCACCTCCTCCTCCTGTATAATGACTGATAACACCTCTATATACAGCAGATAACACAGGATCCACCATTCACAATAGGTGATATCACAGCTCACCTCCTCCTGTACAATGACTGATAACACCTCTATATACAGTAGATAACACGGGATCCACCATTCACAATAGGTGATATCACAGCTCACCTCCTCCTGTACAATGACTGATAACACCTCTATATACAGTAGATAACACAGGATCCACCATTCACAATAGGTGATATCACAGCTCACCTCCTCCTCCTGTACAATGACTGATAACACCTCTATATACAGTAGATAACACAGGATCCACCATTCACAATAGGTGATATCACAGCTCACCTCCTCCTGTACAATGACTGATAACACCTCTATATACAGTAGATAACACAGGATCCACCATTCACAATAGGTGATATCACAGCTCACCTCCTCCTCCTGTACAATGACTGATAACACCTCTATATACAGTAGATAACACAGGATCCACCATTCACAATAGGTGATATCACAGCTCACCTCCTCCTGTACAATGACTGATAACACCTCTATATACAGCAGATAACACAGGATCCACCATTCACAATAGGTGATATCACAGCTCACCTCCTCCTCCTGTACAATGACTGATAATACCTCTATATACAGTAGATAACACAGGATCCATCATTCACAATAGGTGATATCACAGCTCACCTCCTCCTCCTGTACAATGACTGATAACAACTCTATATTTTGCTTTAAGTCTATGTTAAATGATTTTTAGAAACATTTTTGGCTATAATGATTTATATTATACAGAATCTTTACTGATTATATTATATCTCTTTTTTCCTGACAGTTCTCTATCCCCAGAGCTCAGCTGATTATGTAGACTGTACAGTGGAAGAACCTGCCCCTGCTGGCTGAGTACAGTACTGCACTGTGAGACAGACATGACCGATTAATTGTGTATAGCGGTTGTCTGTACATAATCCAGGGTATAATATGATCCCACTGTATACACTGAGATTATTAATCTATTTATTACTGCCCTTCCCTGGATGGACTGGCTGTTAAAAGCATTGACTTTCAGAAAACTTAGAATGTGGTGTGTAAATATTTTTTGTAATTTATTGGTAAAATCAATCTTTTGTTATTATTGTTATTATTATTTTATTACTTAAAAATAATTAACATTGCAATTAAAATGAATATTAAAATCAGTTACTGTGAATTGATTCTTCAATTGCAGATAGAGGACTAAGCCGAGGCTTCTCGGTATTGAAGGGTTGTACGAGGTCTTCTTCTGTTTTCTGACCTCTCCTCTTTTTGGGTCTCTTGGTGCTGCCGGCTGGGGACACCCAATTATTAATATGAATTCCCACCATATGTCGGCATGGAGTCTAGTACGGCAGCACCAGAGGCTCAAAACGAAAGAAGACAAGAAAGTGAGAGAGAGAAGACAATTGTACCGGCAGCGGTGGCAGAAGAGAAATGTGGGGTGGTGGGAAAAGCAGAGCTGAGTTCATCATAAAGATTTGTGTCGCCCTGGTCTGGCATTCAATACGGACCCCAATGGCAGGCAGATAAGGGCAACTGTGGGTCCTTCTGGTGTTTTCTAAGCCCAGAGAGGTCATGACTTAGACAAATCACCCAAGTGCTGTTTTAAAGATTCTTCTTCCTCCTCTTCTTCCTTTCCTTTCTTTTTTGCCTCTTCCTTCTTCCTTACTTCACTTCCTCTTACTCCTCTTCTTTCGCCTTCTCTTCCTCCTCATGTTCCTTCTCTTTTCTTTTCCTGCTGTTCCTTACTCCTCCTTCTTCCTTCTCTTGCTCCTCTTCCTCTTCCTCAACTCCCTCTTACCCCACTTATTGTTCCTTCTTTTCCTTCTCTTCCTCTTCCTTCTCTTCTTCTTCCTACTCCTCCTCTTCCTCCTTTTGACTCCACTTCCTCTTCTTCTTCCTTCTTTTCCTCCTTTCCCTCTTCTTTTACCTCCTCTTCTTCTACCTTCTCTTTATCTTCCTCCTTATGTTCCTCCTCTTCCTCTTTCTTGCTCTTCCTTACTCCTCCTTCTTCCTGATCTTCCACCGCTTCCACCACTTCCTCTTCTTCTTACTTCTCTTACTCCTCTTCCTCAACTCCCTCTTACTCCTTGTCTTGTTTCTTCTCTTCCTCTCTTCTTCTTCCTCCTCCTCTTCCTCTACTTCTTCTTCCTCCTCTTGCACTTCCTCTACCTCCTCTTCTTCTACCTTCTCTTTCTCTTCCTACTTTTGTTCCTCTTCTTTGTCTTGCTCTTCCTCATCTTCTTATGTCATTCATCTTTTTACATTTTAATTCACCGACTTAACTGAAATTTTACTTCTGAATTGCGCAAATGTCAATACTGGAAAAATTGCTTGGAAATTAGTTGTGGAGGAAAGGATGTTAGTACATTTTTGGCCTTTAGCCTATGCTCCTAGAGATTACTTTAAATCTTTAATATATAGCAGTGCTCTCATAGCAACAGGAGTAAGAAGAGAAACCTTTGCTCAATGTATGTTATTTTAAGGTGCTCATACACTTTTTACTCAATGTATCTTGAAATCAATTATGGATGTCATACTGAGTTCTTCATAAAGTCCACAAAGATCCCCAGAATCCCCCAGGGCGTCCGATTGTTTCAGGGCTGGACGGACTATGCGATCCAGTCTGTAAATTTATTGACTTTTATTTGAAACCGCTCGTAGAGGAATTACCTTCATATATACGGGACACAACGGACGCCCTGAGGAGAATCGAGGGGATCTTTGTGGAACAGGACATGTACATGGTCACGGCCGATGTGGAGTCCCTCTACACCTGCATCGATCACGATGCAGGTGTAGAGGCGGCTCGATTCTATTTGGAGGGGTCCAACAGGGATGGCCATCTTTGTGAGCTTATCATTGAGCTGCTCCAGTTTGTCCTGCGACATAATTTCTTTGTTTTTAAGGATAGATTTTATTTACAGCAGCGCGGCACTGCCATGGGCGCGGCCTGCGCGCCTTCGTACGCGGGACTGTTCCTCGGCCTTTGGGAGAGGGGCATGTTTGCGGGCGGGGGCGCGTGGGCGGCGTCCCATGTGCAGTGCTGGATGCGCTACATTGACGACTGTATATTCTTTTGGCAGGGCACACTGGAGCGGCTCCATGATTTTATGGATGGATTGAATAACAATACTTTAAACATCAAGCTCACTTTCAAATGGAGTCAAAAATCTCTTGATTTCCTTGATATCCGCATGTAGGTGGATGACCGAGGAATCTTACAAACGGATGTTTTCCGCAAGGAAACTTCAGTTAACTCTATATTACATGCTTCCTCGGCCCACCATCCATCAACGATTAAGGCCGTCCCTGTTGGACAGTACCTCCGAATGAGGAGAGTCTGCTCCACTGAAGCCAATTTTCAGCGGCAAGCCGCAGACCTAAGTGAAAGGTTTAAGGCAAGGGGATATAGCAATAAATCTATTAAAGCAGGGTACGGTCGGGCTAACAGGACAAAACGTGACGATCTCCTCCTACAAAGGAAAAAGATGGTAGATATAGATGGTCCTTTACGCTTCATATCTACATATAACAATGAGTGGAAAGGCATGCGAGCTATTTTACAAAGATATTGGCCTATCCTACTCAGGGAACCAGCGCTCAGAGAATCCCTTTCAGACTATCCACGTATGACCAGTAGGAGATCCAAGAACTTGAAGGATCTCTTAGTAAAGAGCCACTATGCCCCAAAAACCCCCGGTATCTTTGGACATTCCAAAAAGCTAAAAGGATGCTACCCCTGCGGACACTGTCTTGCCTGCAGGAGCAGCATTGTTCGCTCAAAAGAGTTTTGCTCCAGTGATGGTGCTAAGATGTACATCATTAATCACTATATTACCTGTGCCAGCACACACGTGGTATATCATGCCACGTGTGGTTGCGGCAAGGTATATGTGGGACTCACATCTAGGGAAATGAGAATGCGTATTAGAGAACATATACGAGACATTGAAAGTTCTATAAATTGTGAGGACCCAAGCACATTGAGGACGTTACCAAGACATTTTTATCACCACCATAATAGTGATCCAAGAACTTTGCGAGTCATTGGAATTGACATGGTAGTGGGTGGCATTAGAGGGGGCAACTTAAAAAAGATATTGGCTCAGAAAGAATCTAGGTGGATTTCAGTATTGGATACAATAAGTCCTAGAGGGCTCAATGAAACCATCAGCTTTGTCCCATTCCTATGAATCTGCACAGCCCTATATATAGTTGTATATCCTGATTCATTTGGTTTCTCTTTCTTTCTTTCTCTTGTTCTCTCTTTTATCTCTCTTTCTATTTTCTCTCTTTCTTTCCTTCATCTTTCCTATCCACCTATACTTATTGATATCTATTGTACATATATAAGTCGATATCAGATTTTAATTGTTTTTATTGTTTCATATATGCAAGTTACTCACGGTGTCCTCTCTGTGTTCACAGTGCCCTACTCCACCAGCATCTAAGACGAACATCAACAACAAAGATGAAGAGATATTATTGATGTATTATTGTGCTTATTTTGCTGTGTTGGATCTATGTCTCCCTGCTGTGCGCTCCGCAACCTGGCCCTGCCTCCTCCCTCCCACGGGGGCGTCTACAATCGCCGCTTGCTCCGGGCGCCTGGCAACGCTGGCGTCCGGATGTGCGCGGTGATGACGTGTTTCCGGGGGCGGACGCAGACGCGGGCTCTTGGAAGCGTGAGCGCCGTAACGTGCAGGGCGGTGACCCGCAAGGCGGCATGTTCACCTACAATATAAGGCACGGGACACAGAGAGGAGCACTTCTCCTTGAAAAAGCGGGTAGCGAAACGGCGTAGGAGATGGAGGGTTAGGTGGTGGCTGTTCCTTCCTGCACAGTGTGCAGATACTAATTGGTATGCCTTTATGCAATTATTGATCCAAAGTGTGCACTGCTCTCCTTAAGCGTTATGATATGGGGCTGATTGGGCCTTACTTTGTTATCATTTCTGTATATACTACATTATACTGTTATTTGTATATACCATGTCGTAATCACGCTTCTGTATAGGGATCTGTGCAATATTACTGTGGCAATGTGCAATATGTTGAATGCATTGCCAAAAAGTTATCTGTGACATTATGCTGTGCAATGTACTGCCTATATCTTCAGCCAAACTTGCATTTTTTAATTGAGTGCAAATTTGTAAACAAATAAATATTTATAATGTTTGAGCATAGTAAAGACTCGGTTCTGGTTGTATAAAATGTTGTGTTTGAGTCTGCCACAGGGGTTGATCAGCAGGACTATATAATTATCCTGAGCCCCTCTTTGTAAAATGTACAAATATTATTGGGAACTAATGTTTATCTATAATGAGTTCTTCATAAAGTAAATACCATTCCACCTTACATATTCTATATCCTTAAAGGGTTTGTCTGAGCAATTCAGAGTTTACATAGGTGAATGTGGGTGGGTTGTCATATTAGAGACTGGGGCAGGCAGGCTTGTTGGAATCTGAGGCAACCGGGCATGCTGGAAACTGGAGGGCAGGCCAGTAGAAGACTGGCGGGGCATGCTTGTAGGAGATTGGGTGTAAATGACAAGTAGTGACATTTACACTCCGGCTCCAAAACTAATACACCTCTTGTCCGGAGCTGAAGCTGCTCCTCCACTTGCAGAATAATGATATCTAGGTAATAATGCAAAATGCTGACAGGGTGTATATTACAAACGGTCTTCATTTTGCACCCTATATATACACAGAAGTTTTTATTAAAAGCTCGGACAACTCCTTTAGTGACATGGTATCTCTAAGGGCCCCTTTACACGCGGCTACATTTGTAGCTTGTCACCAGGTAACTTACTGGTTGCAGTGTAATCATGGATACATGGTTCTATCTTGTTGCTGTGTACAAATGGAATCATGTATCCATGATTTCACTGCAACCAGTAAGTTACCTGGTGACAAGCTACAAATGTAGCCGTGTGTAAAGGTACCCTTAGGGGAATGGTGCCTAGAATAAAAGATACCAAAATGGGTCTAAAACAGAGCCCAGAAGCTGTAGACCTGTTGGTTTAACCTCCTTCATGCAAAAAATCTTTGAGGCTTTTGTTTAGAATTCTATCCTGGTGTATCTCACTACAAATATCATCAAAACCCAGCACTGGCATGGGTTTATGATTGGTCCTGTCAAACTAAACTAAACAGCTTCTATTAGGATTTAAGTTCCAAACTGGACTAGGCTAATGCCATGGATCTCGTCTATCAGGACCTTTTGATATTGTGACTAAAACTAGGGGGAAGTGTGCAGAATTTAGTCAACTGGTTCTTTATTAAGAATCCACAGGAGTCAGTAGTGGGTCCTCTTCTTTTTAATATATTTATTAAAGATCATATAGAGCTCATACAAGGTTGAATATTTGCAGAGGATAATAAACTATGCAAGGTAAGGAACACAGAATAGTTTAATAATGCAGAGGGGTTTGGGAAAGCTGGAGGTTTGGGCCAAGAAAAGACAATTGAAATCTAATTAAATAACTATAAGGTTATGCAATTTTCGAAGAACAATTGTTACTGAAAACGATTTGGGTGTATGGGTGGATGGCAAATTCTACTTTAATAGAAAAGTGCCAAGTAGATGCTGCTAACGCAAATAAGAGACTAGAACATCGTTCTCTTCTATACATGTCACTAGTGCAGCCACTAGTCATCAGCTCTTCTTGGTACCGCTCCGGTCCTGTGCCGCAATCTTGCAATGGAAACTTTTGCCTAACCGGAAGTCATTGGAATGGTGATTTAAACTTGCAGTTAAAACAATGGGGCATCCGCTAAGGTTTAGCGAATTGTAAAATTTTTGATTCTTTACTGTACAAGCATAAATTATGGAACCCTTTGCTCCACAATGTTGTAACGATTGATTGAAGTACAAAGAGGCCTGGATGACTTTCTTGAAAAATATAATATTACAGATTTTCATTACTAAATTCCTTGATGCTGATCTGGAGAGTTAGTCTGATTGTGGTGTCAGGTAGGAATTTTTCATGTAATACGGGGCAATTAGCAAATGCCTTATGGGTTTTGTTTTTTGTATCTCTGGATCAACACGTAAGGTTATAAATTAAACTCAATCGACTTGCATAATTCTTAAACCTTAGGGTACCTTTACACGCCGCAACTGGGGTGTGAAAACTGAGAGGCAATCCGGAGCCCCGTCACCGTCGCCGTGAAATTGCTGCGAAATTGCGGCGTGTAATTGGGGAATCCGGCGGTGTTTTACAAAGTTGCACCTGGTTCCGATTTCACTGCACTGCTCCAAAACCAGAGGCAGCCATGAAGGGGAAATTCTCTGCTTTTGGCGTGTGAAGGGGCGATAGGGATGGAATCAGCGTCGCCTACTGATTTCCCAGAGGCGTGCCACAGCGTGCTGGAGACCGCGCCCCGTCAGCGATGATTGGTGTTGGTTACTGTATTTCAATTGGCTGTCCCGTCACAGGACGACATATTTGAAGAGCTGTCCATTCACACTACACAATTGCAATGGCGTCATGTATTAGCCAGCCTTCCTGCGCAGGCTGGCCAATCATGACGCTATTGTGTTGTCTAATCAGCGTGTTTGGGGCGCGGAATACACAACTCTGTCACGCCTATGTTCTTGCGGCGCTGAACATGTATGCCCACATTCCTTTGGGGATTGCGACGTGTGAAGTGGCGTTGGGAGTCAGCCAGATGTTTCCCACTGTTGGTGTGGGAACTTCCGGGACGACACATCGCCTTAGGTTGAGGGCGAAATTGCGGTGTGTAAATGCGCCTTCGGCGTTCATAGGCAGCCATGAAAAATGTGCACGCGCATGTTAGGTTGCCTCCGTGTAAAGGTACCCTTAGAGGGAACCAACCACCTGCAAATCAGTGTAGCAAGTGATTGATGTGTGCAGCATGACATCATTATTTCGTTTTTTCTTTTTATTCCTCCCATGTGGGCTTCTTAGTCTACTGTAAACCAAACCCCCTTCCACCTTTCATGAAAGGGAGGGGGTTTGGCTTACAGCAGACTGCCATGCCCACAGGGGAGTAATAAAAAAAGTCAAATAATGATGTCATGCTGCACACGGCAATCTCTTGCTACACTGATTTACAGGTAGTTAAATCCTGGGGGTTGGTTACCTTTAAAAACTATGCAAAATAGTCAAGCAAAGCGGTCCTTGTTCCTTTATATTTAACCATCTGAATCTTTTTTCATCATTAAGTCGGCAGTAAATCATCAAGAATCTCTTGTTCTACAGAATACCCGATACATAACAAAGCTAGGATGAAACAAGCTTAGGAAGATAAATGGGGCATAGGAGTCATCTTTCAAACATGGCATGTCACTAAAACACATAGCTTTTACTAAGGAATCTTAACATTAGATCCAGGACATACGGAAAAATAAGTCACAAGTCAAGAACATATTTTATCTTTGTGTCGTTTAATTAAAGAAGTTTCTTTCGAAACATAAAACTTGTCATAAAATGTATTTCACCACCTCGGATTAGTGTACACCTGCTGTATATTGTTGCTGTTGCTACTGCTATAATTGGGGACTCTAGCTTTATTGTATTGCCGTTGGATTCTGAGGTGGCCCAGGATCCTCAATTTTCTCATATTTTGCGTAAGGCGACCATACCAATCCATTTCCTTGGCATTATAGTTGAGACATGACGTCTTTTACCCCTAAGCAGCTCTCCGGCTGTCTAGAATTTGCACCTAAAGCTCATCTTCAATGAAGTGAATGTGGACAAGCTGCAGTTCCATACCTATCCCGAGGACACGTGACAACTATTTTTAAAGAGAGAAGTAAAAATATCATTATCTCCAATAACCTTTCTGCAATTATCTTATACAAAGTTTATAGACTTGTTGAAGTCTCCAGTTTGTGCATATTAAAGTTCCTGTCTCGTTAAGTCTTTACTGGTCTCCAAGCAGTGGCGCACCCAGAAATTTTCCAAGGTAGGGGTCCAAGAAACACACACCGGCCCTAAAAGGGGCTGTCACCCCCCAGCGGGGTTCCGAGGGGCAAAGCCCCCGGTGGGGGGGTTTGGGGGAGCAAAGCCCCCCTAAAAGCCAAGCGATTTTTGTAAATCTGAATACCTAATTAATGCTTAATACTGCACGAAAACGGTCTTATTTCTAATGACGCTGTGCAGTCGGTCTCGGTTGCTCAGCAGTTCCGCTTTTTTATTTTCGTTATGGCATACAGTAAATATCCCCCCCATCCTGGCCCCTTGCCAAACAGTGACACTGGGGTACAGGATAATGACACTGGCGTACAGGACAATGACACTTGGGGTACAGGACAATGACACTGGGGGTACAGGATAATGACACTGGGGGTACGTGATAATGACACTGGGGTACAGGATAATGACACTGGGGGTACAGGACAATGACACTGGGGGTACAGGATAATGACACTGGGGGTACAGGATAATGACACTGGGGTTACAGGACAATGACGCTGGGATTACAGGACAATGACGCTGGGGGTACAGGACAATGACGCTGGGGTTACAGGACAATGACACTGGGGGTACAGGACAATGACGCTGGGGTTACAGGACAATGACGCTGGGGGTACAGGACAATGACGCTGGGGGTACAGGACAATGACGCGGACGCTGGGGGTACAGGACAATGACGCTGGAGTTACAGGACAATGACTGCGGACGCTGGGGGTACAGGACAATGACGCTGACGCTGGGGGTACAGGACAATGACGCTGGGGGTACAGGACAATGACGCTGGGGTACAGGACAATGACGCTGGGGGTACAGGACAATGACGCTGGGGTTAAAGGACAATGACGCGGACGCTGGGGGTACAGGACAATGACGCTGGGGTTAAAGGACAATGACGCGGACGCTGGGGGTACAGGACAATGACGCTGGGGGTACAGGACAATGACGCGGACGCTGGGGGTACAGGACAATGACGCTGGGGTTACAGGACAATGACGCGGACGCTGGAGGTACAGGACAATGACGCTGACGCTGGGGGTACAGGACAATGACGCTGGGGGTACAGGACAATGACGCTGGGGGTACAGGACAATGACGCTGGGGGTACAGGACAATGACGCTGGGGTTACAGGACAATGACGCTGACGCTGGGGGTACAGGACAATGACGCTGGGGGTACAGGAATATGACGCTGGGGGTACAGGACAATGACGCTGGGGGTACAGGACAATGACGCGGACGCTGGGGTACAGGACAATGACGCTGGGGTTACAGGACAATGACGCGGACGCTGGGGGTACAGGACAATGACGCTGGGGTTTACAGGACAATGACGCTGGGTTACAGGACAATGACGCGGACGCTGGGGGTACAGGACAATGACGCTGGGGGTACAGGACAATGACGCTGGGGGTACAGGACAATGACGCTGGGGGTACAGGACAATGACGCGGACGCTGGGGTTAAAGGACAATGACGCGGACGCTGGGGTACGGGACAATGACCGGGTACAGGACAATGACGCTGGGGGTACAGGACAATGACGCTGGGGGTACAGGACAATGACGCGGACGCTGGGGGTACAGGACAATGACGCTGGGGTAACGGGACAATGACGCGGACGCTGGGGGTACAGGACAATGACGCTGGGGGTACAGGACAATGACGCCGGGGGTACAGGACAATGACGCTGGGGGTACAGGATAATGACGCGGACGCTGGGGGTACAGGACAATGACGCTGACGCTGGGGTTACAGGACAATGACGCTAGGGTTACAGGACAATGACGCTGGGGGTACAGGACAATGACGCTGGGGGTACAGGATAATGACACTGGAGGTACAGGATAATACACTGGGTACAGACAATGAAGCTGGGGGTACAGGATAATGACACTGAGGGTACAGGACAATGACGCTGACGCTGGGGTACAGGATAATGATGCTGACACTTGTTCTGATATAATGGGAAAGCTGGGTGCAGAGGAAAAGGTGTATAGCACAGCAGGGGATGGGAAAGAGCTTGTTTCCCTCAGCACCCCCACCTTCTCCACCCCCTGCTCTGCTATACACCTTTTCCCCAGCACTCAGCTTTCCTATGCTCTTGTATCCTTTATCCCTCAGCACTCAGCTTTCCCATGCTCTTCTATCCCTCAGCACTCAGCTTTCCCATGCTCTTCTATCCCTCAGCATTCAGCTTTCCCAGGCTCATCTATCCTTTCCCTCAGCATCCAGCTTTCCCATGCTCCTCTATCCTCTCCCTCAGCACTCAGCTTTCCATGCTCCTCTATCTTCTTTCCCTCAGCATCCAGCTTTCCCATGCTCCACTATCCTCTTTCCCTCAGCACTCAGCTTTCCCATGCTCCTCTATCTGCTTTCCCTCAGCATTCAGCTTTCCCATGCTCCTCTATCCGCTTTCCCTCAGCACTCAGCTTTCCCATGCTCCTCTATCTTCTTTCCCTCAGCATCCAGCTTTCCCATGCTCCTCTATCCGCTTTCCCTCAGCACTCAGCTTTCCCATGCTCCTCTATCTTCTTTCCCTCAGCATCCAGCTTTCCCATGCTCCTCTATCCGCTTTCCCTCAGCACTCAGCTTTCCCATGCTCCTCTATCTTCTTTCCCTCAGCATCCAGCTTTCCCATGCTCCTCTATCCGCTTTCCCTCAGCACTCAGCTTTCCCATGCTCCTCTATCTTCTTTCCCTCAGCATCCAGCTTTCCCATGCTCCTCTATCCGCTTTCCCTCAGCACTCAGCTTTCCCATGCTCCTCTATCTTCTTTCCTCAGTCCCAGCTTTCCCATGCTCCTCTATTCTCTTTCCCCAGCACCCAGCTTTTCCATGCTCTTCTATCCTCTTTCCTCAGTCCCAGCTTTCTCATGCTCTTCTATCCTTTTTTTCCCTCAGCACCCAGCTTTCCCATGTTCTGATTTCCCTCAGCACCCAGCTCTCCCATGATAGCAGAACATGGGAAAGTTGGGGGCTGATGGAAATCAGAACATGGGAAAGCTGGGTGCGTTCTGTACGCAAATGTGAAACCGGCCCAATAGCCCCAGCCCTCCTCTCACAAGCAGTCACACACACACCCTCCCTGGGCAAGTACAGGATGGAGAAGCGGAGATGTAAAGAACTCTATACACCCCCCAAGCACACACACAAACACACACACACATAAACACACAAACACACACACACACACACACACACACACATAAACACACAAACACATAAACACATAAACACACAAACACACATATACATACAGGGCCGGCTCCAGGTTTCTGTGGGCCCCGGGCGAAAAGGTCTCAGTGGGCCCCCTTTAGTACATATTGCGGAATATATATATATATATATATATATATATATATAATGCCCGCAAATGGGTAGCAAGTGCAGCCGCTAGGCGTAAATTGCGGCAGATGCTGTTTTTTTTTTTACCGCAACTGCCACATTTAAAAAAAAACGCCTATGTGAAGGCAGCCTTACAGGAACAGTGACTGCCGAAACCAGTAAGAGCTGTTCCTGACAGTGAGTATATTACACGTTGTTAGGAGCTGCTAAAATGCATTTGTGTTCCCTTGCGCTTTTTGAAAATACCCTTCAAATGCAAAATGTTGCATTTTTGTGCGTCTGAGGATGCTTGGTATATACACAAGCGTCCTGGAGTGCACAAATAATGCAAGCAGCTCAATGGAGCCGCACTGCCATATGGGTGGCACCGCAGCTTAGCGGAGTGTCTGGCCATCCGGATCTCTCTTTCTCCTCACCTTTCTTCTCTCTGCTCCGGTCTCCTCCGGTCGCTCTGCACATATCAGCACAGTGATGACATCGTGCCCCTCCATGCTGAGCTGCAGAATGCAGACAGCGGCAGAAGAGACTCTGGAGAAGAATGCTGCTGGCAAAGGCGGCTGAGACTATAGGAGTGGAATCCGCGGGGGGCTACCACTGGTACACATACCTCGTACACACTCAGCTCTGCCCATACACCTCGTACACACTCGGCTCTGCTCCATACACCTCGTACACACTCGGCTCTGCTCCATACACCTCGTACACACTCGGCTCCGCTCTGTACACCTCGTACACACTCGGCTCTGCTCCATACACCTCGTACGCACACGGCTCTGCTCCGTACACCTCGTACGCACTCGGCTCTGCTCCATACACGTCGTACGCACGCGGCTCTGCTCCATACACCACGTACGCACGCGGCTCTGCTCCGTACACCTCTCACGCACGCGGCTCCGCTCCGTACACCTTGTACACACTCGGCTCTGCTCTGTACACCTCGTGCACACTCGGCTCCGCTCCGTACACCTCGTACACACTCGGCTCTGCTCCGTACACCTCGTACACACTCGGCTCTGCTCCGTACACCTCGTACACACTCGGCTCTGCTCCGTACACCTCGTACACACTCGGCTCTGCTCCGTACACCTCGTACACACTCGGCTCTGCTCCGTACACCTCGTACACACTCGGCTCTGCTCCGTACACCTCGTACACACACGGCTCTGCTCCGTACATCTCGTACACACTCAGCTCTGCTCCGTACACCTCGTACACACACGGCTCTGCTCCGTACACCTCGTACACACTTGGCTCCGCTCCGTACTCCTCGTACACACTCGGCTCTGCTCCGTACACCTCGTACACACTCGGCTCCGCTCCGTACTCCTCGTACACACTCGGCTCTGCTCCGTACACCTCGTACACACTCGGCTCCGCTCCGTACACCTCGTACACACACGGCTCTGCTCCGTACACCTCGTACACACTCGGCTCTGCTCCGTACACCTCGTACGCACACGGCTCTGCTCCGTACACCTCGTACGCACTCGGCTCTGCTCCATACACGTCGTACGCACGCGGCTCTGCTCCATACACCACGTACGCACGCGGCTCTGCTCCGTACACCTCTCACGCACGCGGCTCCGCTCCGTACACCTTGTACACACTCGGCTCTGCTCTGTACACCTCGTGCACACTCGGCTCCGCTCCGTACACCTCGTACACACTCGGCTCTGCTCTGTACACCTCGTACACACTCGGCTCTGCTCCGTACACCTCGTACACACTCGGCTCTGCTCCGTACACCTCGTACACACTCGGCTCTGCTCCGTACACCTCGTACACACTCGGCTCTGCTCCGTACACCTCGTACACACTCGGCTCTGCTCCGTACACCTCGTACACACACGGCTCTGCTCCGTACATCTCGTACACACTCAGCTCTGCTCCGTACACCTCGTACACACACGGCTCTGCTCCGTACACCTCGTACACACTTGGCTCCGCTCCGTACTCCTCGTACACACTCGGCTCTGCTCCGTACACCTCGTACACACTCGGCTCCGCTCCGTACTCCTCGTACACACTCGGCTCTGCTCCGTACACCTCGTACACACTCGGCTCCGCTCCGTACACCTCGTACACACACGGCTCTGCTCCGTACACCTCGTACACACTCGGCTCTGCTCCGTACACCTCGTACGCACACGGCTCTGCTCCGTACACCTCGTACGCACTCGGCTCTGCTCCATACACGTCGTACGCACGCGGCTCTGCTCCATACACCACGTACGCACGCGGCTCTGCTCCGTACACCTCTCACGCACGCGGCTCCGCTCCGTACACCTTGTACACACTCGGCTCTGCTCTGTACACCTCGTGCACACTCGGCTCCGCTCCGTACACCTCGTACACACTCGGCTCTGCTCCGTACACCTCGTACACACTCGGCTCTGCTCCGTACACCTCGTACACACTCGGCTCTGCTCCGTACACCTCGTACACACTCGGCTCTGCTCCGTACACCTCGTACACACTCGGCTCTGCTCCGTACACCTCGTACACACTCGGCTCTGCTCCGTACACCTCGTACACACACGGCTCTGCTCCGTACATCTCGTACACACTCAGCTCTGCTCCGTACACCTCGTACACACACGGCTCTGCTCCGTACACCTCGTACACACTTGGCTCCGCTCCGTACTCCTCGTACACACTCGGCTCTGCTCCGTACACCTCGTACACACTCGGCTCCGCTCCGTACTCCTCGTACACACTCGACTCTGCTCCGTACACCTCGTACACACTCGGCTCTGCTCCGTACACCTCGTACACACTTGGCTCCGCTCCGTACACCTCGTACACACTCGGCTCCGCTCCGTACACCTCGTACACACTCGGCTCCGCTCCGTACACCTCGTACACACTCGGCTCTGCTCCGTACACCTCGTACGCACGCGGCTCCGCTCCATACACCTAGTACCCACTGGGCTCTGCTACATTCACACTGTAAATCCCTCCTGACCCCACACAAACTTCACCTCATTGCCATACACCTAGTACACACTCGCCTCTGCTACATTCACACTGTAAATCCCTCCTGACCCCACACAAACTTCACCCACCTAATTGAGCATGATGATGGGCAAAACAGCAGAGTCCTGCATAAACTGAGCTGATCATGTGACCCCTGACTCCTCCCCTCCATGTGACATCATCACAGGTCCTCTCAGCCCAGAGTGTGCAGCTCTGTCGGCTCACATGGAGGGGGGAGGAGGGAGACCTCCGGTGCTGCAGGAGGCCGAAAATGACCCCCCAGCTGCCCCTGGATATGGCCTTGGCTGTGGGGGCAGTGATCAGGGGCCCCCCTGAGGCTAGGGTCACACTTGCATTGTGACCCTAGCCTGATGCAAGTATTTTCGGCTGCAGCGCAGGCGGCGGAAGTGGCGGCAGTGTCAGGGACCGGGCGGCGGTGGGCCCCGGGCCCCCCAGCTTCTCAGGGCCGTCCAAGGGGGGGGTCCAGACACGTAGGTCCCCCCCCTTGGGTGCGCCACTGTCTCCAAGAACTTTCATAAAAACCACCTTTGGACCCAGTGATGAAAAAAACCTTATCTCCATGGATTTCTCTTCCTTGACTCATTGATATGTATTTTTTTATTTTTTAACGTCCTCTGTCCATATCAAGCTCTCAGTGATTAATATACCCTATTTCAGATTATCGAGGAGTGTATCTGTGACACATTAAGTTTGTTGATGAGCTCGGACTTTGGCAAATCTGAGGTTTACTTAATTTGAACAAATTCTTTGACCACCATGTTGTTGGATTCTTTTGAGAGCTGCAAAGTTTTAAAATATAACCAGGGGCGGACCTACCGTGGTGCAGCTGGTTCAGCTGCACCAGGGCCCCGACCGGCTAGGGGGCCCCTCAAGCCTGCAGGGGTGCCCCCAGCCGGCCCCCATGACCCTGTGTCAGAGGAGTGGGGGTTAACTGAGGGAAGCTTCATGCTTCCCTTGGCTGATCCCGCCCGACCTCTCCTCTGCTGCCCCGGCTCCCAGGACTGCGCGGCCAGGCGCAGGGAGGAGCCGCAGCACCTATAGCACAGCTCCCCCCCATCCCCGCTCCTCTCGAACTTCCGCGCTAGCACCCCCCCGCTCCTCGCCAACATTCCCGAACCCCCTTCCCCCGCTCCTCACCATAAGCTGCTGCACCAGGGCCCTCTTGGAACAAGGTCCGCCACTGAATTAAACTATAAAGCAATTACCTTTCTTAGCCCACTCGGTGTGTTTGGAAGAAGCAGAAGGACGATTACAATCCAAAGAGCACCATCTCATTCATCAACCATGGAGGTGGAAACCTTAGGCCGGCTTCATACCACGGTTTAATCCGATCATGGGCTGTCCGGTGTAAACCGGATAGCCCCGGACCGGATTTTGGCCCCATAGTGTCCTATGGGGCCGGATGGAGCCGGATGGCAGCTCTCTGCCATCCGGTTTCCATGTGTCCGGGTAAATCCGGGAGACCTCGGATTTTTCTCCCGGACACAAAATCGAAGCATGCAGCATTTTTGTATCCGGGGAAAAAAAATCTCCCCAAATCGGATCCGCCTGGATTCCCCCAGATCCGGGGCAATCCAGCGCTCCCTAACATGGGAGTCTATGGGGCCAGATTGCCCCAATCCGGGATGATCACTGGACACGCTGCACGCTGCTGTAATTTCAGGACCGCGGCTAACAGGGAGCAGGGATTTTGAATAATCAGCAGCTGCGGCTGCAATTAGAGGGATCCGGTTGCACACCGGACCGGAGGGCGAACAAGGACACAGTAAAATTGGTGTTTGTTTGCAACCAATCACACTTCTTCGAGGCGTCACACAACATAATGTGTAACGCCTACCTCCGAGACGCGGGTCAAAACAACGCCCACATCGCTAATGTGGTTGATCTGTGTGACGCGGAAGCGTCCACCACCGACTTGATCCCCCGTGGGGCTTGGGCGACGCACAGGCAACTTCCGGGCCGGCTCATCGCCTAAGCGTCGGCTGAGTTGTCGCCACGTGTAAATAGGCGACGGCGACGTTGGTCGACTGGCAAAAATGTGCACGCGCATGTGCGTCGCCATAGAAATCGCCGACGATATATCCAGGTGTGACAGTACCCTAATGGTTATTGTGCTGTTATCACCAACGCCAGTTCACACCTTTAAGGGCCCATTACATGCAGCGATATCGGTAACGATATCGCTGCAATGTCACAGATTTTGTGATGTCCCAGCGACCTCGCAACGACGTCGCTGCGTGTGACATGTTGCAGCAACCAGCGATGAGCTTGCTGATCACTGATCGCTGCGAAATGGCCAGGACCATCTTTCGGTCGCTGGTCTGTCGCTGTCACGCCTGCATCGTGGTGTGTGACAGGGCAACGAACAGCGATCCCCAGTCTGCGCTCGAGACCCTGATCGATCAAAAACGACAGTCGAGTGTCGGCGCAGTACTGGGTGATCGCTGGTGAGTCTGCCTTTCTGACAGCTCACCAGCGATCACATAACGATGTGCCAGCGATCCCGATCATTGGTCGGGTCGCTGGCACATTGTTATGTGTAACCCGGCCTTTACTCTGACCTCCGCCTGCAGTTTCTGCAATCATTAACCACACAATCACTCAATCATTAAACATACTTAACCCCTTCGTGCCATAGTCATTTTCCATTTTTGTGCTTTCATTTTTACCTCCCCTTCTTCGGGGAGCTGAAGCTCCGAGTTGCCAAGTGACAACCTCAAAATCTTAATGATTTAGAGATGATCTGCAAAGAGGAGTGGACCAAAATTCCCCCTTACATGCGCAAACCTCATCATCAACTACAAGAAACATCTGACTACTGTGCTGCCAACAAGGGTTTTATCACCACATATTAAGTCTTCTTTGTCAGAGGGATCAAATACTTATTTTTCTCTGCAAAATACAAATATATTTATATAATTCTGGATTTTAGTTTTGATATTCTATCTCTCACTGGTAAAATTAACCTACTCTTAAAATTATAGACTGTTCATGTCTTTGTCAGTGGGCAAATTTGCAAAATCAGTAAGGGGTCAAATAATTACTTCACTGTAGATCTACTACTGACACGATAATATCTGACACTGCTGCTAGATCTACTACTGTATATCTCTTTACAACGGAGAGGACTCATGGACCTACAGCTGGCTCAGTTACATCTGCGAAGGCTCAAGGATATACAACTGGCCACATTATATCAGAAAACACTCATGGACATAAAACTGATCATAATTAATGATGAATAAGTACCGTAATATTGGTAACGGCTATACTCGTTACAAGTTCTTAGTAACAATCACGCATTCGTTCCGAATAGCGAGTACAATGTAAGTCAATGGGAAACGTGGGTCATTTTCTGTTTGACCCTACAAAGAGGTCTGGGGCTGAGGAAAAGGCTGAAATGGAGGGAAAGTGATGAAACACAATGGGAAGAGCCTGGAGAATAGGCCTGCATGAATCTCTGGCTCACATATGGTTTGTGGGAATAACTTTGTTGTAGGATTATTCCAATGTTACAGATACACAAGAACAAATACCAAACCTAACCTAAATTGCATTTAAGGGTAAGTGCACATCAGTCGTTTTGTGGGCTGCTTTTGGACGTTTTACGTCGGCGTTTAACGCTCCGTTTTATGTTAATTTATGTTAATCCAACCCTGCGTTTGGATTAACATGCTAGTCAATGGATTTTCGAAAACGCTGTGTACATTACAACGTTTTTCGTCTGGTCGTTTTCAGTGAAATCTTGGTTTTTCCAGCGTTTTACAAAAATAGAGCAAGTGACTTCTTTGGCACGTCTTTCAAGCGATTTACGCCGTTTTTGGAATCATTGGAGCGAATGGAGCTGTGCAAGGACGTCGAGAAAACGTCGGCCAATCGAAATCCGGCGTTTTTTGGACGGAAAACGCCGACCTGAAACAGGAAGCAGGAAGCTGGAACAGGACCAAAAACAACAACAAGGAACGACGATGGCGTGGTATCGGAGGATGCAGATCAATGTGCCCCGTCTGCTGACTCTGGTAAGTATGTACATCATGAGCCAAAGCATGTGCCAGCCCTAGGGGGACTTGTGCCAGGCCTGGGGGTATATGGGGATGGCCACAGGGGACGTGTGCCTGCACAGGGGTATATGGGGATGGCCACAGGGGACTACTGCCTGCACAGGGGTATATGTGGATGGCCACAGGGTACGTGTGCCTGCACAGGGGTATATGGGGATGGCCACAGGGGACTACTGCCTGCACAGGGGTATATGGGGATGGCCACAGGGGACGTGTGCCAGCACAGGGGTATATGTGGATGGCCACAGGGTACGTGTGCCTGCACAGGGGTATATGGGGATGGCCACAGGGGACTACTGCCTGCACAGGGGTATATGTGGATGACCACAGGGTACGTGTGCCTGCACAGGGGTATATGGGGATGGCCACAGGGGACTACTGCCTGCACAGGGGTATATGGGGATGGCCACAGGGGACGTGTGCCAGCACAGGGGTATATGTGGATGGCCACAGGGTACGTGTGCCTGCACAGGGGTATATGGGGATGGCCACAGGGGACTACTGCCTGCACAGGGGTATATGTGGATGGCCACAGGGTACGTGTGCCTGCACAGGGGTATATGGGGATGGCCACAGGGGACTACTGCCTGCACAGGGGTATATGGGGATGGCCACAGGGGACGTGTGCCTGCACAGGGGTATATGGGGATGGCCACAGGGGACGTGTGCCAGCACAGGGGTATATGTGGATGGCCACAGGGTACGTGTGCCTGCACAGGGGTATATGGGGATGGCCACAGGGGACTACTGCCTGCACAGGGGTATATGTGGATGGCCACAGGGTACGTGTGCCTGCACAGGGGTATATGGGGATGGCCACAGGGGACTACTGCCTGCACAGGGGTATATGGGGATGGCCACAGGGGACGTGTGCCTGCACAGGGGTATATGTGGATGTCCACAGGGGACGTGTGCCTGCACAGGGGTATATGGGGATGGCCACAGGGGACGTGTGCCTGCACAGGGGTATATGGGGATGACCACAGGGGACGTGTGCCAGCCATAGGGCACCTCTGGCAGCCCTAGGGTCATGTGGATTACATGGGTGAACGTGGGCCAGCCTTAGGGCAGTGTGAACAGCCCTGGGGAACTTGTGTCAGCCTTGGTTGCCGTGTTACATGACAGGGCTCTTACCTCTGCACTTGGCCAGACACCTGACCAACAGGGCTGTGCAAAGTTGCGCAGGGATGATCTCAATGTACACTCGGACAGTAGGCCACAGCAGGCCAGAGTGTTTTTTTACGGATGCAGTGTAGGGGGACCGGACAGTATTGCACCTTAGTAACCAGTGTTTCAGCCCTGAAGCAGTGGAGGGGGTCAGGGCAGTATGGCTGGAGCAGGAGACCAAGCTGCACTTTGTCTAAAAATGTTTCTGTTCCTTTTTTACTTTGAACCGGGATTAAAATTGACCACCTTTGTGTCTTGTAGATCGAAGCACACCCTAATATCTGGGATGCTGCGTGTCCCGCGTACAGTGACCGGCAAAAAAAAGCCCAATCAAGGACAACAATCTGTCGCCAATTGTACGGGAATTTGATGAGGCGGAGCGTGATCTTCAAAATATCATAGGTACCATATATCCACGTGTCTAATGTGTTTTTGTTATCCACATATTTTGGGTTCAAAGTCTACTACTCAGCTTTGGCAATGGTCAATATGGTAGCTGTGTGCTGTGTCCATGCCTGTTGAGGAAGGAGCAGGCGTGGAGAGGTAGCAGAATTAACATAACCCTTACCAGATTTGGAGAATGCACTGTTTCCCCCTCTCAATCTGCAATATGGTCAAACAGTGCATTAATGCATTTTTCTAACACAAATGATGCCAATTCCCTCCCCTGCTTGAATGTCTCCCCCCCCCACCGTATGCTAGGATTCATATCCTCGGTCATCAGCACATGTGCATCTTCATCCGTGCTCACGTCATGCTAGCATACGGGCTGATGTGACTGGCATGTTGCATGACGTCCTCACAATCAAAGTGATGTTGAAGCAGCCTCACGCCGTCATCTTGGAGGCCGTCATCAACGATGAACCTGCACGCACAATATAGAAGAAGACCTACGATGCTGATTTAAGCAGGCGTGGGTGATTCTAAGCACGTGTTCAAGTTACTGCATTTTGGTGATGCACACCTTTGGGGCGGCAAGAACATCCCACCACTGGGACGGATGTTTAATGAAACTGTTGATGCTGCTGTGTACATCAACGTGGAGGCTGCTGTCTAGGACGACTTTGTAATCCAGAACCCCTTTGATGGCCTCAAGAATCGCCTTACACACTAGTCAATCTGTTAGTGAATCTTTTTTTAAAGCAAAGTAGGGGGGGCGCCTTAGACGTGGTTAGCTACCTTTTTTTGTTTAAATTGTTTGGAAAAAAAAATTAACACTCTCTGTGCTTTCCTTTATAGAAGAAGATGTTAAAAAAAGGTGGAAGTCAGTGCGGGACGCTTTCACCAGATTCCTTGCAAAGAGTGAAAAAAGTGGTGCTTCCCCACCAAAGAAGAAATGCCCGTTTTACGATGAGCTACTCTTCACCATCACCAGTCGCACTCTGCGCCCGTAAGTACTTACATTTCAACAGTTGTATAAATAATCGACAGCCAATAGCATCAGGACATGAGTGACAAGACAGCATCAGCAAGCATGAAGGCAGGCGGAAAGACCAGTGCAGGAGGAGTGGGAGATTGTGGGACACCATGCGTAGTATTCTGTCATTACCCATGCTTGGCTGTGTCGGCTGTGACTCCCATTATGACAGATGGCCAGTACATCTTGAAGGTTTTTTTTTTTTTTTAAATAAAATTAACCAAAAAGAGGAAGGACATTGGAGTAGTGCCCTTATTGAAAAATTTTTAATTTGAACAGTCCAAGGCTATAAAAATTCCACATTTCATCCGCCCTTAACAATTAAAGTATGGTCAGGATAGCTATGTTCGTATTAAATATGTAGCTTATAATATGTAAGCACTCACTATAACCATATTTTTATATTTTCAGAACGGAGGGCAATATAACTAGCCCGAACAATGTCGGCGAAGCGTCCGTGACGCCAACAGATGACGAAGCCGTGTTGAATTTAAGTGCATCAACCACAACTTCCTCTCCAAGTATTTCAATAGAAGGGGATGCGGCCAGTCAAACATCATGTTCCCTTTCAGGAGCTGTGGGTGCAACATGTACTGTTGACGCTTCGAGTACCATGAGATCCCCAACCACAACCCAGACAGCATACACACGTCGGGGCCAAAAACAACAAAATAAACAGCCACAGTCACAGTTAGCTCAGGAGGCCATCAACCTCTTGAAAAGAGCAGAACAAGAAGACCGGTATGATCGAGCGGGGTCACATGTAGCTGATTGTCTAAGGGAAATTGGGCCAGATCGGGAGGCATCCTTTCTGTCAGTGGTGTATATATTAATAGATTACTACCGTGCAAAGAAGCCAATTCCTAGTGCGGTCACTATTATAAATAGCATCTCCCAAGTTTTTGAACCTCCAAGGGATCTTAGTAGTGTCAACAATCCAGCCACATCCAATGTAGGTCCCCCACAAATGGCATGGATGAGACAAGATCAACATGCTTTTGGGCCGCGCCAGCAGGTGCAAGGGGAAAAATACACATCTTATAGGGCACAATTACACATGGACGAGAGCTCGGCAAGTGTTCAAATGTCGGGCCAACAAATGTTTGGAGGAGATGGTCTCCTCATCAGTATACAACCTTGAATTGACTGTCATGTGTTATTCTGCATTTGTCATGTTAGATAGTTGATCATATTTATACCTTGTTTTGTTTTTCAACACTCCGGTTTTACAGAGTGTCAAAAATACCGACAGATGTGTATTATCAGGTCTAGGTTCTCTGCCTCTATTTGTGTCTTTTCCTTTAATTTTTGATCTGTCACCAATGTTTTGTGTGAACAAGTTGAGTTCTATTGTGCTAAAAATAAACCACGCTTTTCAACGTTTCTTGGCCTTTTTAATTCCATGTGTTTTTAATCCACATTTAGCCTTTAAATGACATTTTTCTCTGTCCAAAAAATAAAACAAAACAAAATATGAACATTGTAATTAAATTAGTTAGATAAATGAACGTGATGTGCGCCACACTATCCATGGGATTCATCACCCAAGGTGAGGTTGCTCTTGGGTAACCATTGTTGGTGGTTAATATGGGGTGGTTAAATAGCTGCTCAATTCAATCCTGTATCCCAGAAAAATTGGTCCAAACATCCAAGACCGTTTGTGTCTTCGAGAACCTGTGTGATTCTTCAAGGGCTCACCTCCAAAATGAAATCGACATCTTCAATTTAGGGTAGGAGTTGGCACATGGCTAGCGCTGTACTGCCAGGACACGGCACCTTCAGGTGTCAGGAAATAGTCCGCAAAGGAGTCTCTTACAGCCAAGGCATAATTTGGTGGCCGACCCAAACCCCAATTGATAGCTGTCTGTAATAAAGGCAGCTGCAATCCTTCCATCTGCTCGGTTCCATATTTTCTACCAAAATTATGAAGGACGCAGCATGCCTTTATTACAGAATCAATTGTGTTTGGGGACACCTGAATGGCTGAATGCAAGACCCTCCACTGACTAGTCATGATACCGAAGGTGCATTCCACGGTACGGCGTGCCCGGCTAAGCCGATAGTTGAAGACCCTACGCCGGTCATCCAGTGCCCTACGTGGGTATGGGCGCAGCAGGTTCGGCATCAAAGGAAAAGCCTCATCCGATACCATCACGTAGGGGACTGCATCCGTGGAACCGGGCAAAGGGCTATCAGCAGGTAAGGTCTGTTGATCTTGGAGTACTTGCAGCCCAATTTGTGAGTTTCTCAACACACGAGAATCCCCTGTACTACCATAGGCACCAACATCGATGGCAACAAATCGGTAATGAGCATCAGCCACCGCCATCAGGACCACCGAAAAATACTTCTTATAGTTATAGAAGCGTGATCCTGATCGAGGAGGCTGTTTCACACGGATATGTTTGCCATCAACTGCACCTATGCAGTTAGGGAAGTTGGCCACAGACTGAAAGCCTGCCGCTACCTGCAACCAAGTCTCCTCGGTTGGAGAAGGCATCACTATTGGCTGCAACTGTTCCCAGATGACAGTGCACGTCACCTTTACAATCTGAGAAATGGTGCTTTTTTCCCACCCTAAACTGAAGATGTAGCGACCCATAGCTCTCCCCAGTAGCCAGGAATCTGAAATAAACCAAAAAAAAGGAAATCATTAATCAAAAGTATGTATATTAGCTAAAAATAAACGGCATGGGAGCAGGCAAAGACAAAACGTTTCGAAAATAGCTATTCCTAATTTATTCACAAATTAATGATTCAAGTTAAATGATGGACACATTTTTCCGTGATACATTGTTGGATCATTTCCAGCATGTGTTGATGATGTCAGGGCAAGAAAATACTTTATGCCTATTTTTAAAAATTCTTTTTAGCCAAAAAAAGTTCCTTGTGTCTGCCTTCACTTTTTTTTTTGCTTTAGCCTTCTTGTTTGGCCAAAAATACCCAGCATCATATCCAAATTTTGCAAGATGAAGTCCTCTGTACATCGTCCAGATTGGGTTCATATCTAAATTGCCTCAAATTGGTTATTCAAAAAATTTGGTGGATATGTATTTCGTGGTCCATAAATTACACGGATACAATTGCCTTGTGACAAAAGGTCAGAGGGTGTAAAACGTCAGCCCCGATACTGTGACATCAACCAAGGTCCTACTCTGAAGTACAATACATTGCCAGACAGCGAGAGGACAACACAAGCAATAGGGAACACTTACCTTAATGTGATGAGCAGCCTTTCCTCGGCTCCTATAGCATTACGGAATCGTGTGTTCTGGAGGGTCAGCTTACTACGTACAATCTGCAAGAGCTCATCAAAAGCAGCGATGGTCAGCCGGCAAAAGGAGACAAATTTGTCCGGGTATCTAATTAAAAAAAAAATAAAAAATAAAAAGAAATATCAAACAGAAATAACAAGACCTTGTACAATAACATTGACATAAGGCATTTTCCATACTTTTGTATTACATATTGTAATTGTGCACGTGCCTGATCAAGAGCCACGCAACACACAAAGCATTTTGAGCAAGGTGTAGTCTGCAAGCCACTCGGCCTCACAGACATTTCAAATTATAAGAGCAGAAACGTACAAATTTGGGAGTTTTGGAGTTACCTTCTTAAGTCTTGGTACAGCTGGCCAAAGTGCCCCTTACTTTCACGGGTCTGTAGGAGGGGATGCACCCACATTCTGGGAGGTTGCTGGACCTGTGTAAAGGAAAGCAACCCAACAATGAACTATCAAACCATCAACAAACAGACTACGACCCACAATTAAACAGCAAAGGCCCATGTGACATAATAATTTTGCCATGAGACATCGACTTGCTGCTGATGGGTGCCATACACATGCTTGGGTATGTGGGTTTTACAAGAGGAACAGCAGATAATGATGATGCGTCAAATTAACTAACCCAGCACCACCCTCAGACTATAGGGCGCTTATGTGCTCCCAACACAACATGCCTGTTTTCACATTCAAAAATAAACATATTTCTTACAGGCCGGGACAAAGTATGCAGCTGGACATAAATGTGTAGGTTTGGCTTACCTCATCATCATCCTCTTGCTCACATAGAAGCCAGTCGAGTATGGAGAGAAGCAAGACCTGTTGGTATGGCCTCCGCAGGCGCAAACGACGTGTTCGCGGCATGTTGTCTAGAAAGGTGATGCCTGTATGTAGCAAAATGCCTCACACAACTTGGTCACAATTTTTTTTTTTTTGTTTGGAGAGTGGAACAGGAAGTGATGAAAGAACTTTTTTTTTTTTTTGGGTCCTTTGGAATGCAACTTTATGTGTAGACTCAAATCATCAAGTGGCAAAAAAAAACAAGTTTTCAAAAACGCCGAGAAAAACGCCGAGAAAACGCCGATAAAAACGCTGTAAAAACGGACGCAAAACGAGCAAAAAACGAGCAAAAATCCAGGCACACTGCTGAGCACAGAAAACTCAGTTTCTGTCAGTGTCCACCGTTTTTTGGACGTTCTGCAGAGATGCACAAACGTCAGATGTGCACATACCCTAACAGGCCAAAAAGGTTCACAAACACTTTTTCCTGCATGATCACTTGTATACAAGACTAAATAAACCAGATAATCAAAAAAAATATCTCTTTTAGCATTTATTCACTCGTACTGTTGTGACTTTTTTTGCCTTTTCCAATTGGGAGGGCCCTGACTTATACATTTTGTATGATACCAGAGGGCAATAGTGTGGCGCCCCTGCGTCCAGGAGGCCACAAAGGGAACTGCAGCCAGGCAGGTAGGACATTGTTGCACAACAACACCCTCACGGCCCACACAACCCACGTGTCAGAGAAGGTTTACATCCAGCCCTGAGATTAGAACTCTATGACATTGAGGGGTGGTGGATCAGAGGAGTGGGTTGGGCACACCAGAAGTCAGGTGACTTGACAGTATATAGTGAGGGGGAGGAGTGAAGGAAGTTAGTAGGCCACAGTGAGCTGAGATGCAAAGACCAGAAGCTGAGTTGCAAAGACAGAAAGACTTACACACGTCCTGTGAGTGCAAGGCCTAGGAGCGCAGAATCCGTACTGTGTGAGCCAGAGGGGAGAGAAAGCCCATCCGACGCTGATGCCACCAGGAGTGTGACAGAACAGAGAGGGACGGTGGACCCCGTGCCCTAGACAGCAGATAAAGCCACTGACTGCAGGTGGAGTAGCCCTCCTAGTATACTGAGAGGAACAGAAAGGAGAGAGCCTGGTAGAGCCTCACACCTGAGGACTGCTGGAGGCTGGGCTGAGTAGAGTGTCGGCTCTAGAGGGGACCGCAGTTTACCTGGATCCCCAAACAACACGACGGGGGACCACAGCTCCACGTTAGGGTCCCCAACCCAAAGGACAGGCAGCTCATTGACAACCAGGAGGGCCCACGAGGGATCTGAGTCACCGCCATACTGTCCAGCGCACCACACACCACCAGTACAGACGGAGACCGTAGACAGCCCGGAAAGGACACTAAAGACTGTGTGAGGGATCACGGAGAGAGAGAGGCCTGGCTGCAGAGCAAAAGGAACCCGGAGAGGGAGAGAGTGCCCATGTATTGAGAACTGTGCTTGAACTGTAACTGACTTGTAAACTGCTTGAAGAATCGAGAGTAAAAGACACGGAAAACCCTGAATTGGCCTCTCTTGTCAGTCTCTATCTGCAGACCATTCCTCCCATACAGGTTGCAGCAGATCCCTGTCTGCAGTGCTACAAGCCTTTCAGCACCAGCAAAGAAGAGAGATCCTGCAGCGTCTGCAAAGTAAGTGTCATGGACAATTCCACAACCCTTAACCCTTACTGCCCCGGGGGTTACAGTTCTTCCCACTGGAACTATAACATCTCCGCTGCCATTCCATCACCCCCGGAGGTTCTGCAACAGCGGCGGCCCCATCACTGGCCGCATCAAGTGGGTGGCGTCACGAGTGACATTTTCCCCTGTAAATATTTCCCTTTTATTTGCCGAGCCAGGGACACGGTCCGGACCAAGCCACCCGTGACTTCCCCGGCACCATCCGGTCCGGTACCGAGTACCCCCGTCCCGTGGGGCCCGACAATAGCTTATATCTGACAACCCGTATGCTAGCACCTTTCATCACTCCAGTTGTCAGATATAGGCTGTTGCCCTCTGGTATCAGTCTCTAGCACACCTAAGGGGTTAACATCTTTTCCCAAGGCACCGATTGCATATTCAAAGCACCTGTCTTTAGCTATAAGACTGCAAATCCATTATTCTCTGGTATCAGCCAATGAGGAAAAGCCCAGAGAGACACTAGGCAGTTACATTAGTGTTAGGACCCAGTTAATGGAGATCGCCTCAGTGTGGCAACTGGGTGAATTATCGATTTGCCCATTTCCATAATACTAAGTATCTGTACTTTTTCATTTTTCAATACATCAGTTTTAGTTAGCTATTCTACAGCACTTTACAAGGCCAGCAACAATGTACCAGTAGGTATGTTGATCTTTGACCTGAGAGGCCTCAGGTGGCCCTGTAACATGCGTTTTGGAGGGACTTCTCTTACTTCAACATTTGGGTGGTGCCTCCCCCATTGAGACTCAGATGGTGATATAGATATTCCATAGCAGTTCACCACGTGCCCATTGTAGCGCTAGGCAAAACTCTCCTCCTTCTTTTCCACTGCCATGTGATTCTGCGGCCCTACATTCAAATGTTCAGAGGGCCTGCAGTAGGAAGGATACCTGAATTTAGTGAGAGCTCTCATGTGGCCCTGTTACATACGTTTTGGAGGGACCGCTCTTACTTCAACATTTGAGCAGTCCCTCCCCCATTGCGACTTAGATAGTGGAATACATATTCCCTAGCAGTTTACAATATGCCCATTGTAGCATTGGGCAAAACCCTCCTCCTCCTCCTCTACCGCCATATGATTTTGTGACCCTACATTCAAATGTTTAGAGGGCCTGCAGTAGGCAGGAAAGCCTGAGATTGCTGAGTGCCCAGAGATGGTCCCTGTAATGTATGTTTTGGAGGGACCGCTCTTACCTCAACATTTGAGAGGGCCCTCCTTTGTATTTTTTGGAGGGCTCTCCTCTACACTTTTTGGGGTGAAACCCCTGCCTTAAGAATAACACAGCATAAGCAAAGCCATGGTTGTTGGCACTGAAGATCATGTAACCTGTACATAAGGGAGGGCCCTCCTTTAGACATTTGTGAGGGCCCTCTATAGTTAGGGAAGGGTCCCTTCTTTATTCATTTGGGAGGGCTCTCCAAACATTTGGGAGGTTGCGTGTATGGACAAGTATTTGAGGACCCACAGCAGAACTTTGTCACTTTGAGGAACCTGATTTACTGTCTCCAGGTGTCGAGGACGATGATAATGAGACAACGGTGGCCATCAGGTCAGTCTACAATCTCAATTGTGAAGAATGGATGAATGAAGATGATTGGATTGATGATGAGTCCACTGATCTGACCGTCCTGGACAGTTGGCACGCATGGCCAGCACAGCAACACAGAGGAAGATTGATATGCATCACCAACACAGGTGCCAAGGGGTAGTGGTTTAACCAGACTGAGAACTTGGTCAACTGTTCCCAAGAGCAGCACCCCGCTGTGGCTCAAGTCAAGGCATGGAGGCGTTCAGCCACTGTCTGGAATTTACTTACTGAAAGTCCTTCAGAGTAAAACATTGTAATATGTAGCATCTGCCATACCAAGCTGAGCAGAGGTCAGGGCAAAGACAACCTTAATACCATGAGTATACATAACCACATGGCAGCCAAGCACCCCAGTAGGTGGGCGGCACACCAGAATACCAAATCTGTATACACGGGTCAAACCACTGACATGTCGCCTGGCTTTGTCCTTGACAATCTGCAGTCTATGAAGCAGGTGCTCATACCTCCTACCCTCAAAGTGCGATTGCACAGAGAAATCAAACATCACCCTCATCCACTTAGTTGTCCAAGTGAGGCGTCAAGTTGTTCATAGCAGAGAGCTAGGAAAGGAAGTGTAAATAATTAGCCGCATACCAAGAGGCACAAATACTAAAATTGCACATTGCTATCTGTGGAGATGTTGACATTTAGGCTTGCGGGAACAAAATGCTTATGTGATCTCTTGCCTGTGGCTGCGCACGATATTCATAGCCGCCCTATTTTAGCCGGTGTGCTGTCCATGACTTACATAAGCATGCGTGAAACAATATCAACCATGCTGTCACCAACGTCAAAGTCATGGTTGCTGGAACTGAAGGTTATCTCATCTGTCTGTTAGGGGGGCCCTCCTTTATACATTTTTGAGGGCCCTCCTCTATACTTTGAGAAGGGCCCTCTGCTATTCATTTGAAGGGCCTTCTATACATTTTGGAAGGCCCTCCTGTATACATTTGTGAGGGCCCTCCTGTATACATTTGGAGGGACCTCATCAAGTTGACTCCCATTGCTACAGAGGAGACTCCCAACCCCAACTTGGATGGGCTAGAGAGGAGGAAGTGGAGGCGAGGCAGCATGAGGAGAGGATGGGTATTGTTCCTCATGTTGGTGACACAAAACCTTGCCTGTTTGAAGGTTGGCCCACATGGCATAGTTCCTGTTTAAGTGTCTGTCTTAAGATGTGATACACATTGTCGCCAACAACCTATACTGGCCACCTTTCTCGATTGATGCTACAAGGAAAAAAATCTTCTCTCCTTTTGAGTTACAAAATGGTTGCACAATGGAATCCTTCAAAAGTGGCATTGTACATCACTTGCTTAAAACATCACCCTCTGACAACGCTGGTAGCAGAGGAACTGGTTCTTTTCAATAGAAAGAATTAATGGGGAGAGACATGCCACCAGCTACAACAGAAGTGTGGGGGGGGGAAATGTACACAAAGTGGGCCGTTTTCAATAAACCAGCATATCAGCATGGGTGATCTGTGTCTATAATAATGCCAAGGAGAAGTTGACCAAGATGCTAAAGGGATATTTAACTGACCATACCTTGGTCATTCATGATGATTCACTTCCCTTTAATTATTGATTGCCCAAGCTGAACACGTGACCTGACCGATCCTTATACGCTTTGGAGGTACTGGCTTGCCCTGCGGCTAGTGTCATGTCAGAGCGTGTTTTCTGTGATGGTGGGGCAATCAATCATCACTGATAGGCGCAGATGACTCTTCATGAAAAATTCAGACAGACTTAGGCTAGGGTCACATTTCCGTTTTGACCCTAGCCTACAACAATCCGGTTTTAACTTAGAACTTTTTCCAGCACCACATAGCGTTACCGCTATGCGGTGCTGGAAAACGCTGCCCTTAGTTACCCTATGTTTACCTTAACTACCTGTCACACAGGCAGCTGCTTAGAGTGCGCTTTACAGCGCCGCACAGGAAACGCTGTCTGCAACGCGGTAACGCTATGCGGTGCTGGAAAAAGTTCTAAGTTAAAACCGGATTGTTGTAGGCTAGGGTCAAAACGGAAATGTGACCCTAGCCTTACTCTGATTAAATTCAAGAAGGACTAGATTTATACCTAGTTTGTAAATGAATCCCTCCAAATGACAGCAACACAACTTAAATTCCCCAAAATAGTTAACTTTTAAAAATGATGTGAACTACAGATGACCAAACCTTTTTAAATTTGTGTTTGTTTTGCTGAATGGGCATAAGTTCACCCACTATATCGGCAAAAAGGTCAATGAAATACTCAACCACATTCAAATCAATGTTATCACGATACTGGTATCGCCAAACCAGAGCTTCATCTGGTTGTTACTCATCGGAGATGAGTAACAGGTGTGGTCATGATGCTCAGAGAGCAGAGAGCCTACCTAAAATCACAAAACACACAACACACACACCACAAGAAATGTCTCCCCAATTGAAAAAAGCATGCCCACATTGCACCAAAGTGGCATCAATTCATCCACAATAAAAGTGTAATTCAACAAAACACTGCTGACATATGCAGCACCCCAATTGGTTGCTGGAACACATACAAACAAAACAGTGTATGACTGTGCAACCACTGGCACTTCCCCTGTGTTACCTGCTTCCCAATATGTTGTCCAGGAAGCAGGTGCTGATGCCACCTGCACACAACTTTCAGTTGCGCATATTTAACAAACATTTAGTATTGGACAGTGGATGAATATCATTTATACTTCTGGTGTCAAGCAAAATATGACCCCAAAAACTGACAGGGGGAACATTGAATAGTGCATGGTTTCTGCCAAACAGCATTACATGGTAGTAGTACTGCTAAGGATTTTACAAGCACTGCACCTGTTACTCATCTCCATATTCCTGATTAACGTTGAAGCTCTGGTTTAGTGATACCAGTTTCGTGACAACACTTTTGGTGTCACAATTCTAACTAAATGTCACCACAACAACAGCGGGTAACATGGCCTGGTGTGAACTTTGTAGAAAGCAGTAGGAAATGTTTGGACCACTGCTGCTTTGCATTGGGCAATAACTGCCTTTTTAAGTGGAGTATTGTGGACAGCAGAAGCCAGCCTGTTACCATGAAAACAGCGGGTAACATGGCCTGGTGCATGCTTGGTAGCAAGCAGTAAGAAATTTTTGTTCTACTGGTTTGTGGAGGGCAATTACCTCCTTTTTAAGTGGAGTATTGTGGACAGCAGAAGCAAGCCTGTCACCCCAAAAACAGCAGGTAACATGGCCTGGCGCCGTGCAATGCTAAGGAAATCCTGAAAACATGCACTGTGCGTGGCCCTCGAGGTCAGGAGTTTGAGACCCCTGCTCTAGTGTTTACTATCTCAGTGTAGATTAGGAAGGGAGAGATATTGGAGCAGGGATCATTGAAAAGAGCCGATCAGCAGCTGTATAAGGCTGGCTTCACATTTGCGTATGGGAAGGCAGCGTATGCTGCGTTCCCATACGCAGTCAAACGCATGCGCACACGCGTTCCTATGTTTAACATAGGAACGCATAGTGCCTGCGTTTGCTGCGTTCGGGTGCGGATGCGGACGATATCTGCTCCTTCCGGTGTACAGCGTCCGCACCCGGGACGCAGCATGTTGCATTTTTTGTGCGCTCGGGGACCTTGGAAAATCAGCAAGCGTCCCCAAGCGCACAAAAAATGCATTGGCTTCAATGGGTCCGCAGTGTTCTGCGCTTGACAGCGCAGGAGAACGCTGCAGACCCATTGAAAAATCTCCCGGTGGCCGCCGGTGATGTCACAGGAGCTCACTGACGGCCACCGGGAGATCAGCTGAGCCACTGCTGTCCTCTTCTTCCCCGCCGCCGGTAATCTGCTAGCGGTGTCGGCGGGGAGAAACAGCTGATTTGACAGCTGTTTGAATCTTCCCGCGACGACACCTCCTCTCGGTGTCGGCGCGGGAGATTCAAACAGCTGTCAAATCAGCTGTTCTCCCCGCCGACATGTCCCGGAGCTTACCGGCGGCGGGGAGGAGGAGATCTCCGGTGCTGATCTCTGCACCCGGACACTGCTGATTGGCTGCCGGGCTGCACAGTGATGTGTCCGCAGGCGGACATTATCCGCTGCGGACACATCAAAATGGCACTGCTTTGCACTGCGTTTGTGTCTGCATGCGATCAGCATGCAGACACAAACGCTAATGTGAAGCCAGCCTAATACCACCAAACAATAGCTCTTTTGAGAGCTGAAGACAAAGTACAAATTTAGACTAAAGGGAGAGTTATTCCAGCAGGGTCAGTGTAAATGAGCCGCTTAGTAGCTCCATAATACCCCCTAAAAATAGCTCTTTTCAGAGCTGAAAACACTCAAGGAAGTCATTGTCTCTGCTGTTTTTGGGGTGGCAGGCAGCCTGCCTTTCTGATGTCCACATTACAAAAAAGGAGGTTATTGTCTAAGTCAAAGGAGCTGTAGAGTAGGTGATTCAATTATCACCTGTGCCATACTAAGGAAATCCTGACAACATGCACTGTGTGTGGGCCTCGAGGCCTGGAGTTTGAGATCCCTGCACTAGAGGTAGCCCTGAAAAGGACTTTTGTGCTATGAAAAGGCCTAACTCTCTTCCTAGCAGCTGAACGATCGCTCCCTATGATTGTAGAACGCAGGCTCTGGATGCAATGCGGGCAAAATGGCAGCGACAGGGCTTAAATAGACCCTATGATGCTGGGCGGCCAGGCAATCACAGTACTGCCACAACCAAGATGTCTGTTTGGTTAAGAAGCCCAGCATGTTTAGTGGCTGCAAAGGAGGCGCCAAAACTGCAGGGCGGTACATTCAATATAGAGAGACGAATAAACAAATACTCGCAGAATAACGCGTAATGCAAATAGTGTATTATTCCTGCGAATAGTAACGAATAAACTCGCTCATCACTAATCATAATACATCTGAATGCACTCATGATCCTGCAACTGACCACTTTAAATGTGAGAAGTCTCATAGTCCTTCAATTAGCCCCGTTACATCTCAGAGTATTAATGGGCCTAAAACTGACCCCATTATAGCCGATAGGACTCAAAGGCCTCAAACTGGCCCCATTATATCGGTAAGTACTGCTGAATGGACTGAACCCATTATATCTTAGAATACTCATAGACAATAGCTGACCCCATTACATCTCAGAGAACTCATAGACATACAAATGAGAGAACTAATGGACCTACAACTGACCTCATCACATCTGAAGATACTGATGGACATAGAACTGATCCTTTTGCACCTGAGGGTAATAAAGAGCACACAACCACAACTGACCCTTTTTCATCCAAGTGGACTTTTGGGCATTCTACTATACCTATTACATTTGAGAGGACTTGAGATGACATATGGACATACAACTGTCCTCATTATATCTGCAGGTACAAATGGGCATACAGCTGACCCAATTACAACTGAGAAGACTTATGGACCTACAACTAACCCCATTACATCAGAGACGACTGATGAGCATACAACTGACCTTATTACATCTGACATTAAAAATGGAAATAGTATTATTATTATTATTTATTTATATAGCGCCATTAGGTTCCATGGCGCTTTACATGAGGATGAGGGAGACAAGAACAAGTACACTAAATCTAGGCGATCAGGACGTACAGGTACAGGAGGGGCAGGGACCCTGTCCACGAGGGCTCACAGTCTAAGAGTATATAGTACTGCTACCACTATGTCTAGGAGGACTCAAGAGTCTACTACTGGTCCCTGAGAAGAATGATATCTATAAAAGACTTACACTATTACAGCTAAGAGGCCTGATGGGTCTACAATTGACCCCATCGTATTTGAGAGTACTGATGGAAATATTACTTCCTCCATTACATACGGTGATAATGGTGTGCCTACTATTAAAAATGCTTCTGGATCTACAACAGACTTGATCAAATCAGTCCCTACTAATGAAAATGCTATTGACTCTAAAAACTCTACAATATCCCTTAAAGTACTGTATCTACCATCTCGTTGACTGTAGCTGTATACTAACTTGTACACTTCAGGAGTCACTGGTCAGCCGGTACCAAAAACAACCGGACAACCTCAGACCAACTATACTCAGATTCCTCCTACCAATACAGGTGAGTCAAATCTAATTTGGGCATATTAATGGTCCATCAATTGGTTGATCTACTCCTAATCATCAATTCATTTATGCCTGCCCTCTCTCTAATCGACCTCTGGGGCTATGGCGGCCATTACAACGGCAGATATTACATCTGCAAAGAATTCATCATCAATGAGATACAACCTGGCTAGTATTCTACATTTTCCAGCACGTAATGCATTCAAAGTTCACAATCGTGATGATTATTTTTAACATTTTCATATACGGTATATTACCCTGTTATGTTTATGGGCTGCCACGTGGACAATCACATAACTCTAAGAGACTTTTTACATTTGGTCCAATCTATATAAGCATAAAACTTACAAGGGCATAACTATGCAAATAAAATACTGTCTTTGATAGACCTGAAAGTAAGAGATGAAAATATGAGAGTTGGGAATAATCGATGCAGGGTTGTAGAAGATACACCTGGGCCCTGGTTCTTACGGAGGCCTACAGGGTGCTGTGCTATGAAAGAAACCACAAGTATTACAATGTCATATAGAAGACTATGTTAAAGATTTTAATTAATGCCTAAATGACTCAAATTAGGGTAGATGGCGATAGATAGACTGTTTTCTTGCTTTGAAAAAATAGGTAGTTTCCATACTTTTATGTATGGAGCATTGCTCTTAAAGGGGATCTGTCAGGTCAAAAATCCATATGTCACTGATATAATTTTGTAATTCTTCTGTTGAAGCTCTTTCCGTTCATGTATTTATTTTGTTTATACTCACCCCCTATCCTCTGTAAACTGCAAATAAAGAGATTCGTGCCAGCTGTCAATCACAGTGAGTGATCACTTAGTTCTCTGCTGCCCACTCCCCAGAGGATGAATATTCATGTAGGGACATCACTGCACTGCACACAAGGAACATTCAGTCGAAATCACTCACATAGGGGGTCTATATCCCTATATCCCTTTTTCTGCTCTCCTTGGGAGTAAATCCAGGACTTGATGGAGCCAGCTGGAAGCTCAGGTCAACACCGGTACTCCGGAACCGAGGCTGTCAGTAAAAAGTTCATCCCTGACCGTAGACTGGCAAGCTGTGGGCCCGGTAAAAGGGAAGAGACAGCACCACAAGACTGACACCCTGACCTCAGTCCTAACTTGGGTCCAGGACACTTTAAGGAAAGGACAGAATTCCGGTGGCGGGAGGATTAACTTGTTGTTGTTCCCGTCCGTACTGGTAAGGAACCGACTGTACCTAACAGTAACAGACTAGGGGGCTGGTGTATGGGCTCTGTCGGTGTGGAAGAATTAGAGACCACGAGAGATTCAGTTTGACACCTCTGAGGGACACTGCAAAAAAATCTCCATGATCCACAGCTGCAACCCCAGGAAACCCGGTGAATATTGTATACCATAACAACAGGGTAACCTGTTCACAACCAGTAAAGAAACATCAAAGTCAAATCTGGTGTCTGGTCTCATCTATCCGTCGCTAGAGGGTTTAATCAGAATCTGTAAGTTGAGAACTTCTACCCCCAAAATCCACTCTTCAGCCCTGAGGTAAAGCTCCACCTGTGGGGAGCTGGACTATCAAGCTGCGTCACATCACCTTACAGGCTCCTGCAGCGCTGGTACCCAATTATACCACAGGTGGCGTCACATTAAGTTATATCCCAATTTCCCCAACATCATCACCCCAATCCTGCCACTGAGGGTCCAGGGCACAGAACTGGGAACCGACCAGCCGTGATCCCCCATCGAAGTAGCCATCATCCCGGTATCTGAGTCCCCCACCCTGTGACCGACTCATTTTTCCCATAGGAGACTTCCAAAATTGGGAAAAAAACGCAGCACTCAAAAACGGATCAAAAAATGGATCTGTTTTTTTGGGTGAGTTTTTTTCACACCTTCTATTTTGCAGCTAAATATGCAGCAGGATAAAAGAGAAAAAAAAAAAGCACAGTCTGAATGTAGCCTAAAGCTCTATCAGTGATGTCTGCTAGTGGAAGAGAGAACTATATAAAGGTCAGGTGCGTGGACAGCAACGCAACCTAACACTCCCCCTCCCCTGAAGAGCCATAACAATCATTGACAGCAGCAGCTTCTGACGTTAACTCCAAGTTAACTCCATCTACATGCTCAACCAGGGAGAGCACATAGAGTCCCATGGCTTTCAATATCATCTTTAGGCTAGGGTCGCACTTAAAAGGCACAATCCAGTAACCGCATCCATTACCGGATACGGTTTTACTGTGTGCCTTAATACTATCATTTGATAGTACAATTGCAGCACTCATTCCGGATCTGGATGCAATAATGGGTTTTTGCAATTGTAAAAACCGCATTCGGATCCTTGCGGTACTGGATCCGGGTCCCATAGACACCCATTATAAAAAAAATACGGATCCGGTTTTGTAACTGCTCCGAAAAATGCAGCCGGCATGATTTTTACCGCAGGCTGCAAAACCGGATCCGGTAACCGATTGCAAATAGTGCCATCCGGTTTTTCTATTGCAGCCTATAGGCATTTTTAATGCTCAAAACCGGATTAGGATCTGCAAATAGAACCGCATGTGTGACCCTAGCCTTATGCCGATGACATGCAGATCTACCTCTATGGACCTAATATCACCTCCTTACTAACCAGAGTCCCACAATGCCTGTCTGCTCTTTTGTCTTTCTTTTCCGCTCAATTTCTAAAACTGAACATGGACAAAACAGAATTCATCATATTTCCCCCATCATACTCTACCCCTACACCAGACCTATCCATCGAAGTCAATGGCAGCTCAATCACCACAACACCGCATGCTTGGTGTCTTGGGGTAATCCTCGACTCTGGCTTCTCCTTCAAGCCACATATCCAAGCCCTTGCCACCTCCTGCCAACTCCAACTGAAATATACTTACATATCCATACATTCCTTGACAAAAAAACTGTAAAAACACTCATCCATGCCCTCATCATCTCCTGCCTCGACTACTGCAACCTTCTGCTCTCTGTCCTAAACTCTGCTGTCTCCCTGCTATTACCCAGCTTCTCCTTTCTGCCAGACTCCACTGCCCAGAGGCTCCAGTTCAAAACCTTAACCATGACATACAAAGCCATCCAAAACCTATTTCCTCCATACATCTGTGACATGGTCTCCCAGTACTTACCTACACACAATCTGTGATCATCTAAAAATCTCCTTCTCTATTCCTCTCTTATCTCTTCTTCCTATAACCGTATACAAGATTTCCCCCATGCATCTCCCATACTCAGGGGTAGACTCTCGCCTACTGTGGAAACCTTCAAAAGGAACCTGAAGACCTCTTCTGCCAAGTCTACAGCCTGCAATGAGCCTCAGTCCACTAAACCGCCTCTGACTAGCTCTACCGTCTCCTATTGTAGCAGATACCATGTTTACCTTAGCTGTGTCCTCAGGTGCCTCAGTGACTCACCACTCACACAGTTGTGCTGCATTGGAGGCTGCAGTGAAGAAGAAACATCTGTGTGCCATCATTCTGTGCTCGGAGGCATTGATGACAGGATGTTTCTTCTTCACTGCGATCTCCAAAGCAGCACAGCTGAGATTGTGACGAGGGACCTCGTGGTGGATCATCAGAGGGTATGTTGTTGGGACTTCTAATAAATGGGTTAATGAGGGTTGTCAGTATGTTTTATTTCTAATAGAGATAAAACACAGATAAAAATTCTTTAGCAAAGGAATTTTCTTTGTGTGTGTTAACTATTCACTTACTGGATTAATAATGGGTGGGTATCAGAAGAAACCTGACATCACCAATGCAGGGCTTAATGACAAGTTGTCAATCATCTGCTGTCAATAACCCCTTTATTACCCAGTGTGTCACCAGCAATGGAGCAACTGAAAGGGTCGGTCAAAGTGCCAGGATTTTTCACTTCTAATGAATGCGCCCAATTTGGGGGCAGATACGGGCTGCTATTCTATAGTGGGGTAGGGCCCAATAACTATGGCCCTCACCAGGCTGAGAATACCAGCCTCCAGCTGCTTTGTTTAACCTTGGCTGGCAATTGAAAATAGGGTGAAGCCCTTGCCTTTTTTTTTATCAATCAAGGTTAAACTAGGCAGCTGAGGATGGCAGCCTGTAGCTGTCTACTTTATCTGTGCTGAGAAAGAAAATACAGTGAAGCCCTACCCATTTTTTTCCCATAATTTATTTATTTTACACACTATGATGGCAGGTTAGTTGCCATAGACTAATCTGTATGACAACAAATCACAGACACCCTCTAGATTGTGGGAGCGCAGATTAATGGCAACGGACACTTGGCTTGATAAATGTGAAGAAACGTCACTATATCATATGTGCTGAACAAAGTCCGCTTTTTATACTTTTTAATACTTTGGGGTGCTGCCTCTACTTTTTGGTAAGTATAATATTTGGACTAGTGGGTATCTAGCTTCTGGAGAACTTGCACCTATTTTTCATGAAGTTGCAGTGCTGTCTCTATTTTTTATCATCTGTCTGTCTGTCTATCTGTCTCTCTATCTATCTATCTATCTATCTATCTTCCAAATAGAAAAACACTGGGCACTACACGTATTCGGTTAGGGCAGGCTGTCACTCCCGTGACACCTCTGCAGCTGTACCTGGTGTTGCTGGCTCTCAATAGCGGTTATCCAAAAATACAAAAGAAACAATGTCCGCACCCACTGGTAGTGGATCTTGACACCTTTAATTCCTGTTCATATACACAATCATGAACAAATCAGCAAGGGAGGGGGTGTAGGGGCGACGGACGACGGCTCGCCGTTTCGCGGTCGTGTACCGCTTCCACGGGTCCTCTATGGCGTCTGTCGTCATGTCCGGAGGTTTATTCAGCCGGCACGTGACGTCACTACCGCCATAGTTAAACAAGATGTGTTACATAATTAAAACATACATCAAGGATATCAAAATATCAAAAGAATGAAATGCAATATAAGCTGAATTAAATACAATACTTACTAAACTCGATATATCAGAGCATTTTAAACAAGCCGGTAACAGCCTTACTTAGCGTCGCGTTGCCTAGGCTTTTACCGTATTCAACCTAGACAGCTGGCCAATTCATCTACGGTCTATCACTGAACCTCTAATACATGCGACCTCTTATTGCAGAAACGCTACTAGATTAAAACACTTCAACTACTTCAATGGTTACAAAGACTATTTTTGAATACATTAACATCCTACTATAGACAACCTATTCTCTCACTTTTTAAGTATCCTGCAGAATCCACATCAAAAGAGTGTTACTACATGCAGGAATACCGAAAAAAGTATTTTTTAGCAAATGAATCCTAATATAATCACGGGTTATAAGTCTACAGGTTCACAGGAATGCTGCTAAATCATTTTTCTCATTGAACCCTAAGGGGCCACATGCTTTAGTCTCAATTATCCACCTACTTTCCCTTTGGAGAAGAAATTTATGCGTATTACCACCTCTAACCGATGGTTCAACATGTTCAACTCCTGCAAATGTTAATACATCTGCATTGCCATTGTGTACCTAATTAACATGCTGTATCAGCCTCAGACTCCCAATACCAGTCCTTACTGATTTCTGGTGTTCCTTGAATCTTTTACAGAGTTTCCTTATTGTTTTACCAATATAGATTATATTAGGATTAATTTGCTAAAAAATACTCCGGACATGACGACAGACGCCATAGAGGACCCGTGGAAGCGGTACACGACTGCGAAACGGCGAGCCGTCGTCCGTCGCCCCTGCACCCCCTCCCTTGCTGATTTGTTCATGATTGTGTATATGAACAGGAATTAAAGGTGTCAAGATCCACTACCGGTGAGTGCGGAAATTGTTTCTTTTCTATCTATCTATCTATCTATCTGTCTGTCTGTCTGTCTGTCTGTCTGTCTGTCTGTCTATCTATCTATCTATCTATCTATCCTACATCTATCTATGTATTCTAACTTTCTACAGCATGGGAAAGAGCATGCTAAAAATGCTGTCTGTGTACTGTCAGTGTGCTCTCCATGTGCTGTGTGATTTTTTTCTCGTACCCATTGACTTGCATTGGCGAGTCTTGCACTATTATCTGATCCACTCGCAGCATGTTACAACTTATTTCTCATCCAGAAGTTAGATGAGAAAAAAACTGATGCTTTGCACTCGTCTGATTTATACACCCATGTGTCTGAGCCGTAATTCTGACTTCTATGGACTAAAATACATTGCTATATCACAGATGACCACTAGAGGCTGCACAGAGCCCGTCCGCTCACACTGTCATATCTATGCATTTTGCATTTTTCACAAAATAATGTGTATTATTAAAATGATGAAAAACAAGAGTGGTCAGCAAAATATGGGATTCCTGTAAAGAAGGTAGAGCAGGCAAGGACTTAATCAAAAATTGTATAATCCAAAGGTCCCCAACTCCAGTCCTCAAGGCTCATCATTCAGGATTTCCTTAGCATTTTACAGTTGAAATCATCATCTGTGCAGGAGATTGAATTACCAACTGTCAAATGCTAAGGAAATCCTGAAAACCTGGACTGTTGGTGGGCCTTGAGGACTGGAGTTGGGGACCTCTGGTATAACCTACTAAACTGAACATAGTATATAATCTATTTATAACCTGTCTAAATTAGCAAAATGTATTTTTATTTATTTCATTCACTCATTGTGCACTATTTACACCTAGACAGATATCATTTTTTCATCCACATATATTTCCTAGTTCTTTTTATCAGATCTTTTACAACTATTCATGTACATACAATATTTGTACACTATCCTCATATCAGAGTCACAATCAGAAACAGCTGCAAAAGGATACAAAAGTGCACATAGAGTCTTATCTTTGTGACACGCTGCGCTTTTGTGACTAATGTCACTGCTCCCATGAATTGGTTGTGTGGCACACAACCAGTATATTGCACATAGAACGGCTGCTGCAGCATCCACAATTCACAGTCGCTGTGGTAGCCAAAAAAGCTCAGTTGCTGTGGATGTTGGCTTGCTTGCTGTACGTTGATGCACTTGCTGTATGTTGATGCACTTGCTGTATGATGGCGTGCTTGCTGTACGTTGGTGCACTTGCTGTACGTTGGCGTGCTTGCTGTACGTTGGTGCACTTGCTGTATGTTGGCACGCTTGTTGTACATTGATGCACTTGCTGTATGTTGGCGCGCTTGCTGTACGTTGGTGCACTTGCTGTATGTTGGCACGCTTGCTGAACATTGATGCACTTGCTGTACGTTGATGCACTTGCTGTATGTTGGCGCGCTTGCTGTACGTTGGCGCGCTTGCTGTACGTTGATGCACTTGCTGTATGTTGGCGAGCTTGCTGTACGTTGGTGCACTTGCTGTATGTTGGCGCGCTTGCTGTACGTTGATGCACTTGCTGTATGTTGGCGCGCTTGCTGTACGTTGATGCACTTGCTGTATGTTGGTGGGCTTGCTGTACGTTGATGCACTTGCTGTATGTTGGTGTGCTTGCTGTACGTTGATGCACTTGCTGTATGTTGGCGGGCTTGCTGTACGTTGATGCACTTTCTGTATGTTGGCACGGTTGCTGTACGTTGATGCACTTGCTGTATGTTGGCGCACTTGCTGTATGTTGGCGTGGTTGCTGTACAATGATGCACTTGCTGTATGTTGGCGTGGTTGCTGTACATTGATGCACTTGCTGTATGTTGGCGTGGTTGCTGTACGTTGATGCACTTGCTGTATGTTGGCTTGCTTGCTGTACGTTGATGCACTTGCTGTATGTTGGCTTGCTTGCTGTACGTTGATGCACTTGCTGTATGTTGGCGCACTTGCTGTACGTTGATGCACTTGCTGTACATTGATGCACTTGCTGTACATTGATGCACTTGCTGTATGTTGGCGCTCTTGCTGAACGTTGATGCACTTGCTGTATGTTGGCTCGTTTGCTGTACGTTGGTGCACTTGCTGTATGTTGGCGCACTTTCTGTACATTTAGAATGCACATTACGATTACCGCATCCAGATCCAGATGTGGTAATGTAATGTGCATCAGACACATTTTGGACACAAAATGTGTCCCTAAACCCGCATCCGGTACTCGGATTGCTCATAATGTGCAATCCGGTTGCCGTATGCTGCCGCAGGGATGAACAAAGGGTTAATATTAATAATAGATGTGGGAAACATGTCTGTAGGGAGGGTGGGCACTCACTACAGACATGTTGCCCACATCTATTAGTAACATTAACCCTTTGTTCATCCCTGCGGCAGCAGGGATAAACAAAGCATCTGGCTGCCCCAGGCATTCACGTGTGCCTTGCGGTAGCCGAATAGGCTCCCATAGGAGCCCATTATAGGTCTCCTGCTGCGGTTAGGAAACCGCTCCGAAAGATGCAGCATGCAGGATTTTTCCCGCAGGCTGCAAATCCGGATGCAGTAACCGCATTGCCATTTAGGCAACCCAGATTTATAATGGGTGCCTATGGGATGCGGATCCTGATTCGGTTTTGAGCATTTTGCATGCTCAAAACCGGATCAAGATCTGCATTTTCTACTGCAAATGTGACCAATAGCCTAACTGTTCTTAGTTTTAACAAAATAGAATGATTATTTTGCACATAAAAGTCACAAATTAAATAGAAAGAATTGTTTGTGTGTGTGAGGTAATATACTGTTTTGACAGTTAGCCTGCCTATTTATCAGGTGACCTATAACTTACCATATATGGAAGAGAACAAAACAGTGATGCACCTTATAGTTCGAAAAATATGTAAATTATAAACAATATGATTATTACAGGTTTAAAGGGAACCTGTCACCCCCTTTGGGCATTCTAAACTGTGCCCACCAGCTGTAACATGATGTAATTTGGGTTCCTGTAACCCCTCTATATGCCCAGACGTCCCCCTGCATATATCAGAATTTAACTCTTATTCTCTCCCGCACTGTGTATACATGTTGAGTGACAGGCAATACTCTCACGCCTGCGAAGTGGCGTGGGTCACCGTGCTTCATTGAAGGTGCACAGTGCCCGAAGTCTTGTGCCTGTGCAGTAGAATCTCACGAGACTTCTGGTACTGTGCAGCTTTAATGGAGCACGGTGACCTGCGCCACTACACAGGCGTGAGAGTATTGCCTGTCACTCAACATGTATACACAGGAGCGGCAGCAGTTTCAATAGAGTGGGGCGGGTATTCCAGGCAGGGTGGCGGTGAGAACCATAGAGAACAGACCCCTCCGGACCTTTGGAGGAGTCATTTACATGTAGTGCGGAAGAGAATAAAAGTTAATTTCTCAGGTATGAAGGGGGACATAGAGGGGTTACAGGAACCCCAATTATATCCTGTTACAGCTGGTGGACACAGTTTAGAACGTGAAAAGGGGGTGACAGGTTCACTTTAAAGACATACTAAAGTCACCCACAGCAGTCGGTGTGATTGCAGAGGCTGCAGGTAAAGGACACTTGTTCCCTCGCTGCAGCCTATGGATGAAGCAGAGCTGAGTGTACTACGTGGGACCTTTGTTGTGGTTGTGGATTATCGTCAGAGGGATATGTGTGGGTTAATAAACTGAAAAATGAGGGTTGTCTGTGTAAAGTATTTCAAATAAAGGATTTTTATATGTGTGTTGTATTTTTTTTTAAATTGTCTTCACAGGATTGATGGTGGGTGGATCTTATTGAGACCTGGATGTTATCAGTCTTGGCTTAAAGTGAACCTGTCACCCCCTTTGGGTATTCTAAACAGTGCCCCTTTATACCCCCATACTGGCCCCTGATTACTTCAGAGAATAGGTTTGATAGATTCTCCCGCCGTGTAGCAGATGGTCTGGTGGGATGTGGCTCTCTTCAGTCCGGATCGCCCCTCCGCCTGTAGTATGCCACTGTATTGTATGAGCCACACAAAGTCTTTCAACACTTCACAAATCACAATACAGCGCAGGTGCAGTGCCGTCACTGGGACCAGGAGCTATGGCATATTACAGATGGTAGGGCGGGTTCTACAGGCGGTGGGGAAGGTTTTACAGGCAGAGGGGACTACATGGTGGGGGACACTATCAAACTTATTTTCTGAAGTAATCAGGTGAGAGTCTGTGGGTATAAAGGGGTCACCAGTACCCCAATTGCATGATGTTTAAGGTGCTTGGCAGTGCTTAGGACGCCCAAAGGGGGTGATGGGTTCCCTTTAATGACAAGCTGTCAATACTCAGCTGTCATTAACCCATTCTATCACCCTCATTCCACTGCATCAGGGCTTCGGGAAGAGCCGGGAATTCTGCCAGAATTTGGCAATTCTAATTCATTCACCAATTTCTGGGGTAGCTGCATGCTACTATACTTTAGCCTGAGAAGGAACGGCAATAACTATAGACCTCACCATGCTGAGAATCCTAGCCATCAGCTGCCTGTTTTTTTACCTTGGCTGGCAATAAAATATACGGCGAAGCCCATGCATTTTTTTAAAATAATTTATTCAAGTAGTAAAAAATTGCCAGCAAAGGTAAAGCCAGACAGCTCGGGGTGGCAGCCCTTAGATATCTACTTTATCTGCACTGAGAATCAAAAATACATAGTTTTATAAAAATTATTTATTTATTTTTACACTAGTATGATGTCAGGTTTGTTGCCTATGGCAACCAATCACAGATGCCAGCACAATGGTTGAGGGGCGCAACAGCCAATCACAGACGCCGTCAAAGTGGGCATCTGTGATTGGCTGTTGGAGCTAGCGCAGTAACCTGCAAACAGCCCATACATTCTAGCATTTACCATACAGCAAATAATCAGAAAGTTAATGTGCGGCACCGGAAGAACTAGCACGTGGTCCCAGGTAAGTAATCACTCTGATGTTTAATCACTGTTTTGTTTCTTTTTACAGCTCCAAGGCCACCATTTCATAACTTTAAAGTCCAGATTCACACTCAAGTTCAGGCTAAGGCCGATCCCGAACACAAACTTTAAGAAAAGTGCATCTGGATCCGCTGAACCCCAATCCTGTAGATTTGGATTAATTTTTCTCTTAATTATAAAGACCTTCATTTATAAACTGCATTTTGCGTTTACTTGTGTTATCTTTGTCTAATATATTAATTTGCTTTGTGATCTAAAACATTTACATGTGACCAACATGCAAAAAAATAAGAAATTAGGAAAGGGTCAAATACTTTTTCACACCACTGTATATGTAAATGTATTTAAAAAATATAACAAATTCAAATGCAAAATTTAGTGCAACATACTCCATGTTGTTTCTCTTGTGTAAACATTAGAGACTATACACATTACAGATTGCTGCGGGCCGCATATACATTAGAGACTACTGCTGGCCATATAAACATTAGAGACTGCATGCCAGCCATATACACATTAGGGACTGCTTCTGGCTGCATACACATTAGAGACTGCTGCTGGCCGTATACACATAAGAGACTGCAGCTGTCTGTATACAAATTAGACTGTTGCTAACCATATACACAGAGACTGCTGCTGTCCATATTGTATACACATTAGACTGCTGCTAGCCATATACACAGAGACTGCTGGCTCTTTATCTTCTATACACACCACTACGTTGTGCATACAGGTTCACACTATATACATACAGTATACACAGACACACTGTAATACAGCATGTAGTGTGGACCTGTATATACAGTATAATGCTGTGTAGAGACAGACAGGTACACAGACACTAGACACACAGAAAGACACACAAACAGACTCACAGGCAGACACACAGACAGAAAGACAGACACACACAGACACTAGACATACGTCAAACTCACCACCCAGCAGCTCCGTCCTTCACATCCTGCCAGCGCCCTTGCTCTGCTGTGACATCCGGTTCGTACTGCGCATCTCAGCCTATTGGGAGCATGTGCAGTACAAACCTGGGTGAGACTGACGTCACTGAAGCTGTCAGTCTCGGCCAGGGCGCCAATCTCTTCTGGGCCACGCCCCTTCACCTCTTCTACAGGCTCCCTCTCCTGGCAATCACCTCAGGCCCCACCCTCTTACCTTTTAGACGGGCCCCCTCTGCTGCCATTCACCGCCACAGCCGCCGGAGCAGAGGGGGCCCGTCTAAAAGGTGAGAGGGCAGGGCCTGAGGTGATTGCCAGGAGAGGGAGTCTGTAGAAGAGGTGAAGGGGCGTGGCTCAGAAGAGATTGGCGCCTGTCACCTCACCTCTCCTCTGGCCCCTCTCCTGTCAATCTCCTTGGACCCCTCACAGCAGTCAGAGCAATCATGCCCTGAAGGCGGCCCTGTCTGTGGGTGAAAAAAAAAATAAAAAAAGTTATACCTCTAAAAAGAAGTGGAAAAAAGAACGAGAGTGCAAAAATTAAAATTGTTTTTATCATTAAGGGTCATGAATGTTTTATGTTGAGAAAAAATCTTACCATTGTTCGGCATTATGAAGAAGTTGGTGCAAAAAAGCAAAAACTTAACAAAGACCAAAAAATAACAAACAAAAGAAAATTGCCAAAAAAATAAACATACAGTATCATGAATTGGACTCCTAAGCAAAATTTCACCCGGGTCCTGGTGTCCGAGGGGCCCAAAACCAGCTGTGGGGAAGGGGTTGATATAGAATTCGATGTTGGGGTCCTGGACATTTAAGTTACACCTGACTTCTTTTCTATTTTCTCAACTTTCCCATACAGGGAGTTTTTATTTCAATTCGAGCCAAGCGGTTATCACCGATCAATTGGATACAAAAGGTAATAAAATATTAATTATCATTACAGAGAGGTAAAACACGTTATAAAACTTTATAGCTGGTGATAAAGAAGATTGTCAGAAGCAGAAATAATAAATGCATGTTAACCCAGCTCGTAACTTGCACTATGCTGCCTTGTAGTAGCCTTGTAAAAACTCCAATAAAAGCCCTGAAGTTTATCAATTGTGACACAGAGGAATCAGGCAAAAACACTATATTGTATCCAGGGCCAGCTCCAGGTTTTTGTGGGCCCTTGGAAAAAGAGTCTCAGTGGGCCCCTTTAACACACTGACCCTGCCCGCCCCGCTGCTGCACATCCCAGGTTTAGCCAGTTGAAAATAAGAAAAACCTTTTTTTATTAAACGGAACCAACAAGCTGGATTTAAGGCTATCCTAGTATGTTAAAATTATCACTAATGAGCCCTCCCTTTTACACCGCCAGGGAAGCTTTAATTAAAGGGATCCATCCAGCAGGTTTTAGGGCTATAAAGTGAAGCCACTGCCTTACAGGCTCTGGGATACTGAGTGCAATCATACCTTTACTTCAATGATTACCTGTATGATTGCAGAGAAAAATGTTATAAAACAGTGCTGGAAATTAGCATATGTGCAGCACACCGTCACTATGAGGAGCTGGGTTTATTTGTATTACTCCCCTCTAAGCCAAACCCTCCTCCTTCCTCCTCTGCCTCCTCTCTCACACTATTCACTATATACCAGACACATTATGTCTGACATTGTGCCTGATGATAGCAAATTGCCAGGCTCCTATGTGCCTCAGATCATCACCCACTCTCTCCCAACCTCACCTGTGTGCCTGCTGGCTTTACCGGCTTCACTGTTTCTCCTGTGATAGCTCAATTACCGGAGTGCAGGAGAAGGCACCGCCCCTCTAGTCTGTGCACATCCCCGGTCTCCTCTTCTGGATGTTCCAGCAATCTGTGTTTGTGACTCTGAGGAGAGCGGGGCAAACAAGAAACCAGTAGCAGAGGCACTGGAATCCTCAGGCAAACAGGAAAACATTAGCAGAGGTACTGGAAACTGCAGGCAGACAACAGACTGATAATAGAGGTACCCAAATACGCAGGTAGACAGGAAACCAGTAACAAAGGTAATGGAAACTGCAAACAGACAGGTGACCAGTAGCAGAGGCACTCTCATCCACAGGCCAACGGGAGATCGGTAGAAAAGGTACTGGAAACTTCTGCAAACAGTAGAACAAATGCAAGGTTACTAGAAACTGCAGGCAAACAGGGAATCTTTTTAAGGGGTACTGGAAGTCGAAGACATACAGGCCTCAAGAAGACTAAAGTGTTAATACGAAGACACAGATGTGTGTCTTGGTGAGCTTTATATAGGCCCAGGTAGATGTAACATGGGAGCACACTGTCAGGTCTGGTAGTTCTGCATCCGAGTGGGTTTGTCATGCTCCTGATCAAGCTCTAGCTAACTGTCAGGTCAACCTTTCGCCCTTCACGGGCTATGAGAGGCAGGGTGTCACATCTGAGGGGAGGAGCTTGTGCGGTTGCCCGCTCTGACCAGGACCTTTACTCCTGTAGACAAACACCCGATATTGCTAAGAGGGGGGACACCGTTGCTCCCAGCAATTGTAAAACCAACACCTAAGGGTTAGATATACAAAACTTAAAGACTCCCAAAAAGTCTCTTCAAGACGCCACAATATAATTTCAGTAAATGTGAAGACACGAGGTTGAGTGGGTGCTCCGCTGGCCTGACCACCTTCATAAAGACCACATGGACCAGGGCTCAACCCAGCTGAATGCTCAAACTCCTTACCCATGGGCGGAACACTACTCAGACAACACAGAGTGACAGAACCACACAATGGTAAAGCTTTATTGGATCCCCAACAGTTAACGGCATATAACACATAACCAAGCAAAACGCAAAATATAACAGAAAAGAGAGTTTCACCCCTCCGCTGGCTCACCAGGGATGAGAATGTTTGTGCCTTCGGGGATTCCAGGGCCACTTACTCCAATCCAGCAGCACCCGTCTTTTGACAGGCACCCACCAAGAAAGGAATAGCGACAAGCTTAGGAAGCTGACCGAGCACAGCAATGTCTGTAGCCAGGTAATCAAATTGTCCCAACCTGGATTTCTTTCTTACATAGTGTCTAATATTTCAGCTGAAACCTATAAGTCAATGCTGACCTCTTTCAGATAATAGGCCAGTCTTAGGGTACCTTTACACTCCGCTACTGGATGGTGGCAACAACCGGGTACATGAGAGAAATGTATCTTGCACCGCCAATTCAACCCGTGGTAGCGGCGTGTGAAGACGGTTGTAGCCACCCGCCAGTAGCGGCACCTGTTTCCGAGCACTGCCCTAAAACAGGTGGTTACCCAGCCGATGGTAGCGACCTGTATCGGCGTGTAAAGAAGGAACAGAAGGGTTGTTTCGACACCATGCTATGTACCTGGTATGTACCTGGGGCGTGACACAGCCTCCGGGAAACCACCCCCCTTCAGCGATCATTGGAGGAAGCTCCTGCATTACGATTGGTTGTTGCTGCATAGGCCGGGATATTTAAGGAGCTGACCAGTCACACTACACAATTGCTCGAGCGTCATGTATTAATCAGCCTCCTGCGCTGCCTGGCCAATCATGATGTTATTGCTTTGTCCTATCAGCGTAATCCACAATTGTGGCACGCCTATGTGTTGTTCCTGCTGCACCAGGTCCGCCCATATTAGCTTGTTGTAGCGGTGTGTAAATGAGGTAAGGTGCTCGGCAGAAGGTAACTTGAGACACCCGGCGGTGTATCTAGAGATAGATGTAACCTACTGTAGCGCACCTTGTTGCGGCGTGTAAAGGTGGTGCGATTACCGTTTGCAACCGTTTGTGCGTGCTCGTGCACGTGAAGTACCCGGTTGTTGCCACCATCCAGTAGCGGCGTGTAAAGGTACCCTGAGGCTACATTCACATGCTGCGTTGTTGCTGCTCTATTGATCCGCTAATTGCAGATCCGCTATTTCAGTGGAATGCAGTGAAATGCAGTGGCATTAGCTGTCCCAGCCAAGTCAATGCATTTCACTATTTTCCATTCACACGCTGCGCTTTTTACGCTTCCACTTTTGGGCTGAAAAGCGGATGTGTAAAAAGAATGAACATGTCAATTCTTTGGCACGTTTTTTCTCTGCGCTTTTACTTACCTCGCTGTGCTCTCTCGGGGATCTCTCCTCATCGCAATGCAGTAGGACATTTGGAGGACCAAGGACAGCACCATGTGACCGAGTGACGTCAACTGGTAACATGGTGCTGCAGGGTCCTAGAGACCGCGCTTACTGCGGCCTCCGGGGATGAGAAGAGATCACAGCCGGTGGTCACTGTGGGAGCGTGGCGGGGTGAGTAAGTGCTGGGAAATAGCATAGCAGCATTCACATACAGAATGCATACACATGCATAGATATTGTATGGGGCTTGCCGCAAGTGAACCACAAGTGCGGCCGTTATGTGGTAATCACCGCAACTGCCGCAATCAGCGAAAACCGCTGATGTGAAAGCAGCCTAAGTTGGGTAACGTTTTTTATTTGACCACAAAATGGCCCATCCCTTTTGACACATTGTCTTGCTGTGTTGGGCTTCAAAAATGACCTAATTATTAGTAGACCTAATAGTGTAGCAGTTACATTGCTTTTATTTTTCATTCTTCTAAAGAATGACACCCCAACTTCTATCTCCTGTTTTACCTTTGCCCACCCAATTCCCCCATGTTTTAGGATCTTAAGCCTAATTTCAATTTTTTTCATGTTTTTTTATAGCTGTGAATCATCAAGCCAGTTTTGGTATATGGGAGGCTAATGCCAGGCGGCTGTCAGTAAGCCAGGAATTTATGGTGGTGCACCTGCTGGTCTTACATTCCTTCTGATAATCATTTTATTGCTGGCTTTATTGCTATATCGAGACAAACATAAAACGTATCAGGGAAAGTAAGTACAGCATAACATTAAAGCGGTTCAAACCAGTGCATTATTTATGAAGAACGGAGCTCCTGTTTATTTTGTGGTTTCTTCTCAAAATCATTGTGCAAACCATGGGCCCAATTCATCATTACATTTTTTTAAAGTCACTTTTCTTTTCTTGCTTTATTCTTTGATAATATTTGCACCAAATTGTTAAAACTGGCGCAAATGGCTTATAGATTTTGCGCACAACCAAAAATATATTTCACTTAAAGAGGACCTGTTACCAAACCAGGCATGGTGATCTAATTACAGCACTGGATGCAGCATGTCTGCAGCATCGAGGCAAGGGGTCCCCCAGCCCTTGAGCCCCCCTGTACCCCGGGTAAATACACTTAGAAAACCTACATCCTAGGAGGTGGCTAGGGCTGGAGCCACTTCTTCTCACAGGGAAATCTCACATCCCTTGCATAATGTATCCTCCCTTTGCTGCCTCCTCCATGTCAGTCATGGTCTCCCTTGCCTGCATGACGCAGGTGCAGAGAGAGGGAGCGTGTTTTTGCTGATACTGTCCTCCTGCGGTGACGTCAGCTCCTTTACCCGCCCTGCTCCATTTTATCATGAAGCAGGGCTGGGAAAGGTTGTGACATCACCGCAGGAGGCCGGCCGCCCCGCCTCCTGCCTGACATCACCGCTTATCCCCGCCCTGCTCCATTTTATCATGAAGCAGGGCTGGGAAAGGTTGTGACATCACCGCAGGAGGCCGGCCGCACCGCCTCCTGCCTGACATCACCGCTTATCCCCACCCTGCTCCATTTTATCATGAAGCAGGGTTGGGAAAGGTTGTGACACCACCGCAGGAGGCCAGCCACCCCTCCTCCTGCCTGATGTCTCCGCTTATCCCCGCCCTGCTTCTTGATAATATAAGCAGTGATGTCAGGCAGGAGGCGGGGCGGCCGGCCTCCTGCGGTGATGTCACAACCTTTCCCAGCCCTGCTTTGGGGTAAAATGGAGCAGCATGATCCAAAGCAATGCGACGGGGATAGTGCCGTTCCATGTTGACATTGGAGGTTCTGTGTTGTGATCACGGATCCTCCGATGGATACTTTGACAGCCCCCTTGTGATGACCCCGGATGCTGTCTGGAATCACTTCCTGTGGGTGGTGGCTAACACCAGCATCCACAGAAAGTGATGATTTCTCCTGTGCACAGATGTGCAGCAGCAGGTCTGTGCACAGGAGAAACTATCGGAATGTGCAGCACTGACGCCCCCCAGGGGGCAGCGTAAAATGAGAAATAAAAAAGTTTTTAAAAATATGAAAAAACCCATACAAGATCAACTCACCCTCCTTTTGCCCCCTTGAAAAGAAAACTACCGGTATTAAAAAAATACACATATTTGGTATCGCTACATTCAGAAATGTCCGATCAATCAAAACATAAAATAATTAATCATGTTGGTGAACTGCGTAACGGACAACAAGACCAAACGCCAAAATTATGTATCGTAATATTGGTTTAATGCTGCAGATGTGCCTATGTTTCCTTCGATATGACTGCTGCCTCGTATCGGTCACCGAGTGTACTTTTTATATGGCTCATACATAACGATGCCTTGACGTTAGCCAGTAAAACACATTGTTCTCCCCATGTTATGACACCTAGTCACCAAGTTGTGTTTATGACCCAAATAAAAGAAAGTTTTGTATGAGAAAGTAGCTGAGGCTGGGAACAAATTATATTTACCAGACACCTCGCTCCACCCAAAATACACACTTCACTTTCTATCTTTTTCTTTTTATAGTTTTTACTTGTTCTTTAATTGTCTTCTTTTTAAAATTTTCAATCAAAGGAGCTGGTCATTGAGTGGTAATGTGACCAAGGCATAAAGTGATATGGCTCAGGTGCAAATGAGTGTGTTTTTTCCCTTGTGGGATCAATTATTCTAATTGCACTCTGATCAGAGATTGATCTGCTTTTCTTGGATATTTTTATCACCTCCATTGTGTCAATCCACGAAAAGCAGAAAGCGTTCGAATGTCATCTGTCACGCCTCAGGGTTCAAACCGGTGGACCTGTACTGTGTGACTTACTTATTTCTCCTCTGAGCCACAGCGGCTTCTCTCTCTTTCCATGTTGTTATTATCTGTTGTCCTTGTTCCATTCCTCTTCAGGCAACAGATGTTTTCATTTGTTAATTGAATCTTCCCTTTCACCTTTTTGGTATTTGAACCTTCCCCTGGCTGATCTTTTCTGCTGGTGACATTCATTGTGGATTCTACTTGAAGTTAGTGCCATACTATCTTTGGATGTCTGCCAGTTGGATTGAGCTCTGCTAAGTTGTTATCTATCATTTCTACTCCTTTCTAATTTGTATGCATTTATTTCTTGCACTAGTACTTCACTTTGTTTTCATGGTTTCTTATGTTCTCACTCAGGCTTTCTTTCAATCTCCGCATTCTTTCCTGATTCAGGGTTTTAGTTCTCTTCCAATTTCCCTCGGCTCTAAAGAGGTTTGAGGAACACTTGACGGCCGATTAGGAAGCCAGGTCTGACTTGTCTTCTTCTAGTGCTGTGGTTAGGGTTATTCCAGTCTGCACAGCGACCACTATGGACTGTGCAACTAGGAACTTTAGTCTGTACAAGAACCGAGATAGGACGTGCTGTAGGTTCCTGCGTGAGTTATTATAAAAGCATGACACAACTTAATGCAGTCTTGCTCATTGAGTTGCTCTGCAGAGTATGATCTGATAATTATAATTGGATGCAACTCAAACATGCTGTTATATTTTCTTGGTTCGAGGAAAAAAATCTGATTTTTGCTCGGCTCCATAGAATAACATTGGTTCGAGTGCGGTCTGATGCTTTGTTGCAAATATGGTCGTGTGCACGTGTCCTTAAAATGATTTTCCTATGAGATATGCTGAATTCCCACCACAGGAGGGTAAAGTCTACAAAGCTTTAAGCAACAAGAGAAACTGATGAAGAAGAATTTAAAGGAAAAAAGTTTGATTGACAAAATCAAAATATGACAAATGCTACATGACGCCAAAAGTGAATGGCACAATTTATTCCAAGATGTCGTCATTTTCGCTAACACTTTAGTGCACCCACCGCTAGTTATCAAATGATGATAAATAGGATACAGGTTATACCAACTTGTTAGGCATTTTAGAACATTTTCCAGTCTTAGATGAGACAATTGTGCCATAAAGTTGAACATTTTTAGTTCTTTACATATTACAATTCATAATTTTAGAAAACAGCTGGTGACTAATGAATCAAATTTCCATGTTAATGTAGATTTAGTGCAGTTTAATACATGCTTCAAATGTATGCAACATAAAAGAAGCTGTTCCATACCTTTTTATTTATTAGAAATGAAGGTATTCCATGTGAGAAATTTGACAAGAACCTGAAGATTTCTTACAAGGGTGTGTACCCTTGCTCCTCCGTCAGAGGAGAGCACAAACAGGCTCTAACCAGAGTAGAAAGAGAAGTGTGAGGCCCCGCAGCACAACTGAGCAATAAGACAAGTACATTAGAGTCTCTAGATGAGAAATTGACACCTCACAGCTCCTCAACTGGCAGCTTCATTAAAGTAGTACCCGCCAAAGGTCTGCAATAGCTGGAATTGCTGCAAAGGGAGCATTCTTTGATGAAAGCAAAGTTTAAGGAGAAAATGAAAATCATTATTTCTAACCTTTCAAAGTCTGGTCGATATTTTCTATTCATTTTGCAACTCATATGTAAATAAAAGTATGAGTTTTCATGGAAAACACAAAATTGTCTGGGTGACCTCATACTTTTGAATGGTAGTGTAATATATCTATATATATAGATTATATATATGTGCATCTCAGTGAGTTACACTATCTTCAAAACGTTAATATATTTTAGTAATTCAATACATAAAGTGAAACACACATATTATATAGAGTCATTACACACAGAGGGATATATTTAATGTGTTTATTTCTGTACATGTTGATGATTATGACTTACAGCCAATGAAAACCCAAAGATCATTATCTCAGAAAATTAAAGTAGTCAGGAAGAAGGTTTAAAACCCGCGCTGCTGTATTCCATCAAAGGGTGAATATAACATTGATTTATTAGTTAACACATTTCAGGGCTCCCTGGCGTCTTCCTCAGGACAAATCAAGGTAATGTTGCCATGTTTCAGGGTGATTCTGGGAGCCCTGAAATGTGTTGACTAACAAATCAATATTATATTTACCCTTTGATGTCTTGTGGAATATGGCAGCGTGGTGTTTATATGTGTAACATTTTATTCAATAAGTTTCTTCCCTTTCATAGCTCCTACCTGTCCTCATCCACTAGGTGGAATTGCTGATCTTCTGGATGTCTGGATTCACCTGGCTCGCCGGTAGACTTTGAACTCTTTAGATCGTTGTATGTGAAGAGGTAGCAGTAGCACCAGCCCTCTGCCACACCACTCTTCTGCCACATAAGACACGACCAAATTTATACGAGTCATATCAATTACCGTACTATAAATACATTGACCCACGTTAGGTAGGTCGTAATGAATATGTTTGTGGTTTCCCGGTATTGCATCTGTAAAGATGATCTTTAGTGATATTTGGGTTAACGTTCTTGAAACTTGTTGGGATAAGAATTTGTGAGTGTAAAGTGTAAAACTATCTATAGAATCATTTTCTGGTTGTTCCTCTTTTCTTTTACCAGAACTATAAATCCATCCAACGATGATATGTGAGAAGCCACCGGATCAGAGACGCTAAAAATACCCGACCGTCCCAGGCGGCACCTGTGACTCTCTAGGGTTTATTACTGAGATCATAAATGTTGCGTCCGCTGACGACCATTTGACCAGTATTACATTTTTTTGTTGCCATCACATACAAAGTTCAAAGACTTTCACTTGTCTGATCTTTTTTAAGCTCTTGGATGTCTCTGATGCATTTTTGATGCCACTTTATTTTTTAAACTGCACCAAAAACGGATCATTCCTTACCTCTGCAGCAAAGTGAATGGGATTTTTAATTGCTGTGCAGACGCTGCGTTTTTGACTGCCGCGTGAAAGCGAATCCAGAAAATAATGATTGTCAATTATTGTTCCATTTTGCTGGTGCGCTTTCTGCACCACTAGGGGCTGGCTGCCTGCTCTTACCCTTGGTGGCAGTCCACCTTGTACAGCCTGGGGCCGAGTGAGGAGCGGGGGAAGGGGGGGTTTGCTGCAGGCCCCAAGTGAGCAAGTGAGGTGCGGGGAGGGGGGGGGAGCGCTCCATTTCTCACCTCACGGCTGCCTCCGCACCACTCCCGGGTCCCGCAGGCTCTCAAATGTGTGCGGCCGCTGCAGCGGTAATGCGCCACCTAGCGACCGCTCTCACTACATTGAGCAGCCCTACGCTAGGACTATACCACCGGCCTGGGATGCAAATGCCACCCTGGCACCTGGGCCAGTCCGCCCCTATGCACCACTAACATCCAATTACTTACCCTCCCCGCGATGTCACGGTGAGCCCAGGCGATGTCTTCCTTCCGGGCATCAGCAGGTCCAGTCTGTGAGTAGTTGGTACGGTACTACAACTTGAATGATCCAAAACTCGTACGAGTAACTCGCATGTCACTCGGACAGTGTGTTTCCAGCCTAACTGGTCTATTGGAGCTAGAACTCCTAATGGTTGGTAGAGGATGAAATACTTATTTCTCTCAGCAAAATGCAAACGCATGTATATAATTTAGACAATGGGATTTTCTAGATTTTATTTTTGAAATTCTATCTCTCAGGGTACCTTTACACGCCGCTACAACAAGGTGGAAACAACTGGGTTGATGAGACAAATGTATCTTGCACCGCCAAATCAACCCGAGGTAGCGGCGTGTAAACTCGGTTGTTTCCACCCGTCACTTGCAGCACTTGTTTCAGAGCAGAGCTCTAAAACAGGTTGAATTCAACCCCATGGTTACGGCGTGTAGCAGCGTGTAGATGAGGAACAGGAGGATTGTTTCTACACCTGTTATCTACCTGGGGCGTGACACAGCCTCCGGGATACCGCGCCCCATCAGCGATCATTGGTGGAAGATGCTGCGTTACGATTGGTAGTCGCTGAATAGGGCGGCATATTTAAGGAGCTGACCAGTCACACTACACAATTGCTCTAGAGTCATGTATTAGGCAGCCTTCCTGCGCTGGCTGGCCAATCATGATGCTATTGCATTGTCCAATCATCGTACGAGCGTCTTGTAATCCACAATTGTGGCACGCCTATGTGTTTTGCCTGCTGCCTTTGTTCCGCCCATATTACCTTGTTGTAGCGGTGTGTAAATAAGGTAAGGTGCTCTGCAGAAGATAACTTCAGGCACCCGGCGGTGCATCCAGAGATAGATTCAACCTTCTGTAGAGCACCTTGTAGCAGCATGTAAAGGCGGTATCGGGTACCGTTTGTAACCGTTGCTGCGTGCTCGTGCACGTGAAGCACCTGGTTGTTTCCACCATGCTGTAGCGGCGTGTAAAGGTACCCTCACTGTGAAAATTAACCTTCCCTTAGTCGAGGAGTAGTGAAAATCATGGCAAAGAAACAAATTATATTGCAAGGAAGATACAGGTGCTCCTCCCCTGATGAAGTCACTGATATAATGGAGTGAGATCGGGCAGGGTCCCCCTGGCTCAGCCTGGCACTCCTCCTTTCCCGGTAATATCTGTCTTGGGCACTATCTCAGAAACCTGAGACTTAGGTTCTGCAATTATTTTCTTTGGCTTTGAGCACTGACTCTGCATTGGCTATATGTTAGCCAATTATGTGTCATTTTCCATCTGGTAGGTTACCGGCTGAATATCTAAGGGTTAAGGTTGACATCCTTTGTCCGACACAATGCTATTTACACACTATAGTCCTGATTTTCATTAAGTAACAGTTACCTTTGCTAATTTTTTAGTCTTGGCACTGCAACCCAGGGAACCTCAGTGTCACTGTTGTCAACCTATAGGCTACATGAAGTGTCACATGGACCCTAATGGGGGTCAACAATACTACTTGGCCACCAGTCCCAATTGGTGGGATACTCTTTACAGTCAGCATACTGACCCCCAATCGCCTTTCTTTATTAGGCCTGACTCTGTTGGGTCAGTTCTTCTCTCGGATCTGGTCTTTCTTAGGTGTTCTTTAAGATCTGGTCTTCTCTTGAATTAGTTGCTGTAAGCCAAGTCTGCGGCTCACATGACCTTTTTGCTACAAGTCCAAGTGCCGATGCCTCCCCTTCTTGGCCCCTCCAAGCCTTTAATAATTTGTGAGTGCTCCACAGCTATCACCTGACTCGGCATCTCCTCAAATCTCTTCTCCAAATAAACATGCACTTCACTCTTAAGTTCCGGCTTGTCCTTTCTCTTTCATTTATGACCAGCAGATGACAATATTTGCATGTGAAGACTCTCTAAGACTTTAAGTCTGTGTCTTCTATCCTGTCTACTTTCTTATATTGATGCAAAGCAAAAAATTAGGTTTCACATAAATCTCAACATTTTCTGAAATTTAAAGCAAATTTGGTTCAGCTTGAATTGATTTGCTCATCTTGGCCATGTTCACACACATGCGTTTTTTTGACCATCTCTGCGTTTTTGGGCTGTTAAAAAAAACGCAGGTGCGTTAACGCAGGGTACATTTGAGTGTAGCTGCGTTTTTCAGCTCCATTTGCGTTTTTTACCCCTAGTCCAAAAAACGCTGCATGCAGCGTTTTTGGGTGCTGTAAAAAAATGCATGTGCGTTTTTCCAAAAACGCATGCGTTTTTTTAACATGGGGCCCTATGGGAAACGCATGCAAAAACGCATGGTACATTAGTACCTTTTAGTCCCATTCAAAAATGCATGCGTTTCCCATAGGGGCCCATGTTAAAAAAAAACGCATGCGTTTTTGAAAAAAACGCACATGCGTTTTTTTAACATGGGGGCCCTATGGGAAAGGCATTGTTCACACACATGCGTTTTTTTGACCATCTCTGCGTTTTTGGGCTGTTAAAAAAAACGCAGGTGCGTTAACGCAGGGTACATTTGAGTGTAGCTGCGTTTTTCAGCTCCATTTGCGTTTTTTACCCCTAGTCCAAAAAACGCTGCATGCAGCGTTTTTGGGTGCTGTAAAAAAACGCATGTGCGTTTTTCCAAAAACGCATGCGTTTTTTTAACATGGGGCCCTATGGGAAACGCATGCAAAAACGCATGGTACATTAGTACCTTTTAGTGCCATTCAAAAACGCATGCGTTTCCCATAGGGGCCCATGTTAAAAAAACTCACATGCGTTTTTTTAACATGGGGGCCCTATGGGAAACACATGTGTTTTTAAAAGGCACATTTATGCACCCTGCGTTAACGCTTGCGTTTTTGCCTGCGTTTTTGGTGAAAAAATGACTAAGGCTGTGGTCACAGTACCATTTTTCACATGCATTTTTGGAGACCTGCGTTTTCAAAAACGCATGTAAAAAACGCACCCATAGGCCCCCATGTTAAAAAACGCATGCCCTAATAGCCAAAAAGCATGTGTGACTGTCCCATGCGTTTTTGGAGCATATCCAAAAACGCATGCGTTTTGCAAACGCAGCTCAAAACGTGGCAAACAACGTTTTGGGTTGCGTTTGCAAAAACGTATGCGTTTTGCGTTTTACCAAACGCACATGCGTTTTGACATGCGTTTTTGCATGCGTTTTTCATGCGTTCCCATTAAAATCAATGGGGACAAAAACGCATGCGTTTTCATGCGTTTTTTGCAGTAAAAACGCGGAAAAAACGCAAATGAAGCAAAACGCAGCAAAACGCAGCAAACGCAGAGATGTGAAAGGGGCCATTCTATACATCATTAAAAATCTGCTCACTAAAAATCCATGTAGAAAAGTATAGGAAAAGAAGAACGAGTGATTCAGCTAGAACTTCTTAATTTTTCTGTGAGATTGCATTCTGTATGAAGGAAGATGCAAGGAGAAAGATGATTCTTTAAATGAGCATAGAACACCAGGGAAGACTACTTTATTGCTAATTAATAAATGAAAGTAACCTGTAACAGTCTCTAGTACAGGGAGACTGGTGGCCATGGCGTTCTTACTCCTCTGACGGTCTCATGGCGTCTGCCCAGGCTTTGTCTGCTTCTTCCTACTCCCAGGGTCTGCACATGCTGCCCAAGTCTTCTGGTAGTGTGCCTAGGTTGCACGCATGGCACACCCTTGCTTTTTCAAGGGTCAGCATACCCTACCTGGAAATGCTTCTCAGCCTGTGGCTGTAAAGCACAGAGTATTTAAAGCACCTTCCCTGATGGAAAGTGCCTGAACAACATGGTCTATGCTTCAGAGACACACTGCTGCTTGTCAGGTCTCCTTGCTATTTCCAATGTCAGTGCCTCGCCTAATCAGTTTCTGTTCCGAGTTTTACTAACCCACAAGCACCTGTCTTGTCCAGCCTGCTGCCGCACCAGTCCTGCTGCCGTATCATCTGTACCAGTCCTGCTGCCGTACAGTCTCCACAGCCCTACTGCCGTATCATCTGTGCCAGTCCTGCTGCCATACAGTCTCCACCGCCCTACTGCCGTATCATCTGTACCAGTCCTGCTGCCATACCGTCTCTACAGCCCTACTGCCGTATCATCTGTACCAGTCCTGCTGCCATACTGTCTCCACAGCCCTACTGCCGTATCATCTGTGCCAGTCTTGCTGCCATACAGTCTCCACCGCCCTACTGCCTTATCATCTGTGCCAGTCCTGGTGCCATACTGTCTCCACAGCCCTACTGCCGTATCATCTGTTCCAGTCCTGCTACCATACCCAGATTCTGCACTTGTCTGCATCCAGCCATTCTGGGTACATTTATTCAGTGACTATGCCTGTGTATTGGAACTCAACCCTTGGAATCCACTATCATGATATTGAGACCCCCTGGAGTTGTTACCTACCAGCATATGCCTAACCTCTCCATCTAAGGCTATAGATCTGTTCTTAATGAATGTAACCAAGTTTTGGTTTAAAATTTTCCTAGCTTTCACCAGAAAAAGCTTAACCCTGAATAAAAAGGTCACTCTAAGTACACGGATGCAACTGTCGACGACATCCTTGTTGCAAAAAATGTAAACTCTTATTGTAGTTTTTTGTTTTCATTTTTTTTTTATATATTTTTGTAATAATGATAACCCTTTCCCTTTCCAAACAAAATAAAAAGTAATTTAGTGAAATTTGAAATTCTAGGTTGGCAAGTTGCTAGGTTCATGGCCGGTAATGAACATTTAGTCACAATAGCATTGTGGTTGTGTGGTGTACGGTATCTAGAGTAGGCAATTAAAACAGGCATTAAAAAATTAAAAAGACACCTTTTTATATTAAAGGGGAATTATAAAGCCATGTGTGTTCAAAAATGGGATGGGACCAGAAAATCTAACTACAATCAGGTCCCATTAGCAAGCACATGCAACTGGCCACATAATTTAGGTGGAGTGTGGAGACAGGGGGGTCAGTGGGTGCTTTGTCCGCTGGCCCAGCCGCCTTTAGAAAGATAACATAGACCACGGCTCATCCCAACTGAACGCCCAAATGCCTTAAAGGGATCCTGTCACCCCCATAACACCTCCTAAGCTCTTAAAAGCTGTCCCTAGTGCATATTAACACTTTCCCTACACTCCTTTTTGCTCCTAAATGCACCTAATCAAAGTGAAGAAAAACGTTTTATAAGTACCTCATTATTGATGCTAATGAGTGACTATCTATTCATAGTCACTCATCCAGGCAGCCCCTCTTCATGATATCACGCCTATTCAGGCGTGATCTTCCTAATAGATTCAAAATCGTGCCTCTCTGCGCGCCTCCCCACTCTCCCATTACGCACGGGCTTCAGTGGGGGCATTATGACGCGATTCGCGTCATTTCCTAGCGCCGGATGACGTATACACCCGCGCCGCTCGCTTTGAGCTTCAAGTGCCTCACTGCGCATGCGTGCGGGAGCCGGAACAGAGCGGCCGGCGATCCGGAGACACAGGCACAGAAGAGGATTCCATTCCTCATAACAACAGTACGGCGGTCCCATTACAAACCCCTAACTTGGGGGTTTGTAATGGGACCGCCGTACTGTTGTTATAAGGAATGGAATCCTCTTCTGTGCCTGCGATCCGGAGACACAGGCCGCTCTGTTCCGGCTCCCGCACGCACGCATGCGCAGTGAGGCACTTGAAGCTCAAAGCGAGCGGCGCGGGTGTACTACGTCACCCGGCGCTAGGAAATGACGCGAATCGCGTCATAATGCCCCCACTGAAGCCCGTGCGTAATGGGAGAGTGGGGAGGCGCGCAGAGAGGCGCGATTTTGAATCTATTAGGAAGATCACGCCTGAATAGGCGTGATATCATGAAGAGGGGCTGCCTGGATGAGTGACTATGAATAGATAGTCACTCATTAGCATCAATAATGAGGTACTTATAAAACGTTTTTCTTCACTTTGATTAGGTGCATTTAGGAGCAAAAAGGAGTGTAGGGAAAGTGTTAATATGCACTAGGGACAGCTTTTAAGAGCTTAGGAGGTGTTTTGGGGGTGACAGGATCCCTTTAACTGTGGGTGGAACACTACTCAGAGAACACAGGGTGAAGAAACCACACAATGGTAAGACTTTATTGGATCCCCAACAGTTAACGGCATATAACACATACCAAGCAAAATACACAATGTAACAGGCAACAGAGTCTCACCCTTTTGCTGGCTCACCAGGGATTAGAATGTTTGTGCCTCTGCGGCATCCAGGGCCATCTACTCCAGTCCACCCGCACCCTGCTTTTGGCGGTTACTCACCAAAAAAGATATAACCACAAGCTTAGGAAGCAGTCTGAGCACATCAAAGTCTGACTGAATTGTCCCAACCTGGATTTCTTGCATTAGTAGTCTCTGATATTTCAGCCAAATCTTAGAATCCTAGGCTGAACTCCTGCAAAAAATAATCCAGTTCTGGTGCTCGTCTAGTCAAAACCGAAGCTCCTAGACTGAGGCCATGCAGAGTATGATGACACAATGTTATCCTGGCAGCCGAAACCAAAATTCCTAGGCTGAGGTTGTGGTCTTTCAATCGAGACCGGAGCCCCTAGATTGAAGCCAAGAAGCCTATATCTTCCTGGTAACTGAAGCAAGTCCTTTATATAGCAATCATCTCAGCTTATTGTGGTCTTCCAAGATTGGTGGAATAAGGCTGTTCTCTTATTGGTTAGCATTTCAATCTTATAGTTGCGTAATTCTCATGTGAGTAATTTAGACAGAGGTAATTTACATTCAGTTAGGAATCCAAAAATTAGGACAATAGGGCTCTGGGAAGACTGGCAAGAAACAATGACTTAACAAATGTGAGATAGCAAACAAAAGATCAATATTTCATTGCCAAGTTAAGAAAATTTAACCCACGCCACATATTGTACAAGGTTGTGTCATCACAGTGTGTGTACACATGTAATATTAGACTATTGGGGAAATGAAGAGGACTCAAATGTTAAACAACACTCACACTTTGGTAGGTGAAGATTTGTGTTTAAGCTAAATGTAAGGGAGGTTTCTTAATAAAAAAATGACAACTCAAAACGCAGGGATCACAATTTCATTAATGAACAAAAACAAGCCTTGAATTCAGAATTTGGATTTAATTGGAAAATCTGCAATGAATAATTTAATACTACCCTAGTAAAAAATGTGTAAAAATATAAAAGCAGTTGTAAAATAGAGGTTGCTCAAGTGTATCACAGATACAATAATTTATAGACACACACTTGATGTCTTGGTGATGAGACGCTACAACTGTTCACTGTACAGTCATATGAAAAAGTTTGGGCACCCCTCTTAATCTTAGGCTACTTTCACACTACGATTTTTGTAAAATCCGATGCTGTCCGATATAAATCGGACAGCATCGGATTCTTCAATGCCTGGAATCGGGTGCCAAATAGGCATCCGATTCCGACAGAAAATAGGATGCCCGCCCTCCTGTCAGATCGCTCCCTGAGAGCTGTCAGTCTCTCCCCCGGTCCTCTTCTTTATCCCCTGTGTCTCCCCTCTTGGCCCCCGGTCCTGTGTCTCCCCTCTCGGCCCCCGGTCCTGTGTCTCCCCTCTTGGCCCCCGGTCCTGTGTCTCCCCTCTTGGCCCCCGGTCCTGTGTCTCCCCTCTTGGCCCCCGGTCCTGTGTCTCCCCTCTTGGCCCCCGGTCCTGTGTCTCCCCTCTTGGCCCCCGGTCCTGTGTCTCACCTCTTGGCCCCCGGTCCTCTCATCCCGTGTCTCCCCTCTTGGCCCCCGGTCCTCCTATGCGTCCTCCTCCTCTCCTCTTGTCCTCCTCCTCTTGTCCTCCTCCTCTTGTCCTCCTCCTCTTGTCCTCCCCTCTCCTCCTCTCCTTTCTCACCTGTCCACGACTCCTGCACGGTCCCGCGCGTCTCCGGTGCCTTGCTGTTCTGTCTCAGTGCAGCCAGGACCTCTCGTGATGTCACAATCACATGACTGCCGGCTATTGGTTCCTGGCAGTCATGTGATTGTGACATCACGGCAGGTCTTATCAGCACAGACGGCAAGATACCTGGAGACACCGGAGACGCCGGGAGACGACGTGGGCCTCGTGGACAGGTGAGCATAGTTTTGTTTTTTTTTATTAACCCCTTAATTTACTTTTAGGAGCTATTTTAGTGTACTGAGCATGCTCAGTACACTAAAATCGGTCCGAGGAGACATCACATGTTTTCTCGGACCCTGCTCCATAGGGCCCCATGCTAAATTGATCGGGTCGGATCGGATGTGCACTAAATGCCATCCGATCTGGTCCGATCCGAATCTGTCAGATTTTATTTTCGGTGCAAAAATCGGAGCAAGCTCCGATTTTTGCACCGATAAAAAAATCGGACAGATTCGGATCGGACCAAATCGGATGGCATTTAGTGCACATCCGATTCGGTCCGATGCCCATAGGCCTGCATGGGGTCCGAAAATCGGTCCGATGCTGTCCGATTTTTATCGGACAGCATCGGAACTGAAAAAATCGTTATGTGAAAGCAGCCTTACTCATTTTTTTTTCATTTGGGTTTTTGCAACAGCTATTTCAGTGTGATATATGTAATAACTGATGGACACAGCAATATTTCAGTGTGATATATGTAATAACTGATGGACACAGTAATATTTCAGGATTGAAATGAGGTTTATTGTACTAACCGAAAATGTGAAATATGCATTATTTCAAAAATTGACAGGTGCAAAAGTATGGGCACCTCAACAGAAAAGTGACATTAATATTTAGTAGATCCACCTTTTGCAAAAATAACAGCCTCTAGTGGCTTCCTGTAGCTGGTAATGAGTTCCTGGATCCTGGATGAAGGGATTTTTGACCATTCCTCTTTACAAAACAATTCCAGTTCAGTTAAGTTTGATGGTCGCCGAGCATTGACAGCCCGCTTCACAACATCCCACAGATGTTCAATGATATTCAGGTCTGGGGACTGTAATTGTTCCTCTGCATGAATGCCTGAGTAGATTTGGAGCAGTGTTTTGGATCATTGTCTTGCTGAAAGATCCATCCCCGGCGTAACTTCAACTTTGACACTGATTGTTGAACATTATTCTCAAGAATCTGCTGTTACTGAGTGGAATCCATGCGACCCTCAACTTTAACAAGATTCCCGGTGCCGTCATTGGTCACACAGCTCCAAAGCATGATGGACCCTCCCCAAATTTGACAGTGGGTAGCAAGTGTTTTTCTTGGAATGCTGTGTTTTTTGTGGTACCATGCATAACACCTTGTTGTATGACCAAACAACTCAATCTGTGTTTCATCAGTCCACATGACCTTCTTCCAAAATGAAACTGGCTTGTCCAAATGTGCTTTTGAATACCTCAGGTGACTCTGTTTATGGCGTGCATGCAGAAACGGCTTCTTTCGCATCACTCTCCCATACAGCTTCTCCTTGTGCAGTGTGCGCTGTATTGTTGACTGATGCACAGTGACATCATCTGCAGCAAGATGATGCTGCAGGTCTTTGGAGGTGGTCTGTGGATTGTTCTTGACTGTTCTCACCATTCTTCTTCTCTGCCTTTCTGATATTTTTGTTGGCCTGCCACTTCTGGCCTTTACAAGAACTGTCCCTGTGGTCTTCCATTTCCTTACTATGTTCCTCACAGTGGAAACTCACAGGTTAAATCTCTGAGACAACTTTTTGTATCCTTCCCCTGAACAACTATGTTGAACAATCTTTTTTTTTCAGATCATTTGAGAGCTGTTTTGAGGAGCCCATGATGCCACTCCTCAGAGAAGATGCAACTAGGAGAACAACTTGCAAGTGGACACCTGAAATAGCTTTTCTCATGATTGGATACACCGGGCTATGAAGTACAAAGCTCAATGAGGTTACCAAACCAATTTACTGCTTCAGTAAGTCAGTAAAGAGTAGTTAGGAGTATTCAAATCATGAAAATCAGAAGGGTGCCCATACTTTGGCACCTGTCAAATTTTGAAATAATGCATATTTCACATTTTTGGTTAGTGCAATAAACCTCATTTCAATCCTGAAATATTACTGTGTCCATCAGTTATTACATATATCACACTGAAATAGCTGGTGCAAAAAAACAAATTTAAACCAAAAAAAATGAGTAAGATTAAGAGGAGTGCCCAAACTTTTTCATATGACTGTATCTAGAATGTGAAACGCTTTCTATGAGATATATACCGGGTGCTTCATATAAAAGAGTCATCGATGATAAAGAAGTTGTGTTTACAAAACAGCTGATTCATAAAATAACCAACAATATAATAGTCTTCTAAACAAAATTTTTACAACACATAAGTAAATGTTTTGTGATGTAAACTACATCTTAAGTGTTCTTTTGCGAGGTATCAACCCTTGATCCATCACTTACAAATCTCTAAGTTATTGGGTTTACTATAGGGTAAGCTTTTCTCCTTATGAAGTCCACTTTTTCTCTGAAGAGATAATTTGCATATTTCATTTCCCAGAGGAGCTTTGCAGCTCTAAAGGGTACCGTCACACAGTGCGACGGTACCGCCGATTTCTTAGGCGATGCAGGGGTGTGACCTATCGACACCGATATCGCCCCTGCATCGCCTAATGTAATTAGGTGATGGCGACGCCTTTTAGTGGACGCCTGGTTTCAGAGCAGTGCAGTGTACACATCACCCCATATAAACGGCCGACGGCGATCTGCCAGGCGATGGGAGCCATAGACTCCCATGTTAAGGCATCACCTGTTGCCTGTCAGATCGCCGGGGCGTCACCGGAGGTGTCGCCCCATGTAAATGGGGGACAGCGATGCTGGTGGGGGCGGCAAAAACGTTGCACAGTGTGACGGTACCCTAAGTCTCCTCATTACCTGCATGTCAGATGTGACATCTCAGTATCCACAAGTAGAAAACCTTACATCTAAGACCCTACTTAGACACTCATACAGCCAGATAAGATCAGATCAGATCTCATGCTTTGCCCTGATGAGGGGAAAAGGAATGTGGCATGTGCGGCTCACCATGTAATCACTCCCTGGACTCCCAGGCAACCGATGTAGGTGGTTGGCGTCCACTCATACAATTGCAAATAGTCCGGATATCTGCTACCACTTGTTTGGATTCAATATAAGAAGTCTTCATTAGGTATCCATTGTTATAAAACCATCATACAAGACCCCGCGCAGGGGGAATGCCAGATACATTTCGAGGTAATGGACCTCTTACTTGTAGTGCCTATGAATAAGAGGTCCATTACCTCGAAATACATCTGGAAATCCCCCGGAATGGGGTCTCATATGATGATTTTATAATAATGGATACCTAATAAAGACTTCTTATATCAAATCCAAACAAGTGGCACCAGATATCCCGTCTGTTTGCACTGATGAGGCAGATACCCTGAAACACCATTTCTGTAAACTGATTGTGGCACCCCTGGGTCAAAATGTCATCACTGCCCCTGGGTGGTGGTGACACAAGAGAGCAGGGTATTATCATCAGGCAACACACATCCAACACCAACACTTCCAGGCCAGAAGGGGAAGATCAAGCCTGGCTTCAGGATGAGCTTCCCTATATATTCTGGGGAGGAGGAAGTTAGTTCAGTTCCTGGGAGGACTGTGAAGAGGACCTGAGTGTAAAGAGGCAGTGCTAAGCTCATCTTAGGGTACACTGACGTGTTCCAGGCCTAAAGCTACAGCCTGAGGAAAGGAGAAGCAAGAACACACCTGGGAGGCTGAGCAGCTCCGTGCTCACCCCAGAGGAAAGACGCATAGAACGGACACTGGAGTCCAAGACTGTGCAGGGTCTCATGTCCCGGCAGTCAACACCGGAAAGTGGGGATTCCAAATTCTCCAGCTACACTGTGCCAGAGACACAGCAACGTACAGAGTTCAAAGACACTGACACCCGGGAACAGGGTAGAGGAAAGGACTCGAGTTGCCTGTCATACCGGTACCTCACAGGAAGAGACAAGTCTAGCAGCCTAGCTTACGCAACAGCAGGAGCCAAATTACAAGCGCAGTAAGGGAGCCAAAGACCCGGCTGGGTGAGAATAACCCCAAGTTGCTCTCAAGACTCCGTGGACAGCTTTTACCATCTGCTCCAGTAAAGGGCTGGGAAAAGAACAAAACAGTGAGTCTGCCTATTACTTGTGCCCGTCGCCCTACATCCCACACATAGATTATTTACACTGTCCCGGGAATTGGCTTTACCCGTGGAGAGCCGTTACCCATCATCCCCAGAAGTTCTGGAGCAGCGGTGGTCCCCACTGACCACGTACCACAAGTGGCATCACGACAACCTCCCCTGTACATTTCCCCTTTTTCAACTGATGTCCAGGCAACAGGATCGGGTTATGACCCTCGTGAGTCCCCAGTGACAGTAGCAGTGATCCGGTTCCTGAGTACCCCATGGCCTGGGGGCGCCTCATGATTTTCTGGTCTGGTTTTAATCCTCTGTCATATGACAAGTGTCGATTTGAATTTTAGGGATGCAACTTCCAGTATCTTTAACTTTATATGTTAGGGGTAGGGAAAATTATCCCTTGGCACAATAAGTTCTGTTTTTGTGGTTTTTATATAAAGTTCTTCGAACATTAGTAAAATTTAAGAGACTGAATGTCAATAATCAAGGAGAACTCTAGAATAAACCAGAGCATAATTTGGTGGAGTCTGTGATAAAATTATGCATAATTTGGGATACTGAGTGCATCCAGAATAATGGCAGAAGGTGGGTGTTCATACCAAATCCAACACTTTGGGAACGGGCAAACGACGGTTCTGCGACATCGTTATAGTCAAATACTGAAAAAGAGGAAGACAGATTTCAGAGATTATGGTGTTTTCAGATGTAATGAAACTCATAAATTGGTTTGGCTTTTAGACTTTTAAAGGAATTAAAATATAGCAAATGAACAAAATGTATAAAATAGATAATTACTTTTAGGATTTCTACCTAAACAATATTGGTAGAAGATTTCCTGTCCTCTTTGTCCCTGAAAATGAAGTTTGTATATTGAAATTACCAGAGGAGCCTTGTATAGCAGATAAGTCTCCTTACACTGACTTGTTAGGTAGGGTACCGTCACACTTGGCGACACACTAGCTATCCCAACAACGATATGACTGGTAGGGATCGCTGGTGCGTCGCTATGTGGTCCTGGTGAGATGTCAAACTGTCAGATCTCACCAGTGACACAGCAACGATCCGGAATGATACAGAGGTCGTTGGGACCCTGTTTCTCAGACCTGTAGTATTGAAGTCATTGGTCGTTGTCCCTGTCAAACACATGGATGCATGCTGCCCAGCGGGACGCCAACGATCAAAAAATGGTCCAGGCGACTCTAACACGCCCAGCAATCTCACAGCGGGGGCCTGGTCACTGCTAAGTGTCAAACATAGCGAGATCGCTGGCAAGGTCACCAAACTTGTGACTCAGCAGTGATCTCGCTAGTGATCTCGCTTAGGGTGACGGGGGCTTTACTCTCCATAAGGAAAAACATGCCCCTTTGTATATCCTGTCAGAGCCTCTCACCAGCCCAACCAGACCTCCTGCTTTGCATTGATGAGGGATGATACCTTGAAACAAACATTTCCAAATGGGGTTTCTAGTTTGATTTCTTCTCTGAAGTCATGTGACCATCCAAGGTCAATATTGAGTTTTACAGTTGTTACCTGAAATAAGTGGCACTAGAACTCTTGTCCTCTTCGTCTCTGAAGAGGCTATTCTATATATTTGGAAATTCAGACAAGTATTGCTTGTCCTATAAGTCTCCTTACACTGACTTGGTGTTTTCCAGAAGGAGAAACTTTACCTCTTGGACTACAAGTCCTACAGGCTTCTACCTTCTAATAGGAAAAAATGTCAGCTCTAGAGATGGCGCTTCCAAGGGTATAGGAAAAAAGGCTATATCTGACAAGAACTATTTTATTAAGTATTTTAAAAAACGAATAATACAACGCGTTTTGGCTCAGTATAAATCAAGCCTTCATCAGGAAGTTTTTATTATACCTGGTGAAGGCTTGATTTATACAGAGTTGAAAGGCATTGTATAATTAATTTTTTTAATATACTTAATAAAATAGTTCTTGTCGGATATACCGTATATACTCGAGTATAAGCCGAGTTTTTCAGCACAAAAATTGTGCTGAAAAGTGCCCCCTCGGCTTATACTCAAGTCACAGTGTGCAAATCAGTGGGGGGGGGGGGGAGGGCGGTGATCGGGGGCTGGAGAAGGTGGTGGGAGGCTGTAATAGGAGCGGGCGGTCACGTGCCCCCGCTCATTAGTGCAATGCAATATGCAATGCATCCCCCTGTCCATCAGCGGCAGGGGGAGTGGTGCATATTACATTGCACTATGTAAGCGCCCCCCCATCAGTGGTATACAGGCCCCCCTTGTAAAATAATAGATCATTAATACTTATCCCTGTCGTTCTGTCACCGCTCTGTCACCGTGCGTCCTTCTTCCTGCTTGTACCCAGCGTCATCGCTGCTGCGCCCGCCACAGGAATAGAAGCCGGGTACAAGCAGGAAGAAGACCGGAGGATTCGCGGTGACAGAGCGGTGACAGAGCGACAGGGATAAGTATGAATGATCTATTATTTTTCAGATGTGCAGCAGCAAGAGGGGCCTGTATATACCACTTAAGGGGGACCTGTTTATACCACTGAGGGGGGCCTGTATATACCACTGAGGGAGGCTGTATTCCACTGATGGGGGCTGTAACCTCTGATGGGGGGGAACTGTATATCAGTGATGGAGGTCCTATATACCAGTGATGGGGGATTATACACCAGTAATGGGGGGCCATTTATCATGATGAGAGGGGCTGTATACCGTGATGAGAGTCTGCTTCATTTTCCCCCCTAGGCTTATACTCGAGTGAATGAGTTTCCCTAGTTTTGGAGGGTAAAATTAGGGGCCTCGGGTTATTCTCGGGTCAGCTTATTCTCGAGTATATACGGTAGCCTTTTTTCCTATACCCGTGGAAGCACCATCTCTAGAACTGGAATTTTTTCCTACTAGAAGGTAGAAGCGTTTAGGACTTGTAGTTTAAGTGCTAAAATTATAGGATATAGTTTTTGCAGGAAGCGCCATCTCTAGAACTGGAATTTTTCCTATTGTAGCTTTACTTCCACAGATGTTCGGAAGATCATCTGTGGGTGTCTAGGAGGTGAGCTGCAAGCCCAGCAGACGGAGTTGAGGGGGACAGTGATCCAAACTGATGGATATGCTTGTTTTCTACGCAACAAGGTAAGTGTATAACAATACACCTAAATCTACATATGCTTTAATACTATGCTTGGATCTTGCAGGTCGCTCGTCCTTTTCTTCTCTTGCTCTAACAGGGAAACTTCTTTGGATTCAAAGCTTCTACCTTGGTATCTTCTACTATTTTCCTAAAATATTGCAAAACATACTGATAGAAATATACAAAAAATGACTAAGATGAGCTATTCTTCCACTGACTTCTTCCAAACTTAGACCTTACTCATCTGTAAGGCCTCCGGTAGACAGAAGGAGCCTTCACCACCATTCTGTTTTCATTAGATTTGTTAGTTCCCACAATTAAAAATTGTGATTTATATAAGATGGATCACTTCTCGATTGCTTGATTGTCCATCATTATTATTATTATTCATTACTCTAGCTCCATTTATCCCATGGCGGTTTACATGTGAAAAGGGGCATACATAGAGAAGTACAATAAACACGAGCAATACAAGACACAGACAAGGACAGAAGGAGAGAGGACCCTGCCCGCGAGGGCTCACAGTCTACAAGGGATGGGTGAGGATACACTAGGAGAAGGTAGATCTCTTCCTGCGGTGGTTCAGTAGATTGAGGATCACTGCAAGTTGTAGGCTTGTTGGAAGAGCTGTGTCTTCAGGTTCCTTTTGAAGGCTTCCACAGTGGGCGAGAGTATGATGTGTTGAAGGCAGAGTGTTTCAGAATATGGGGGAAGCACGGGAGAAGTCTTGTATTCGATTGTGGGAAGAAGAGATAAGAGAGGAGTAGAGAAGGAGATCTTGGGAGGATCGAAGGTTGCCGGTAGGTAAGTACCGGGAGGCCATGTCACAGATGTATAGAGGGGACAGGTTGTGGATGGTTTTGGTACGTCATAGTTAGGGTTTTGAACTGGAGCCTCTGGATGATAGGAAGCCAGTGAAGGGATTGGCAGAGAAGAGAGGCTGGGGAATACCAGGGAGACAGATGGATTAATTGGGCAGCAGAGTTTAGGATAGATTGGAGTGGTGCAAGAGTGCTAGAGGGAAGGTGAGAAAGTAGGAGGTTGCAATAGGGATGGGCGAATCTACTCGCTAGGACTCGTTACTCGGCGAGTAGTAAGGGACTCGCAGGACTCGGTACTCTGCGAGTTTCCCAGTGATTACTCGCGAGTCTAATGCAAATCAATATCAATCCTAGTTTTGTCAGAAACGCTGACAAAACTAGGATTGCCATTGTTTGCATTAGACTCGCGAGTAATCACTGGCTACTGTGCCAGTGATAGCAGGGAGACTCGCAGATAACTGCTGTTTCTTTGCGAGCCAGTCCAGCTGTCTTCTCTGTGCAGCTCCAGGGTCCTAGAGCCCGCCTGCTCACAGACATGATGTAGCAGTGCTGAGATTGTTCTCAGTCTGCTCATTCCCTGTGTACAGACATGAATGTCTGTGCACAGAGATGATGTAGCAGTGCTGAGATTGTTCTCAGTCTGCTCATTCCCTGTGTACAGACATGAATGTCCGTGCACAGAGATGATGTAGCAGTGCTGAGATTGTTCTCAGTCTGCTCATTCCCTGTGTACAGACATGAATGTCCGTGCACAGAGATGATGTAGCAGAGCTGAGATTGTTCTCAGTCTGCTCATTCCCTGTGTACAGACATGAATGTCTGTGCACAGAGATGATGTAGCAGAGCTGAGATTGTTCTCAGTCTGCTCATTCCCTGTGTACAGACATGAATGTCTGTGCACAGAGATGATGTAGCAGAGCTGAGATTGTTCTCAGTCTGCTTATTCCCTGTGCATAGACATCTATATTTATGCACAGGGGATGTAGCAGAGAGGACATCGCGTTTTGGACTGCGTCGGACGGAAGAGGATTTTTTTTATTAAAGATGGAGTCCCTAATGGCTTTTTTTTTTATTTCTAATAAAAATTTTTCCTTGTGTTGTGTTTTTTTTAAAACAATTTAATAGAAATTCATGGTGGTCATGTCTAATATTGGCGTGACCGCCATAAATTTCGGGCTTAGGGCCAGCTGATAATACAAAGCTGGCCCTAACCTCTTTATTACCCAGCGTGCCACCGCTACCAGGGCCGCTGGAAGAGCGAGGTTCAGCGCCAGAGGATGGCGCTTCAATGAACGCGCCATCTTCTGGGGCGGCTGCGGGCTGCAATTTGCAGCGGGGGGTGCCCAGAAAGCTTGGGCATCCCTGCGCTGCGGATTCCAGCCCCCAGCTGCTTAGCTGTACCTGGCTAGACATAGAAATTGCGCGGAGCCCCACGCATTTTTTTTTTTATTATTTCATGAATTTCAGAGTCAGAGTCTCAGAGTCAGAGTCTCAGAGTCAGAATCTCAGAATTTCATGAAATAATTAAAAAAAAATGCGTGGGGCTCCGCGCAATTTCTATGTCTAGCCAGGTACAGCTAAGCAGCTGGGGGCTGGAATTCGCAGCGCAGGGATGCCCAAGCTTTCTGGGCACCCCCCGCTGCAAATTGCAGCCCGCAGCCGCCCCAGAAGATGGCGCGTTCATTGAAGCGCCATCCTCTGGCGCTGAACCCCGCTCTTCCAGCGGCCCTGGTGGCGGTGGCACGCTGGGTAATAAAGAGGTTAGGGCCAGCTTTGTATTATCAGCTGGCCCTAAGCCCGAAATTTATGGCGGTCACGCCAATATTAGACATGACCGCCATGAATTTCTATTAAATTGTTTTAAAAAAAACACAACACAAGGAAAAATTTTTATTAGAAATAAAAAAAAAAGCCATTAGGGACTCCATCTTTAATTAAAAAAATCCTCTTCCGTCCGACGCAGTCCAAAACGCGATGTCCTCTCTGCTACATCCCTTGTGCATAAATATAGATGTCTATGCACAGGGAATAAGCAGACTGAGAACAATCTCAGCTCTGCTACATCATCTCTGTGCACAGACATTCATGTCTGTACACAGGGAATGAGCAGACTGAGAACAATCTCAGCTCTGCTAATCATCTCTGTGCACAGACATTCATGTCTGTACACAGGGAATGAGCAGACTGAGAACAATCTCAGCTCTGCTACATCAGGCAGCAGGCAGGCTCTAGGACCCTGGAGCTGGGGCAGCCAGAACACAGAGAAGACAGGAATCTTATCTGTGCGAGTCAGCGATTACTTACAAAGTAAACGAGCAATGCAAATAAATGACAAAACTAGGATTGCTTCAGGCTGAAGCTTCCGAGACACATCTGCGATTTGTAAATCTCACACTACTCGCTATTACTCGTTCCCATTCATTAACATGGACTGCTAGACTCGCAACGAGTAGCGAGTCTGGCTCGACTCGCAGAGTCAAGCGATTCGAGTAATTTAGGGATTCGCCCAATACTAGGTTGCAATAGTCAAGGCGGGAGATGATTAGGTCGTGCATAAGTGTTTTTGCAGTTTGTCGGTCAAGGAATGTGTGTATCCAGGAAATATGTGGCTTGAAAGAGACGGCAGAGTCGAGGATTCACTCCGAGGCACCGAGCATGCGGGACTGGGGAAAGTGAGCTGACATTGACTTCACTTACACTTTCCCCTTTCATTGATTCTTTTATCTCAACCTATAATATCAATGATAAATATTCTATGGAATCTAATATCTCACGAATACAACATGTTAAAAATCAAATATGCAATTACAATATGATTAACGTCACTGGATGGTCTCTGACACCTAAAGGCAAACAACCATTAAGATAACGCAGTCTTGAAGTCTAAATTAGGAAACTAATAAATCTCCGTTGTAAATAAACTCATCTATTTATGGCTCAGAATGTGATTTATTTAGCGTATATGTCAGACGTGAAGTGTCGATGTATATTATCTTATAGTACAGACCATAAACCAGACGCACTACATTTAACAATGTAGGAAAATAAACACAATAAACCAGTATCGTAGAGTCATTACATTCCTTCGAGAATCATGCCGGAACTGGTTTATGCCATTAACTCTTTGTGGATTGTTGCCAAGTTAAAAGTTAAAAGAGGTTGTTCCAAAAATCGGTATTGGGTATAATAAGAGGGTGGTCCTATGTACTATATACAACTCTGGCCAGGAAGAGTCTACTTCATAGACCTTTGTTTGTCCATAGTTTGCATGGTCACAGATTGACATCCAGGGTCAACCGTAGATTAAGGAAACCCATGCACATGACAGTTATAGCCCAGCTATTGCAGCTATTTCTCTCTACTCTACTATATACTTGGATACCTAAGGCCCCTTTCACATCAGCGGTTTTTTTGAAATCGCGGCAGATGCGGTGAAAAAACGCATCTGCCGCGATTACCGCATAACCGCGACACTTGCGGCACAGTTGAGGCAAGCCCCATGCAATGTCTATGGGGCTTGCGGTAAGTGTGCGGCAGGTGCGGCAAGTGCGGTTTCGGCACTTGCGGCAGGTGCGGCCGCGAAAAAAACCGCGGTCAGCCGCGATTGTTTTGCGGCCGCACCTGCCGCAAGTGCCGATACCGCACTTGCCGCACCTGCCGCACGCCCCAAGCCCGCAATAGACATTCTATGGGGCTTGCCGCAACTGTGCACGCAAGTGTCGCGGTTTAAAAAAAACGCTGATGTGAAAGGGGCCTAAGTGATTTTAAATTGGAGACAGGATTAAATTGTTGCCAGTCAAGGGCTTATCTCCTATGATCAATACAATTGGACACTTGAATTAAAACTGCTCGATTTACAGTATATCTCACTTAATATTATCTATCATGTAAGTGTCTGGAAAACCGACTGGTTACCAAGGCTGAAGTGATGAGTAGTGATGGGCAAACCCGAACTGTAAAGTTCGGGGTCCATACCGAACACTTAGTGAGGAGCAGCCAATCACACACGCTGTCATAGAGAATGGGCATCTGTGATTGGCTGTTGGAGTAGCTTGAAACTGCCATACACTATGTTAGAATGTATGTGACGGTTTAAGGTTACTCCAACAGCCAATCACAGACGCCCTTCCTCTATGACAGTGTCTGTGTTTGGCTGTTGGGTCCCTCACTCCTTGACTGACATCATAGTACTATAAAAATAAGTAAATAATTTAAATAAATGATGTAGCATTTCACAGTATTTTTGATTCTCAGCACAGATAAAGTGGGCAGCTACAGGCTGCCACCCACAGCTGCCTGGTTTCACATTGGCTGTCAACCAAAATACAGGGAAGGTCATCATTTTTTTAAATTATTTAAATAAATCATTAAAAATGTGTGGGCTTTGCCCTATTTTTGATTTCCAGCCAAGGTAAAAACTAGGCAGCTGGGGGTAGGGATTCTCAGTGTAGTAAGGCCCAAGTGTTCTGAGCCCCCACGCTGACAACTGCAGCACGCAGCCACCCTGAAATGGTGTATTCTTTGTTAGCGTCATTTTCAGATCTTCACCCGCTCTTCCAGTGTCCTTGGTGGTGGTGGCATGCTGGGTAATAAATGTATTAAAATCTTCTTTGTGTGGGCAACTGGCACTAAGCCCAAGATTCTAATATTGTGTCAATATTAGACCTGCTCACTACAAAGCTCTAATAAATTATAATAAAAGCACAACACAGAGAAAAATATGTTATTTGCAAGAGCAAGGGAAGTGGATGGGATGATGCTAAGTAAGAAACATTTGATTTGCAGTTTGATGTAAATTAATCTATTGGCTCCAATCAAAATCAAGGAAACTTCTGAATTTGTATTTTTGAAGATTTGCTCTATTGGATCAAGGTGCAACTTCTTGAAATACAATTCCTATCTGTAACATGATAAACTTTATTATCATCTAATATCTTTAGATATTTTAATTTTCTATTCTCGTAACGAGTAGTTTTCATACTCGCGTACTCATCCGAATAGCGAGTTTACTGTAAGTCAATCAATGAAAAGCTCCGCCCACACTCATACGGCTATAAAATGAGCATTTCCAGGACAGGGCAGGAGGGTGGAGGCTTTTTTGTGCTTTTACAGCATAAAACACCTTGCTGTGTCCCCCAGAGAGACCCGAACATCCATGCTGAACGGAGTGGCCAATATGTGTCAGATCGATAACGATGGACACCTCACTCATGAGTACCAGCGATGCTCACTGAGTAACGAGTATTAGCGAATACCGTACTATCCATGTGAGTAGTGAATAGTAACGATTTCTCTTGCTCATCGTTAACTATACCCCATGAACTTTAATATACTATTCTTTCCGTAGGAAAATTCCCTTTAAATATTTTTACTTTATAATGAAGAGAGAAAAAAATCCCCCTTTCTTACTTGCCTTCTTTGTGTATAAAAAAGGACATCTATCCCACCTAACCCCGCATCCTCATTTTTGTTTATACGTAAAAAAACATGTTAATTGAAGAGAAGAGGAAAAAATGAAAAAAAAAACAAGAAATAGAAATGCTACAATATGCAATAAATATGATGTATATATTCATCCTTTGTATATACTGTATTAGCAAAGTGCAGGTTGAGACTGATGCTAATGGGACAGGGATTAATGATTTAACACATTTGGGTCCACACATTGTCATGGGAGACCTCACACCTTTCGGGTGGGCTGTCCTCTTAAGTGTCTGTCACCAAATTGATGCTTTTTCTAAGTGTCTGCACGCCACCGGTAAGAACCACGCTGACAACAAGTCAAGTAGAGCTTAATGACAAAGACCTTTATTAAGGGAGGAGTGGCCAGTTTTATACGGCTCCTTAAAGGGATATTAAAGGGGTGTTGCATTTTATTCTGAAGAGAACATTCAATCATATTTCGTGTGTTAGTTAGCAATTCAGTTTAGTCTTGATTAGTACATTCGGTACGGAACATCAAAACATTATATAGAATCTGAGACAGAGAAATTCCGGAGGAGGGAGGAAGAAGAGAAGAAGGAGAAGAGATTACTAGAGGAAAGTGCAAGGATTCATATAAACATGCTGTTGGAAGGTTTCTGAATGGCTTCAATAAACTTATATAAATTATTAACTATTTATTGCCATGACAACATACGTAATTAGTCCTGATGTGTAACAATGTGACTTGGGTCTACAGGGTCATTTAAGGAGAGTTGTGATTAGATGTATTATGCCTATGACTAAGGCTAGGTTCACACCACGATTTTGGAGCTGTCAGGCTGTGTCTGGTGTTTTGTAGGATGCACCAAACACAGCCTGACAGCTCCAGACAAATATGCCCTCCGATCCTGTTTTCTCCCGGAATAGGCACTGTGCGGCTGCTGCTGCTGTCCAGTGCTGGAGTTTCTGAATCACGTTTAGTGCGAAGCTATCCGCGTTCTGAAATTTCTGCCGGGAGCTCTCCAGGTGCTGAAGTTCGGCGCCGACCGCTGCTGAACTTCAGCATCCAGCTACCGGTAACCGGAACGACTTTATGTCATATCCGGCACGATCCGACAACCATAGACTCCCATGTTAGGGGAGCCAGATCGTGCTGGATCCAGGAGGATCCGATTTGGTCCAATTTTTGCCCCGGACACAAAAATGCTGCAAAAATCGGATGCAGCCTGATCCTGCCGGACAGGGATGAAACCAGATGGCAAATCATTGCCATCGGACCCCATAGGAATCCTATGGGGCCAAAATCGGATCACATCGGACAGCCCTCGGATCCTAAAAATTGGAGTGTGAAGCCAGCCTAAGGAACAACCGAAATGCATAAAGCGGGACCCTGCGTTGTCCAATGAAGTATGATGTTTTTAAAAAGGACCTGAAATAAAGATTCACGATTTTATGGATAAAGGGAGCAGCCGGATTTTTCTAATTTTTTTGCTTTGATTAGTATTGGTGGATGCCGGATACTTCAGTCCAGCAGCACAAGGAGCCTTGGAACAGGTGGTGAGCAGGTGGTGAGCAGTTTCCTCCAATTCATCAATTTAGCCTAGTGGTGGCAGCTTTCATAGAAAACTAATTGAGAAACTATGAACTTAAAGAGGACCTGTCACCCCCCTATGGATGTGACTCTAAGTCCAGCACTGGATGCAGCATGTCTGCTGCATTCAGGCAAGGGGTCCCCATGGCTCTTTGGGGCTGCTACCCTGATATATATGCTTATAATGCTTACAGTAAAAATCCATGGAGGCGGGCCCTTGTGATTCAGGCACCTTATCCACAGGAGCATTTCACGCCCCCTGCGCCCATGTCCTCACTGCCTTGCTCATCCCCTTCATGTCCTCCTCTCATTTCCCTACCCTGCTCAGTGTTGTGCTATGGAGAAGGGCGGGGAAATGAGAGCACATCATAGCAGGAGGCGGGGCACGCACCGAGACCTTAACCTCGCTCTGCGCTTGTGTCAATGTGGCACCCCTGCGGACTAGTGGCCACAGAATAGTACAGCAGCTGGGAGGGTGAGCCATCCACCCCATCCACCCAACAAGCTCCCGAATCCTCAGACCTAGGACTTTATGCCAGGCAGGGGAGAGGTGGGGAAGTCTGAGTGGTGGGTGGAGCTTAGAGGAGACACCTGTGAAAGGGGGAGGAGCTTGAGAAGTGACTTCAGAGAAGGAGAGTGACAGTTAGTAAGTTAGAGTTGAAGCAGAAGACAGGAGTGACAGAGGAGAAAGACAGTAACAACGAGAGAGAGAAACTGAGACCTGGTAGCCGGTGTCATCTTATGGGTCCGAGGCTACTGACCAGGTGTAGTGGAGAAGGAGTCAAAAGTGGAAGACTGGTTTTACGGAGACACTGAGGAACTGGGTCGACGGTCAGGGTACCTGCCCTGTAAAAGTGGTTGGCTGCTATACACCCCGGCCACAGATTACCCAATGCGGTGAAGGGTCTTTATGCCCGGAACCGAACAGACTGTCACACACAAAGGAAAGGCCTCACATAGAACTAGGGATCCAAGGGAAGGATACCCAGGAAAGTCCACGACTGCTAGCCCTGAGGTAGTAAGAAGTCCTGGAGAGGCCCAAAAAGGATGATTGGTGATCCATCTCAGCTGCTGTATTGGTTACTGGTACCGCTCACTGCAGGAAAACTGAGACTGTGCAAAACAAGAGCAAAAGCAGTGAGTAAAGTACCAAGGTGAACTTGATACTTGTGTGTGAGTTTTTATTGAGCATCTATGGTTACAGATACCAGCATCTGAGAGGTTGCAAAGCTGAGAGATCCGAAGCACAGCTGTGAGAAGTAAGTTACACCCCCACGGTCACCTCACAGTCACTTTACTATAAACTTTAATCACCAGCACAGGGGATAAAGAGGCCCTGCCTGTGGAGGGCTCATCACCTTGCTGCGTCACCTCATCATCCCCTGGAGCTGAGACAAGCAGCGGCGGTCACATCTGGCCGCATACCACAGGTGGCGTCAAAGTGACAAACAAACTTTAATTTTATTTTTACCCCTTTTTACATTTTTCCCTTTTTAATTGCGGTTCCTCCAGGGCCACGGAACCGGTCCACGGCCAATGCCGTGACATACCCCTTTGACCAGAAAAGCAGGGAGCGGTCCCAAATAACCCATGGCTCTGGTGGGTGATGCATCAACACCACAAGGATGCGCAGAGCGAGGAGGAAATGACTGGCATGAGGACATGGGCAGTACAGAGACGCAGGGGGTGTGAAATGTCCCACGGGCTACAAGCTGGCTGCAGCACAAGGGCCCGCCTCCATGGATTTTTACTGAAAGCCTGTATATCGGGGTAGCAGTAGTGATGGGCGAGTCCTAAATTACTCGGAATCGCTTGACTTTAGCGAGTCCGAGCCCGGGACTCGCTACTCGTTGCGAGTCTAGCGAGTCCAATGTTAATGAATGGGGAAGCGAGTAATAGCGAGTAATGTGCGATTTACAAATCGCAGATGTCTCGGAAAGCGCTCGCATTGCCGTTTTGGAATCCAGACTCGCAACAGTTTTTTGCTGCTGTGTCCGTGTCTGTGGTTTTTATCCAAATTATATGATAACAAGAGAACAAGAGACAGGGTTTAATAGGGATATTGTCCCATCCCTGTCTGTAATGTGTGTTTTATAGACACTAGGTGTGGGAGGGGAGAACACTTTTTTGTTATTTTAACAAATATTTCTTAAAGGTTATATTTTAAAAGTGCACCTTAAGTAAGAAATGTGTCCGTGTCTGTGTAGCAGCACACTAGTCCCTGCAAAAATTATTAAGTGCGCACAAGTAGTCGCACAAGTAGGTGGCGTACGTGCTATTTGCAGGTAGGAGAGCAGCAACGCACTGGTCTGCCACAGAGAAAATAAAGCTGAAGGGGTTATTATGACCCAAAATCTATCAGGTGCAAAAAAATAGGAAATAGTACCTCAGCTAAGCCTCTGACTTCAGCTATTAGGACAGCTGAGTGAGTAAGCTAAGCTATGAGGTCGGCCCTGTGTGCACTGGTAAGGCTGCACCTCCCTGCCTGCCTACAGTCCTCTACACAGTACTCCTCTGTCCTCCTGGTAGCTCTCACAAGAGCTGTTTGGGTTAAATATAAGGAATCTTGAAGTTTCCCTACACTGACTGACACTCCCTATGATCTGCTCCAGCATCTACCTCACCCTGCACTAGGCTCAGATCGTCACTGGAATGTGGAGGAAATGGCGGTGGCAAGGCTTATATACAGCCTCGCCTCTCATACATGACATAGGCATCACGATGGACAGAAGCCAATCATAGTCCTGCCCCAACCAACATGGCTGTGGCATTACTGAATATGATTGGCTAACATGCTTGTCCATCTTCACAAGTTTTCTAACCTAACACGCTAGGCTGTCTCGGAAGCTTTGTCGGAACATAACAGATTCTGTATTCGCGAGTCCCGAATACAGTATACAGGACTCGGATTCGTAGACTCGCTCAGACTCGCTGCTGACAGCGGGTATCCGTGAAGCGGTGCGATTGTTTAAATGATTTGGGGAGATTCAAGCTACATAGCGATGTGATATAGCGAGTCTAGCGAGTGAGAAAAAGTAAACTCTGACAAAACTAGGATTGCCATTTACTTGCATTGGACTCGTTACTGTGCGAGTAATCGCTGGGAAACTCGCAGAGTACCGAGTCCTGCGAGTCCCTTACTACTCGCCGAGTAACGAGTCCTAGCGAGTAGATTCGCCCATCCCTAGGTAGCAGCCCTACAGAGCCTTGGGGGACCCCTTGCCTGAATGCAGCAGACATGCTGCATTCAGTGCTGGACTTAGTTTCTAATCCATGAGGGGGGTAGGTGACAGCTCCTCTTTAACATTTTTCCTTCTGTCAAAACAAATAAAAAAAAAATATAAAGTAAATATTCCCGTATGCTCCAGTAAATCTACGTCACTCATAAGGCTACAGATAAGAAACAGATAAGACAGTGACTGCTGGCGGTCAATCACTGTATGAACGGTACACAATTTTATCACTATGCTCTTTATGGTCCCTTTGAGCAATAACATCCATGGTATTTCTCAGTCATACACCAATATGATCATTTTTGGGTTGGTCTTCTCCCATGTTGTAACAACTGCATCAATTCTTTGCTTGAAATTGAGACCTTGCTAAAAAAAACTATAGGAATAAACACTACTCATAGAAAGTTAAGGTACCTTTACACACCGCTACGGCAGGATGGATACAACCCGCTACTTCACGTGCACGAGCACGCTCCAACGGTTACAAACGGTAATCGCATCACCTTTAGACGCCGCCACAAGGTGCGCTACGCTACGTTACATCTATAGCTAGCTACATCGCCGGGTGTCTCATGTAGCCATCTGTAGCTTACCTTACCTCATTTACACACCGCTACAACAAGCTAATATGGGCGGACCTGTTGCAGCAGGGACAGCACATAGGCGTGCCACAATTGTGGATTACGAGACGTCCGTACGCTGATAGGACAAAGCAATAACATCATGATTGGCCAGGCAGCGCAGGAGGCTGATTAATACATGACGCTCGAGCAATTGTGTAGTGTGACTGGTCAGCTCCTTATATATGCCTCCCTATGCAGCGACTACCAATCATAACGCAGGAGCTTCCTCCAATGATCGCTGAAGGGGCGCGGTATCCCGGAGCCTGTGTCACGCCCCAGCTACATACACAGGATTTCTGTGTGTAGACATCCTATGCTCTTTTTACACGCCGATACAACTCGTACCATCGGCTTTTCCATCTGTTATTGAGCATCCGGAAACAGATGTATCTGTTGCGGCTTGGTCTCCCGTCTTCAGACCGCTACTACGCTATATTGCGCTAAAGCTACATTTGTAGCCTGTAGCGGGTTGTATCCATCTGCTAGCGGTGTAAAGGTACTTAGGGATATTTGGATTTTGGCTAAAATTTATGGAAAACGTAAAAAAATCACGCTTTTATCATGAAAGTCGGGTATTTAAAGTAGAAGCATGCAATGAAAATTTCTCCTCCCAAACAACATATTGACACAAAAGCCATCAACCGTGGTCGGTACACCCCCCAAAGATGTAAATCTACCAATAACTTGTCATGTGGCCTGGAGCACCAATTGACAACGATGCTTCAAGCTGTTCACATGTTGACTTCTTGTCTGCCAAGGCAGAATCCCACTCTCCTTCTTGTCTGCTAAGGGGGCATCCCACTCTTCTTCTTGTCTCCTGAGGCCTGATGGTATCCCACTCTTCTTCTTGTCTGCTAAGACATGGTATCCCACTCTTCTTCTTCTCTGCTGAGGCATGACATCCCACTCTTCTTCTTCTGCTGAGGATGACATCCCACTCTTCTTCTTTCTGCTGAGGATGGCATCCCACTCTTCTTCTTGTCTGCTAGGTGGCATCCCACTTTCTTCTTGTCTGCTGAGGGGCATCCCACTCTTCTTGTCTGCTAAGGCATGACATCCCTCTCTTCTCTTTGTCTGCTAAGGATGGCATCCCACTGTTCTTCTTGTCTGCTAAGGCATGGCATCCCGCTCTCTCTTCTCATCTGCTAAGGCATGACATCCCACTCTTCTTCTCTGCTGAGGACTAATGTCCCACTCTTCTTCTTCTTCTCTGCTGAGGCATGACATCCCACTCTTTTTCTTTTCTCCTGAGGAATGCATCCAACTGCTAAGGGGGCATCCCACTCTTCTTCTTATCTGCTGAGGTGGCATCCCAATCTTCTTGTCTGCTAAGGCATGACATCCCACTGTTCTCTTGTCTGCTAAGGCATGGCATCCCACTCTTCTTCTTGTCTGCTAAGGCATGACATTCCACCTCTTCTTCTTTCTGAGGCATGACTCCACTCTTCTTCTTGCGAGGCATGACATCCCACTCTTCTTCTCTGCCGAGGCAGGACATCCCACTCTTTTTTTTTCTCCTGAGGCATGACATCCCACTCTTCTTGTCTGCTGAGGTGGCATCCCACTTTTTTTGTTGTCTGCTAAGGGGGCATCCTACTCTTGTTCATGTCTGCTGAGGCGGCGTCCCACTCTTTTTGTCTTCTAAGGCATGACATCCCATGCTTCTTCTTTTCTGCTAAGGCATGGCATCCCACTGTTCTTCTTGTCTGCTAAGGCATGAAATCCCGCTCTTCTTCTTGTCTGCTAAGGCATGGCATCCACTTTTCTTCTTGTTTGCTAAGGCATGGCATCACGCTCTTCTTCTTGTCTGCTAAGGCATGGCATCCCACTGTTCTTCTTGTCTACTGAAGCATTACATCCCACTCTTTTTCTTTCTGCTAGGCATGGCATCCCACTTTTCTTCTTGTCTGTAGGATGGCATCCACTGTCTTTTTACTGAGCATTACATCCCACTCTTTTTTCTTTTCTGCTTAGGCATGACATCCACTCTTCTTGTGTCCACTGAGACATAGCATGCCACTCTTCTTCTTGTCTGTTGAGGCATTGCATCCCACTCTTTCCGCAGCACATCGGGCCATTTATAAAGCTTTATCCAGTAGTGGACAATCCCAATAAGTAGGGTCTATCTTTGGTTTGGAAAAAGTTAAGACGTTCTTGAAGAAAGCAGACTGAGAGATGGATAATGAATGTGATTGGGGTTGTCCAGGACTTAGATATTGATGACTATTCCATAGAATATTAGAAAAAATACTTGTCCATGGCACTCAAAGCAGATCATTTGCTGTGATATTTTATTTGGTGAAAATTAGATTATACCCACAGTATAATGTTGATCGAAGCCAGGAAGGTGAATTCAGTGTCAGATTGTATATATTTTCTATTAGGAGACCTTCCCTCCCAAAAGATTTATTTGAACCAACAAGCACTATATCCCTTGTATTATTATGCAATTGGTATATATGTATTGATTGTTGCCATCCAGTTTAACATCGTGTAAATGTCGATATAAATTAATCGATTCGACACTTGTTGGCTCATTATACTTGTAACCAAACAAGCACTTATCTTTATATTATGCAATTTATATACTGTATTTTTGTCCCTTGTAACATCTATGTATATTGGAAAAAGCATTTCCTATCTTTGTTAAATATTTAAAATGTAAATTGTCTTCTCCTATAAAGCAATCCTGAGACATGAAGACTTGCTATCTGAACCCAATCTATCTGAATAAGCCATTGGTGGTGGCAGCTAATATTGTTCCTGGATCATTGTGGAGCTAAACAGTGCTTGACAAGATCATACAGGTTGACATGTTGCGCCACTGAGGGCTGGATTAAAGGATGTCCACTTTTTTCTGAATTGTAGTGCTGCCTGGTTTGGACTCCTTGAGTTTCCCAATAACTGGCCTAAGGCTAGGGTCACATAACTTTTCAGTGCTGCCCGGGAGGTCGCGCTGTAAACATAGGTTGCGGCAGCATAAACGCTGCCCATACTAACCTATGGGGTCTCGCCCCTACGCGACGTCAAAGTTGGCATCTGATGCAAATCTTTGCGGTATTTTCAAACTCGAGAAAAGACGTTGCAGAAGGTGTCTTCTCTTGCGTTAGGTAACACAGCGAAATTTACTCAGATGCTGGCGTTGACGTCACGTTAGGGGCGAGGCCTCCATAGGTTAGCTATGGGCAGCGTTCACGTGGCGCTACCATGGTAGTAGCACCGCGTTTATGCTGTCAAAATCTAAGTTTTAAGCGCGCCCCCCCATGAGCAACACTAAAACGTGAGTGTGACCCTAGCCTAACATTGCTGTTTGCAAGAAGAGTTGTCTCCAGCGACCACAGGAGATGAGGTTCTTAAAACTTCACGTTTGTTGAACCTTCACATTAAAAAAACAAAGATATGTAGATGGTGGCATTCCCAGTGCAGGGAATGAATCCCATAGTTTCAAGCTACATGGTCTAAGTCATGGAGCCAATGAAGACAACTCTTCTTGCATATTGGATTTCCTTACCGCCAGGACCAGGGCGGCTCAATGCACCGATGACCATCCGAGGAACTAGGCCATAATGGGGTGAGCTGAACATTTCTCTTCCTATATATAACAGTGCTGCTTGTGACAAATTGGTGACAGCGGTGGGATATCTGTGTGACCCCATCCTGGATGATCCTTTAACAAATTGGTTTAAAAGAGATTAGGAGGAAAATCCAGACTTCAACTCTGCGCTGTCGATGGATCAGATGGGTTTAGATAGGTTTCAAGGTTTTATTAAGCCCTAGGCTTAAAAAAAACCCTTAAACCTATCTAGACCCATCTGATCCATCGACAGCGCAGAGTTGAAGTCTGGATTCTCCTCCTAATCTCTTATATACCACGCGCCTCTCTGCAGCAGCCATTGTGAGCCTTAAAGTTGGGGGTGACTCTCACAACTATACAAGGTGAGCCTAACCCATTATACTGCTTTTAACCATTTATTGGATTGGATTTTTTAGCCTTGTTTAACAAATTGGTGGAAGCTGTAGAATTTCAGTGTGACCTTCCCACCTTCCTTGGCTGTCCCATTGACAATCAGGGATTTTATTACTACCTGTGACTATTTTTTATGGATCATAAAAAAAAGTTCATTTTATGCACATTTTTGAGATATTGACATTTTGACTATATGCAAATTATATGTAACACTGGCTATTGTGCAAACTAAATGGGTCAGGTATATCCTATGATAAGAGGAACGGGCAACTTCAGCACTATTTTTGGTCAGCAATTATATTGATACTAAAACAAGGTTTTAAATGGAGGCAGATATAATGTCTTCAGAGTCTATTGTATAAAACTATTGAGTATTTGTTGAGAAATCTAATATATAAAAGCCGAAGTGACTTCCGTCACTTTGGCCGCCACTTCCGTCACTTTGTCAGCTTTACACCCGTTGAGGGTGAAGCAAGATGGCGGCCGTAAGCGGGGACACAGACACACACACACACCTATACACACACACCTATACACACCTATACTTACCACCAGCCCTGCATCCGCCGCCTGCATCCTCAGTCCACATGTCGCCGCCCCCAAACTACTGGATCCAATATGGCGTCCGGGAAGTCTCGCGAAGTGCCCACGGCACTGCACTCACCACTCTGCCCACGGCACTGCGCTCACCACTCTGCCCACGGCAGTGCGCTCACCACTCTGCCCACGGCAGTGCGCTCACCACTCTGCCCACAGCACTGCTCTCACCACTCTACCCACGGCACTGCGCTCACCACTCTGCCCACGGCACTGTGCTCACCACTCTGCCCACGGCACTGCGCTGACCACTCTGCCCACGGCACTGTGCTCACCACTCTGCCCACGGCACTGCGCTGACCACTCTGCCCACAGCACTGCTCTCACCACTCTACCCACGGCACTGCGCTCACCACTCTGCCCACGGCACTGTGCTCACCACTCTGCCCACGGCACTGCGCTGACCACTCTGCCCACGGCACTGCGCTGACCACTACCCACGGCACTGCGCTGACCACTCTGCCCACGGCACTGCCTGACCACTCTGCCCACGCACTGCCTGACCACTCTGCCTGTGGCACTGCGCTCACCACTTTGCCCACGGCGCTGCGCTCACCACTTTGCCCACGGCACTGCGCTCACCACTCTGCCCACGGCACTGCGCTCACCACTCTGCCAACGCACTGCGCTCACCACTCTGCCCACGGCGCTGCGCTCACCACTCTGCCACGGCACTGCGCTGACCACTCTGCCCACTGCACTGCACTGACCGCGCTGACCACTTTCAACACGGCACTCACTGCTAACCACTGAGCCACCGTGCAGTGCTAACCACTGAGCCACCGCGCTGTGCTAACCACTGAGCCACTGCGCAGTGCTAACACTGAGCCACCCCAGTGCTACACTGAGCCACCGTATACTCTGCTACCCACAGAGCCGCCTGTATACTCTGCTACCCACAAAGCCGCTTGTATACACACAATTCATTTCACCGAACGCCCGTAACTATTAGTAAATAAACTATATAGGGATTCTAGACTACCCAATTGTTTAGAATCGGGCCGCCATCTAGTCTCTTCATAAAAAGACAGGATTAGAAAGGGATAAAGCTGACTGTGATGAATTTGCCACCGGACCTAGCTGCTCTCTAGCTCCTCCTTTATACTCAGGACAGTCAGGGAACTGAGTGAAGGTAAAAAAGGGGCCACGGCTGCCCTGTCAGTGCTCCTTTAGTGAGTGTGGTATATGCCTGTCAGGCCAGGGGTACTTATAATAACCGCCACCCCATCACTGATAGAGGCCCTGAGTAACACAAGCACCATTTGCTGCCACCAGTTTCTTGTTCAATATAAGTCCGGTCTGTGAACAGGCTTATAGCTGGTCAGAAACCAACTACGGTAGCTTAAATTATATGTCAAATGAGCACAGGGATGTGGGAATTTCGTGATCGAGATAAGAGAGCAACCCAATATTAAATGTATATATTTAACGCCGTATGGGCACACTAGATAATATGTATATACGAAGTTTACCGATTTTCTTTGGTCTAGGAGGCTTTGAATAGGCCAAGGGGACAGATGTAAGAATACATTATACGGCATTATATTAATGGAATATTGCTTGATAAGTCTGAATATATCCGTTTTTCCTAACACTTACGTAAAGATGGTTAGATACAGTAGAAAACTAATGGCGATCTAATTGCAAAAAACTGAAGAACGGGTATTGGTATCCATCAAAGTTCCGACCTTCCGATATCCGGAGAAAGAATGATCCTTTTTACATATGGACATGATTTGTGGTAGAGTTAAGGTAAAATATGTTTGTACCGTGTTAGCCATTAGATAGAAAAATATTAGAATCAGAGAGTCATTAGTGGTTGATACCTTTTAATGGCGAACTGAAAAGATGGTAAACATAGCAAGCTTTCAAGACACTAAGGGTACCTTTACACGCCGCTACGGCAGGATGGATGCAAATGTAGCAAATGTAGCTTGTAGCGCCAATATAGCCCGTCGTAGCGGCGTCTGAAGACGTGACGATACAGCCGGCAACAGATACATCTGTTTACGACCTCTGCTCGAAAACAGAGAGCTACAAAGCCGATGGAAGCAAGATGCATCGGCGTGTAAAGAAGTTACGGAAGGGAACTCTGGACACCCTGCGATGTAGCTGCAATGTAGCTAAGGCGTGACCAAGGCTCCGTGTTACCGCGCCCCATGTGCGATCATTGGTGGAAGCTGCTGCATGACGATTGGTAGTCGCTGCATAGGGAGGCATATTTAAGGAGCTGACGAGTCACACTACACAATCGCTCGAGCGTGCTGTATTACTCAGCCTCCTGCGTTGCCTGCCCAATCAGGATGTTATTGCTTTGTCCTATCAGCGTACGGACGGCTCGTAATCCACAATTGTGGCACGCCTATGTGCTGTCCCTGCTGCACCAGGTACGCCCATAGTAGCTGGTTATAGCGGTGTGTAAATGAGCTACAGATGGCTACTTGAGACACCCGGCGATGTATCTAGCTATAGATGTCACGTAGCGTAGTGCACCTTATGGCGGCGTGTAAAGGTGATGCGTTGAGCGTTTGTAACCGTTTGAGCGTGCTCGTGCACGTGAAGTAGCGGGATGCATCCATCCTGCCGTAGCGGCGTGTAAAGGTACCCTAAGGCCTCTTCATCAGGCTCATGGTAGAGTGATAACCATCACCATCATTCTGTCTGACATTTATGTTTGTAAGAAAAAACAATCCCACTACTGAGAACCTGGTGTTTCTTGCCTTTGAATTTGTTTTACTGGCTTTGACTTTCTATACAGTATATGGAGGTAATGCAAGCATTATTAAAGCACCTAACAGACTCTGCATTGCCTCCCACATACACTATGAAACTTTATACTACGGAGCCATACTACTTCGGTTTATTGTCTCGTGCACAAGCCTTTAATCTTCTCTCAAGGACATGTTTTTAGAACTTTTTTACAAGCCCATATTATTATTTTAGTCTTTCACTATTCTTCAGGTGAGGTTATAGAGGAAAGATAACATAAACTTTGCATAAGTAGCAAAAAAAAATAAAAAATTCCAATGGGTGTATATCTCATAAAGGTCAGCCTACCATAATATCACCAGGAGTCAATTATTACAAGTTCAAAGGACCAAATGAATTCCTCAATGTAGATTTCATGGGAGTGTCCAGGAACTTTGTCTAGGTACTATATTGAAAGAGTCACACATAGTTCTGGGCTCCACATTTTAAAAAACATCAACAAACTGGAGCAAGTTCAGAAAAGAGTGACCAGAGTGGTGACCGGTCTGCAAACCGGAATTTGTGAATGTTTAGCTTGCAAAGAGAAGACTGAGAGGAGACTTAAAAGCTGTCTACAGATACCTCGAGGGCTGTCACACTGTTATTCTCATTTGCACAAGGAAAGATTAGAAGCAATGGGATGAAACTGAATGGGAGGAAACACAGATTAGATAACAGTAAAAACTTTGTGACAGTGAGGGTGATCAATGAGTGGAACAGGCGACCACAAGAGGTGGTGAGTTCTCCTTCAATGGAAGTCTTCACACACAGGGGCTGGACAGACATCTGTCTGGGATGACAGAGTGAATCCTGCTTTGAGCAGAGGGGTTAAACCAGATGACAAAAGAGGTTCCTTCCAACTCTACCAGTCTATGATTCAATGATTCAGTGAACTAAATGGAAGTATATTGCTGGATTGCAGGCTTGAGGGGCCCCCTAGCCGGTCAGGGCCCTGGTGCAGCTGAACCAGCTGCACCACGATAGGTCTGCCCCTGGATTTTCAGTCCCCCAGTAGATAAGAGCCTGTTATGCTGCCAGCAAGGTTCAGCACATCTCGTCCTGTAAGCAAGAGTTGAAATAGGTATTCAGCACTACATAAACTACCATAATTTTCTGACTATAAGCCACATTGTTTTTATCAAGATAACATCTTGCTAAAATTTATGTGCATATTATAGAACACAATCAGTATGGTCAGTAGTGCAGACCTCTCTGACTTCTTCCTTACATCATAGAAGAACAGCTCTACCCTGTCACTGAGATAACTAAGTGGCTGCATAGTTCTCTCTCAATATGTGTGATTAATGCTGAGCAGGAGAGACTGGCCTGAGCTTGCTAGGGTTAGTAGAATGGATCTTTAGTGCACAGGCTGAGGAAAATAATATTGTCACACATAGATACCAAGTTTATTTACACTTAGCAGAAGGGTCTCAAGCTTCCAGATAAAGGACAATCTCCTGCATTTCTACAAGTTGCTCTCTGTGTACCATATATGCAATGCAGTCCTTGTTTGACCATATCTCTGTGTGGTCATGAACAGAGATGAACAAGCTTTCCCCAAACATGTTTGCTTAATTCAAATTCTGCACAAACATTACAGATTCCGTTTGAGATCAGAAATACGAGTCATTTACCAAAATATCGGCCAACGCGGCTTTGTTCATTGACTGATCGGAAAAAAATAAGTATTTCCGCAAGAGAATGAAGCTTCTCTTCTACCTTCTGACTGTGTAGGATAGCAGGTGGCACGTGTTTGATGAAGGGAGGGGGTGGAGAGTGGGCAGAGGAATATAGGACTCCATTTGCTTCCCCTGACATTTTCTGTGTGGATGTTCCGGGCTGGCAGCCAATCAGGGCGCAAAAACACATCCACAAGCTGAAGACACAAGGGCTTGTGTCATTGGCTGCCTAAGTCACTTGTCCCTTTGGATATAAGTGGCCATTTGCCGTAGTCAACATTTTCAGAGTGTTACTGTCAGAGTGGGACTGTGCTGCTGCCGCTCCGTGCTGCTCCATCCTTGCTACACAAATAGATGGCTAACTACTTGATCGCTTTTTAGATAGAATAGGAGGGTGAGAGAGTCCATCAGGGTATGTGTATTTTTTTGTTGAGAACAAGTGTGATTACCAGCCATGTTTTTTTGCATGCAAAACGTAATTGCCAAATCTTTGTGTTTCCCTCAATGCAGTGATTGTCAAATCCTTCATTTTTGATTAAGAAGGCATTTTTTTGCCTTAAAATCGGTGATTAAAAAATCCTTTATTTTCCCCTAAAAAGGCTGTGTAAACCAATGATTGCTACATTTTCAGTTTCCCCTAAAAATATATTTTTTTGCCTCAAACAAGTGAATGCCAAATCTGTGCATAAAAGATGAGTGGGAAATCCACTCCCCTATGTATTCTATGTGTTCCTGGGAGGACTGTGAAGAGGACCTATGTGTAAAAGAGCAGTGCTAAGCTCATCCCAGAGTCGCTAGTTGAGTTCCACGCCTAAGGCTAGGGTCTGAGGCAAGGAGAAGCAAGAACACAGCTGGGAGGCTGAGCAACTCCGTGCTCACCCCAGAGGAAAGGCACATAGAACGGACACTGGAGTCCGAGACTGTGCAGGGTCTCACATCCCAGCAGTCAACACCGGAAAGTGGGGATTCCAAATTCTCCAGCTACACTGTGCCAGAGACACAGCAACGTACAGAGTTCAGGACACTGACACCTGGGAACAGGGTACAGGAAAGGACTCGAGTTGCCTGTCATACCGGTACCTCGCAGGAAGAGACAGGGCTGGCAGACTAGCTTACGCAACTGCAGGAGCCTTATTACAAGCACAGAGAGGGAGCCAAAGACCCAGTCGGGGGAGAATAACCCCAAGTTGCTCTCAAGACTCCGAGGACAGCTTTTACCATCTGCTCCAGTAAAGGACTGAAAAAACTATAAAACAGTGAGTGTGCCTATTCCTTGTGCCTGTCGTCCTGCATCCACATAGACTATTTACCCCTATCTTCCCTGGAGGTTCTGCATAAGCGGTGGTCCCCATTGACCACATACCACGGGTGGCGTCGCGAAAACCTCCCCTCTATATATCCCCTTTTTCAACTGACGCCCAGGCCACAGGACCGGGTCACGACCCCCGTGACTCCCCAGCGACATCAGCAACGATCCGGTTCCTGAGTACCCCACGGCCTGGGGGTGCCTCACTACTGTTAATGTTACTGAAAGCTGTACCGACCAAACATTGGCCCACCCAAACAATGAGGCAACTTCTATTACTGTGGAAAGATAAGAACATTCAGAGAAGTGCACAATGAGTAAAACCTGGTGGTCTAGATGGGACAGTATCTGATAAAGTGGGGGCATTAGCCGCTCACCTTCCGTGGTTGTGCAACCCTGCACGACTTGGTTACTTGCACGGTTGTGAGAACGCCACTTCAGGTCCGCTCGTCGGCCTATTTCCTGGTCCGGATCACTTGGGGGATTCTCCGATCATGAGGGATACATCACAACAGGTCCTTCACCATAGGATTGCAGCATCTCAAATATCCAGCAGCTCCAGCCACATACCCTGAAGGGGATTAGCGATATTTTAAATAAAGAATGTGGTCAGTAATGGAGCACTTGGGCACAAAAGACCATGGGGAATGACTTCAATGGTTAAAAAATCCACCTGAGGAAGACAGCGGTCCGCTGTTGAAACACGTAGTGGTATTGAAAATAAAGAGATGTGTAACCATTGAAGCCATTCCCTATGGTCTTTAGTTCCCGAGCTCTCCGTTACTGACCACATTCTTTCTTTAAAATAACTTCGAATACTGGACAGCCTACTAAATTCTCTTTGTTTGTCAGCAGCAGAGCGATACAAGTTGTGGATGAGGCCCAGAAAGAGCTTTTGCTACAGTTCATGGCAAGCGCTGCATCAAGTGGCCTGTCCTTCTCTTCCTCTACCTCAACATCACAAACAGTACAGTTCTCAGAGGTGGTATAACAACAACTTGTGTGTCACCCCGTGTCACAACTCTCCAACTGCACAACTGACTGTGGGGCACAACAGATGTGCAATTCTGCAGAGACGTTCACACATTCTATTCCATCAGAGAACTGCTCCAAAGATTCACAGACTCTAGAGGAGAGAAGCATCAGCACCGATGCCAAAAATATTTTGGACTTGGGTCCGGGGACAGGCAAAGTATGGTCCCGGCAGAATCCAGACACTCGTCACAAGACGTTAGACCCCACGGGTGAAGGTGATGATGATGAGGAGACTCAGATACTGTATCTGAGGAGTACTCACACTCTACTGTGCGTTCAGGGCAGGAGGAGGGTAACTCTCATGTCAAGAAGTGGGACAACGGAGAGGATGATGATGAGGGTTGAGATCCCACTTGCAATCAGCCCAGTATCACGCAGCTGAGTAGTTCAGCAGAGGAGACAGAGGAGGAGGAAGATGAAATGGTTAGGTTGCATCTTTTCGAACAGAGACTGAGTGCTGCTACCATGACACATACGGTGTCCTCAGCCACAACTCTGCAACAACAGCAGCAGTCGCACCTCTTCAGTTTTCAGGGGCGGTAAGAGTTCTCTAGCCTGGGCCTTTTTTTGATACAGTAAAGGATGATTCAACTCATGTTATTTGCAAAGTTTGTCAAAAAAACTTCAGTGCAGGCAAAAAAAACCAACATTTTATTACTACATGCATGAAGTGGCACATGGCCCAGCACCATGTAAAGTTACTGCTTTAAAATGGCACCTAGAGGGCATCACCATCACCGAACACCATCTGCCATAACAACCACATCTGCTGTTTCTTTGCACGGTGGCTTCGTGGTTAGCACTGAAGCCTTGCAGTGCTGGGGTCCTGGGTTCAATTCCCACCAAGAATGACACCTGCAAAGGAGTTTGTATGTTCTTCCCATGTTTGCATGGGTTTCCTCTGGGCACTCTGGTTTCCTCCCACATTTGAAAGACATAGTGGTAGGATATTTAGATTGTGAACCCCAATAGGAACAGTGCTGCAAATGTATGGAAAGCACTATGGAATTGATAGTGCTATCAAAATTATAAAACATTATATTATTCTTCCTCCTCCATCACCATGGCAAGTGTTGTCTGACTGATGTCTGGCCGCCGAACCTCCACTTGTTTGCCCACTACAGTCGGGGCGAGTGACACTCCCTGAGCCTTTATGGATGTAGACATGATTGGTGGTTTTGACCGATCTCAGACATAGAGCTCACCACTTGTTTATCAAACCACCGTAACATCTTTGCTTGCACCTCCTTCACAGTGCAGCAGTTTGTTGCGTACACCCTACTCTACCCTCTATGAGCACAGCAGCCAGCTTTCGGTCCCATATTTACATTCATGGAAAAGATTATCTCCTCCTACACAACCCAAAGCAAAGAGCAAAAATCCTTCACTCCGAGGGTCAGTAGAGGCTGATAAAAAGTGCATTCCGTGGTTGTGAGCCCCAAACCCCAGTCATTACAGTACTAGCGTTACCACCCAGGTAAGACCATGGTTACATGGCATTTGACTCAAAACTCACAGAGTGTCATGGCGGCATCTGGCGCTGTTCACACTACAGATTCTGGCACTCCATACTGTATCTCAGATGCTTCTGAGTTGCACAGGCTGGCTTGATCGTCGACCAGCAGTGTTCTCATTAGTGATTCGGTTAGCGGGAGTTCATCTCTGTATGTTTCAGGGAAACCTATCACAATTACTCCTGGCCTTTTTAAGATGGTGGAATCTCTTCCCATGCCATCTATATCTTTTGCAATACTGGTCCATGTGCTGTGATTATCCAGGTGATGGTGATCTATTGAAGTGCTGTGGAAATCCTCTTGTCGTCTGTTTTTGCTTCCTGCTCTTTATTTCCTCCTCTGCAAGTATTGTCTGTCGTCTTAGGGGACTTCAAGCTGCGATCATCTGATCGCTTCTGCTATACGAAGCAGTGCATCAGCCCTGCTCTATACAGCCGAAATGATGACTTCCTATGAATGGCGGCTCACAGCCGGCATAGACAGGAAGTTCATCCTGACAGACACAGGGGTCATTAGCTGACCCCCAGCTGTCATTACAACCCATTGGTTCCCAGCTATCTCGTTACAGGACTGCCGATGTGAACAGGAAATGACGCACTCACCAGTGGCTTGTGTTAAATCCTGCTGTCATAGATTACCAGTAGGATTTTACTAGTTAACAAAGGCGGGCAGATCTCCAATTTGCCCACTGCAGATAGAGGCACATGTCTGATCAGGGCCGCCAATAGGGCATTATAAGCCATACAGCTTTATGGGCATGGTCATGATCTTAGACATATGATCCCCTCCATGGATGAGGCTTTACTTTTGTCAGACACAGTGGATAGAGTATAAGCAGTGAGGAGGGATGGCTGTGGCATAGTATGTGAAGTGAGGGGTGATCAGTGTGGAAACAGTATGAGTGAGGGGGATGGCTGTGGAGCAATATGTGGAGTAAGGGGAGATCAGTGTGGTCACAGTATAAAGAGTGAGGGGGATGACTGTTGCACAGTATGTGGAGTGAGGGGGTGGATGAGTTTGGATACAGTATGAGAAATGAGGGGGTTTGGCTGCTGACACAGTATGGGGAGTGAGGGGGGGATGGGTGTGGAATACATTATGAGGAGTGAGGGGGGAGTGAAGTAGTGAGGAAACAATAGGGGATGAGAAAAATGTAAGGGGGCACAGAATAGAGAGTGAGTTGTGTGGGGATGTATGGAGAGCGGGGAGCGTGTGAGGCCACAGTCAGGAGGGGACAGTATACAGAGGAGAGGGAGTTTGATGAGGAAGAACAGTATAACTATAAGCAGTGGGTAGTATATGGGTGACACAGTGTAGAGAGCAGTGTGACCAGGGAGCCCAGTATGGGAAGGAGAGGGCAGTGTGGAGGTCATGTACCAGAAGAGGGACAGTGTGTAAATCATATTTTGTGAAGAAAACAGTGAGGAGGAGCAATTATTTATTCTGGGACACAGTGTAGGAGATTAAGGGGATAATTTATTTGTGACGCCACCTATGAGTAGTTCGGTAAGTCCTACCGACGCTGCGGGACCTCCGGGGGATGGATAGCAGCAAGATGGAACGCTCCCAACTACAGGCTGAGCGGTGATCCCCGGAGGCTGGAGCTGCTTAAGATGTTGTGCGGCAGCTGCGGTTACCTTGTGTGCAGACGGACATAGACATAAGGAAGCACGGACACTGTAAGTCTCTGTAACGGGTCCTTTACTGTAACCAGCAGGCAGTACATGGCATACAGTTAACGGGTAGTGGACCGGGTGGACTCAGCAGTGATAGGTGTCCCTCAGAGATCCGCGGTGTTTCCTCCATTCTAGCTAAGTATTTGCCTTTATCGCCCAGGAATACCAGAACAGGTACGGGGAGGCTGCTTCAATGCCCTATCCAAAGTATACGTGATGGATGTTTTGGGGAGCCTTGGATCCCTCGGTGGGTACACCGCTGGTTAGACGACTGGAAGTTGGCGGGTGGTGGGGTGCTCCTGTCAAGCTGCTCCTCCACTCTTCTGGTTCGCCTAGCAGAGCTGAACTGCTGCCAGCTTCGGTACCAGCAAACCGGCTGTATAAGGGCGCGGGGTAGTTTTGGACCCGCATTTGGATGCCCAAGTTCGGTTGGTGATGCACCGGAGTAATGGTGCTCAACCGTGGTAAGGGTGAGGAGATGGCCGGTAGAAGGTGGCCAGGGGACTGCACCGACTGTGCAACCCCCTCTCCTAGGTTGCAGAGCTGGAAGTCTGCAGGGGTCTTCTAAGTTGCTGTTGCTTCTCCAGACCCGAGACTAGAACTCTCTAAGCTGGACTAAACTTTCTACTACACACTACCCTTGCACTCCGCCCACCAGGACCTGGATTGGTCCCCTCTACTAGTGTTGCATGCAGGGTATGAATCTCTGAGTTAACCATATAACTACTGGGTCAGAGAATATTGCTGCTGCATTTATGGCTGCAATACCCTCCTGTGACGCACTCGTTGCGGGGCGCCACATAGAGACAAAGCGTGTATGTGAAAAGTCATCATGGTGTGTGGAAAAGATGAAGATATGAAAAAGACGATCCCGATCAGAGACAAGGTCATCTATAAGGTACCCAGATGTAAATGATTATTTATGATACTGACTAATTCTCATCAGTGCTGTGGTTCCTGTATGGTCTGCCAATCCTTACACAGTGCAGGCCTTGCAGAGGTCCTGCCAATGTTGTTTAACCTGCATTTCAGGTGCTACACAATTACTCTTTGTGTACGATCATGTGGAGGAATATATCACAACTTTAAGCAATGGACAAGAATTTCATTAATTGTTCTGTCAAAAGGGTTGTCCAAGGGGAAGGGTAGCTGCCTGCTAATGCCGGAGGTCGCTTAGAGTAGGAGCTCCGTACCCAGGGAAGCAAGAAGTGGCTATTTCTACCTCTCCGGCGGTCTATTTTGGTCCTTACAATTGCCCTATTCCTCTGGTGGCTCCGGCGCGCGGATGGGGAAAGCAAAGTCTGGCTCCAGAGATTCCCCAGGCGAGTAACTGATTTCTTCGCCGGCGCCCGGCTTCCCGCCCCAATATGGCGTCGCCTTCTCATCGCGCTGCTCGAGCAGCCTGACAGGGTTCTCATCCCTCTCTGGGTCCCCTGGCTCCGGAATGCCCTGAGGCTCCGCTCACTAAGAGTGCTATGCAGGACATGCTGGCTGCGCTCCGCTCCTCACTACAGGAGGATATCCGGGGCATGATGACAGAAATTAGGGGAGATGTGGAGGAGCTTGGAGCTCGTACAGACAGGCTCGAGCACAAAATGGCTGAATTGGTTAAGTCCCACAACGACTTATGAAACGCACGACTCCCTACACCAAGCTGCATTAAAGACCCAAGCCAAAACCCTAGACCTGGAGGACAGGTCTAGGAGAAACAATATTTAACTGAGAGGGATAGATGAATCCATCTTGGCTGTAGATCTGCAATCTTTCCTCCAGGATGTTATAATGGCAGCTATGCCTCACGTTGATAGGAAGGACATAATAATTGACCGTATTCACCGTGTGCCCAAACCTTCCTCCCTGGGCCCCTCCATTCCATGAGATGTGCTCCCCCGTATACATTTTTTTGAACTCAAGGAAGATTTTCTGCCTGACAACTTTTCCCAGATTTTGGTCTATCCGGATTTGTCTCCGGGCACTTTAGCTCTCCGGAGAGCTTTTCAGCCATATACCACCGTGCTCCACGACAAGGGTATCCCCTACCGTTGGGGTTTCCCCACAAGATTGATGATCCATAAAGATGGTTTTACCTCCACTTGTCATCTTCCAGATCAAGCGGGCAAACTTCTCCAGAAGTGGGGTTTGAAACCCCCAGACACCCAGCCTTCAGCAGACACAACGAGATCCTCTGTCCACGCCTAGATTCTGAGTGGGAGACCGCCTGAGAAGATTCTGCACCGGCTGCTCCTTGGATATCTTCCCATTTGGGAAGTGGACATTTGTGAGTTTTCCTTTATTCTTTCTTCTCTAGACATTTGTCGTCGGTCCCGGACGCTGCCCAGTTAGGTGACTTTTGTTCACTTTTTTTTGTTCTTTTTTCACGTTTTCTCTGATCCTTGGGTAATTTTTTCGTTTTTACCGTTCCCCCGATCACAAAATGTTGTTTTTTGTGCTGCTTGTAATGGTTTTGCTTCTGGGTTTATTCCCTTTTCCCCTTCCTCCCTTTCCCTTCCTCTTTCCTCCCATTTTTTCCCTCCTTCTCCATTTTAGGTACACGCGAGCCTCCGTCATCAATCAAGTGTTGGATTGTGCTTATATTGCTGCATGTTTCTTTAAGGGTTCCACCATAAGTATCTCACTGTACTCGATTAATGTTAACGGCCTCAATTCTCCGGGTAAGAGGTCGGTAGTATGGAGACAAATATCTAGGGTTCCCATGATGTGGTTTGCGTCCAGGAGACTCATTTACTGGCTAATGACAATATTAGGATGAGCTCTGCTTTGTACCCCCCACCAATTCTTCGCTAATAATAGTTCCAAAAAGGCCGGTGGTAGCGATACTTATCTCTACAAAGTTGGCCTTTCAACTACAAAATACCATCTCTGACCCGCAAGGCAGATTCCTAATTATTTTGTGCTTACTAAACAACATTCCCTACACTATAGCCTCGGTATATGGCCCTAATACTGGTCAATCTGCTTTCCTCAAAAATTGTTTCCATACTCTAGATCAGGGGTCTCAAACTCCAGGCCTCGAGGGCCGCACACAGTCCAGGTTTTCAGGCTTTCCTTTCAATTTGACAGTTGATCATTTGATTACCAACTGTCAAAGACTATGGAAATCCAGAAAACCTGCACTGTGTGCGGCCTTCGAGGCCTGCAGTTTGAGACCCCTGCTCTAGATCCCCTTAAAAAAGGATACACAATTGTTGCTGGAGACTTTAACATCCCTATGTCCAAAAATTTGGACTGCTCATCACCATCCCACTCTCTGGGGGGAAAAATGGGTCCCTTGGTCTCTCTACAAAGCTTACATGACATTTGGAGATATATTCACTGTGACGAGCGGGACTACACCTTCATGTCCCCGAGACACCACACGTATAGTAGAATTGACTTTTTTCTGGTGAATGATGTGGCGTTGCCCCATTGTGTCTCGGCGGACATTGGTAACATCTTCTGGTCGGATCACCCTTACTATTTCAGATCCATCTAATTTGAAGCCTCCCGCCCAGTGGCGCCTCAATGAACACCCTCTTACTGCCTCTTCAAATGTAGAGGCCATAGAGACACCTCAAGGGGTTTTTCTCATGAACGACACAGGTGATGTCCCTGACGATTCCTTTTGGTTTGCCCATAAGGCAGTGGTGCGGGGAGCTCTGATTAAAATTGACGCTTTTACTAAAAAGAAATACGATTCCTCTCTCCATCTGGCCCTTACTACTTTGAAACACCTAGAATCCAACACAAACAATCTCCCACCCCAAGTATATTGGAGGAATTAACCAAAACTCGGCTCCAAATTCGCTACTACTCTTCCCTTTACAACTTGAACGCTGACCCTCAAGTCCCTCAACCATCTAATGACCATATTGCTGCCTTTCTAGATTGGGCGAATCTCCCAAAAATATCCCCTGTGCTTCTCTCTCAAGTAAATGGCCCTCTCTAGGAATTGGAAATTTCCCATGTCGTTCGCTTGGCCGAAAAACAATCCTCCCCTGGCCCCTATGGCTTCCCCTTTGCTTACTACGCACTTTTTCTCCCCATTCTGTCCCCCTACCTGCACCGCCTTTTTAACCGCTGGTTGGATGAAGGGGAAATTAAGTCAGAGGGTCTAGACTCTAGAGGCTACAATAACAACCCTGCCCAAACCTGGTAAACCCATGACATCTCAAGGGAACTTCCGTCCGATTGCTCTTTTAAATTGTGACCCAAAAATTTATGCCAAGATCTGGGCCAATAGACTGATGTCTATCCTCCCTCTGGTGGTGCATCCCGACCAGGTTGGGTTTGTTCCTGGTCGTCAGACGAGAGACGGTACGGCTGATTGATCTCCTTGATGTGGCGGACGGGGGGGGGGGGGGGCGCCTCCCTAGTGTATTCTTGCAGCTATCATCAGACAGAGACCCCATGTTAGGGGGATTCTGATTGGTGATGTGGAACACAAGATCGGTCTCTATGCGAATGATGTGGTCTTGACCTGCACTGACCCTCTAGAGTCACTGGATGCTGTCACCTCCATCTCGGAGGAGTTTTCTTTGGCCTCCGTTTACAAATGAAATCTGACCAAATCCACTTTGTTTCCTCTTCATCTCCAGCCCACCATTCATATTCAAATCCAATCTAAGTTCCCCTTTGTATGGTCCCCTTTAGGCTTCACTTATTTAGAAATTAAAGTAACCAAACTATGTGACCTTGTTCGTATTAACTGTGAGGAAGTCCCTTCCGTCATTGAACCTGAACTCTCCAAATTTTCCCTCCCGATGTTCTCGTGGATGGCAAGAATCCAGACAGTCGAGATGTTACTCCTACCCAAATTAATATATCTTTTTAGTTGCCTCCCTCTCCTCATTCCTTCCAGATATATCTCGGCCATTGTGGACCGTTATATAATAGGAATAATAGGCCGCATAGGATCTCGTGCAGGAGTCCCCAAAATACAGGCATATACCATAGAGCTGCGTTATTGGAACCAGCTAAACTGTGGTGGGAGGGAGGTTCTTCCCTCTTGTGGCTCCAAATAGAATCACATTTTGCTCCACGTCGCTCTCTCAGACTTTTATTGGAAACAACTATGCTTCATAACCCCCCTCGTTCCCCTACTCTTCTCTCTATGCAGTCCCTAACTAAATGATGGCGTTTATGCAGCCCTTGCCATCTCACTAGTCTTTTTGGATATGTCTCTCTGCAAGTTATTGAACATAGCATTGATGGCCTTTCTCTCTCCTCTTGGATGGAAAGGGGGATCCGGCTGGTTTCTGATTTATATGACACATTGGGACTACACTCATTTTCTAACTTAGCCTCCAAATTCGACACCCCCCCCAAGTCTTCCACATACAAACACATACTTACAGGTACGACATTTCCTGCTGACATCCCATTCTCCTTACTCTGTTACTTCCCTCCCCGATGATCCAGTTCAACGTTTTTTTTAAACCCATCACCCTACTCTCACATGGGATATCCATTTTATATAAGGCTTTCCTTGCTCCTGATGGTGATACGAAATTTCCCTTTATGTTAAAATGGGAATCCGCCCTCGTCTTTTCGGCCTCGGTGGACGCTTGGCGGCTTGCATTCACTCTACCTTATAGGTTCACGGCCTGCATTAATCATTTGGAGCAGGGAAGGAAAATTCAGCTACACTGGTACCTCACCCCTTCCCGTATTGCCCAATTCTACCCATCATCCTCGCCTGCATGCTGGAGACAGTGCCGGTATTTGGCTCCCCTACCCAAAATTGGTGGGACTGTCCAAAATCTGGACGTTCTGGCATTGTGTGGAGTCTGTTATACAGGGAGTTATAGGGATCACTGTTCAGCTGACGGCTCCTTTGGCCTTATTGGGTACCTGAACTTCCCTCTCCGCTTCAAGCGGTGAATCCCAACATATTGATTGCCGCTAGGCTGTGCATAGCCAAACATTGGAAATCCTCATCTGTCCCCACCAAGGAGGAGCTCATTGCACGTCTAAACCTACATTTCCAATATGAGACATCTCTAGCTCAATCTCTGGCCAAAAAGAACAGAGTCCTCTCTTGGTGGGACCCAAGGAAGTCCTACCCCTTCTTTATAACTGTATAATGTGGATTTACCTCTAACAGCGCATATTCTGTTTTGTTTTTGTACTGTCATTACAATACTTGTGTGTACCTGAGTACTATAAGCCTGATCTATGATGTCCACCCAACCCTACCTTTCCTCAACTCCTTCCCTTCCTCTTCCTTTCTGAAAGGTTTGTGTTACCCAGTTGTGGGTATGGTGTACCCCTTATATTTGTATCTTCATAATTTAATAAAAATCTGATTGGTTTAAAAAAAAAAAAAAGTTGTACACTCCATGTCATATACCATATACAGTAGATTTTCAAGGAGCAGCTGCTGATCTAGGCTGATGCTTTCTCTATTAAAACATTCAGATATTCACTGTTTTTAGCATGTCCGTAATTCTTAGATCTGCAGTGTGAGACCTACGTAAAGGCTAAGACACTCCCACACTTCCGGTTGAAAGTTGCACACCCACCCTCAGGTTCTGTATTGACAAATACCCAGAATAATCCTCAAAGACCTGCCCTCACTGCCAGACACAAGTAACAAAGACTCACTCCACTCCACTTCCTGTAGAGACACAAAGTCCGCTCTCACTTCCTGTAGAGACACAAAGTCCTGCTCCCACTTCCTGTAGGACACAAAGTCCTGCTCCCACTTCCTGTAGAGACACAAAGTCCTGCTCCCACTTCCTGTAGCGACACAAAGTCCTTGCCTCCCACTTCCTGTAGAGACAAAGTCCTGCTCCCACTTCCTGTAGAGACACAAAGTCCTGCTCCCACTTCCTGTAGAGACAAAGTCCTGCTCCAACTTCCTGTAGAGACACATAGTCCTGCTCCCACTTCCTATATAAAGTAAGAAAGATACACTCTCAGTTTCTGTAGAGAGACAATGGATCACCCACTTCCTATAGAGACAGTGGCTCACCAGCTTATTTGGCAATTTTCAGACCAAGGGATAAAGACTCTATGTAAACAATCTGCTTTTTTTTTTAGGGGATTGGGGAGGCCATTTAACCCCATAACGACGGCCTAACGTCTACACACGTCGGAAAAAAAGGGTACTTATGCCTGGCTGACGTCTGTAGATGTCAGCCAGGAATAAGCCTATAGCGCCCCCCGATGACCGAAAATCTCCAGGATTTCAGTTACTGGGGTTAGCTGAGACCCTCGAGATTATGGATCAGGGGCTTTTTTTTACCAGTAATGTGATGACCGGTCATGACATTACAAAAAACGCTTTCACTTTCCTCAGAACAAAACACGTCGGATGAAAGTGAAACATTAACCCCTAAGACCTCAAAGACCCTCGGTACCAGGGATCTCCCTCCCACCCCCACCTCTCCCCTGGTCCATCACAAAATGGCAGCGGCGGGCGCGAAACCCCGCTTCCTACCCTGCATCTCCATGCGGCCTGACATGTTACACATGTCAGGCCGCATGAAAATGACCTCCCCCGATGCTCCCCAGTCCCCTTTGGTGTCCCGCCAGTTTCTGGACACCATCTGCCCCCTCCCCCAGCTACAGTGCCCATGCATGCCACCGCTGCTGCCTCTGAAACTTCATCCGATGTGACCAAACATCACATCGGATGAAGCTTGTAGACCCCCGTCCCCCAGTCAGGTTCCCCTTGCCTCCCTCTCTCCCCCCTTACCTACCAACGATGTTGACTCGAGTTCTGGGATCCTGGGAGCCTCTCAACCCGTCTGCTGCACGCCCGCCCTGCAATGTGCGCGCGCGGCTCTTTTGTGCACGCACCTCCGTGTGTGCATGCCGCTGTATGCACATGGGCGTGTGCGCGCCGCTGTGTGCCCAGGAAATGATAGGTCATGAACTCAGTGAGTTCTTGACCTATCACGATCCTGGGGTCACACAAGGGTTAACTTTGAGCTTCAAGGTGATCTGATTTGGAGATCAAAGTTAATCCGTTAAAAATGAAAAAAGAAAATTTTTGTGAAAAAAAAAAAAAAAAAAAAAAAAAAGTACTTTTTCATTTTTACAGATCAATTTGTGAAGCACCAGAGGGTTCAAAGTGCTCACTATGGATCTAGTTAAGTTCCTTGGGGGGGTCTAGTTTTCAAAATGGGGTCACTTGTGGGGGGGCTCCAATGTTTAGGCACACAGGGGCTCTCCATACGTGGCATGGTGTCCGCTAACAATTGGAGCAGATTTTCCATTCCATTATGTTGTGTGACGCCTCAAAGAAGTGTGATTGGTTGCAAACAAACACCAATTACTGTGTCCGTGTTCGCAGCGCCACATCGTACAATGTAAGCATGCATGTGCGTATTGGCTCGGTGCTCAGTCACCTCTCGTTTGATGTGTAGCAGATTATTGCTGTAGGCATTGGAGTGGGCAACAAGGCAAAACACGGCGCTCGCGTGTCGAGTAATTGTATAGTGAAGCCGTATGGCGCTTTGATGTAATGTGTGTTGTGATACTAGGTTGTCTAATATAATCACTCTTGCGTTCTTGGTCAGGATAATATTGGAGCCTTGACCAAGTATGTGTGTGCACAGATATTTGTGTGTTTGCAGTTATGTGGCCCATATGTATTGATCACCTAACATTCCCTTGTCCATGTGTGTGTACAGAATATGTATAAACACAGGTGTATGGTTGTGTAGGTCAAGATTATTTTGCACTCAGATGTGTCGCCCTCGCCCAGTCATATTAGGCGACGCTTTGGCGATGTCGCCGGCGATAGGCCACGCCTTAGCGTCGCCTGTGAAATCGCCGGCGATACCTCCAGGTGTGACGGTACCCTTATGGAAAATGTTCCGGGCTCCTGAAACTTGGAGGAAGTTTTGGGTCATAAATTAGTACCTAATACCAGTCTCTTAACTCTTGCAAAAGAGAACGTCCATCAAAGGTTTTCCCCCAAAGGAAAAAAATCGATTATATTTCTCAGCATGTAGATGACAAAGACTATTCTGGGCACCTTGGAGCGCCGTCATATCATTCCTAGCATACGATCCAGGAACATAAAGGAGGAATTGGCCAGAGATATTTTTTGGATGGCACTGTAAAGGTTAAAATATACATATACTAGCTGGGAGCCCGATGCACATGCATCGGGATTCTAGAACGGCGAGTCTCTGACTCGCAATGGCCGCTTCGCGGCATAGCGAGTCGCCTTAGAACTGCTCGCAATGGCTGCTGTGCGGGCCAATGCTTCGGGCGTATCCAGATGACCACGCACGACTCGCAATGGCCGCTTCGCGGCCAATGCTTCGCGCGTATCCACATGACCACGCCGGGGGCAAAAAAGCCATTCGCAATTATATAATAGATATATTTTTTTAGAAATAGCGCCACACTTTGATACAGGCCATTTCTGGTACTGCACGTCATCCCTATTTATTGCAATCATTTTGTATAAGTATGAATGGGATGAGGCTGCTTTAAGAGGGAAATCCCATAGTCTAGACAGCACGATTTCTTAAAGGGCTGTCCAATTTAGAAAACATCTTCATACTGACACAGTTTCTGGTAAATAAACAAACCGCTCTTTGCTAACCCTCCCCTGTGTCTCCGGCGCTGCCCCAGTCTCTGATGTTTTTTTTTTTTTTTGCTGAAGGGATGATGTAACGTCGACAGCGCTGCAGCCAATCACTGAGGCAGGGTTGCTGAGCTCAGCAATTGTCTGCAGCGCTGTTGGGACTTCTGTAGCCAACCTATTCAAAATCACAAGAACAGTACCGTAGATGTATCACTATACAAATGGAAGGTACCGTGAAGGAAGTAAGTATTTGATCCCTTGCTGATTTTGTAACTTTGCCAATGACAAAGACATGACCAGTCTATAATTGTAAGGGTCGATTAATTTTAACAGTGAGACATGGAATATCACAAATAAAATCCAGAAAATCACATTGTCTACATTATATAAAGTTATTTGCATTTTGCAGAGAGAAATAAGTATTTGATCCCCCTACCAACCAATAGAGTTGTGGCTCCTACAGTTCACTTAGATGCTCCTAATCACCTCGTTAGGCTGTATGTATGTGTGTGTATGTATGTATGTATGTATGTATGTCCGGGATTGGCATCTGCACCCGTCGCAACTACAGCCACAACATTTTGCACAGTCACACGTCTGGACCCGAGAGCGTCAGAGGCTATGTTGTGAGGCGAAATTTTAACCCTGCACGTTCCAATTCACCAAACAATTTTGCCCCTATCTACATAATGGGGAAAAAGTGACAGTTACCAGTTGACAGTTGTGAATGAGAGGGGCTTAATGACAGCGCCAAAGACTAACAGCACATACCAGCATATAGTCACTAAGGTGGGGCCCTGACATGAGATATTCACCACGCACGGGGACATGTATGCACACAAAGAGTAGCAGCTAAGGTGGAGCCCCAACATTGGATACTCACCATGCACCCGAACACAAACACACACACCACAAAGAGACACAACCACACAGACACATACGCACCCTATAGGGACGCATGCACTCACCCCACAGGGACATACACACCCCATAGGGACACAGAGACACACACACACCCCCCAGGAACACACAGACCCCATAGGGATGGACACACACCACAGAGACACCCCTCCCCCCACAAGGACACACACCACAGGGACACACACGTACACACCCCAGGGACACACACACCACACAGACAGACACAGATGTGCACAAATCACCTCACACAACTCGCCTCATACGTCTGCTATCTTTAATTTCCAAAAATAAACATCTGATTAAAAACAGCCAATGTGCAAGACATGTGCCATATAGGGAATTAAGGCAGATGTCAGTCACATAGCCGTCTATTATGTGTATGTGTGAGGTAACATATACTGCCCCGGCCGGGGGGAGGTTTACTGTTGGCTGGAGATTTATCAGGCTGCCTATAGCAACCAATCACAGCTCAGCTTCTATTTTCTTACAGGTCATTAATATGACATATTCAAATTCTATTTTGTTATAGCTAACAGCAGTAATTTATTAACCCGGGCGTAGCCGGGTACTACAGCTAGTATATATATATATATAATGTAGCTTATATCTTTGACATATATAGCACTGCTTTGCCCTGTATGTACCTATTAGCTGTAGAGTCCAGAGAGTGCCCATGCATAGTGGCCACACTAATGAATATATATATATATATATATATATATATATATATATATTATATATTATATATATATTACATATATATACACATATACATACATATATACATATATATATACATATATACATATATATATATACATATATATATATATATGTATACACTGCTCAAAAAGATGAAGGGAACATTTAACGTCACAATGTAATGTTGAAGTGTTTCCCTTTATATATATATTATATATATGCTGCTCAAAAAAAAATTATATATATATATAATGTAGTTTATATCTTTGACATATATTGCACTACTTTGCCTTTTATGTACCTATTAGCTGTAGAGCCCAGAGTTGCCCATGCATACTGGCCACACTCATATATACATACATATATTATTATATATATATATATATACATACACACACACATATATATACACACACACATATAATATATACACATACTGTATATACATATATATACATATATTACTTTTTTTGGGCCCAAACATTTACCTTATCTTGGTACCTTTTGAGTGTATTTATTATACACATTACTCCATGTGCTGTATGTGTAGTCAAGTATTTTCACCAGTATTGTACCATCTTTGCTTTTAATTCACCTATTTCTCCTATTTTTTTGTGTTTATTTGTTCTATTTTGAATATGAATAAAATTATTTTAATTTTCCTATATGTTTGTGCGCTTCCAAACCTGGGTACTGCATAGATTGCATCTCACACACTATTATGGATTTGTTTCAACTGTTTTTATTATTTTATTAAACTAAGTCTGAAACCTGAAGCTCTTGTTATTTTCATTGCTGGTTCAGATGAAGATGAGATGGAATGTTCGTGTCTGTTGTTGTGATGACATCACAGGTGGATGACATCAGCCAACCACAGCCCAGAACGAAGTGAAAAAAGTTTGAGACGTAGAATGTAAAGTTCAGCCGATGACTAAATAAAGGAGCCCCGCCCACTTGACTAGGTCATCGCTTTGTGACGACACAGTGGTCAACGGGCATAAAACCCCGACCTGGCAGCTGTACAGCCACTTGTTAGGCTGCAGTCTACAAAGAATACACTCCTCAGACCACGACTGTATTGTGTATGGGACGTTGATCCAGGGAACTAGTCTGATTGCCAATTAACTGGAGTCGGGAAGGAATTTTCCCCCTAAAATGGACCATTTGGGGCCCATAGGGTTTTTGCCTTCCTCTGGATCAACACTTTAGTTTTTAGGTTGAACTTGTTTGACTTGTTTGTGTCTTTCAGCCTTAAAAACTGTCCCTGTAATGAGGTTTAAGGTTGTCGGCCAGCGCTTCTCTGGTATCAGCATGTCTGCCCCAGAAGATTGTTTGAGCCGACAGCCTTAGACTAAATTACAAAGGGGAAAATGCTTTAGTTAAATGGGGAGAAATTAAAAACAAAGAAAGTCACAGCAAAATCTCTTGTCCTTTTTTTCTATAAACTTTGGAGGAAATTTAACTCCTTTTTCTGCTGTGACCTTTGCTTTTAATTTTAGGATAGGAAACTCGCAAGACTATGAGGACCCTTGACGCGGGTTGCGAGCTTAGTGTATTTTGGCCAAAAACATCGAGCAGTGGCAAATAAATTTGTCATATATATACTTGAACTCTTGCATATTTTGGCCAAAATATCGACCAATACCTCATACCTATCATATAAAGTTTTGCATGCTATTCTTGCTTTCGGTCTTTGCCTGACAAGATGCTTTTAACATCCATGTGATTATTTCAATAAAGGAATTTATCTTTTTATACTGGTTTGGTTACTGTCTTTCTACATTTTTCATCTATATTAGCCCTGTTATCTAGGGCACCTGTCCCAATGGGGGGGGGGGGGTACTGATAATGCTGGCAGCATCCTGATCTAACAGTATGGGTATCATTAATAGGCTGTAAGCCCTGTTATCTAGGGCACCTGTCCCAATGGGGGGGGGGGTTACTGATAATGCTGGGCAGCATCCTGTTCTAATAGTAATGGGTATCATTAATAGGCTGTAAGCCTACATAATGTGACCAGAGTTTCCATGTGCAATATTAATGCTGAGCCCCTCCATGAATTAGTCAGTGGCGATTGTCTCATCAGTATTTTCAGGGGCCCGGGTCCAGGTTTTTGTGGGCCCCGGGCGAAAGTCTCAGTGGGCCCTTTTAACCTATACCACGATTCATGAATACAATATAGAAGCTGCAGGCTATGTATATATAAAATAGAGCCTACAGGGTGGGCTCTGTATATAATATTTATAAAATATTGAGGCTGTGCAGGGCTGTATATATAATATAAAGGCTGCTGGTCTGCATTATTAAAATATAAAATATAGAGTCTGTGAGCTCTATATATTATATGGAGGCTGTGCTGGGCTGTGTAAATACATAATAAGAAGGCTCTGGGCTATGTATATTATTTGGAGACTGGGCTGGGCTTCATATACTATTTAAAGGCTATGACAGTATAGTTGCAGTCTCCAAATATAATATATGTATAATCCCACGCACAGCCTCCAAATAATATATATAGCCCAGCACACCACAGATCTCATAATGAAGGGACTGCAGTGTGGTTTTCTCTCACAAAGTGGCACCCCCGGCTGTACAATGAACCTGCAATAGCTCTATTACAACTACATGAGTTGGTGGTGCGGTTCTATGTGTGAACATGGGCCCGAGCACCCGGATCCACTCTGCAATGCCATATACCGTCACTTTAAGAAATAGAGATCCCCTTTAAGTGCAGAAAGCCATTTACCTGCTGTTTTTTGACTCACTGACAACAACCACAGATTTCCTAGTCCTGGACTGTGGCGAAACTCATTATCCACATTTGTGGGGACTACACCTCCCAGCATGCGCTGGGCAGCGAACACACCCTGCGGGGAGTTGTGGTTCTGTCCCTGTTTTAATCCAAAAAGGGGCATCTTGCTTGTTTTGGCAAGGAGGTGGTGCCCCAAGTGTCAGCAGCAGAAACCCCTCCTCTTCCTCCCCAGACACTGGGGGTGGCCCCGAGCCTCCTCGCCATCACCTCCTGCCCCCATAATCATACCCGCTTCACATATCACTGTAATACATGCAGTCCTCACCAGCCCCCTCCATGCGCTCTGTGCCGGGTGCCGGCCCAGAGGGGAGTATGGAAGCCTGCGGGTCCAAAAGTTGGAACATTGCAGGAGGCAGCCTGATGACTGAGCTCAGCCATGATCTGTGTGACACTGTGACTGCAGTCAGAGGTGGATGCGGGTTGGTATGGGGCAGAGCTTCCAGGTTCCACTGTGGAATGCGCATAGGAGCCTGACCTGTTCCCCTCTTATTTTCATTGCGCAGTGGAAGCAAATAGGGGAACTTACAGCCCCAAAAAAGGGAAAAGAAAAGAGCGGCGGTGAGCCCGGCCGGGTCGCCTCAAAATAAAAAAAAAATGCAGGGGAAAAACGTTTTATTCCAGCGCACAGCGCGATGTGTGTGGGCAGAGGGCCCCTGTTTTTAGGTCAGGGCCCCGGCACCTGCCCGGAGTTTTTTGCACCTGGGGTTGCCTCCATTTTATCGGCAGATAAATAATCTTTCTCTTTTGCTAAATTGAATTTAGATAGCAATAAATCAACCACTCCAGCATCCAGCTCCCTCCCCGGACAGCACTACTCTGTAGATACAACCCTGGGCCTGCGGCAAGTCTCTATCCCTGTACAGGGGAAATAAAGGTGAAGGTACAGATCCCTGGGCCTATGGTAAGTCTCTACCCAGTGCAGGGGGTATAAGGTGAAGGTAGAATCCCTGGGCCTATGGCAAGTCTCTATCCCTGACAGGGGGTATAATGGGAAAGCCGACAGGGGTATAATAGGGGAAGGCCCGTACAGGGGTAAAATGGTGAAGGTGGAGATCCTGGCCCTGCGGCCGGTCTCTATCCCTGTACAGGGGTATAATGGTGAAGGTAAGATCCCTGGGCCTGCGACCAGTCTCTATCCCTGTACAGGGGTATAATGGGTATAAGGGGAAAGGGTTTAGAGATCTCTGGGGCCGCGACCATCTCAAATCCCTGTACAGGGGTATAATGGTAAAAATGGTGAAGGTAGAGATCTCTGGGCCTGCGGCCAGTCTCTACCCCCTTTACAGGGGGTATAATGGGTATAATGGTAAAGGGTAGAGATCCCGGCCCGGGGCCCTCTCTATCCCTGTCAGGGGTAAATGGTGAAAGTACAGATCCCTGGCCCTGCGGCCGGTCTCTTTTCCTGTACAGGGGTAAATGGGAAGGACAGATCCCTGGGCCTGGGTTCGTAATAAATCTACAGTTTTTAAATTTATCCTTTTTTATGGCACAAAAACAAGAGCAGGTGCAGTGCTAGGTGCAGTGCTAGGTGCAGTGGTAAAGCAGGGTACAAAAAACATCAAAAAACATGAAACATAAAATCATAAAAATCTTACAGGCACACAAGTTACAACAGATTACAAACAAATGCAGTGTCTCATATAAGAAAAAATGCATACAACCAATTGGGCGATAATAGGGGTCCAGAATCAACCCCATACTACACAGTACCCACAGTTTTGGAAAGCGCTATCACAAATAGAATCCAGTCTGCACAGGTTATGCAAAATAGCTCATGCTCATTGGATCAGAAAACAGTCACAGTAGTCAATAAACAGTTAACCATATTGCAAGGCCATACCACACAGCACCAGGACACAAGAGGGGAGAGCCCCCAGTCTCACCCAACTACGTTTCATGACACCGGTGAATTAGCAGTGGTCACTTCATCAATGAACAGGCAGGCTGGGGGCATATACTCACTGGGGAGGCTGAGGCTGGGGGCTATACATCCTGGGGAGCTGAGGCGGGGGCATATACCTCATGGGGAGGCTGAGGCTGGGGGCATATACTCACTAGAGAGGTAGAGGCGGGGGCAAAAACTTCACTGGGGAGGTGAGGCTGGGGGCTATACTTCACGGGGAGGCTGAGGCTGGGGGCATATACGTCACTGGGAGGGTGAGGCTGGGGGGGATATCGACACTGGGAGGCTGAGGGTGGGGGCAAAGACGTCACTGGGGGGGTTGAGGCTGGGGGCATATATTCACTTCAGGGGAGGCTGAGGCTGGGGGAAACGCACTGGGAGGCTGAGGTGGAGCATTACCAGGGGAGGCAAGGGGGGGGAAAATAGTCACGGGGAGGTGAGGCGGGGGGGATATACGTCCTGGGGGGGGTAAGCTGGGGCTTACGTCACTGGGGGCTAGGGGGGGGCATATAGTCCGGGGAGGCGAGGTGGGGGAATACGTCACTGGGGGGTAAGGCGGGGGGTAACATATGGGGAGCAAAGGTGGGGGGATATACATCACTGGGGAGGCTGAGGTGGGGGCATATATACCACGGGGGGGTGAGCTGGGGGCATAAAATACGTGGACCCGGTTTAAAGGGAAATTTTTGGGGCAAAACGTGCCCTGCCACCCGACATGGAGGTCCCCAGGAATTTCCCCAAAGGGCTTTGGTTAGTTTCCATTAGGGAAATTCTACCACTCAACCCCAAATTTGCTACAATTCCCTCTTCCTAAAAGGGAAACCGAAAAACCCTTCTTTCCCGCCAGGATCGAGATGAGGAAGGCAAGTAAAAAAAAAAATTTTTTTTAAAAAAAAATTTTTTTTTGTACTGAGCGGTAATGGTTTTGGATCCCTCTGCCACATGACCCTTAAAAAACCCTTAATTTGCAAAAAAAATATTTTAAAAAAAATTTATAATATATCAGGAGACCCTATGTGCCTTTCTTGAATAATAAATTTTTGCGGGTTTAAATTATTTTCTAATTTTGTTGGGGCCTTTGTTTCGGGAAATAAGTCGATTCCCCAAAACGGGGGTCGGGAAAGGGAAAAATTTTTTCCCCTAATTGGGAATAGGGTTTTTTTTACCTTTCTGGTCAAAAAATTTTGTTTTTTTTTTTAACTTAAGGCCCTTGTATTTTTTAAAACCTTTAAAAAAATAACTAATTTAAAAAAAAAATACTTCCTTTTTTAATTTTTTTGGACAACCCTTAAAAAGTGGACCATCACTATCCAGACATACCTTTTTTTTCCCAATACACTATTGTTGAACCTCTGTTTTTTTCCTAAAAATGAAATTTATATAGAAATTTGGGGGGGTTTTCATTTTTGTTAATGTTTTTTTCCCCTACAACGCCCCGGCCCCGTCTAAGCATCCCCTCACGATTTTTGGCAGGCATGGCCCTTTTTGACAAGGGTTTCCCCCATTTTAAACAGAATATTTTTTTTTTTTAATACATTGTTGTTAAAAAACCTTGTTATTTCTCCAAAAAATTTTAAAGTTAATTGAAAAGGGGTTTTTTGATTGCAGTTGAAATGGATTTTCCCCTTTTAAAATGTTTTCCAAAGTCTACACCCCGGGGCCGTGCCATCTATGTACAGACATGAAATTTTTTTAAAAAGGAAAAAAAAAAACCTATTTGCTTTTTTCCAAATAATAACAAGGACATATAGGTTAAGGCTCACACACTTCCTTAACAAAAACTCACCCTTTTTCCCGTAAAAACAATGGCTCCCCCACTTCCTACAAAAAAAGGGGCCCCACCCATTTCCTACAGAGAAAATTGGCTCACCCCCCCCCTATAAGCAAGGGGTCACCCCCTTCCTAAAAGGGGGGAAGGGGTCACCCACTTCCTCCCGAGAAAAAGGCTCCCCCCCTTTTTTTAAAAGGAAAAGGTCACCCCCCCTTCCTAAAAGGGGCAATTTTTTCCCATTTTTATAGAGGAAAAGGGGTCCCCCCTTTCCCAAATAGAGAAAAAGGGGTTTCCCCCCCTTTTTAAAAGAGACAAATGTTTCCCCCATTTTCTATAGGACAAAGGCTCACCCCCCCTTCCCCGAAAGGCCCGAAGACCCATCTGCCCCTGTAAGACATGGGAACCCCTCCCTTTTAAATTTTTGCAAAATAAAAAAAAACCCAAAATCCGTTTAGAAAAAATAATTAAGATCCTTCCCACTTCCTCTAGAGGGCAAAGTCCTGCTCCCCCCTTTTTTAAAGTCAAACCCACTCCACTTCCAAAAAAAGGGGGAAAGACGCCCCCTTTTCCCCTTTTAAAGAACAAATACCCACTTTTTTTCCCTTTTAAAAAAACAGATTTTCCCTTTCTTTAGAAAGAAAATCCCCCCCTAAACTTCCGTAAAGAAAAGGGGGGGGAACCCCCGCCTCGGGGGCCCCAAAACATGCAGGTTTTCACGATTTCCTTTTTTTCAAGGGATTGGAATCATCACCGGGGAAGTGATTATGTTTCCCCCCGTGCAATACAAAGGGAAAAAACCCAAAACCCTGCCTGTTTTGCGGCCCCCAGGACGGAGTTCCCCCCCCCTGTAAATATCAAACACCCCCCCTCCCTCACTTGTTGTAAAAATCAAATACCCTTCAGTAAAACCATCAATGCTTCCTTAGGGACATAGCCCACTTCCATTCCCCTTTTTCAGAACCCCACTCAATTTTAAATTCCATTGAGCTTTTTTGGGGCCCACTAAGTCTTTTTGCATTGCCAATGCAAAAAAGGGAAAAATAGGGGGGGGGGGGAGGGAGGTATTGGGGTCCCGGAAAAAATTGGTTTCCACTCACAAATTCCTTTAGAGAGTAAAGTCCACTTCCCGTAAGAGATTAAAAACCCCCCCTTTCCCCCTCCTGAGAAACAAAGACCCCCCCACACTTTTATTTTTGAGAGACAAAGATTTGCTCCCAAATTTTTTTTTAAAGACAAAAACCCATTCACACCTCCTTAGAGACCCACTCCCCCAATTACTGTAGTAACACAAAAACCCACCCACCCCTTCTTATACAGAGGGAAAAGGGGTTTTTCCCCCCCTTCCCGTAGAGACAAAGGCCCTCCCCCCCCTTCCTTTAAAATGCAAAGGCCCTCCATCACTTCCCGTAGAAAAAAAAGCCCCCCATCATTCCCGTAAAACAAAGGGCCCCCCCCTCCCTTCCTGTAGTACAAAGGCCCTCCAACATTCCGAAAAAAACCAAAAAGGGCCCCCCAACACTTCCTGTAATACAAAGGCCCCCATCACTTCCCGTTTAAAGGGGAAAAAAAAAAAACCCCCCCAAAACTTTTTTAAGAGAAAAACTCCACTCCTTTTTTCCTGAGTGACAATGACCCCCCCCCCACTTCCCCTTTTGGGGCAAACAGGGGGGCCCCCTTTTTTTGCCGGGGGGGGTTTTGGGTATTTTTTACCATTTTGGGGGGTCACAAAATTATTGACTTCAAAATTACCGGCTTAATTTTTTAAACAAACAATTTTTCCCCTACTGGGTGGCTGGATCTGCTTCCTTTTACGTGCTTGATGTTAAGTGTATTTTATGGGGTTTTTAAAATGCATTTTAGGTTTTTTGAGCCTACACAAAACAGACAGCCCGGGGGCATATACATTTCCCGAGGAGGTGAGGGGGGGGCATAGAAATTACTGTGGATTTGGGGGGTTTAAAAGGGGAAAGGGGAAAGGGGGCAAAAAAGCTCTGCCATTCTTTCATGGCGGTCCCCCAGGAATCGACCCAGGGCCCCTAAAAGGGGGGCAAGGGGGCCCCCTGCGGGGCCCCCCGGGGCCCAAAGGTTTCCCCCCCCCTGCTTTAAAAGAGGCAAAGAAATTTTCTCCCCCTTGAGTTGAAGAAAAAGACCCACTCACACCTCCTGTAGAGAAAAACCCCTCCCCCAATTCATGAAATGACACAAAAAAAAACCCACCCACACTTTTCCCCCACAGAGGGGGAAAGGTTTTGCCCACACTTCCCCCCCCCTAGGAGGCAAAGACCTTTTTCCCCCCCTTCCCGTAGAAAACAAAAAACCCATCTACAATTTTTCCCCCCCGAGAACAAAGGCCCTCCCTCAAATTTTGTAAATTTTAAAAAGCTACCTCCACTTTTGTAGAGACAAGACCCCACACTTTTGAAAAGGGCAAAGACCCCCAAAACTTCTTGAGCAAAAACCTCCCACTTTTGTAGAGAAGAAAACCAACCCCCCCCTTTCTTTTAGAGAACAAAGATCCACCCACACTTCCTGTAGGGAGGCAAAGACCTCCACTTCCAGTAAGACTTTTCTACTTCCTGTGTAGAGATAAAGAGCCACCTTCTCTTCCATAGAGAGGCAAATACCTGCTACTACCTCCCATAGAGACAAAAACCCTCCTCCGACCTCCTAGGGAGGTAAAGGTTCAGCCACACTTCTGTGCAGCGATAAAGACCTTGACCACTTACTGTAGACACCAAAGCCCATAGAGAAACAAAGACCTACCCCTACTTCTCTAGAGAGACAAAGACCCATTGCTACTTCCTGTAGAGAGATAAAACCCGCTCCCCTTCCTGTAAGAGTAAAGACCTGCTCCCCATTCCTGTAGAGAGAAAAGACCCCTCCCACTTCCTTTAAGAGATAAAGACCCACTCCCACTTCCTGTACAGAGATAAAGACCCGCTCCCACTTCCTGTACAGAGATAAAGACCCGCTCCCACTTCCTGTAGAGAGATAAAGACCCGCTCCCACTTCCTGTACAGAGATAAAGACCCGCTCCCACTTCCTGTAGAGAGATAAAGACCCGCTCCACTTCCTGTAGAGAGATAAAGACCCGCTCCCACTTCCTGTAGAGAGATAAAGACCTGCTCCCACTTCCTGTAGAGAGATAAAGACCTGCTCCCACTTCCTGTAAGAGATAAAGACCCGCTCCCACTTCCTGTAGAGAGATAAAGACCCACTCCCACTTCCTGTAAGAGATAAAGACCCGCTCTCCCACTCTCCTGTAGAGAGATAAAGACCCGCTCCCACTTCCTGTAGAGAGATAAAGACCTGCTCCCACTTCCTGTAGAAGATAAAGACCTGCTCCCATTTCCTGTAGAGAGATAAAGACCCGCTCCCACTTCCTGTAGAAGGATAAAGACCCACTCCCACTTCCTGTAGAGAGATAAAGACCCCTCCCACTTCCTGTAAAGATTAATACCCGCCTACACATTTTGCAAAGAGACAGTGACCGGCTCCCACTTCCTGTAGGAGGCAAAGACCCATTCTCACTTCCTATAGAGAGGCAATGGTTCGTCCGCAGATCCTATAAGTGGTCTCGGCCTCACTGCTATTAGAGATGGATTACTCTTTACAACATGCAGAGAAAGGAAAGTTTATACTGAAGAATGAAGAAGAACCCTGAGAAATGTGATGAGTGTACGGCGCCTCCTGAAGGCTGCTATTAATTAGGGAATTGTTGCAAAACCCTTTTATAGTAAAGTCCGTACTATACAGGAATCTTCAGGCAATTGTTGATGGTTCCAGATAAGATTCCGAGCTGAGTTATTATAGTGAATATTCTGTATAAACATTGGAGGCTGATCCTCCCGCGACTCATGAGAACTGCATCTGGACATGATGAACTGTAATCAGGGAGGGAAAAAGTCCAATCTCAAGGAGATACGTAGAATAACTGGGAAAAGTGAAAATGTGATCCCTGTGTATGATACAATGTATGACCTCTGCAGTATAATGTATCCCGCCACATATTATCAACTTACCAACATTCGAGCTCTGTATAAAGAATTCAATCTCTGATCCTCCAAAAAAAAATGTTTCCTCACTAGACCACCATATTAAACCCCTTCATCTAAATCACATAATAACACACCACGTATTCTATACATTACATACTTATAAAATATATGCAAACCAGTAAACACTCTTCTAAGATATTTATAATGAGGACTTGAACTTCCAGTGTCACCTATTGGAAGTAGCTGTCCTGTCCACTATGCATCCCACACCAGCAAGACCAATGTTCTCACTTCTCCCGCATTTGTTCTGGTCTGATCTGTATCGCAGGCCTTCCAGCACCGCACTAGGATGCGTGCGCCACAGGCCATCTTTTCTTTAAGGGTCAGCATGCCATACCCACAAGTGCTTCTCAGCCCAGAGTATTTAAAGCACCTTTCCCCTATGGGAGGTGCCTAAGCAACTTTGTCAATGCCTTGAGCCATGTTGCTAGTTGTTCAGGTTCCTGTTCAATCTGCTGTTTCTAGAGCCCGTCCATTACCTAACCCGAGTCTGTTTCTAAGTATTGCTGTACTCACAAGCACCTGTCTGAACCGGCCCAGCTGCTATACCCACTATATCAGTCTAAACCAGTCCTGCTGCCGTACCAACACACCAGAGTGAACACCCTGCTGCCATACCCACTGCACCAGCCTGAACCATCGCTGCCATACCAACATACAAGACTGAACCAGCCCTGCTGCCATACCCACTGCACCAGCCTGAATCAGTCCTGCTGCCATACCAACATACAAGACTGAACCAGCCCTGCTGCCATACCCACTGCACCAGCCTGAACAAGTCCTGCTGCCGTACCAGCACACAAGACTGAACCAGCCCTGCTGCCATACCCACTGCACCAGCCTGAACCAGTCCTAGTGCCATACCAACACACCAGACTGAACCAGCCCTGCTGCCGTACCCACTACACGAGCCTGAACCTGTCCTAGTGCCATACCAACACACCAGACTGAACCAGCCCTGCTGCCATACCCACTGCACCAGCCTGAACCATCCTAGTGCCATACCAACACACAGACTGAACCAGCCCTGCTGCCGTACCCACTACACGAGCCTGAACCATCCTAGTGCCATACCAACACACCAGACTGAACCAGTCCTGCTGCCATACCCACTGCACCAGCCTGAACCAGTCCTAGTGCCATACCAACACACCAGACTGAACCAGCCCTGCTGCCGTACCCACTACACGAGCCTGAACCAGTCCTAGTGCCATACCAACACACCAGACTGAACCAGCCCTGCTGCCATACCCACTGCACCAGCCTGAACCAGTCCTAGTGCCATACTACACACCAGACTGAACCAGCCCTGCTGCCGTACCCACTACACGAGCCTGAACCAGTCATAGTGCCATACCAACACACCAGACTGAACCAGCCCTGCTGCCATACCCACTGCACCAGCCTGAACCAGTCCTGGTGCCATAGCAACACACTAGACTGAACCAGCCCTGCTGCCATATCCACTGCACGAGCCTGAACCAGTCCTGCTGCCATACCCACTGCACCAGCCTGAACCAGTCCTGGTGCCATACCAAACACCAGACTGAACCAGCCCTGCTGCCATACCCACTGCACCAGCCTGAACCAGTCCTGGTGCCATAGCAACACACTAGACTGAACCAGCCCTGCTGCCATATCCACTGCACCAGCCTGAACCAGTCCTGCTGCCATACCCACTGCACCAGCCTGAACCAGTCCTGCTGCCATATCCACTGCACCAGCCTGAACCAGTCCTGCTGCCATACCCACTGCACCAGCCTGAACCAGTCCTGCTGCCATATCCACTGCACCAGCCTGAACCAGTCCTGGTGCCATACCCACTGCACAGCCTGAACCAGTCCTGGTGCCGTACCAACACACCATACTAAACCAGCTCTGCTGCTGCACCCACTGCACCAGCCTGAACCAGCTCTGCTGTTGTACCCACTGCACAAGCCTGGACCACCCCTGCTGCTGTACCCACTGATCCTGCCCTCAGTAGACTGTACTTGTCTACTCCCCAACTCCCTGAGGAGACAATTGTCGTGTGAGCACCTGGCGGCTACCTACCACACAAGCTAGACCTCACCATCAGAGGCTCTAGTGAAGACGAGGTAGTCACTTGGTTGCGCTCCTCCTGGTCAACATCGGGTCTAGGCTGTAGGTCCACACTCCCAGGCTTGCCACTGCGAGTGTTACGGCAGCAATTCTAAAAGTCAATATCGGCCCATTACGAGCCTTGTCACATGACACCAAAAAGCCAAACCAGAACCTCAATTTGCAGACACAGTGTTTTGTACTGATGAAGGCAGTATCCTGAAACACTGTGTCTTCAAATTTGAGATTCTGCTTTGGCTTTTATCCTAAGTCATGTGACAAGGCTCATAATGGGCCGATATTAACTTTTAGGATAGCTACTTCCAATAGGTGGCGTTAAGAGTTCAAATCTTTTTTTTATCTCTGAAGAGACAATTTGCATATTGTATTTCACAAGGAGCATTGCAGGCATTTAAGTCTCCTTATACTGGATGTCACTCTCCAGAAGGAGAAACCTTACCCCTTAGATCCAAGATTTTATAAATAATTCCATCATATATAATACGTTAGGGCCAGAAATATTTGGACAGTGACACAATTTTCGCGAGTTGGGCTCTGCATGCCACCACTTTGGAGTTGAAATGAATTATTTTCACCGATTTTTGGGGGTTATAGATATCCAATTTACTAAATCTAATATACTACAGGAATATCTTTTAGTAGATAGTTTTTATTGCTTATTAAAATTTGTCCAGTGTGGACCGTGTTACAGTGTTTAAGTGTTTTGACATACACATAACATAGAATAAACCCTTCCCCACACCCACAAACACAAACTCTATTGTATTGGGGATGAAATGGTGATTCTATAGATGTACCTAACATGCTAAAGTCCCGTCTAATTCCTATTGGTTTGTCTGGATTGGACCTCCAGGCTTAAGCCACATAGTATTAGTCTTCTGTCACTTTTACTGTTGGTATATCACAAGCGGAGTCCCTAGTTGGCCTTTATATATGGTCAGGTCTCCAAGGATGGGTAGCATCTAATCATACATTTTAACATCCACAAAATACAAAATTGATGTATACCAATATATGACCACAATTATGGTCTTGTAATGCCCGACGCGTTTCGCCTTTCTTATCGCTTAAAGGCTCTTCAGGGGCTTATGCATCAAGATTGTGGTAAGATACATCAGATGATGGTTGGGTTCCTTATGATGTTCAGGTAGCCCATTTTGTGAGATCTAGTCCCAGGCTGCTATCCTTATCTCAGATGGGGAGGAAAAGATCCTATATGTGTATATGGGAATCTCACGTCCACAAAGGGTTCTTACTGAAATATAGGATATGGTTGTCATATCCCATGGGAATTATCCCCACAAAGAGTTACTCAAGAAATTATTCTTGTTGTTTATTAATAATACCTCCACCCCTATAGAAAGTGAGATTATTCATTATCCATATTTTACCCACTGTGTTGATATGTGATCAGAGAGAAACAGAAGTGGACATTGGTGGAAATACCTATGATGTCACTGCGTTCCACTTATCTCCCCAGGACCAGATAGTCAAGTGGCTCTTGTTGGATTTCAAACAAGAAGCTCTACAAGAAGGGGGGAATGGACAAAGGTGAGGTTTTGAAATCTATGACAACCAGGGGGGGGGGGGGGAATAGGGGATGAAAAGGAGGAAACATATAATTAACCTTGTGTATGTTTTTAATTAGTAAAACATACCCTCCAGATGTTTCAAGGTTCCCCTAGAGTCCGGACCCTATAGTTTTTCAGCTTTGTGGTCCTGAAAATATATACATACATGCATATAGTACGTGTATATCTCTACTTTTTGGTTTTAGTTAATGAATTAAAACACAAATACCTTATCTGGATGATCTGTCCTTGTTAAATGTAAACAGTTTCACTATCAAGTAAGAATTCGTTATAGTACATTTGTCTCCTATTATCTAGGTCCTTCTATATTTTTATAGTCCCTTTGATTCTGTCTCTGTGGACAAACATTAATAGACTAGTTAGTCTCCTTAAGTTGTTTTCTAGTCCCTACTTTATCCACCCATATCTCCAAGTACCTCTCCTGTAGGGATTCACAGCCTGGTATTCAGCTTCATACAGGCGTCTGTTGCGCGGGCAGCATCTTCACATCAAGTGTTAGATGTGAACCGCCGCCCGATGTGGGGTTAATATAGTACAACCCCCCTTGCGTGGCCTCAGAGTCGCCTCCCATTGCTTATTAGCATACGGACAGCGCGTGCTTCCAGCTGAACGCACGCCTTCCAAGTGCGCATGCGTCCCCCCTCTCTCCCTAGCGACGCGTCTCTCCGTCCGCTCTGTGCCGATTACGTCACACAGTGGGAGGGAGGCGTGAAGCGCTTGCGCGCGTGTCCTCGGCCCCATACAACTATTGCAGCGATTCCCGGTGATCTGGGAACATCGCTTAGCTGGATAACAGTTACTAGGGCAAAGTTTGGAGTTTTATTTTCATTAGGGTTTTACACTTAAGAGGTAAAATATGAGTTGGATGGTAGTTATCAAGGCAACTTTTGGAGTTGTATTATTATCTAGGTCTCATTGAGGGTATAAATAAGCTTTTTAGTAGGTTTTAGGGAGACAGATTCAACATACTTTATTAGGTATTGTACTATTGTCATTAGGGATAGTGGTTAAAATATTCCGGGGTAATGGAATTTGTGTAACGATCTTTTCACATATGGATCATACCCCCTCCATCTGAATATCAGATGGTTTTTGCAACCTGGTGACCACGTCATAAAAGAGGTCTATTCTTCAAAGATTAATGGCATGGTAAATCACCATGCTTGTTCATAGGTTAACTCCTTTTTATATCCTTTTGGATCAATGAGGAGGGCTGGTTTCATATAGGTGCTCTTAGGGGTTACTCTTTGGACATAACTTTATGTATTGGGGTTGGATTTCAGGGATGAAAAGCATTTATAAAGTACATCAATGCAAGATGACAAATTGTGTGGAATCTACAGTAAGGGGAAAATATACAGTGGAGAGTTTATAGGACTATTTAAGGTATCTTATTTCTTTCTTTTTGTTTACGTTTTAGGTTACTCTCTCCAAATGATGTGTATTACTTGTCGAGAGTTTTACTAATGTTTCACTGATGGGACAGGGGGTAAAAGGGAAGCAGACTATATGAAACATGTGTAAGTTTGTATCTCATTTAATTCCCATGGGGCTTCTGTTCTTAGTCTGTGAATCCATCTTCCCTCTTTTTGAAGGATTATTTTGTCCCAATCCCCCCCCCCGTCTAGATGGTGTAACCACTTCAATTCCATAAATGAGATTGAGGTTACATCTCCCTCATGTTCGCTTCTCACATGTCTCGCTATTGGTGTTTTCTTTGTTTTTCCTAATATCCCCCATGTGTTCACCGATACGTTTTTTAAATTCCCTTTTTGTTTTCCTATATATTCCATACCGCAGGTGCATATGCAAAGGTACACCACCCCTACTGTATTACAGTTTGCAAAATGGCGTAATATATAAGTTTTTTTTCCGTATTTCTACTTACAAATTCTTTGCCAGTGCGTATGTATCTACAATTCACGCATCTGCCACATCTAAACGTTCCCGTTTGTCTATTTTCTAACCAGGTTTTTTTGGGTTTTGGTGGATTGTAACATGCTATGCACAAGTTGGTCTCTCAAATTCCTGCCTCTTCTGTATGTAATGGATGGGAAGGGGGGTAATCAAGTCACTGAGGTCTGGATCGGATCTCAAAATTCTCCAATGTCTGTTGATTATTTCACGGACATCCCTGGATCTATTATCGAATTTTCCTATGATCCTTAGCGTAGTTGATTCCTCTCTGTTTTTTAATTTTAGAAGGTCATCTCTTGGGACAGCATCGGCCTTCTTAAAGGCTTCTTTTAAAATTGGTCGGGGTAGCCCCTATCTACAAATCGTCTTTTTAGATCTTGAGCCTGAGTATAGAAGGAGTGGTCTGATGAACAGTTTCTTTTAATCCTTAAGTATTGTCCCTTAGGGATACCTTTTTTTAGGTTTCTTGGGTGATGGCTTTCCCAGTGAAGGAGATCATTGCTTGCGGTTTTTTTTGCGATACGTTTTCGTTTTTAGACGACTATCTTCACCCCCTCATTACGGTGACGTCAAGAAAATTTAATTCCTCCTTTTGGAATTCTGATGTAAATCTCATACCAATATCATTTATATTCAATTCTCTGGTAAATTTTTGAGGATATTTCATCACCTGACCAGAGGATGAAAATGTCGTCTATGTATCTCCCCCAGAATATAATCTGGGGGCACCACCAAGTTCCTATCAAAGTCCCCCCCGAAAACAATTGTATCCTCCCCCACCAGCCCAGGAACAGGTTAGCATATGAAGGTGCCATGGAGCTTCCCATGGCAGTGCCCCTGAGCTGGTGGTAGAACCTCCCATCAAACATGAAATAATTGTGGGTAAGAATGAATTCAGGAGGGCTGTTGTAAATAGATTATGTTCCCTGAATTGTGTACCCCTCATACCTAAGTAATAAGTTTACTGCTTCCAGGCCAGACTCATGGGAATACTACTATAGAGTGCTTCCCACATCTATTGAGGCTAGATTTACCCCCTGGTCCCAGGGGCGGACCTACCGTGGTGCAACTGGTGCAGTGGCACCAGGGCCCCGACAGGCTAGGGGGCCCCCCCTCAAGGCACGGAGAATAAGCCGACATGCTGCCGGCCACGCCCCCTCACAGCAGCTCAGGAGCGAGGACAGAGCCCCCAATCACAGTGCAGAGAGTGAGTCATGTGACCTCTCCTGCACTGTGGGGACTCGGGAGGACCTCACTCAACCAATCCTGGCAATGCGCGCGGGCCTCTGAAATTCTCTCCACATGGATGATGGCTGTTCAGCAGCAGCAGCAGCAGCAGCAGCAGATGAGGGGACACAGCTCTGCACAAGGACCCAGGTACAAGGAAAGGGACCAAAGACAGGGCACAGGCTGAGGACAGACCCGGGGGGGCAGGTTTGCTGCTCTGTACACTGCTTTTATGCTTTTACAGGACCTGTGATGATGTCACTATTGAGGGGAGGAGTCAGTGGTCACATGATCAGCTCCTCAGTGTATGCAGGACTCTGCTGTGCTGGTTGTCATGGTGCTGGATGAGATGAAGTTTATGTCAGGAGGGATTTACAGTGTGGATGTAGCAGAGCCAAGTGTGTATGAGGTGTATGGAGCGGAGTTCAGAGTGTATACGTGGTGTACGGAGCAGAGCCGAGTGTGTACGAGGTGTACGGAGCAGAGCCGAGTGTGTACGAGGTGTACGGAGCAGAGCCGAGTGTGTACGAGGTGTACGGAGCAGAGCCGCGTGTGTACGAGGTGTACGGAGCAGAGCAGAGTGTGTACGAGGTGTACGGAGCGGAGCCGAGTGTGTACGAGGTGTACGGAGCGGAGCCGAGTGTGTGCGAGGTGTACGGAGCGGAGCCGAGTGTGTGCGAGGTGTACGGAGCGGAGCCGAGTGTGTACGAGGTGTACGGAGCGGAGCCGAGTGTGTACGAGGTGTACGGAGCAGAGCCGAGTGTATGAGGTGTACGGAGCAGAGCCGAGTGTATGAGGTGTATGGAGCAGAGCCGAGTATGTACGAGGTGTACGGAGCGGAGCCACGTGTGTGCAGAGCCGCGTGAGTATGAGGCAGGGCCACATGTGCGGGACATATGGAGCAAAGCTGCGTGTGCATAAGGTGGATGGAGTGGAGCCGCATATGCTGGGGCGTCCTGTAGAGGAGCCGCATGTGTACGGAACGGAGGCGTGTGCGCAGGGCATGTGGAGCGGAGCCGCGTGTCTACAAGGCATTTGGAGCGGAGCCACGTGCGTACAAGGTGTGTGTGTGCGCCAGTGGTAGTTCCCCGCGGATGCCGCTCCCGTTCCTATAGTCCCGGCTGCCTCTGCCGGCAGTATTCTTCACTCGAGTCCTGGCTGAGCTGTCTGCTTTTTGCAGCTCAGCATGGTGGGGCATGATGATACGTGCAGAGCGGAGCAGCAAGAAGAGAGGTGAGTATTTACTTTTTTTTTTTTTTAACCCGTGAATACAGTGATGGGAGACTATGTAATGTGCAATATAACATAGGAGGAGTATGGGGTGCAATATACTATATGGAGGAATATGAGGGCCCATTATACTATATGGAGGACTATGGGACTGCCTTATACTATATGGAGGGCTATGCGGGTGTATTATAATATATGGAGGGTCGTGGAATGCATTATCATATATGGAGGACTATGGATGATGTATTAAAATATATATAGCCAATTATATAATATGGAAGCCATTTTAATATATCTGGAGGGTTCTGTGGGGGCATGATAATATTTGGAGGGGTGTGAGGAAGCCTTTATACTTTATGCAGGGCTCTTTGAGGGTTGCGTTGTAAATAAATATTACAATCTATATGTTTACATTACTTTGTTGCCACTATGAGGGGCGGGGGGGCCCCCAAAAAATTTCTTGCACCGGGGCCCACTACAGTCTGGGTCCGCCCCTGCCCTGGTCTATTGTTATCCCTTCCAATTTTGTTAGGAGATCAGTAGTGTCTCTCAGATACGCAGGGCCGCCAATAGGGCATTATAAGCCATACAGCTTTATGGGGCCCGGTGAAAAGTGGAGAGGGCGTGGCCATACAAACAGCAGGGGGGGGCCCGGCGCGCTGGCTGTGGGCGGGGCCATTTGGAGCAATGATGCCCGCCCCCTTTGGCCAGCAGCAGTGGCACAGACTAGTTCCTATGCAGCACTGCCTGACTCTGAGTCACCAGCCAGGGGCGGGGCGAGGCAGAGTGCGGTGTCGGCCGGCCCGTGCCATTGCTCAAACACTGCTGCAATGAGCACGTGGTTTACGGCGCCGCCGGCGCCCCCGTCCGTCCACCCCACGTCACCAGGCCGGACCTGGCCTGCTGGGAGCCTGGCTGGGACCGTCACACACACAGACACAGGCTGGGGCTGGACAGGCCAGCAGGACCAGGGAACTGCCCAGCCGCCGCCCAGGCACACCCACCCTCTATTATCCTGTGGGGGCCCGCCCATCCACGCTCATCCCAGGCCTCAATGCACAGGGTCAGGGGCGCAGCACAGCCTGTAACATACAGCTGACTCTCCTACTCTTGAGCGGCACCACTGCCAGCACCCGCCCACAGTGTGACTCAGTGTGCACACACACATCAGCCTCACAGTGCAGGGGCCCTGGCCCGCCCACTCTCCCTCTGCTGCTGTCTGTGTCATGGGGCCTGTGCGCAGCAGTTTGGGGGAGAGGGGGGGTTTGGGGGTGCCTGCTGCAGTGCCCAAGGTCGGGATCCCCCCCCCATTGTTCTCCACCTGCAGAGCAGTATGCTACATAGCTGCTCTGTTCTTACAGGACCTGTGATGACGTCACTTGGAGGGGAGGAGTCAGGGGTCACATGATCAGCTCCTCAGTTGTCATGGTGCTGGATGAGGTAAAGTGTATCTGTGGTCAGGATGGATTTACAGTGTGGATGTAGCAGAGCCGAATGTATACGAGGTGTACGGAGAGGAGCCATGTATGCATGATGTGTGTGGAGCGGAGCCGTGTGCGTATGAGGTGTACGGAGCTGAGCTGCGTGCGTACAAGGTGTACGGAGTGGAACAACGTGTACGAGGTGTAGAGATCAGAGCCACTTATGTACGAGGTGTACAGCGCAGAGCCGAGTGTGTACAAGGTGTACGGAGCAGAGTCGAGTGTGTACGAGGTGTACAGAGCAGAGTCGAGTGTGTACGAGGTGTACAGAGCAGAGTCGAGTGTGTACGAGGTGAACAGAGCAGAGTCGAGTGTGTACGAGGTGTACGGAGCAGAGTCGAGTGTGTACGAGGTGTACGGAGCAGAGTCGAGTGTGTACGAGGTGTACGGAGCAGAGCCGTGTGTGTACAAGGCGTACAGAACGGAGCCACTTATGTACGAGGTGTACAGAGCGGAGTCGAGTGTGTACGAGGTGTACGGAGCAGAGTCGAGTGTGTACGAGGTGTACGGAGCAGAGTCGAGTGTGTACGAGGTGTACGGAGCAGAGCCGAGTGTGTACGAGGTGTACGGAGCAGAGCCGAGTGTGTACAAGGTGTACGGAGCAGAGTCGAGTGTGTACGAGGTGTACGGAGCAGAGTCGAGTGTGTACAAGGTGTACAGAGCAGAGTCGAGTGTGTACGAGGTGTACGGAGCAGAGTCGAGTGTGTACAAGGTGTACGGAGCAGAGTCGAGTGTGTACGAGGTGTACAGAGCTGAGCCGAGTGTGTACGAGGTGTACGGAGCAGAGCAGTGTGTGTACGAGGTGTACGGAGTGGAGCCGAGTGTGTACGAGGTGTACGGAGCAGAGTCGAGTGTGTACAAGGTGTACGGAGCAGAGCCGAGTGTGTACGAGGTGTACGGAGCAGAGTGGAGTGTGTACGAGGTGTACGGAGCAGAGTCGAGTGTGTACGAGGTGTACGGAGCAGAGTCGAGTGTGTACGAGGTGTACAGAGCAGAGTCGAGTGTGTACGAGGTGTACAGAGCAGAGTCGAGTGTGTACGAGGTGTACGGAGCAGAGTCGAGTGTGTACGAGGTGTACGGAGCAGAGCCGTGTGTGTACAAGGTGTACGGAGCAGAGTCGAGTGTGTACGAGGTGTACGGAGCTGAGCCGAGTGTGTACGAGGTGTACAGAGCTGAGCCGAGTGTGTACGAGGTGTACGGAGCGGAGCCGAGTGTGTATGAGGTGTACGGAGCAGAGCCGTGTGTGTACGAGGTGTACGGAGCAGAGCCGTGTGTGTACGAGGTGTACGGAGCAGAGCCCTGTGTGTACGAGGTGTACGGAGCAGAGCCATGTGTGTACGAGGTGTACGGAGCAGAGCCGTGTGTGTACGAGGTGTACGGAGCAGAGCAGTGTGTGTACGAGGTGTACGGAGCAGAGCCGTGTGTGTACGAGGTGTACGGAGCAGAGCCCTGTGTGTACGAGGTGTACGGAGCAGAGCCATGTGTGTACGAGGTGTACGGAGCAGAGCAGTGTGTGTACGAGGTGTACGGAGCAGAGCAGTGTGTGTACGAGGTGTACGGAGCAGAGCCCTGTGTGTACGAGGTGTACGGAGCAGAGCCGTGTGTGTACGAGGTGTACGGAGCAGAGCAGTGTGTGTACGAGGTGTACGGAGTGGAGCCGAGTGTGTACGGAGCTGAGCTGCGTGCGTACAAGGTGTACGGAGTGGAGCCACGTGCGTACGAGGTGTGTGTACCAGTGGTAACCCCCAGCGGATGCCGCTCCCGCTCTTATAGTCTCGGCTGCCTTTGCCGGTAGCATTCTTCTCCAGAGTCTCTGATAATAATAAGTAATCGAGATTCGCTGCCGTTTTCTGGAAGCTTGTGACCCCTGGCTCCAGAGCTCACTTCACCCCCTCAATGGGTGGGGGCCCGGGAAAAGACCATACATCTCTGTGGCTCCTGCAGAGCTCAGCTCACTCCCAGTCTGTGTCCCCCAGCCCTCTGCAGTGCTGTATATACTCTTTGTCCTGTATATTGTATATATAACAATTTCCTATGTCATGTATTTGATTTACAAAACTTATTGTCACAGAGTCGACTGCGCTCCAGACCAACACAAACCTGGGAGATCAGATATCACCGAACATCGCAGGACACAGAGGAGCAGCTGCAGCCATCAAATTAGGTGAGGTAATTAATTTAATGTAGCCGGTAATTTTCATTGTGATGTGCGGCCCCTAAATGACAGTAGTAATTTCCAAATGTCCCTCCAGCAGCAAAAAGGTTCCCCACCCCTGTACAGGGTTAATAAATAACAGCACCAGTATTGTTCTGCCTCATGTGGCATTTATTGTTCACATCCCTCCACAGCTCTGATAAAGAACAATGTATAGAAAGAGATTAATGAGTGATTGGCGAGGACGTGGTGCAGAAAGGGAGTTTTTCCAATAGTGGGTGGTGAAACTATGGAAGGTTTGATGGGTGGAGGCGCGGAGCGTGGGTGGAGGCGGAACCTGGATGGAGGCGGAGCTTGGTGGAGGCGGAGTTGGGGTGGAGTCTCAGGGGGGCCCCAAAATTTTGCTAGTAAGGGGCCCCAAAATTTCTAGTGGCAGCCCTGTGTCTGATGATCAGATCAGCCAACATGTACAGGACAAGATGTGGGCTTGGTGTGAGAGCCTCCATCAAAGGCAGGGACATGGCCGATGATGTACCAATACATGCTGTGTCGTGAAGTGGTTAACAGTAATTCCTCCATTGTGAAACTGATTGCACAAGGAATGCAAAACTCAGTACAGTCAATACAATAGTATGTGATGTGAAACTTTCAAGGTGATATGGTGAAACCCACATAGTCATTCCTGAGGTCATGTAAACCTTTGTCCCATGCAATCTTCTGCAATGTGTAAATTGGTGCAGATCATTATTAGATAGATAGATAGATAGATAGATAGATAGATAGATAGATAGATAGATATCTCTTCAGCTTTGTATACCCAGAAATGACATTTTTGCCCCTAATTTGCTCTCTCTCTGATCTTCTTCTGTTGTGCGTTTCTTGGCCATAACTTTGTCACCAAGGATTTTCCAGAGTTTTCTATTGGGTTTAGATCAAGACTCTGAGTTGTGGCCGTTTCATTGTTTCAGTGTTTTCTGTTTCCAGGAACTGATTTACCCATTTCGATGTGGGACAGGGGGCATTGTCCTGAATTAAATACACTGGCTGATTCAGTGCTAAACACAAGTAAGGAACCACATGTTGTTGAAGAAGGTTCTGATGCACACTTGCATTTACTCTGCCATGTAGCCATATGAGACATCCAACCCCTGCAGCAAATATTCCCCAAACCATGACACTTTCTTCACCACCTTCTTTACACATTTTGGGTTCAGTTTGTCCCCAGTTTGTCAACAAACCTAATGTTTTCCATCAGACTCAAATAAATTAAACTTGCCTTCATCACTAAAATGAACTGTGGACACTTCTCTTCTGTCCACACAACATGCTCCTCACCAAAGGTGAGCCTAGCCTTTTGATCCTTTCTGCTAATGAGAGGTTTGGCCCAGGGCCGCACCGTCCATTGGACAGTGTGAGCCCTGAGTCTCAGGCGGCAAGCAGGCAGGAAGAGCGGCTTTGTAGAAGGGGACATGTCGCACATACTCTTCACAGACTCCCCCTCTGCAGCCCACAAATGCTCTACCCCCCCTCCCCTCCTGCTCCTCACCCATGGCCATTAGCAACCCCCCCCTCACCTGTAGCCACTCAAGCACCTCCCCTCGCTCCTCAACCGCGGCCACTAGCACCAACTTTCCCCCCCCCCCCTCGCTCCTCACCTGCAGCCCATGCGGCGTAAGGGCTTGATGCACTCCTTGCTTGGCCACTGCAGTGGGCTTTCAGTCTAAATTCTCTTATACGTTGTGACACTGTGTAATGAGACAGATCCTTGCCCTGTTCATTGATGAACTGGCAAGCTATTCCAGCTGCGGTGTTGAAACAATTACCCATGGAGAAAGGAGATTCTCTGCATTATCCTTTGCTCTCTTATATTTGTCTTTCAAGGCCGACCAACCTTCTTGGTGGACTTGAAAGAGTTTGTGATGTTGATAATATGCAATACTTTAGAAAACAAAGATTTGGAACAACTAACTTCTGTTGCTGTGTCTGATAGGGTGACCCCTTTGTCCTTCATCTGGACAACCTGCTGCCGGAGGGTTTCAGTCACCATTTTTGCAAAGTGAGTGCAAACTGCAAAATTAGGCTGCCAGTTACATTGGGTTTGTCAGATAATTAAAGAAATTAGCACCAATAACTTGCAGGTATCTGAAAGTGTTCTTATGATCAGTTCTTTATTTATCTCATTTACATTTTTTATTCTGAGCTTTAGTATATATTCAGTTTATAAAAGAAGCTTAATATACTGTTATTTTACACGTTAGGATATTTTTACATAGGACAATACAATGACCTTCACATTAAGGAAATTGTGTGTTGTTCACTAATTTGGATCGCCAGGGTACTATCAAGTAATATTTTGTATATATAATGAGCAAATTATGAAAATGATAATCATATATATTATTGAACAATTATTCAATATACTCTACCTTTGGGGAAAGAACAAAAAAAAGGGTTTCAGCTCACCCTTGTAATAACCTTTAGCAGGTGCCGGTACCAGGGACGGTTCTCAGATGGATGTGAAAGCCACCATGCAATCAATATCCAAAGGCGTCCATCTCAACATCCTGTTAAAACATGGCATAGAGAAAGGTTAAATGGGGTAGCAAATTCCAAGATAACATGTTGAAAGTCTTTATGAGTTTTGATCAATCTTAAGGATTTTATTCATAATCACTATACAAAGTCACTAACCTAATATCAAGCCGTTTAAAGGAAGTAAGGTAATGAATAGTCAAAAAGTATGTATGCACTTTCATCAATCAGTATAATACATATGCAGGATTTGCAAATCATAAATGTATATTTTGAAAAGACAAACAAAATTACTTGGAATAAAAATAAAAAATTAGCAAAAATAACTCAAATTAGTTTTTGTGTATCTAAACGTAAGATCCGTTATGCCTCTCTTTTTTGCATCTTATGAACTATATCCCCCCCCCCTCTATATTGTGTATTCATTTTTTCATTTGCAATTATAGATATATGAATCTGAAATTCAGGGTCCGTAGATGCTAGAATTGATGGTATGTTTCCAAGTTACTGCAGTGAATAATCAGGAAGTTAATGAGCGACCCCGGAAGTACAAACGTGCAGACCCGGTAAGTATAAGCTGATGTTTAATCACAGTCTTCTTTCTTTTTGCAGCCTTCACAGCCTCCATTTCATAAATTTAAAGTCCACGTTTGGCATTTGGATGGGTCAAGTCCGTTCCCAAAGTAGGATTTTAAGCCGAACCTGCCAAACAGGAACACCGGCAGGTGCGCCCATCACTAATTGCGATTATTTTTAAATCTGATATATCACCTCCGTGTAAGTTTAAGAAGTGGCAAGATGCACCAGAGAGACAGCGTGTAGTACTATTTTGGGAATCATACACACGCTCAGATAATCGCTCTCAGAGAAAGCGGGTCGTGCAGCCGACATATTGCAGCTTATACTCCTCGCATGAGAACAGGTACACAATATATGTGCTCCCACAGTTCATAAATGATTTTATGTTATTAGTATGATCCAACTGAAAAGAAAACTCTTTGTGTTGTTCATACAGTTGAGGCCAAAAGTATTGACACCCCTGCAATTCTGTCAGATAATACTCAGTTTCTTCCTGAAAATGATTGCAATCACAAATTCTTTGGTATTATTATCTTCATTTAATTTGTCTACAATGAAAAAACACAAAAAGAATTGTCCTAAAGCCAAATTGGATATAATTCCACACCAAACATAAAAAAGGGGGTGGACAAAAGTATTGACACTGTTAGAAAATTATGTGATGCTTCTCTAATTTGTGTAATTAACAGCACCTGTAACTTACCTGTGGCACCTAACAGGTGTTGGCAATAACTAAATCAAACTTGCAGCCAGTTGACATGGATTAAAGTTGACTCAACCTCTGTCCTGTGTCCTTGTGTGCACCACATTGAGCATGGAGGAAAGAAAGAAGACCAAAGAACTGTCTGAGGACTTGAGAAACCAAATTGTGAGGAAGCATGAGCAATCTCAAGGCTACAAGTCCATCTCCAAAGACCTGAATGTTCCTGTGTCTACCATGCGCAGTGTCATCAAGAAATTTAAAGCCCATGGCACTGTGGCTAACCTCCCTAGATGTGGACGGAAAAGAAAAATTGACGAGAGATTTCAACACAAGATTGTGCGGATGGTGGATAAAGAACCTCGACTAACATCCAAACAAGTTCAAGCTGCCCTGCAGTCCGAGGGTACAACAGTGTCAACCCGTACTATGCGTCAGTGTCTGAATGAAAAGGGACTGTATGGTAGGAGACCCAGGAAGACCCCACTTCTTACCCCGAGACGAAAAAAAACCAGGCTGGAGTTTGCCAAAACTTACCTGAGAAAGCCTAAAACGTTTTGGAAGAATGTTCTCTGGTCAGATGAGACAAAAGTAGAGCTTTATGGGCAAAGGCAGCAACATAGTTTACAGGAGAAAAAAAGATTCAATAGGAAGTGATCCAATTCTATAGTGGCCGCGCTCCCCGTGGTAATGATTTTAAGAACTTCTTGTCCACCAAAAATTTTATTCCTCAAAACATGCGAGAATATAAAAAACAGATACAACGCGTTTCGGCGGAGACAACCGCCTTCCTCAGGTATCTCAGAGATACCTGAGGAAGGCGGTTGTCTCCGCCGAAACGCGTTGTATCCGTTTTTTATATTCTCGCATGTTTTGAGGAATAAAATTTTTGGTGGACAAGAAGTTCTTAAAATCATTACCACGGGGAGCGCGGCCACTATAGAATTGGATCACTTCCTATTGAACCTTTATGCCTGTGGGAATCCGTGGCAGGACCCAATACAGGATCAATTCAAGGCGAGCAGCAGACCCGGATAAATATCCAAAGCGTGAGGAGGCTTTGGAAAAACCATATGCTTGAAGTTTTATGGCAAGAGGTGAGTGCATAAAACTTCATTAAAAGGGCACCAGAGAGTTACATTGGTAACGCGCTGAGATTGGCGCCGCATGTTTGTTTTTTATATATACCCTACAGGGAATCACCTTACTTCAGGAGAAAAAAAGAGTCATTCAAAGAAAAGAACACGGTCCCTACAGTCAAACATGGCGGAGGTTCCTTGATGTTTTGGGGTTGCTTTGCTGCCTCTGGCACTGGACTGCTTGACCGTGTACATGGCATTATGAAGTCTGAAGACTACCAACAAATTTTGCAGCATAATGTAGGGCCCAAAGTTGGGTCTCCCTCAGAGGTCATGGGTCTTTCAGCAGGACAATGACCCAAAACACACTTCAAAAAGCACTAGAAAATGGTTTGAGAGAAAGCACTGGAGACTTCTAAGGTGGCCAGCAATGAGTCCAGACCTCAATCCCATAGAACACCTTTGGAGAGATCTAAAAATGGCAGTTTGGAGAAGGCATCCTTTAAATATCAGGGACCTGTAGCAGTTTGCCAAAGAAGAATGGTCTAAAATTCCAGCAGAGCATTGTAAGACACTCATTGATGGTTACCAGAAGCGGTTGATCGCAGTTATTTTGGCTAAAGGTTGTGCAACCAAGTATTAGGCTTAGGGTGCCAATACCTTTGTCCGGCCCATTTTTGGAGTTTTGTGTGAAATGATCAATGTTTTGCTTCTTGCTTCATTCTCTTTTGTGTTTTTTCATTGAAGACAAATGAAATGAAGATAATAATACCAAAGAATTTGTGATTGCAATCATTTCCAGGAAGAAACTGAATATTATCTGACAGAATTGCAGGGGTGTCAATACTTTTGGCCACAACTGTAGATTTACACGCACTTCAGGATTTGAGGTTGCAACAAAATGAACCCACAGTGGCCAACCAATTGGATTGAATTCCCATTCTCATTGTGTTTTTATTTGTATGGTCACTTGGGGATAAAATATTCTCAATAGTCATCTCCTTTTTGGACACAAACTTGATTCCATTTGATAAAATTCTCCTAACTACAGGGGCTGTGTTCAGAATCGGCAAATATACACTATCCTTGGGGGTGTATATATTTATGGGTACTATTTCTCATGTCTGTGAACAAAGTTGGAAAAGTTTCAGCTCACCATATAGAATCATTATAGGAGGTGGTTTCCGGGGCGATGCATGGATATAAGGAAAGCTCTGTTCAGAGCTAACGACAAGGGCAACAAGGAAAAATATCCAGCAACAACATCCTTTAAATTTTCTTGGAAAAAAATAAAAGCCCATTTTATTTAGGCAGATTAAAAATCAGAACCACATCATGTTTCAAACAACATCTTGGTTCTTAGTCACCATGACTAAGAACCAAGATGTTGTTCGAAACATGTACCGTATATACTCGCGTATAAGCCGAGTTTTTCAGCCCAAAAATTGGGCTGAAAAGTACCCCCCTCGGCTTATACGCGAGTCAGTGCTGTATACCGATGTATACATCGGTACATACCGATGTATACATCGGTATACAGCAGCCCCCGCATCCCCAGTAATGCAGGGCCCCCCCAGGGTCTCTCCGGTCACCTGTAAAGCAAGCTATACTTATCAGTGTCCCGCTCGCACCCGCCGCTGCCGACATCCACGATCCTCCATCTTCATGCGACTCCTCTTCCTGTTTCTGTGCGCGTCGCCGGCAATGACGTCATTCCCGGCGACGCGCACAGGAAACAGGAAGAGGAGTCGCATGAAGATGGAGGATCGCGGATGTCGGCAGCGGCGGGTGCGAGCGGGACACTGATAAGTATAGCTTGCTTTACAGGTGACCGGAGAGACGCTGGGGGGGGCCTGCATTACTGGGGCTGCCTGTATACTACCGCTGGGGCTGCTATATACCTCTGGGGCACTGTATACTACCACTGGGGCTGCTATATACCTCTGGGGCCCTGTATACTACCACTGGGGCTGCTATATACCTCTGGGGCACTGTATACTACCACTGGGGCTGCTATATACCTCTGGGGCCCTGTATACTACCACTGGGGCTGCTATATACCTCTGGGGCACTGTATACTACCACTGGGGCTGCTATATACCTCTGGGGCCCTGTATACTACCACTGGGGCTGCTATATACCTCTGGGGCACTGTATACTACCACTGGGGCTGCTATATACCTCTGGGGCCCTGTATACTACCACTGGGGCTGCTATATACCTCTGGGGCACTGTATACTACCACTGGGGCTGCTATATACCTCTGGGGCCCTGTATACTACCACTGGGGCTGCTATATACCTCTGGGGCCCTGTATACTACCGCTGGGGCTGCTATATACCTCTGGGGCCCTGTATACTACCGCTGGGGCTGCTATATACCTCTGGGGCCCTGTATACTACCACTGGGGCTGCTATATACCTCTGGGGCCCTGTATACTACCACTGGGGCTGTATATACTACCACTGGGGCTGTATATACTACTGGGGCTGCGTGTATACTACCACTGGGGCTGCTGTATCTACCTCTGGGACTGGTGTATACCACACTGCTGGGGCTGTATACTTGTGCTAGGGTCCACCCTCGGCTTATACACGAGTCAATAGATTTTCCCAGGTTTTGGGGGCAAAAGTAGGGGGGTCGGCTTATACACGGGTCGGCTTATACACGAGTATATACGGTAATAGACTTTAAAATGGACTTTTACATTTTTCCACAAAAATTTAAAGGATGTTGTTGCTGGATTTTTTTGCCTTGTTGCCCTTGTTTCTCATGTGTATTTGCTTGAAAAAGAATGAGCTGTGACAGCTGAAACCTTGTTGTTTTGGTGAATATTATCACCTTATCCTTTCGAGTTCTGCCTTCACCTTTATCTTTTACACTCAGGTTGATAAAATAATACATAGTTTGATCAGAAATATCTCTGCTTAGACTTTTTACTCTTAAGGTTGACATTCTGACGTATCACCGCAGACATAATCCTGCAATCACAATCTTCATGTGTTGAAATCTTTACAGCCGGAAGAGTGAGTGTACATTTTATTGATCCTGTCTTGCTTTTGCTATTTTTTTTCAGCCATTTATGATAGTAGTTACATACTTTTCCCAATTCATTTACAACTGTTAGGTCATTGCAGGTTGCTTAAAGGTTGCTTCTTCTTCAGGACATACAACTACAACAGGCGAGTAGTTTTATGTTCTGAAGAAGTTATCACTTTGAAATGTAAAGACTCAATAAAACTACTACTTGGTTTATGTCTGCTTGGCATCTTTTTGTACCTGATTAGGGATGGGCAAACATACCTTTTTTCCCCATGCTCAGGATCGGTGTTTCTCTGCTAAAAGAAGGAAAGAGTGGTTAATCACTGTGATGATACTTACCAGGCTCGCGTTTTTCGTTCCCGGCGTGGAATGGTCATGTGACTGTCCCCAACAACCAATCACATAGACCAGAAGATAAGGGGCGGCCCGGGAGTGACGCATTGTGCATCACAGCAGGAAGAAAGAATGAGGACCCGGTAAGTATAATGAGCAATATTAACCCTTTCATTTCTTTAACAGGGCCGGCCCGACCCCGAACACGGGGAAAAAAGGGATGTTTACCCATCGCTATACTTGACTCATCGATAGCATGACTTTTTAACCATTTACTTCCTTCAACACTAAACTTTTTATGTTTGACACCTGCCACCAAGAGCATTGGGATATCCTTCCTAGGGACTAGCCAACATCATTCCTTGTGATATAGTGAATGGGAATTTTATTATGGTTCATTATTTCTCTATTTGTTTTTTTTTTGTTGATTTTACTGTACATTCACACATTGCATTGGAGTCATGGTTTGTTGAATTAATCTGTAAATATGAAAAAGTACTTTTTGTTTCACAAAAATGTTCTTTTTTCATTTTTATGGACTCATTTTTAAAGCACCTGGGGGGCTCAAAGTGCTCACTATGCATCTAGATAAAGTCCTTGGGGGGGTCTAGCTTCCAAAATGAGGTCAGTTGTGGGGGAGCTCCAATGTTTAGGCACACAGGGGCTCTCCATACACAACATGGTAACAATTGGAACCCATCCATCCATCCATCCATCCATCCATGCACCCATCCATCCATCCATCCATCCATGCACCCATACATCCATGCACCCATGCACCCAACCATCCAACCATGCACCCATCCATCCATCCATGCAGCCATGAACCCATCCATCCATCCATCCATCCATGCACCCATCCATTAACCCATGCACCCATCCATCCATGCATCCATCCATCCATCCATACATCCATCCATGCACCCATACATCCATCCATGCACCCATCCAGAGCGGAGGAGGGGGGGGCAGAGGGAAGAACTGAGGAGGGGGAGGGCACCCGCCCCTACACACCTGATTGGAGAGCTAGTGTCACATGCACGCTAGCTCCAATGAGATCTGGGGGGGTGAAACACTCTGATTGGCAGTTTCACTTTTAACTGTCAATCAGAGCAATTTTAGCCACGGGGGGGGAAGCCTCCCCCCAGGATAAAGTACAGGTCCTCATGTTCCCACAGCACCGGTGACATTTCACCGGCCTCTGTCACCGATGCTGCGGGACCCTGCTCCCGCCACGACGTTGCAAAGTACCGAAACCCATGACGTTTGTGTAACGTCATAGATTGGGATGGGGTTAATAACAACAAAAATCTTTAAAAATCTAATCTATTAACTGTATTTAATAAAACTAAGAAAATTCTGAGGAATTTGTATGAAGTTAGAAAAAATAATAACACAAAATAACAAAAAAAAATTTATAAAAGAAAATGCAAACATGTATAAATTAAAATGAACTTTCTTATAAATGTTACAACTGAAGTGTAACTTAAAGAATAAATGTTTATCCAACTTGTCACACACAATGTAAATGAATGTACTATTCTAAAATGAAATTGTAATTTAAAATATTAATATTTTTTGTTAGACAGTTAAAATATTTTAGAATTCAGTAAAACTGTACATTTAAAAATGTTAATAATAAATGATGATATAGAATTCAATTATTTGAAAATAAAATATAAATATTTACAATAATGAGTAATAAATGAGATGAGCATAAAATGTAATAAAGTATAGTAAAGTTGTATCCCTTAGGCCGGTTTTACACTAGCGTTTCGCCGCGTTGCACTGAGATGTGTAGCATCCGCTGTGCTTCCCAATGTTCAACATGCAGGCGCATAGCGGATGTTTGCAAGCATTTGCATGAGTGTGTTTTTTCACAGGAGGTTAAAAACGCAACATGTTGCATTTTTTGTGTGTTCCCGGTTGCTTGCTTTATACTCAAGCATCCTAAAGCACACTTTTCATACATTGAATCCTATGTAAACACATAGCCATCCGGATGCCAATGCAAACAAACGCTGCTTCTCTCTCTCTCCTTCCGACCGCTATAATGGCTTCCTATCGGAGCGACCACATTCTAATGTATTCTTGTGGAGTTTTCAAGCTGTGCGCATCCGGAGTATTTTCGCTGCGTTTGCTTCAGGATGGCTGCGTTCGACCATACGTCTGCCGCTAAGTGTTCAGACGCGTGCAGATTGAACGCTAATGGGAAACCGGCCTGAGTGAAAGTTGGCAAACTCAACTATGTAGCTAGGTGGTTTGATTTTACACAGGACTGCAAATGGAGGTAATACTCCTTAGTAAGTTCTAATACAAATTCAACACCAATATCAGTATGGTGCCCATCAAAGCTGTCAGAGGAGATTAGAAGTTATAGTTATGTGTGATTGGGTCTGTATAGCAGCACCATTCCTGATGATTTAGGTTGGACTTTGCTCCTCATGAACTTTTAATTGTGCTTATGGATTGTGTAAGTTGTAATTGTGAAACATTGTAAAGTCTGTCCTTTTACTTTATCACATTGTGTCCACTGGTTGGGCTCTGCCCTTTGTGCTGATGTCACACTGTCTATATTATATATCCTAGTATGTGTCAGGGGTCACTATAATAATCCATTTAGAAGAGAGCAGACGCCCCACTGAGCTCTCACTCAAGGATTACATTTGAAGGATATTAAACTATTCAATACCAGAATCATTCAGGAATTAGAGAACAATGGGAATCCTACAGAGATCCACTGTCCTTACATTGGCTTCATTGCTGGTGATTGGTGAGTCCTATTTATTGGTATATTATACATTTTCAATCAGATGAAAAATAGTAAATATTTTAGGTGGGGTCCTATACTTTTATACTTTTTGAAATGTTAAGATTGAAGATAGTGGTAACTTAATGGATGTTGTTATGTTTCAGCACTTGGATATCTACAAATGCCCAGACACCTCCATTTGAGACACCTCCACTAGATTTCTTTAAAGGAGAAGAGAGAAAGAGATCCAGAGTTATTTGGGAGGTAGAATAGCGGGGCACTGATCACTCAAGATCCAAAGTAGCGGTATCAGCAGTGTCAACTGCAGATGAACTGGGGGTGCACAGTCTTATAACAGCCTGAGAGGTAAAATCACATTGAAGAAAGAGGCACTCACCCGGTGATAGTTGATCGTCAATGGATGACTTTAATCGGCATTAGGGTACAGGGTGCTGGGGAGGGGGTGTCAGAGCTGCACCTCTGACAACCCCTCCCCAGCACCCTGTACCCTAATGCCGATTAAAGTCATCCATTGAGGATCAACTATCACCGGGTGAGTGCCTCTTTCTTCAATGAGATCCAGAGTTATATTTGTGGTGCTTCCGAAAAGGTCGAGGTGTCTTCCAATAAGAAGATTTATTAATATATTTGTACAATATGAGATAGGGTACAACGCGTTTTGGCTTTATAGTATGGGCTAAGCCTTCTTCAGGTACATATTAGTAGCGTCCAATATGATATATATGTATATATTAATACAAACTTCTAAGTGGAAGAAATCTCGTCCTTTTCGAAAGCGACGCAAATATCACTCCGGATCTCTTTCTCTCTCTTCCTGGCTTGACTCGTTACCCTCAAGGGCATATACTTACTTCGGAGGCGTGCTGCATACTGGACTAGGCAGGGAGGTGACTATATCCCTCTCGGGGACCGATACACTGTATCTCAAGACCAACATAAGGTGAGCAGCCCCAGCTGAAAACCTTACACTGTTAATCAACCTCTGCACTTAGATATTTGCTCTGTCTCTTTTGCCTTTCCAGTAGACCCAGGCTGGGGGATACATTTTATATTGGTAGGTTTTTAAACAAATTTATTAAATAAGCAAATTTATGAATCTTCGATGGTGAAAAGGGATACATAGAAAGATCTACTGCACTCCAGGTCAAGAAAATATCCAATAGAGGGGATGGTCTTGAGATGCGGAACATGTTGGTGCTATAAAAATTAAGATTATTATTTTCATGGTATTGAACAAAAGATCCGTTTTATTAACCGGCATATTTTAGAGTTGAAAAAATTCCATCAGGAAAAATACCACAATCAGGGAGTATCTGTTATGTGGATCAAATGCAGTATAGTCGCAAAGGTCCTGGCAGTTTTTCTTACTAGTAGTAGTCGAATGATAGAAGACCAGTGGGAAATTTGGTGTTCCTTGCAAAGCAACAAATTATCCACTCCATGAATTCTTTTTTTCCAGATGCAAAAGATGCAAAACTACTATCATCTTAGACCTCAAAAATGAGGTCATGGAGTATGAGCAAAGATTTGACTCTTTACTGTGATTTTGGATAATACTTTGTATGATGGTGGGCAAAGGCAGTTCCAGTGAACATTTAGTCTAGCCTTCTTCAGTTTACCTGTGAGCTTGTCTTTAGTCTTTATTAGTTTTCTGCTGGAGCCATAGGCAACGCTCTTCTCTATTTAAACCCTTAGAAGTTAGTTTCTAGTTTCTGCCAGTTATAAATTATATTTACTCTTGTTTATACTCCTTTAACTCTGATGTGATTCAGCATGACTAATTCCCTTTTCCTGTCCTTGGCATCCTTCTAACGTCATTGACTTCTGATTTTCCTTCTGACTTTCTCCTACTGGATATGACTCATTTTGACAACTCTTCTATCTGCCAGCTTGATCTACATGTCCAAATTCCTTTAAAGATGTTAAATGAAGAAGGCCAGGTTTCCTCTGGGATCTGTTAAATGGCATGAGTTGTGTGTGTTCTGTGGACACCATGTTAAAAACTGCTAGACTTCCACCTACAGGATCTGTTTACACCTACCTTGTCCCCTTCCCCACCAAAGATGTAGGATACATTTGTGCTTGCTCATACGATTACCTTGCATTGAAAAACTTGATATTGAAAGATGATAGATAGGAGTATACAGAGAAAAGCAGTCAGCTTACCCTGGAAACAAGGAATGCGCGATCAGCAATGGAGCCATAGTCATCAAAGAGAGAAATTATGCTAGCGTCCAAGATAACATAAAATCAAGGCTCTTTATTGCATCTTTTAAAATAACAATAAGCCATATCACATTTAGAGGTCAAAAATAAGCATCCAATTTTACATTTGAGTTATTATGGGTGGCTCCACACTGATGAGGGGCAACATCCCGAAACAGCTCTCCACATTGATGAGGGGCAACACCCCGAAACAGTTGTCTCCCTGAGATCAGTGAATACTTTGTGATGTTGGTCTACCAGGCATTGCTCCCACCTAGCCAGAATCCTACTCCACACTGATGAGGGGCAACACCCTGAAACAGCTGTCTATGGATGGATACCTGGCCTTGGTATTCCCTTGTCATATCTCTAATCTTGCAAAAGAGCTGGATATTGGACTGAAAGGACCACTTAATATGGTGGTTATGGTGTTCTCCGCAAGGAGCCACCCCTTGGCTGGGTCCTTCCCTGGAGGGATATCTGGCTAGTCCTGTGTTTGAGACTCCTAACCAAGGCTCCACAGACTCGATTTGCATATTATGGGTGGCTAAACATATATTGTTTATGTACAAACAAGTGTAATTCATCACGCCTGAAACAAAATGTAACCCCTTAATTGACAAGTACAATGAATAATTCAGACCTAAACATTTAAAGCCAAGTATATAAATATATATGGAGATGACCACATGAACAAAATACGGTAACACATGCTCAAAATCCGACCATGTAATAAAACCATGTGGGCAACACAATGTGAAGACAAATATCCCACATTATTCCCAATTAAGGATTTTATGCTACACATCCCCACCACAAGTTGGCTTAATGGCCCATTCGAAGGCTTGAATTTTCAAGCCTATTTATATTGCAAGCATGAATAATAGTAAAATGTATAGAAACAGCATACATATTTGCTTCTGTTTTGCTAATATCTGGTTAATGCCTTCTTATGCATGTTTATAAAGCTCAGGATGTGAAGCCAACCTATTGTATGTGGCATAAGGTGCAAGATAAATGACATATCGAGTGTAACAATTGATATATGTTATAATTTGATATTGACAATGTAGATGGTGACAAGTTTTGACATGCAGAATAATTGCCTGTTGGTTCTTTTCTATAATTAATAGTTTCCACAAGGTTACTTTGTGTATTGATCACCAAATACAAATCTAAAAAGTTATTTCAGTGGGATGCATAGAATACTTCTATTTTATTTCCAGGGGTTATGATTTAATTAATGTATGAAGGCAGGTAACATCAGAAGACCAAATAAAAATTAGATCGTCTATGTAGCGATCATACCAGAAAAGGGATTCATAAATGATAAACCATGGGTTATGGTTTAAATAATGGATCCACAGACTGTGGCTCAGAAGTCATATGTGGTTCGTGGGCCTGTGATGTGTGGCTCACAGTTGTCTTCCCGCTAGGTACATAAGCACAAAATCTAACAAACAGCTATGAAGAGCTCAACACAGAAAAACAGATCTGAATGTGTTGAGGTTGAAAACCCTGGATCTTGGTTTACTGCCTAGGTGTGATTATATAGAAAGGTTTTGGCTGTCATTATACCGGTAATGGGAGGTCTGGGCATTGACTACCATAAGGAGGTGAAAGCTGGATGTGGCTTGTGCCTTTCTCTTATTGCTAAATATGTGCGATCCTCTTGAAAAGCTGAATGTGGCTCTCATGGTCCGAGAGGTTGGGGGACCATTGGTTTAAATAATGTATGAAGGCAGGTACAGTCGCCACATCAGACAACGACATAACAATTAGACTGTCTATGTAGCACGCGTACCAGAAAAGGGATTTATAAACAGATGACCCATGACTTATGGTTTAATTAATATATGAACACAGGTACGGTTATCACATCAGAAGAACAGATAAAAATTAAATCAACTATGTAGCAATTGTACCAGATAAGGGATTAATAAATGGATTGTTGCAGACTCAAAGAGTGATCAAAAAGTAATTCAACCAATTAGAAAATATTAAAGATGAAATCAAAACTATTCAATAAACTGTATTTACGTAAACACATTTACAAAGGTTTTTCATTTTGGATGAAAAAATAAAATCTATGGAAGATATCATTATTGAAACTAAAGACATCAAATTCTTATGATATTTCAAGGAATGCCAGTCTGATAATGTTGTAATAGGAACAAATGCCGAAATGCCCGCGCTGCCAAACAGGAATCACCAGGAAACGAAGGGTTAACTGGGCAGATTTTTTTCTTTATTTCATCCTACGCGTTTCGGAGCCTCTATCCGAGCTCCTTCCAGAAGTTTCAGCTCAACAGCACCGCTGCGTTACCATTACAGGGAGGGATCAGATGATAACCCCTGTTGCTTTCAGCATGTACCGTACTTCTTCTGAGCGATGCCTGAATGCCGGCATTCACAGGAGATGGTCATTTCAGCATCGGCATTGCCCTGTGCTGCAGAAGCTATCAGACATTGCAGTGTTGAGGAAACCTATGAGGCCAAGTAAAATAAAGAAAAAATAAAAAAAAAATGTGAAAAATTAAAAAATTACAAAAATCTGAAAAACATAAAAAACCCTCAACTTTCAAATGACCCCCTTTTACTCCACTGGAAATAAAACAAAAAATAAAATAAACATATTTGGTATTGCCATGTTCAGAAATGCCTGATCTATCAAAGTCTAAAATGAACTATTGTGATAGTTGAACTGCATAACAAATAAAATAGGCAAAATGTCCAAACTAATTTTTTTTGGCTACCTCAACAATGCAATAAAATGCAATAATGGGTGATCAAAGCATCACATCTACCCAAAAATGGTATCATTAGAATCGCTAGTTCAAGACACAAAAAATAATAATCACAGCCCCAGATCCCGGAAAATGAGAAGGTACGGGTCATGAAAAATGGCAACAAAAGGGCTGTTTTTTTTTTTTTTTGCAAACGTCTGAATTTTTTTTCACTAGTTAGATAACAGTGAAAGTAAAATGTTTGGTGTCTACAAGCTTGCACCAGCCCGAGACATTATATCGACACGTCAGTGCTACCATATAGTACTGACCTGAGGCATCATACCGACACGTCAGTGTTACCATATAGTACTGACCCGAGGCATCATACCGACTCGTCAGTGTTACCATATAGTACTGACCCCAGGCATCATACTGACACGTCAGTGTTACCATATAGTACTGACCCAAGCCATCATACCGACACATCAGTGTTACCATACAATACTGACCCAAGACATCATGCCGACACGTCAGTGTTACCATATAGTACTGACCTGAGGCATCATACCAACACATCAGTGTTACCATATAGTACTGACCTGAGGCATCATACCGACATGTCAGTGTTACCATATAGTACTGACCTGAGGCATCATACCGACACATCAGTGTTACCATATAGTACTGACCCGAGACATTCATACCGACATGTCAGGGTCACCATATAGTGCTGACCCGAGGCATCATACCGACATGTCAGTGTTACCATATAGTACTGACCACAGACATCATACTGATCCATCAGTGTTACCATAACTTACCATATAGTACTGACCCAAGGCATCATACCGACATGTCAGTGTTACCATATAGTACTGACCTAAGGCATCATACCGACACATCAGTGTTACCATATAGTACTGACCCGAGGCATCATACTGACACATCAGTGTTCCATATAGTACTGACCCAAGGCATCATACCGACACATCAGTGTTACCATATAGTACTGACCTAAGGCATCATACCGACACATCAGTGTTACCATATAGTACTGACCCGAGGCATCATACTGACACGTCAGTGTTACCGTATAGCATCATACCGACATGTCAGTGTTACCATATAGTACTCACCCGAGGCATCATACCGACACGTCAGTGTTACCATATAGTACTGACCTGAGGCATCATACCGACACGTCAGTGTTACCATATAGTACTGACCCGAGGCATCATACCGACACATCAGTGTTACCATATAGTACTGACCCCAGGCATCATACCGACACCTCAGTGTTACCATATAGTACTGACCCTAGGCATCATACCGACACCTCAGTGTTACCATATAGTACTGACCCGAGGCATCATACCGACACCTCAGTGTTACCATATAGTACTGACCCCAGGCATCATACCGATACCTCAGTGTTACCATATAGTACTGACCCTAGGCATCATACCGACACCTCAGTGTTACCATATAGTACTGACCCGAGGCATCATACCGACACATCAGTGTTACCATATAGTACTGACCCGAGGCATCATACCGACACATCAGTGTTACCATATAGTACTGACCCGAGGCATCATACCGACATGTCAGTGTTACTATATAGTACTGACCTTGCTACAACTGAGTGTGAACACACTCCACCGCCGTGCCACCACCCCACATAGAGCGACCGCTCTGACCCTGGCTAATCTAAAGGCATTAGTGACCATTACCCTGTACAGGACAGCCCTCAGTTCAGAACTACTAAGGGCATACCCGCTGTTCCTATACTGACCATAAGGACCACATCCTTCATGAACCACAACATAGCTCAAGGTGACTTATGTGATCAAGGTCTTGAATGACCGAAACGTCATTCTGTCGCAATCACTATAAGAGCACTTGTTTCAATAAATTTCACCAACAAGCAAAAAACTCCTTAAGTGTATGTGTGCAGTGATTCTAATAGACATATAGTATTGACCTGAGGCATCATACCGACATATCAGTGTTACCGTATAGCATCATACCGACATATCAGTGTTACCATGTAGTACTGACCCGAGACATCATACCGACATGTCAGTGTTACAATATAGAACTGACCTCAGACATCATACTGACACCTCAGTGTTACCGTATAGTACTGACCCGAGATATCATACCGACATGTCAGTGTTACCATATAGTACTGACCCCAGGCATCATACCGACACATCAGATTTACCATATAGTACTGACCTAAGACGTCATGCTATCACATCAGTATTACCATATAGTACTGACCGAGGCATCATACCGACATGTCAGTGTTACCATATAGTACTGACCGGAAACATCATACCGACACATCACTGTTATCATATAGTACTGACCCGAGGCATCATATTGACACGTCAGTGTTACCATATAGTACTGACCTCAGACATCATACCAACACATCAGTGTTACCATATACTACTGACCCCAGACATCATATTGACACGTCAGTGTTACCATATAGTACTGACCCCAGACATCATACAAACACATCAGTGTTACCATATACTAATGACCCGAGGCATCATATTGACACTATATAGTACTGACCCGAGGCATCATACCGACACGTCAGTGTTACCATATAGTACTGACCCGAGGCATCATACCGACACGTCATTGTTACCATATAGTACTGACCCAAGGCATCATACCAACACATCAGTGTCACCATATAGTACTGACCCGAGACATCATACCGACACCTCAGTGTTACCATATAGTACTGACCACAGACATCATACAGGCATGTCAGTGTTACCATATAGTACTGACCCTAGGCATTATACCGACACGTCAGTGTTACCTTATAGTACTGATCCGAGACATCATATCGACATGTCAGTGTTACCATATAATACTGACCCCAGATATCATATCGACACGTCAGTGTTACCATATCATATCGACACGTCAGTGTTACCATATAGTACTGACCCCAGACATCATACTGACACCTCAGTGTTACCATATACTAATGACCTGAGGCATCATACCGACACATTAGTGTTACCATATGGTACTGACCCGAGGCATCATACCGACACATCAGTGTTACCATATAATACTGACCCGAGGCATCATACCGACACGTCGGTGTTACCATATAGTACTGACCTGAGACATCATACCGACACATCAGTGTTATCATATAGTACTGACCCCAGACATCATACCGACACATCAGTGTTACCATATAATACTGACCCGAGACATCATACCGACACCTCAGTGTTACCATATAGTACTGACCCGAGGCATCATACCAAAAAGACAAGAGGTGGGGGAACAAGAGGCGCAATTGTGCCCTATCACTCAAGACACTCAAAACGTGGGTGGTAAAACAAGGTTCACTCACCTAGCCCAGTTGTGAGACCCACAACTGGTTTGAAGGCAAAGGATTTTATTTGGCTGCTGCAGGACCTCCACCGACCACTCACACGTGGAACGACCTTCAGAGGATTGGGAAAGCAAGGTGTGTTACAGTCCGCGCTGCCAAGTCCCCACAAATCACCAGGAATCCAATTTGGATAGCAAAAGACCTTCTTTATTTCCTCTCCTACGCGTTTCGATACCTCTCCTGGCACCTTCCTCAGGGATATCCCGACACACCTTTCTTTCCCAGTCCTCTGGAGGCATCATACCGACATGTCAGTGTTACCATATAGTACTGACCTCAGACATCATACCGACTCCTCAGTGTTACCATATAGTCCTGACCCCAGACATCATACCGACACGTCAGTGTTACCATATAGTACTGACCCCAGACATCATACCGACTCCTCAGTGTTACCATATAGTACTGACCCCAGACATCATACCGACACGTCAGTGTTATCATATAGTACTGACCCCAGACATCATACCGACACGTCAGTGTTACCATATAGTACTGACCCGAGGCATCATACCAACATGTAAGTGTTACCATATAGTACTGACCCCAGACATCATACCGACACATCAGTGTTACCATATAGTACTGACCCGAGGCATCATACCGACACATCAGTGTTACCATATAGTACTGACCCCAGACATCATACCGACACGTCAGTGTTACCATATAGTACTGACCCGAGACATCATACCGAGACCTCAGTGTTACCATATAGTACTGACCCGAGACATCATACCGACATGTCAGTGTTACCATATAGTACTGACCCGAGACATCATACCGACACCTCAGTGTTACCATATAGTACTGACTCAAGGCATCATACCGACACATCAGTGTTACCATATAGCACTGACCCGAGACATCATACCGACATGTCAGTGTTACCATATAGTACTGACCCGAGGCATCATACCGACACATCAGTGTTACCATATAGTACTGACCCGAGGCATCATACCGATACGTCAGTGTTACCATATAGTACTGACCCCAGACATCATACCGACACCTCAGTGTTACCATATAGTACTGACTCAAGGCATCATACCGACACATCAGTGTTACCATATAGCACTGACCCAAGACATCATACCGACACCTCAGTGTTACCATATAGTACTGACTCAAGGCATCATACCGACACATCAGTGTTACCATATAGCACTGACCCGAGGCATCATACTGACATGTCAGTGTTACCATATAGTACTGACCCGAGACATCATACCGACACATCAGTGTTACCATATAGTACTGACCCCAGACATCATACCGACACATCAGTGTTATCATATAGTACTGACCTGAGGCATCATACCGACACCTCAGTGTTACCATATAGTACTGACCCCAGACATCATACTGACACCTCAGTGTTACCATATAGTACTGACCCGAGACATCATACTGACACATCAGTGTTACCATATAGTACTGACCCGAGGCATCATACCGACACCTCAGTGTTACCATATAGTACTGACCCCAGACATCATACTGACACGTCAGTGTTACCATATAGTACTGACCCGAGACATCATACTGACACCTCAGTGTTACCATATAGTACTGACCCCAGACATCATACCGACACATCAGTGTTACCATATAGTACTGACCTGAGGCATCATACCGACACCTCAGTGTTACCATATAGTACTGACCCCAGACATCATACCGACACCTCAGTGTTACCATATAGTACTGACCCCAGACATCATAGCGACATGTCAGTGTTACCATATAGTACTGACCCCAGACATCATACCGACATGTCAGTGTTACCATATCGTGAAGATGGTAAATATAAAACCCCCCAAAAACTGTGGAATTGCACTTTTTTTGCAATTTCACCACAATTCGATTTTTTCCGATTTCCAGTACATTATATGGTAAAATGAATGATGTCATTTAAAAGGACAGCTCGTCCCACAAAACACAAGCCCTCATACGCCTGTATTGACGGAAAAATAAAAAATGTATGGCTTTTAGAAGAAGGGGAGGAAAAAAAACTAAAGTGCTAAAGTGTCGGGGATGAAGGGGTTAACAATAACTCCGGTGCATAATAATAACAACAGCTAGACAGCAAATTCATTTCTGCCATATCTGAATGTGCAGGAGATTACATATAGAGTTATCTGCACAGACCCCTAGCGGGGCATACTCACAATCCGGAACAGCAGCGTTGTGGACGCAGCGTCACAGTACAGGCACAGTGTGTGATTTCTATCCATCCCATGCCCACTGTGCTTCTTCTCACCACAGCGTGTTTTCACCTGCGATGCGGGTTACCGATCAGAACCCTTAATCTGCAGATGCTGCGTTTCAGAGTTATTGTATGAGATCTGATATGGCTGCGTGAGAGGCTAAGATGGGAATTAAAGGAAACGTTTTACTCCTTATGGAGATTGACACACCAATCTGGCTTAGCAGTAATGAGGAGACTTATAGCTGCAATGCTCCTCTGGGAAATGATGTATAAGTCTCCTCACTATTGGAATGTAGGATTGGAGCGTCAATCTCCAGAAAGAGAAAATCTTTATCCAAAGAGCAAAAACATTAAAATTGTGAAGACACCGCCCTCCTATGGTCAAACAGAGGAACTGCATTACAGGATGCTATTACAGTTGCATTAGTTGTTCACTTCCAGTAGTAGACTGAAGATATGTGAAGGTAGATGAAGGTAATGACTTATGAATTTCATTTTTATTCCCAGAAATTATGCAAACTACTTTTGCAACTACAACAGAGCAATACATTACAAATACATCAGAGATATCTACAACTGACGACACCGATGATACCGGGTGGACAGAGCCAGAGTCAGATCCTACTGAGACCTCTAATATTTATGTTGAAAGCACTGAGAGCTCAACATCAGATTTAGAGACAATCAAGACTTCTACTATATATGATACAAGCACTGAGTCTTCAACGGGAACCACTGACACATCTACTCCATATGATACAAGCACTGTGTCCTCAACATCAGAATCAGGAACCACTGACACTTCTCCTCCATATGATACAAGCACTGTGTCCTCAACAGCAGAATCAGAAACAACTGACACTTCTCCTCCATATGATACAAGCACTCAGTCCTCAACAGCAGAATCAGAAACAACTGACACTTCTCCTCCATATGATACAAGCACTCAGTCCTCAACAGCAGAATCAGAAACAACTGACACTTCTCCTCCATATGATACAAGCACTGTGTCCTCAACACTGGAATCAGGAACCACTGACACTTCTCCTCCATATGATACAAGCACTGTGTCCTCAACATCAGAATCAGAAACAACTGACACTTCTCCTCCATATGATACAAGCACTCAGTCCTCAACAGCAGAATCAGAAACAACTGACACTTCTCCTCCATATGATACAAGCACTGTGCCCTCAACACTGGAATCAGAAGCAACTGACACTTCTCCTCCATATGATACAAGCACTGTGTCCTCATCACTGGAATCAGGAGCCACTGACACTTCTCCTCCATATGATACAAGCACTGTGTCCTCAACATCAGAATCAGGAACCACTGACACTTCTCCTCCATATGATACAAGCACTGTGTCCTCAACATCAGAATCAGGAACCACTGACACTTCTCCTCCATATGATACAAGCACTGTGTCCTCAACATCAGAATCAGAAGAAACCCATCCATCAACGTCCTATGAATTATTATCTACCTCAGGATTTTTAACCACTACAGCACAGTCTGTGATTACCGATTCATCCACATTTGTCAGCACAGTCAGCATTGATTCTATATCCACTATTGAATCTCTAACATCTGTATCATCCACCTCAGACAGCACAGTCACCATTGATTCTTCACCCACTGATCAATCTATGACTTCTGTATCATCCACCTCAGACAGCACAGTCACCATTGATTCTACATCCACTGATCAATCTATGACTTCTGTATCATCCACCTCAGACAACACAGTCACCATTGATTCTTCATTCACTGTTGAATCAATAACATCTGTATCATCCACCTCAGACAGCACAGTCATCATTGATTCTTCACCCACTGATCAATCTCTAACATCTGCATCATCCCCCTCAGACAACACAGTCACCATTGATTCTTCATCCACTGTTGAATCAATAACATCTGTATCATCCACCTCAGACAGCACAGTCACCATTGATTCTTCACCCACTGATCAATCTATGACTTCTGTATCATCCACCTCAGACAGCACAGTCACCATTGATTCTACATCCACTGATCAATCTATAACGTCTGCATCATCCACCTCAGACAGCACAGTCACCAATGATTCTTCACCCACTGATCAATCTCTAACATCTGTATCATCCACCTCAGACAGCACAGTCACCTTGATTCTTCACCCACTGATCAATCTATAACATCTGTATCATCCACCTCAGACAGCACAATCACCATTGATTCTTCACATACTTTTGAATCTCCAACATCTTCATCATCCACCTCAGACAGCACAGTCATCATTGATTCTTCACCCACTGATCAATCACTAACATCTGTATCATCCACCTCAGACAGCACAGTCACCATTGATTCTTCACCCACTGATCAATCTCTAACATCTGGATCATCCACCTCAGACAGCACAGTCACCATTGATTCTTCACCCACTGATCAATCTATGACTTCTGTATCATCCACCTCAGACAGCACAGTCACCATTGATTCTTCACCCACTGATCAATCTCAAACATCTGTATCATCTACCTCAGACAGCACAGTCACATTGATTCTTCACCCACTAATCAATCACTAACATCTGTATCATCCACCTCAGACAGCACAGTCACCATTGATTCTTCACCCACTAATCAATCACTAACATCTGCTTCATCCACCTCAGACAGCACAGTCACCATTGATTCTTCACCCACTGATCAATCTATAACATCCGTATTACCCGCCTCAGACAGCACAGTCATCATTGATTCTTCACCACTGATCAATCTCAAACATCTGTATCATCTACCTCAGACAGCACAGTCACCATTGATTCTTTCACCCACTGATCAATCACTAACATCTGCTTCATCCACCTCAGACAGCACAGTCACCATTGATTCTTCACCCACTGATCAATCAAATTTATCTGTATCATCCACCTCAGTCAGCACAGTCACCATTGATTCTTCACCCACTGATGAATATGTAACATCTGTATCATCCACCTCAGACAGCACAGTCACCATTGATTCTTTATCCACTTATCAATCTCTAACATCTGGATCATCCACCTCAGACAGTACAGTCAGCATTGATTCTTCACCCACTGATGAATATGTAACATCTGTATCATCCACCTCAGACAGCACAGTCACCATTGATTCTTCACCCACTGATCAATCTATAACATCTGCATCATCTACCTCAGATAGCACAGTCACCATTGATTCTTCACCCACTGATCAATCTATAACATCTGTATCATCCACCTCAGTCAGCACAGTCACCATTGATTCTTCACCCACTGATCAATCTATAACATCTGTATCATCCACCTCAGACTAGAACAGCACCATGTCCTAAACCACGATAATCAGAAACAACTGACACTTCCCTCATAGACAGTACAGTCAGCTTGTTCTAAACCTACAATGAATCTATTACATCTGTATCATCACCATCAGAACAGCACTAGTCTACATTGATATCATTAAACACACACTGTACATGAACATCTTATCATCCCCATCATGACACAAGCACCATTGATTCTCACCACTAGAATCAGAACATCTGACACTTCTCCACTCAATGACAAGCACGTGTCACATGAATCAGATCACCTACTACTTCTCTCTATAACATCTGTTCCATCATCACAGCAAGTCAACCATTGATCTTCACCCAATGATCAATTCTAACATCTGTATCATCATCCCTCAGATCAGCACAGTCACCATGATTCTCACCACTGATCAATTCATAAATCTGCATCATCAACCTCAGACATGCACAGTCACCATTGATTCTTCACCACTATCAATCACTAACATCTGTCATCATCCACCTCAGACAGCACAGTCACCATTGATTCTTATCCACTGATCAATCTCTAACATCTGTATCATCCACCTCAGACAGCACAGTCACCATTGATTCTTCACCCACTGATCAATCTATACTCTGTATCATCCACCTCAGACAGCACAGTCACCATTGATTCTTCACCACTGATCAATCTATAACTCTGTATCATCCCCTCAGACAGCACAGTCACCATTGATTCTTCACCACTGATCAATCACTAACATCTGTATCATCCACCTCAGACAGCACAGTCACCATTGATTCTTCACCCACTGATCAATCTCATAACATCTGCATCATCCCCTCAGACAGCACAGTCACCATTGATTCTTCACCCACTGATCAATCATATAACATCTGTATCATCCACCTCAGCAGCACAGTCACCATTGATTCTTCACCCACTGATCAATCTATAACTATCTGTATCATCCACCTCAGACAGCACAGTCACCATTGATTCTTATCCACTGATCAATCTCTAACATCTGGATCATCCACCTCAGACAGCTACAGTCACATTGATTCTTCACCTCACTGATCAATCTATACATCTGTATCATCCACCTCAGACAGCACAGTCACATTGATTCTTCACCACTATTGAATCTCAACATCTTATCATCCACCTCAGACAGCACAGTCATCATTGATTCTTCACCACTGATCAATCTATACATCTGTATCATCCACCTCAGACAGCACAGTCACCATTGATTCTTCACCTACTGATCAATCTCTAACATCTGATCATCCACCTCAGACAGCACAGTCACCATTGATTCTTCACCCACTGATCAATCTCTAACTATCTGTATCATCCACCTCAGACAGCACAGTCACCATTGATTCTTCACCCACTGATCAATCTCAAACATCTGTATCATCACCTCAGACAGCACAGTCACCATTGATTCTTCACCCACTATCAATCACTAACATCTGTATCATCCACCTCAGACAGCACAGTCACCATTGATTCTTCACCACTGATCAATCACTAAATCTGTTCATCCACCTCAGACAGCACAGTCACCATTGATTCTTCACCCACTGATCAATCTATAACATCCGTATCATCCCCCTCAGACAGCACAGTCACATTGATTCTTCACCCACTGATCAATCTCAAACATCTGTATCATCTACCTCAGACAGCACAGTCACCATTGATTCTTCACCCACTGATCAATCTCTAACATCTGTTCATCCACCTCAGACAGCACAGTCACCATTGATTCTTCACCACTGATCAATCTTAACTATCTGTATCATCCACCTCAGACAGCACAGTCACCATTGATTCTTCACCCACTATGAATATTCAACATCTGTATCATCCACCTCAGACAGCACAGTCACCATTGATTCTTTCATCCCACTGATCAATCTCTAACATCTGATCATCCACCTCAGACAGTCACAGTCACATTGATTCTTCACCCACTGATCAATCTATAACATCTGATATCCACCTCAGACAGCACAGTCACCATTGATTCTTCACCCACTGATCAATCTATAACATCTGCATCATCACCTCAGACAGCACAGTCACCATTGATTCTTCACCCACTGATCAATCTATAACATCTGTATCATCCACCTCAGTCAGCACAGTCACCATTGATTCTTCACCCACTGATCAATCTATAACATCTGTATCATCCACCTCAGACAGCACAGTCACCATTGATTCTTTACCCACTTATCAATCTCTAACATCTGTATCATCCACTCAGACAGTACAGTCAGCATTGATTCTTCACCTACTGATGAATCTATTACATCTGTATCATCCACCTCAGACAGCACAGTCAGCATTGATTCTTCACCCACTGATAATCTATAACATCTGTATCATCCACCTCAGACAGCACAGTCACCATTGATTCTTCACCACTAATAATCTATTACATCTGTATCATCCACCTCAGACAGCACAGTCACATTGATTCTTCACCCACTAATGAATCTACTAACATCTGGATCATCCACCTCAGACAGCACAGTCACCATTGATTCTTCACCCACTGATCAATCTATACTTCTGTATCATCCACCTCAGACAGCACAGTCACCATTGATTCTTCACCCACTGATCAATCTCAAACATCTGCATCATCACCTCAGACAGCACAGTCACCATTGATTCTTCACCCACTGATCAATCATAACATCTGTATCATCCACCTCAGACAGACACAGTCACCATTGATTCTTCATCCACTGATCAATCCTAACATCTGTATCATCCACCTCAGACAGCACAGTCACATTGATTCTTCACCCACTGATCAATCTATAACATCTTATCATCCACCTCAGACAGCACAGTCACCATTGATTCTTCACCCACTGATCAATCTATAACATCTCTATATCAGCCCCTCAGACAGCACAGACACCATTGATTCTTCACCCACTGATCAATCTCTAACATCTGTATCATCCACCTCAGACAGCACAGTCACCATTGATTCTTCACCCACTGATCAATCTTAACATCTGCATCATCTACCTCAGATAGCACAGTCACCATTGATTCTTCACCCACTGATCAATCTATAACATCTGTATCATCCACCTCAGTCAGCACAGTCACCATTGATTCTTCACCCACTGATCAATCTATAACATCTGATCATCCACCTCCAGACAGCACAGTCACCATTGATTCTTTATCCACTATCAATCTCTAACATCGGGATCATCCACCTCAGACAGTACAGTCAGCATTGATTCTTCACCTACTAATGATCTATTAACATCTGTATCATCCACCTCAGACAGCACAGTCACATTGATTCTTCACCCACTGATGAATATGTAACATCTGTATCATCCACCTCAGACAGCACAGTCACCATTGATTCTTCACCTACTAATGAATCTATTACATCTGTATCATCCACCTCAGACAGCACAGTCAGCATTGATTCTTCACCTACTAATGAATCTATAACATCTGTATCATCCACCTCAGACAGCACAGTCACCATTGATTCTTCACCCACTGATCAATCTCTAATATCTGTATCATCCACTCTCAGACAGCACAGTCACCATTGATTCTTCACCCACTGATCAATCTCAAACATCTGCATCATCAACCTCAGACAGCACAGTCACCATTGATTCTTCACCCACTGATCAATCACTAACATCTGCATCATCCACCTCAGACAGCACAGTCACCATTGATTCTTCATCCACTGATCAATCTCTAACATCTGTATCATCCACCTCAGACAGCACAGTCACCATTGATTCTTCACCCACTGATCAATCTATAACACTCTATCATCCACCTCAGACAGCACAGTCACCATTGATTCTTCACCCACTGATCAATCTATAACATCTCTATCAGCCCCCTCAGACAGCACAGACACCATTGATTCTTCACCCACTGATCAATCTCTAACATCTGTATCATCTACCTCAGACAGCACAGTCACCATTGATTCTTCATCCACTGATCAATCTCTAACATCTGTATCATCTACCTCAGACAGCACAGTCACCATTGATTCTTCATCCACTGATCAATCTCTAAACTCTGTATCATCCACCTCAGACAGCACAGTCACCATTGATTCTTCACCCACTGATCAATCTCTAACATCTGTATCATCCACATCAGTCAGCACAGTCACCATTGATTCTTCACCCACTGATCAATCTATAACATCTGTATTACCCACCTCAGACAGCACAGTCACCATTGATTCTTCACCCACTGATCAATCTATAACATCTGCATCATCCACCCCAGACAGCACAGTCACCATTGATTCTTCACCCACTGATCAATCTATAACATCTGTATCATCCACCTCAGACAGCACAGTCACCATTGATTCTTCATCCACTGATCAATCTCAAACATCTGTATCATCCACCTCAGACAGCACAGTCACCATTGATTCTTCACCCACTGATCAATCTATAACATCTGTATCATCCACCTCAGACAGCACAGCCACCATTGATTCTTCACCCACTGATCAATCTATAACATCTGTATCATCCACCTCAGACAGCACAATCACCATTGATTCTTCACCCACAGATCAATCACTAACATCTGTATCATCTGCCTCAGACAGCACAGTCACCATTGATTCTTCACCCACTGATCAATCTATAACATCTGCATCATCCACCCCAGACAGCACAGTCACCATTGTTTCTTCACCCTTTAATGAATCTGTAACATCTGAATTATCCGTATCAGTAGACACAGTCTCCATAGAGTCTTCACCCACTGTCAAATCTATGACATCTGGATCATCCACATGGGCAGTCACAGTGACCAGCGAGTCCATTGTAACTGTAGATATGGTGACGCCTAGCTCATCCACGTCATCAAGCACAACCACCGGTGTGACTTTACCCACTGATGGACCTTTCACATCTGGATCATCCACATCAACCATAACAATCACTAGTCACTCGCCTGCAACTGAGGAATCACTAACGTCTGCATCATCCACATCAACCATAACAATCACTAGTCAGCCGCCTGCAACTGAGGAATCACTAACGTCTGCATCATCCACATCAAACATAACAATCACTAGTCAGCCGCCTGCAACTGAGGAATCACTAACGTCTGGATCATCCACATCAACCATAACAATCACTAGTCACTCGTCTGCAACTGATGAATCACTAACGTCTGCATTATCCACATCAACCATAACAATCACTAGTCAGTCGCCTGCAACTGAGGAATCACTAACGTCTGGATCATCCAAGTCATCAATATCAGTTACAAGTGAGTCTATTCCATCTGGAATATCGTTAACATCTGCATTATCGACGTCCTCAGTATCAGCGATCAGTGGGTCCTCGTCAACTGTTGTGTCTGTAACATCTTTATCAACTACGCCAGCCATAGCAGTTACCAGTGAATCCACTGCAAATGTAAGTTTAGTAACATCTAGATCCTCCACATCTGCAGTACCAGGCATTACTGAGTCCTCTCCAACCACTAAATCATCAAGAACATCAGCATTTATCCCTAATGAATCCTCAGGACCAAGTACAACAGCCACTACAAACATCATTCCTACAACCAGAAAACCAGGTAGATAACATTATTGCTTACATTTTCTTTTCTTGCTTATGTCTTAAAGGAAGTGTGTAATCAGAAATGGACCTATAGAGTACATCAGATTTATGTAATACATGTACGTAAAGTGTAAATGACATTGAAAAAACAAACAAACAATACTGCACTGGTTGTTATGGATGGGTCATATAGCAGCTAAGATAATGCTTTGCTTGTGCCATATGACATATTTTCTCACATTTTTCTGTGCTCTTTTAAAAACTGCATTTTATGGCTACATGGGCGTGATTAGCAGCTAATAGGGAGCAGAGAAGGGGTTAATGGAGATCCTGACTGAGCTGTGTGGAGCCAGATGACAGATCAGAAGCTTGTGCCAAGGAAAGAGGAGTTTGCACTGATCCTGACTTTCTGATATTGCTTAGCAACTGTGCTGTAGACTTAAGTAATCTGATACACTGTTTTCTCTGCAGCTGCAGTCAGGAGCTCACACTGTGCTGACCACACCTACTCTCTTATATGGTTACATGCCCGTATTCAGTGTGAAAAAAAGCATAATGGCTGACATGTATTAATGCACAGTGTGAACAGGAGCAAAAGGCACAGTAGAAAACTACTCAAAGCTTATATAAAGAATAACATGAGAACTTAGCTGATGTGATGGCCATGACATCCTAGCCCGGTAACCGCGGCAAGGTCTCTCATTCTACCGGATCCTACTCTATCGCCTAATGTCTGCAGTGTGAACTTGTGTGTATGGGTATATGCCGCTAAATCCAATTAAAACCTGCCTATGGAGGGCATGTCCGGGACCAAGGCTACAAATAAAATGCAGAGTCTCATTGCGGCAACAGGGCGGGGGGAGGGTGCACAGTCCAAAAAATAAATATTTGTAATATTAAAGATGGCTGGCACTCCTTTGTGATGGGTGCTAGCTGGAAAAATACATAACATTACTAATGAGATATCCACTGCACACCAACATTTTATTTAGTAATATTATGTATTTTTCCGGCTAGCACCCAAATTAAATTAAATTAAAATAAAATAAAGAAAAAGGTTAACATAAAGTAGTAATATATCGTTTGTGTAGTTCTTCGTTTTGTAGTTCAAATTAGATTGGGAGCCATAGAACAAGTAAGTTAGCGCATGACCATATCTATAAAGAATTACCTTGGGATTGGTTGGTGAGCTCAGCCTGAGGAGTCACCTGAAAATCTATTAGTGAACCCAACCTAAGGAGTCACTTGAGGATCGGTCGGGGAGCTCAATCTAAGGAGTCACCTGAGAATCTGTCAGTGAGCTAGATTCGGAATCACCTGGTGATCTGTCAGTGAGCTCAATCTGAGGAGTCACTTAAAGATCTGTCAGTGAGCTCAGCCAGAATAGCACCTGAGGATCTGTCAGTGAACTGATACGGAAGTCATCTGAGGAATGTCAAGGAGCTCAGAAGGAGGAGTCATCACAGGACTGTCAGTGAGCTCAGGTATTGATCAAAGGTTAGCATAAATTAGGATTATATCGTTGGTTTTCATTCATTACGATACTGGGAGCCATAGATTAATTGAGTTAGCCATATTTATAAAAAGTATCCAAATACATAGGTGTAATCAGTGCGGTGACACCAATTGGTTAACAGCTGCAACTCTGGTTTAATTTAATTTAGGAAAGTCGCTTGCTCGGGTGTGAATCAAATATTTATATTTTAAGAGAAAAACATAGATTAGAAGCCTCCGAGGACTGGGCAGCTTGTGAGACTAGTCAAAAAGGCAAGTCCCCAGAGGCTTATCCCCACCCGCTGCCAGTAAATCCCAGGTATCTTCTTCACTACACATACAGTGATAGACCTGTCATTACAGGGTAGTGGGTGGGAAGAATCTACCAGAACCTGCCTGTCTGATTAGTCTCCCAAGCGGTTCGGGCCCTGGCGGCTTTTTAATTTTTTTCTTCCCTGCAGTGTTTTACAGTTTTACAGTTTTACATGGCAGAAACCATGTAGTTGGAAGGTTCAGAATAAAGGAGTTATGCGGGATTTAACTCCCCCCCCCAAAAAAAAAAAAAAAAGGCCTAAGCACCAACAGGCAGGTAGTTGTGTCCGGCGCCTGTCACTACTGTTCACCGCCAACAAGGAGGCACAGGCCTCTCCTGTCAGTGATTTTTCATCTTCCGCCGACATCACATCTACAAAGGGGCAGCTTCTCCCCTCTGTAGACAGGCATCTGAGCTGACGTCATGCTGACTGACACCCGACTCCCCCAATCAGGTAGCGAGGAGCTGTCTGTCAATCAGCAGGAGACCGGCTGTCCCGCCCCTTCCTTAGAGCAGAGTGGAAAAGCCTCCTGTGCTGCGTTTACTCCGCCAGGTTGTCCCCGGCAGGAGCGGTCTGTGATCGCTCTGTGCCGGGGGTGAACAGAGGTGAACGATGTTGGGCACAACAGTCAGGTAGGTGGTAGCTACCTGCCTGTTAGTGCATAGGCACTTTTTTATATAAAAATCTTGGTTAACCCCTTTAAATAAAGACGATTAAAAACTGAGCAGAACACTTACAGCCTCTCCACCTAACCAGGGTATTCCTAATAGAATTCCATCTTTTTTATATTTACAGGTGATAACACCCTGAACTGTCAGAACGGTGGATACCAAGATGGGAATAAGTGCATTTGTAGACTAAACTTCTATGGGACTGTCTGTGAATTCATGTTGCCTGAGATCAGGCCAGGTATTATTTTTCTACATCACATCATTTTTATTGTTACCAATGTCTAAGTGACATTCAGTACTTTAAACTGTTTATTGAACAGAATGGAGCGTTAGTAACACTTTTCTATTGCTACAGCTGTTACGGCTTTGGTTAAAGTGTCGGTTACGGTGGTGAATATAGAGTTCTCCGTAGAGCTAGCGGTTTTCAGTTCACCAGCATATGCTAATTTTGAAAAACGATTCAAACAGCAGGTAAGTAATATTACGGGATTGTCCTAAAGGGTCTATGTGTGCCAGATAGAAAATATGTCACTCACTAGTGATAAGCAAGCACTTCCATGAATGGGTGCTCGCTTCTCGAAACAAGCAGTTGAACACTCCAGATGGGCGAGATTCAAGTACCCCAAAAATGGAAGTCAATCGGAAACTCGAGAATTTTTGAGAAGATCTTTCTATTGACCTCCATTTTACTTGGGTACTCGAGCTGTACCCATCCGAGCGTCCAACTGCTCATTTTGGCTACCGAGCACTTGAGAGTAGTAGTTCTCACTCTTCAATATTAATAACTTATTTACAGAAAATGTTGTCTTGCCTCTACACAAAACTGCTTTGTATCTGTCTCTACTAACAAATATAATCAAATACGGATCAATAGAACTGAGGGCAGGACTTTGCTTCTGCCAGCTACTATCTACAATGTGGATAGAGTTTGGGATTTGTCTTTCTTCAGTATCGCTCCTCTGACCACGATCTTTATTGTATTCACTTATCTAGGACCATTAATCATCATTTACTTCCCATTGGGGATCAAAATTTCAATTCCATATCTGTGTGTTTTTGTAGTGTGGGAGAAAAATCACATAAACACATGGAAAATGCATAACCAGTGGAGAAAGGTTGAACTTGATGGACCTGTGTATTTTTTCAACCTTTGTAAGGCTACTTTCACATCTGTGTTTTTGCAGAATTATTATTATTCATTGTTATAGCGCCATTTCTTCCATGGAGCTTTACATATGAAAAGGGGCATACATAGACAGGTACAATAAATATGAGCAATACAAGACACACACAAGTACAGAAGGAGAGAGGACCCTGCCCACGAGGGCTCACAGTCTACAAGAGATGGGTGAAGATACTGTAGGTGAGGGGAAAGGACCCTGCCTGCGAGGGCTCACAGTCTACAAGGGATGGGTGAGGATACAGTAGGTGAGAGAGAGGACCCTGCCCACGAGGGCTCACAATCTACAAGGGATGGGTGAGGATACAGTAGGTGAGAGAGAGGACCCTGCCCACGAGGGCTCACAATCTACAAGGGATGGGTGAGGATACAGTAGGTGAGAGAGAGGACCCTGCCCACGAGGGCTCACACTGTACAAAGGATGGGTGAGGATACAGTAGATGAGGAGTGAGGACCCTGCCCGCGAGGGCTCACAGTCTACAAGGGATGGGTAACGATAAAGTAGGTGAGGGGAGAGGACACTGCCCACGAGGGCTCACAGTCTACAAGGGATGGGTGAGGATACACTAGGAGAGGGTAGAGCTGGTCATATGGTGGTTCAGTAGACTGAGGATCACTGCAGGTTGTAGGCTTGTCGGAAAAGGTGGGACTTCAGGTTCCTCTTTAAGGTTTCCACAGTGGGTGAGAGTCTGATGTGTTGGGGTAGCGAGTTCCAGAGTATAGGGGAATCACGGGTGAAATCTTATATGCGGTTGTGGGAAGAAGAGATAAGAGGGGAGTAGAGAAGGAGATGTTGAGAGGATGGAAGGTTGCATGTAGGTAAGTAGCGGGAGGCCATGTCACAGACATATGGAGGGGACAGGTTGTGGATGGCTTTGTATGTCATAGTTAGGGTTTTGAACTGGAGCCTCTGGCAATAGTAAGCCAGTGAAATGATTGGCAGAGAGGAGAGGCTGGGGAATAGCAGGGAGACAGGTGGATTAGTTGGGCAGCAGAGTTTAGCATAGATTGGAGATGTGTAAGAGTGCTACTGGGGAGGCCAAAGAGTAGGAGGTTGCAATAGTCAAGGCGGGAGATGATTAGGGCATACACGAGTGGTTTTTCAGTTTCTTAGTCAAGGAATGTACGGAAATATTTTTGAGTTGGAATCGGGCAGATCAGGCAAACTTGAACTTTTGAAGTTCAGTTTTTTTCAAAAGCAGGTACACTTGTGGCAGGATCGCGGCAAGTCTATGTTCTGCCTAATGAATTTCCTATAGGGCTTGCGGACATGTACGCCACTTGCAATTTTGCCACGATCCGGCCAATCCGACACTTGCAGCACCGGACAAAAAACGCTGCTAGCTGTGGTTTTAAACTCTCTGCAAGTGCCAGGTTTGCCGGATTGTGACAAAACCGTAAGTGCCGCACATTAGGCAGAATGCAGTCATGCTACGATTCTGCCGCACATTTGCAGGATGCGATTTTTGCAAAAATACCAAAATTTTGTTGGATTTGCAAAAACCGCTGATGCGAAAGCACCCTAACATACAACTTCTTGCAGTTGCTGTCCTTTGCAAGGCTGGAACGTAAGACCCCACCCTAGTGTTGTAAGGCAACAGCATTAACCACTGAGTCACCATGTTTCCCCTTTGTAGTGACCTATATTTGTAAGACACTTGTATACTGGCCTGTTTACCCAGATAGACGAGCAATTGTAGGGACTGAATGGTTGCTTTGAACAGGCATATTATCAAGAGCATGTTTCCAGTTTATAAGGGTCAAAGTGATGGTGATAAAAAAACTTTTATGCGTACATAAAAATTAAAGAGGTTGTCCACTACTTACACATTGATGATGACCTCTCCGTGGTTTTTTGACTCACTGCAAGTGCCGCAAGAGCAAACCACAAGTGCCGCACATGTCTGCAAGTCCCATAAGGAATGAATTAGACTAAACGCAAGCTTGTCGCAAGTATTCCGGCTAGAGACAGATGTGGCTAAATGCTGAATCTGCTGCGAATGATGAGAAATGCAGATGTAAAAGAAGCCTAAGGGGAGGAAATCAAGGTTTACATAGTAGACAACCTTTAAAGATGACCTGTCACCCCCCTGCAGCATGGCAATCTAAATGCAGCACTGAATGCAGCATGTCTGCTGCATTCAGGGAAGGGGTCTCCCATGTGTCTGTGTGCTGTGTACCCCGAGATATAGCCTTTGTAAAACTTACAGTTAGAAGCCTTGGAGGCAATCACTGTGGCTGGAGGGAGCTTGATTGACAGTGGCCATTCCATCCCCCACTGCATCTCTGTGCTGCTTCTGCTGTGCTGGCTCTGCCCTCCTCCTCCTCCTCCTCCTCTCTGTCACTCACCGCATGAAAATCATTTGTCCTGAAGTCATCTCCAGATTCCTGCCCTGACAAAGCATAAACAACACAGCAGAAGCAGCACAGAGAGGCAGTGGGGGATGGAATGGCCACAGTCAATCGAGCTCACTCCAGCCATGGTGATTACCTCCATGGCTTCTAACTGTAATTTTTACAAAGTCTATATCTCGGGGTACAAAGCACACAGACACATGGGGGACCACTTCCCTGAATGCAGCAGATAGTGCTGCATTTAGATTGCCATGCAGCAGGGGGTGACCGGTCCTCTTTAAATCACAAAGTGGTTATCTGGAAGGGTTTTTCTTCAGTTCATTTAAAATAGTCTTTGCTGAAATATTGAGATGAAAAAAACATCAATTTTCTCCCAAACCAGTTAACACATGTCTGTACTTGATAACAAGCTCTAGCGCTAACAGCTTAGGCATTTATTTCCTATTTAGATGAAAAGACAGGTACACTTTAAGGTTGAAGACTCTACAGCTCTCCTTTTTTTATCAGGAAAGTGCAATTAAAGGGTTTATCCAGGATTTATAAACACAAAACCATGCATTAGCACTAACAGGCGGGTAGCTGCCATCTACCTGCTTGTTGTGCCCGACACAATTCACCCCCAGTCACCGTCGACACTGAGCGGTCTGAGACTGCTCCTGTCGGTGATTTTGATGCTTCTGCTGATGTCACGACTACCGAGGGGCGGCTTGTTCCCTTTGTTGACACACGTCAGAGCCGACGTCATGCTGATTGACAGCCTGCTCCCCCCAATCAATATCTAAAAAATGAGAATGCGCATAGGGTCTTATCCTTGATAGAAATCAAATCCCATACAGTTTGAAAACTGCTCACCTGATCCGGTTGTGAAGCCCACAACCAGCTTGTTCGCTCAAACACAGCTGCCGCAGCCGGGACCGCACTTCCACAACGTGGGGGTGAAACTCTATCCGGAACCAAGTGTCTTTCAGTCCGCGCCGCTGCTCAGATAAGTACCAGAAACACCGGAGTGCTTTAAATAAAAGATCTTCAGATAGTGCTCCCCCAATCAGTTAGCTTGGAGCCGGCTGTCAATCAGCAGGAGACCTTCCTCAAAGCAAAACGGAAAATCTGCCTCTACTCTGGTGAAATCTCTCCATACGTCTCTCCCTTCATCCAATAGACACTTTCAGGTCGTCTTTCAGTAGACCTCATCTATAGTTGACCATTTTTTCAATGTTATTTTGTGTCATCATCTCAATGACTTTGACTATTTTTTGGTTCTCTCGTTAGTCATCTTGATTCCCTTTTGTTGATTCTGACATTCTATACAATTCGTTTTTGTTGTTTTTCATTTATGTCTTATGTATTTTATTGGCTATGTGATTACAGATGGCACTACTGTACAATCAAATTCCAAGCTACGTAGGTGTGCAGATCAACAACATCAAGTGAGTATTAAGCAGATACAGTACACTTGGTTAGCTTTCATTTTTGGAGATTTGTATTTGTCACATATGTGTCACATCTGGCTAGAACCTTTGTGCTATCTGGGATCAGAAGATCATATGGCCTCATTGGAGTCCACTCTGCATTGAACCTGAGTTGAGTGAATGTTATCTCAATTGGTGCTATTGCAGTTAAAAAACTCTTTTTGACCCAGCTGAGCTCCTTATTGCCACTCCCTTCTGTTATGTAAACTCACTCCTTTCTCTCCCATGCTGGAGTCAGCTCATCCATGAACATGAGTTGAGTGGATTTAATTCCTTATGGTGCTGTAGGGGTTAAGAATTTCTTTTTATCTAAAGGGTTGAGAATGCGCAAATAGGGTCTTATCCTTTATAGACAGATGTAAAAAGGTAGTATTAGAATTGCTCACCTGGTGTGGTTGTCTAGCACACATCCAGCGTAATCGCTTAAAAGATGCAGCTGCTGCAGGGACTGTACTTCCACAGAATGCGGTTCTTTAATCACAAGTTTTTCGGACGAAGTACCTTTGTGTCCGCGCTGCTGCCAGGAAGACATTGACACACCAACGACACTGGACGTCCGCGCTGCTGCCAGGAAGACATACAGTTAGGGCCAGAAATATTTGGACAGTGACACAATTTTGGCGAGTTGGGCTCTGCATGCCACCACATTGGATTTGAAATGAAACCTCTACAACAGAATTCAAGTGCAGATTGTAACGTTTAATTTGAAGGGTTGAACAAAAATATCTGATAGAAAATGTAGGAATTGTACACATTTCTTTACAAACACTCCACATTTTAGGAGGTCAAAAGTAATTGGACAAATAAACATAACCCAAACAAAATATTTTTATTTTCAATATTTTGTTGCGAATCCTTTGGAGGCAATCACTGCCTTAAGTCTGGAACCCATGGACATCACCAAACGCTTTGCCAGGCCTTTACAGCCGCAGCCGTCAGGTCTTGCTTGTTTGTGGGTCTTTCCGTCTTAAGTCTGGATTTGAGCAAGTGAAATGCATGCTCAATTGGGTTAAGATCTGGTGATTGACTTGGCCATTGCAGAATGTTCCACTTTTTTGCACTCATGAACTCCTGGGTAGCTTTGGCTGTATGCTTGGGGTCATTGTCCATCTGTACTATGAAGCGCCGTTCAATCAATTTTGCAGCATTTGGCTGAATCTGGGCTGAAAGTATATCCCGCTACACTTCAGAATTCATCCGGCTACTCTTGTCTGCTGTTATGTCATCAATAAACACAAGTGACCCAGTGCCATTGAAAGCCATGCATGCCCATGCCATCACGTTGCCTCCACCATGTTTTACAGAGGATGTGGTGTGCCTTGGATCATGTGCCGTTCCCTTTCTTCTCCAAACTTTTTTCTTCCCATCATTCTGGTACAGGTTGATCTTTGTCTCATCTGACCATAGAATACTTTTCCAGAACTGAGCTGGCTTCTTGAGGTGTTTTTCAGCAAATTTAACTCTGGCCTCTCTATTTTTGGAATAGATGAATGGTTTGCATCTAGATGTGAACCCTTTGTATTTACTGTCATGGAGTCTTCTCTTTACTGTTGACTTAGAGACAGATACACCTACTTCACTGAGAGTGTTCTGGACTTCAGTTGATGTTGTGAACGGGTTCTTCTTCACCAAATAAAGTATGCGGCGATCATCCACCACTGTTGTCATCCGTGGACGCCCAGGCCTTTTAGAGTTCCCAAGCTCACCAGTCAATTCCTTTTTTCTTAGAATGTACCCAACTGTTGATTTTGCTACTCCAAGCATGTCTGCTATCTCTCTGATGGATTTTTTCTTTATTTTCAGCCTCAGGTTGTTCTGCTTCACCTCAATTGAGAGTTCCTTTGACCGCATGTTGTCTGGTCACAGCAACAGCTTCCAAATGCAAAACCACACACCTGGAATCCACCCCTGACGTTTTAACTACTTCATTGATTACAGGTTAACGAGGGAGATGCCTTCAGAGTTAATTGCAGCACTTAGAGTTCATTGTCCAATTACTTTTGGTCCCTTGAAAAAGAGGAGGCTATGCATTACAGAGCTATGATTCCTAAACCCTTTCTCCGATTTGGATGTGGAAACTCTCATATTGCAGCTGGGAGTGTGCACTTTCAGCCCATATTATATATATAATTGTATTTCTGAACATGTTTTTGTAAACAGCTAAAATAACAAAACTTGTGTCACTGTCCAAATATTTCTGGCCCTAACTGTAGACACACCAACGACACTGGACGTCTGGGTACTTAATGGTTGATATATCAGTCAGGCTCCTCTGCTGGTTTACATCTGTTACTGCTCTCAGTGAATGGAGTTAGTCCTAACTCCATTCACTGAGAGCAGTAACAGATGTAAACCAGCAGAGGAGCCTGACTGATATATCAACCATTAAGTACCCAGACGTCCAGTGTCGTTGGTGTGTCTATGTCTTCCTGGCAGCAGCGGCGGACACAAAGGTACTTCGTCCGAAAAACTTGTGATTAAAGAATTTCTTTTTGACCATCCTGAGATTCCTTTTGCTCTAATCTCACCTGCTGCTACCCCTTATCGCCACTCCCTTCTGGTATTTAATCTCACTCCTTGCTCTCTCATGTGCCAGTAATAGTTCTCCTATGCTGACTTTCTTGGAGATGATGCTCCTCTCACTGCGGTGGAATTGATTTTCTTGTTTTACATCCTCTTCTGGCCAAGGTCACTAGCCAGTGCTAGCCCAGAAATATCCATGGCTTAGGCACAGGACTGCGCATGGGAGGAAGGACCCATCTAGGGATGCTAGGGAGTGCAGTGTTCAGGCACTGGTGAGTGCTGGGGGGGTCACTCCTTCCCTATCACCCTATCGTTAGGGTCACCCTTTACCCAGTCCCTGGTTTTCCCTCATTCTTTGGTGCAATACACCCGGTGTTTCCTAGCTCTTTCGTAACAGTATTGGGGGTGCAAAATAGACAAAAGCCCTGATAATTTGCTTTCAATCAAAAATCATATCTGTCTTTTCTAACTTCAGGAGTGGAAGTGTTGTGGTGGAACACTCCGTATTGCTGTATGTTTCCATTGATAAAAATGAAAATATTAATAAAACTATAGCTGGAATACTAAATGACAACGAACGCACACCTGGGGCAACGGATGGTAAGGATCTTTTTTACATATTAATTAAAAGTCAAAGCATGTTGTCTGAAGTTTTTAGACTATTTTGCTCTTTGCTGATAACGTCCAAAAACGATTCAAGGTCAATCAAAAATTGAGTATCTTTGATGTCTAACTCCTGTCTCTGCATTCAGTTCAGCCAAAAGTCAGAACCTACATTTGATAGGATTGGTAAACTATCCTATTGCTATGGAGCTCTCCAACCTCTTCTTGTTATTGAATGGCTCTAAGAAGAAGAATGGACATTTTGGAATTTGAATGTGTCTGATACTTTGATATAAAACCTCTACTATACTGATAAACAAGGTGGGGAAGATAGCTGACAGCCATTCATTCCAAGAACAGTTAATGCCACTTGTGATGTGACAACTAGCTATATTGTAAATGATCGGTATGTATTGCACAGGTGAGGGTCTGCTGCAGTGTGAATATTGAATGGTTTCTCTTGGACATGTTGTTCCATGAGGCTTTTAGTATATGCAGGGCCAGTTTTCAAAGGACGATCAGAAGTGATGGGAGGGACTGACCATCCATATACCTCCCATGGGTGTGTCTCAGCAGATATCAGATGACTGGTCCTGGGTCACATGGTCTCTGATGTCATCCAGTTCCTGGAAGGATACACTTCCTGTGGAGCACATGGTGGAGAGACCACATGTGCTTTGAGTGTGCCCAGAGCTCGTAGCCAAACTATGGACTTGAAATCCATGTGAAGACTGACTAGGGTCAGCAATATATTTTGGACATTTATATTATTCTGCCTGTACAGCCGGAAGAAATATCAATTTATGTTTGATGTATGGTTTATGTGCTATGGAATAAACTGAATGGACTGTTTGAATGAGAGTTGTGTACTATGCTACCTCGAAGATCGGCGAAAGTGAGTGCCCCCATTGCCGTGGATGATATATATAGCATGCCTTATCACATACTACTTAAGAAGATGTTTTCTCCTGTATGTAGATGGAATATGTACATACTTCTTTAGGATGCTCTATTTGAAATCTACATTCTTTCCAGCTGATTTTTCATCTAAAAATGTCAACTTTTCTACAAGCTGCTAATTGCCTCCTTCTTGACTAATAAGTACAATATTAGAGATAAGAAACAAATGTCTGGGATTCAACTTTAAACTCCTTTTTTTTCTCCCTATAGAATTTCTGCGCTTCAAAGCAAATAGTTCAGAAGTTTCTCAACTTGAATTCACAGGTATGACTAACATGAGGGTGAAGTGAAGTCTGGGAGCGATAATGAGGTTTCTCCTTAAGGAATGTGACATGCCAGTATGAGGAGACTTAAATGCCTTGCAAGCTCTTCTTGGAAAGCCTCTTGCAGACCTCTTTAGAGAGGACTGGAAGTCTAGTGCCACCTATTGGAAGTAGCAATACTAAAAGTCCAAATTGACTCTTTAAGGGTGGCTTCACACCACAGCGCAGTCCGGTCTGGGGCTGTCCGGTGTAAACCAGACAGCCCCGGACCGGATTTTGGCCCCATGGTATCCTATGGGGCCCGATGGAGCCGGATGGCAGCTCTCTGCCATCCGGTTTCCATCACTCCAGCAGAATCCGGGAGAAATCGGATTTTTCTCACCGTACACAAAAGCGTTGCTTGCAACGTTTTTGTGTCCGAGGAGAAAAATCTCCCCAATTTGCCGAATCCCGGATTCTCCCAGATTCCCCCGGATCCGATGCAATCCGATGCTCCCTAACATGGGAGCCTATGGGGCCTGATTGCACCGGTCCGGGAGGATCCGGGAACCAGACACCTGCGGCTGCACGCTGCTGTTGTTTCAGGACCACGGTTAGCTCCTCGCGAGCCGCTGTCCTGATTAATCAGCAGCGGCAGCTGCGTTCGGCAGCACACCGGACCGGAGAGCATATTTGCCCTCCGGTTCTGTGTGCTGATCTGGTCCGGGGCTGTCAGGGATGACCCTGACAGCCCCGGACCGGACTCTGCCGTGGTGTGAAGCCAGCCTAACAAGCCTTACCATATGACTTAGGATAAACCAAACCAGAATCTCAATTTACAGACATGGTGTTCAAAGTGTTGCCCCACGTCAGTGCGAAGCATGAGATCTGATTTGGCTAGATGAGATCCCCAGTCTGAGTCTGTAACCTAAACAAACTCGCCCTCCTCCTTGGAGCTGGACTCCTCCGGTTCCTCCTCGTCATCCAGAACCCGATAATCCTCTTCCTCGATAGCTTCGAACACTACGTCTGGCTCCTCGGCAGGCTGTTGCTCCCCTTCCTGGTTAGGGTCATCTGGCTGTACTCTCCTGGTCGCTCTCCTCATCAATCTCATCCTGCGGGGCTTCAAGGTCCATGGCTTCCTGGTCATGCAGCTTCAGGGCTGCCCGCTTATTCTTCAGTTTCTACCGCACCCGTAGACAGTATCGGGTCTTCTCCAGTAACCGGGCAGGCCTCAAACTGTTCGGGCCTTGTCTCCGGTTCTTGAGTGGGGCGATTTACTAGTCTCTCTTGCGCCGCATAGTGCAGTTGGTGGGCTAGACTGGCGCTCCAACGCCTTATGGTCGGTGCTCTCGATTAACTGCACCCATAGATCTTGCAGCGCAGTCTCCCAAAACGTGGGGTCCCCGTCGATGGTATGGATGGGACCCGGTTCAGGACCGCTGAGGGCGGCTCGGGCCTCTTCCTCCACCCCTTGCATCAGATCCCTTAGCCTCATAGCCGCCATGCTTCAGCTTCCAGGAACCACACCCTTTGCAGCTGGTACTGGTTCCCATGGCAAAGCTTGCTGCAAAGACCCAGCCTCACCCTCTTCTTTTAAGTTTATAGTCCATGGGCGGGCTAAGGTCTCTGGCCTGCCCCCTTGGTTGTTTCCCACCAATCAGGGAGGGCAAGTGTTTTGGCGCCTTTGCCATGGCCCTCCCACGACGAGGGGCTGAGGCACGCCCCTGGGCTAGCACATCGTCTCTCACATGGCGGGACCTGCCATCTTAGTCCAATGAAAAATGGCACGCAAAGTTCTTTTGGCCGGTAAGGTTCTGTAAAGCACACGGTACCCGTTGGATACGGGTCAGTTCGAATCCTGTTCGTGACGCCAAATTGACTCACTGTGGGCCGGGTTCTCTGGTCTCAGGCGTTGGCTGTGGGTCACGGTTCGATGCCTGAGGTGCGGGCTCGGTGGTCAGTAAAAGGGTTAAAGTTAAACAATGTAATAAGAAATAAAGTTTGTTCGTGACGCCACCTGTAGGTGACTCACCGTGGCCGGGACTCCGGTTTAGACAGGCGATGCTTCCTTCCTCCTTGTCACGGGTGGACCGCGCCTGCCGGTAGTGGGGCCCGGTGTAGTGCAGATCAAAAGTGTTGAAGACGTCTTGGTGGAACAGATTAAAGGGTTTTTAATTTATTCGTGACGCCACCTATGAGTAGTTCGGTAAGGACTACCGACGCTGCGGAGCCCCCGGGGATGGATAGCAGCAAGATGTTACGCTCCCCACAGGCTGAGCGGTGATCCCCGGAGGCTGGAGCTGCTCAAGATGTTGTGCGGCAGCTGCGGTTACCTTGTAGTGCGGACGGACAGTTCATAAGGAAGCACGGACACAGAAAGTCTCTGCAACGGGTCTTTACTGTAACCAGTAGGCAGTACATGGTATACAGATTACAGGTAGTGGACCGGGTGGACTCAGCAGTGATGGTGTCCCTTAGAAATCCACAGTGTTCCTCCATTCTAACTAATTGGTTGCCAGTGTCGCCCAGGAATACCAGGTCGGGTACGGGGAGGCAGCTTCAATGCCCTATCCATGATGTACGTTCTGGATGTTTTGGGGAGCCTTGGATCCCTCAGTGGGTACACCGCTGGTTAGACGACTGGAAGTTGGCTGGTGGTGGGGTGCTCCTGTAAAGCTGCTCCTCCACGCTTTCTGGTTCGCGTAGCAGAGGTGAACTGCTGCCAGCTTCGGTACCAGTGAACCGGCTGTGAGTTGTGGGCACGGGAGTCTTTTGGGAACCTGTGTGAATAATGCCCAATCCCGGTAGTTAAGGCCTCAGGTGCTGACACCCGACCGGTGACGGCCCGGGGGCTGCACGGGGTGCGGAGCCCCCGCTCCTCTCCAAGCTCTAGTCTTAGACCCTTCTTCTCCGAGTTCTCGACTATTCTCCTTTATTCTGTCTAGACTCTTGTGTGTGTTCTATTACACTTCCCTAACACTCCACCCACCAGGACCTAGGATTGGCCCTCTGTTCTAGGTGATGCATGTAGGGTTGGATTTCTAAATTAACCAGGTCACTGCTGTGTCAGAGAATATTGCGGCTGCTTTTATGGCTGCAATACCCTCTTGTGACGCACTCGTTGCGGGGCGCCACATAGGAGTCCGGTGATGGCACCGGCGCTGCTTGGACCTCCAGGGGATGGGTGGCAGCAGGATGGATCTGCTCCCTACAGGGTGAGCGGGGGTCCCCGGGGTCAGGAGCTGCAGTTGAGGAATATGGCACCTTGCTTGTTTCTGTAGGTAAAGTGGTTAGTGATAGTCCCGGAATAAATCTCAGACACGTTACTCCTCTGAACGGGTATGTACTGGTTCTTTCACGGCAGACAGGTACAATCTTATTCACTGCCAAGTAACGGACCGGGTGGTCCCTGTGATGGATAGGGTCCTTCCAAGGCTCCACAGTGTCTTTCTCTATCCTGACTGTCCCTCTCTCTCATCGCTGCTTCTAATATACCAAGCGCGGATACAGAGGATCTTCTGTTGGGACCTGAGCCGTTGGCCTCCGACTCACGTTAGGTCCCTGAACCCCAATGGTGAGTACCCCCCTTGTACAGCTGCGGTGATGGTAGTTTGTGTATTGCGCTCCTGTGAAGCTCTCAATCACTCCGGGTTCTGTGGTGCAGTGATGTAGCATCTGTACCACCTCGGAGCCGGTACTCCGGGTTGTGGACTGGGCACGAGTCGTCTATCTCGCGTTTTCTCTCTCTTTTGGCCCCCTTCTCTTCTAGGTCACCAATGCTCGGTGCCCTCCCAATTAGCTGTTCTTCCTGTCACGACTAGACTTCCTTGCTCTTGTTTCTCCAACTTTCTAACTCTGTTCTTCTCTTCTCCACTGCTATACACCTAATTCTCCTCCCTCCCGGACCGTATGCCCAGGGAACGGGCGCCTAATTGGTCCTCTGCCTCTAGGTGTTGCATGTGGTACATGGAGCCTTGGGATTAACCTATTCACCACTGAGACGAAGAATACAGCACCTTCAGTCAGGGGTGCAGTACCCTCCTGTGACACACTCGTTATGGGGCGCCACACATAGCCTTAGGATTGCTACTTCCAATAGGTGGCTCTAGAGTTCAAGTCTCCTTCCTCTCTGAAGAGGCAATTTGCATGTGAAAGATTATGAGGCATGTGTATGTAGCAGACAGTAGAGTCATTGATTAGCGGAGTTTGTTCTGTGATTTTTTGTGTCTTCTTGGAGAATTGACTCCTTTCTAAAGAAAAATGTCCCAAATTTCTATCAAACGTCCTACAAAAATCCTGCTATGATTTATAACAATTTAAGGGAATCTGTCCCAAGTCCAATTGAGAGTAACATGATTTAGGATCTGAGACCCTTATTCCAGCAATGTATCTCTTACTGGGCTGCTTGCTGCAGTTTTGATAAAATCAGTGTTTTATCTGCTGCAGATCTATCAGTTTTATGGATACTAAGCTCTGTATAACCCGCTCACACCACTGATTGGCAGCTCTTTGCGTTTACTGTGCATAGGCAGAAAGGTAACGATCAGTGGTGGGGGCGAGTTTACACCAAGCTAATCATCAAGTGATAATCTCTTGCAGATAAAACTGTGATTTTATCTAAATTACATCAAGCAGCCCGGTGTAACAGGCCAGATTAACCCCCCGACCAGAATGTACCCGGGGTTAAAGTGGCCTAGCCCAGATTATACCCCGGGTATATTCTGGCCTAGGCCTGTTTATACCCCGGGGTATAGTTTGGGCTAGGCCAGAATATACCCGGGGTATATTCTGGCCCAGGGGGGTATAATCTGGGCTAGGCCACTTTAACCCCGGGTATATTCTGGTCGGGGGGTTAATCTGGCCTGTTACACCGGTAAGTGACATCTTTGATCTCACCTTCTCTCTCTACATCATACTTGTCTCAGATTAGGTGGCAAAAACATAGTGACTGATTTCCCTTAATTCCATGCAATGAATTATAGGATGGGAAGAAATCAGAACATATAGAAGACCCTCAAAATGTTTAGTTGTATACGAATTGATTATACAAGTAATTACATAGGCAAGAGAATATCCAATAAGGAGTAGAGTCATTGACTAAGCTTCCGAACTTGGATTTCCATCACTTTCATAGAAAGGCTCCACTGTCCGGGAAAATTCAACCTCACACTAACTTATCTCCAAAAGTAAGCCATCCTCGAAAAGTAAGCCATCCTCCAAAAGTAAGCCATCCCCCCTTTTTCCCCACTTAATAGTAAACCCTACCTCAAAAGTAAGCCCTGGTGGAGAACTCACAGCCAAAGGTGACACCTGCATAAAAATACACAGTGCAGTGTCACTAACAGCTGATGAGTACAGTACCGGTGCCCCCATCTTTAAAACAATAAACCTTTATATTCACCCCATCCTCTGCAGGGGTACCAGTGCTATCAGGACCTGTACCTGCAATTCATGGAGCCCGTGTGACCAACAACCAATCAGCTCTCTGAGTCAGTATGTCCCACCTTCTCACTCTAGAAACTGATTGGTCGTGGTTCATAGGTCCTTGAAGAAGTCTTCAAAATCCTGTATTTCTTCAAGGACCTGTGACCAATCAGATACTGGAGTGAGAAAGCGAGACATACTGAAGTACAGGAAGCACAGGTCCTGTTTGCCATTGAAGGAAGCAGACTAAATCCTGCTGCCTCTGGCTCCACTCTGGGGTAAGTACGCTATGGTACTCTGCCCTTATCCTAGTATATGCCCTGATCCTGGTGTATAGCCTCCATCCTGGAATATGGTCACAATCCTGGTATATGCCCTGATCCTGGTGTATAGCCTCCATCCTGGAATATGGCCACAATCCTGGTATATACCCTGATCCTGGTGTATAGCCTCCATCCTGGAATATGGCCACAATCCTGGTATATGTCCTGATCCTGGTGTATAGCCTCCATCCTGGAATATGGTCACAATCCTGGTATATGTCCTGATCCTGGTGTATAGCCTCCATCCTGGAATATGGCCACAATCCTGGTATATGCCCTGATCCTGGTGTATAGCCTCCATCCTGGAATATGGCCACAATCCTGGTATATGCCCTGATCCTGGTGTATAGCCCCATCCTGGAATATGGTCACAATCCTGGTATATGTCCTGATCCTGGTGTATAGCCCCATCCTGGAATATGGCCACAATCCTGGTATATGTCCTGATCCTGGTGTATAGCCCCATCCTGGAATATGGCCACAATCCTGGTATATGTCCTGATCCTGGTGTATAGCCCCATCCTGGAATATGGCACAATCCTGGTATATGCCCTGATCCTGCTGTATAGCCCCATCCTGGAATATGTCACAATCCTGGTATATGCCCTGATCCTGGTGTATAGCCCCATCCTGGAATATGGCACAATCCTGGTATATGCCTGATCCTGTGTATAGCCCCATCCTGGAATATGGCCACAATCCTGGTATATGCCCTGATCCTGGTGTATAGCCCCATCCTGGAATATGGCCACAATCCTGGTATATGCCCTGATCCTGGTGTATAGCCCCCATCCTGGAATATGGCCACAATCCTGGTATATGCCCTGATCCTGGTGTATAGCCTCCATCCTGGAATATGGCCACAATCTGGTATATGTCCTGATCCTGGTGTATAGCCTCCATCCTGGAATATGGCCACAATCCTGGTATATGTCCTGATCCTGGTGTATGCCTCCATCCTGGAATATGGTCACAATCCTGGTATATGCCCTGATCCTGGTGTATAGCCCCATCCTGGAATATGGTCACAATCCTGGTATATGCCCTGATCCTGGTGTATAGCCTCCATCCTGGAATATGGCCACAATCCTGGTATATGTCCTGATCCTGGTGTATAGCCTCCATCCTGGAATATGGCCACAATCCTGGTATATGTCCCTGATCCTGGTGTATAGCCCCATCCTGGAATATGGCCACAATCCTGGTATATGCCCTGATCCTGGTGTATAGCCCCATCCTGGAATATGGCCACAATCCTGGTATATGCCTGATCCTGGTTATAGCCTCCATCCTGGAATATGGCCACAATCCTGGTATATGCCTGATCCTGGTGTATAGCCCCATCCTGGAATATGGTCACAATCCTGGTATATGTCCTGATCCTGGTTTATAGCCCCATCCTGGAATATGGCTCACAATCCTGGTATATGCCCTGATCCTGGTTATAGCCCCATCCTGGAATATGGTCACAATCCTGGTATATGCCCTGATCCTGGTGTATAGCCCCATCCTGGAATATGGCCACAATCCTGGTATATGTCCTGATCCTGGTGTAGTTAGCCTCCATCCTGACTTGATACATCCTGGAATATGGCACAATCCTGGTATATCCTGATCCTGGTGTATAGCCTCCATCCTGGAATATGGCCACAATCCTGGTATATGCCTGATCCTGGTGTATAGCCCCATCCTGGAATATGGCCACAATCCTGGTATATCCCTGATCCTGGTGTATAGCCCCATCCTGGAATATGGTCCACAATCCTGGTATATGCCCTGATCCTGGTGTATAGCCCCATCCTGGAATATGGCCACAATCCTGGTATATCCCTGATCCTGGTGTATAGCCTCCATCCTGGAATATGGCCACAATCCTGGTATATGCCTGATCCTGGTGTATAGCCCCATCCTGGAATATGGTCACAATCCTGGTATATGCCCTGATCCTGTTATAGCCCCATCCTGGAATATGGTCACAATCCTGTATATACCCTGATCTGGTGTATAGCCCCATCCGGAATATGGCCACAATCCTGGTATATACCCTGATCCTGGTGTATAGCCTCCATCCTGGAATATGGCCACAATCCTGGTATATGCCCTGATCCTGGTGTATAGCCCCATCCTGGAATATGGTCACAATCCTGGTATATACCCTGATCCTGGTGTATAGCCCCATCCTGGAATATGGCCACAATCCTGGTATATGTCCTGATCCTGTGTTATAGCCCCATCCTGGAATATGGCCACAATCCTGGTATATGCCCTGATCCTGGTGTATAGCCTCCATCCTGGAATATGGCCACAATCCTGGTATATGCCCTGATCCTGGTGTATAGCCTCCATCCTGGAATATGGATACAATCCTGGAATATGTCCTGATCCTGGTGTATAGCCCCATCCTGGAATATGGCCACAATCCTGGTATATGCCCTGATCCTGGTGTATAGCCCCATCCTGGAATATGGCCACAATCCTGGTATATGCCCTGATCCTGGTGTATAGCCCCATCCTGGAATATGGCCACAATCCTGGTATATGCCCTGATCCTGGTGTATAGCCCCATCCTGGAATATGGCCACAATCCTGGTATATGCCCTGATCCTGGTGTATAGCCCCATCCTGGAATATGGCCACAATCCTGGTATATGTCCTGATCCTGGTGTATAGCCTCCATCCTGGAATATGGCCACAATCCTGGTATATGCCCTGATCCTGGTGTATAGCCCCATCCTGGAATATGGCCACAATCCTGGTATATGCCCTGATCCTGGTGTATAGCCCCATCCTGGAATATGGCCACAATCCTGGTATATGCCCTGATCCTGGTGTATAGCCCCATCCTGGAATATGGTCACAATCCTGGTATATGCCCTGATCCTGGTGTATAGCCCCATCCTGGAATATGGTCCACAATCCTGGATATGCCCTGATCCTGGTGTATAGCCCCATCCTGGAATATGGCCACAATCCTGGTATATGCCCTGATCCTGGTGTATAGCCCCATCCTGGAATATGGTCACAATCCTGGTATATGCCCTGATCCTGGTGTATAGCCCCATCCTGGAATATGGTCACAATCCTGGTATATGCCCTGATCCTGGTGTATAGCCCCATCCTGGAATATGGCCACAATCCTGGTATATGTCCTGATCCTGGTGTATAGCCCCATCCTGGAATATGGCCACAATCCTGGTATATGCCCTGATCCTGGTGTATAGCCCCATCCTGGAATATGGCCACAATCCTGGTATATGCCCTGATCCTGGTGTATAGCCCCATCCTGGAATATGGCCACAATCCTGGTATATGCCCTGATCCTGGTGTATAGCCCCATCCTGGAATATGGTCCACAATCCTGGTTATATGCCCTGATCCTGGTGTATAGCCCCATCCTGGAATATGGCCACAATCCTGGTATATGCCCTGATCCTGGTGTATAGCCCCATCCTGGAATATGGCCACAATCCTGGTATATGTCCTGATCCTGGTGTATAGCCCCATCCTGGAATATGGCCACAATCCTGGTATATGTCCCTGATCCTGGTGTATAGCCCCATCCTGGAATATGGTCACAATCCTGGTATATGCCCTGATCCTGGTGTATAGCCCCATCCTGGAATATGGCCACAATCCTGGTATATGCCCTGATCCTGGTGTATAGCCCCATCCTGGAATATGGCCACAATCCTGGTATATGCCCTGATCCTGGTGTATAGCCCCATCTGGAATATGGCCACAATCTGGTATATGCCTGATCCTGGTGTATACCCCATCCTGGAATATGGCCACAATCCTGGTATATGCCTGATCCTGGTGTATAGCCCCATCCTGGAATATGGCCACAATCCTGGTATATGATGCCCTGATCCTGGTTGTATAGCCCCATCCTGGAATATGGCCACAATCCTGGTATATGCCCTGATCCTGGTGTATAGCCCCATCCTGGAATATGGCCACAATCCTGGTATATGCCCTGATCCTGGTGTATAGCCCCATCCTGGAATATGGCCACAATCCTGGTATATGTCCTGATCCTGGTGTATAGCCCCATCCTGGAATATGGCCACAATCCTGGTATATGCCTGATCCTTGGTTAAGCCCCATCCTGGAATATGGCCACAATCCTGGTATATGCCCTGATCCTGGTGTATAGCCCCATCCTGGAATATGGCCACAATCCTGGTATATGCCTGATCCTGGTGTATAGCCCCATCCTGGAATATGGCCACAATCCTGGTATATGCCTGATCCTGGTGTATAGCCCCATCCTGGAATATGGCACAATCCTGGTATATGCCTGATCCTGGTGTATAGCCCCATCCTGGAATATGGTCACAATCCTGGTATATGCCCTGATCCTGGTGTATAGCCCCATCCTGGAATATGGCACAATCCTGGTATATGCCTGATCCTGGTGTATAGCCCCATCCTGGAATATGGCCACAATCCTGGTATATGCCCTGATCCTGGTGTATAGCCCCATCCTGGAATATGGCCACAATCCTGGTATATGCCCTGATCCTGGTGTATAGCCCCATCCTGGAATATGGCACAATCCTGGTATATGCCTGATCCTGGTGTATAGCCCCATCCTGAATATGCACAATCCTGGTATATTCCTGACTGGTGTATAGCCCCATCCTGGAATATGGTCACAATCCTGGTATATGCCCTGATCCTGGTGTATAGCCCCATCCTGGAATATGGCCACAATCCTGGTATATGCCCTGATCCTGGTGTATAGCCCCATCCTGGAATATGGCCACAATCCTGGTATATGCCCTGATCCTGGTGTATAGCCCCATCCTGGAATATGGCCACAATCCTGGTATATGTCCTGATCCTGGTGTATAGCCTCCATCCTGAATATGGCCACAATCCTGGTATATGCCTGATCCTGGTGTATAGCCCATCCTGGAATATGGTCACAATCCTGGTATATGCCCTGATCCTGGTGTATAGCCCCATCCTGAATATGGCCACAATCCTGGTATATGCCCTGATCCTGGTGTATAGCCCCATCCTGGAATATGGCCACAATCCTGGTATATGTCCTGATCCTGGTGTATAGCCTCATCCTGGAATATGGCACAATCCTGGTATATGCCTGATCCTGGTGTATAGCCCATCCTGGAATATGGCCACAATCCTGGTATATGCCCTGATCCTGGTGTATAGCCCCATCCTGGAATATGGCCACAATCCTGGTATATGCCCTGATCCTGGTGTATAGCCCCATCCTGGAATATGGCCACAATCCTGGTATATGCCTGATCCTGGTGTATAGCCCCATCCTGGAATATGGCCACAATCCTGGTATATGTCCTGATCCTGGTGTATAGCCCCATCCTGGAATATGGCCACAATCCTGGTATATGCCCTGATCCTGGTGTATAGCCCCATCCTGGAATATGGCCACAATCCTGGTATATGTCCTGATCCTGGTGTATAGCCCCATCCTGGAATATGGCCACAATCCTGGTATATGCCTGATCCTGGTGTATAGCCCCATCCTGGAATATGGCCACAATCCTGGTATATGCCCTGATCCTGGTGTATAGCCCCATCCTGGAATATGGCCACAATCCTGGTATATGCCTGATCCTGGTGTATAGCCCCATCCTGGAATATGGCCACAATCCTGGTATATGCCCTGATCCTGGTGTATAGCCCCATCCTGGAATATGGCCACAATCCTGGTATATGCCCTGATCCTGGTGTATAGCCCCATCCTGGAATATGGCCACAATCCTGGTATATGCCCTGATCCTGGTGTATAGCCCCATCCTGGAATATGGCCACAATCCTGGTATATGTCCTGATCCTGGTGTATAGCCCCATCCTGGAATATGGCCACAATCCTGGTATATGCCCTGATCCTGGTGTATAGCCCCATCCTGGAATATGGCCACAATCCTGGTATATGCCCTGATCCTGGTGTATAGCCCCATCCGGGAATATGGCCACAATCCTGGTATATGCCCTGATCCTGGTGTATAGCCCCATCCTGGAATATGGCCACAATCCTGGTATATGCCCTGATCCTGGTGTATAGCCCCATCCTGGAATATGGCCACAATCCTGGTATATGCCTGATCCTGGTGTATAGCCCCATCCTGGAATATGGCCACAATCCTGGTATATGCCCTGATCCTGGTGTATAGCCTCCATCCTGGAATATGGTCACAATCCTGGTATATGCCTGATCCTGGTGTATAGCCCCATCCTGGAATATGGCCACAATCCTGGTATATGCCCTGATCCTGGTGTATAGCCCCATCCTGGAATATGGCCACAATCCTGGTATATGCCTGATCCTGGTGTATAGCCCCATCCTGGAATATGGCCACAATCCTGGTATATGCCCTGATCCTGGTGTATAGCCCCATCCTGGAATATGGCCACAATCCTGGTATATGCCTGATCCTGGTGTATAGCCCCATCCTGGAATATGGCCACAATCCTGGTATATGCCCTGATCCTGGTGTATAGCCCCATCCTGGAATATGGCCACAATCCTGGTATATGCCCTGATCCTGGTGTATAGCCCCATCCTGGAATATGGCCACAATCCTGGTATATGTCCTGATCCTGGTGTATAGCCTCATCCTGGAATATGGCCACAATCCTGGTATATGCCCTGATCCTGGTGTATCCTGGTGTATAGCCCCATCCTGAATATGGCCACAATCCTGGTATATGCCCTGATCCTGGTGTATAGCCCCATCCTGGAATATGGCCACAATCCTGGTATATGCCCTGATCCTGGTGTATAGCCCCATCCTGGAATATGGCCACAATCCTGGTATATGTCCTGATCCTGGTGTATAGCCCCATCCTGGAATATGGCCACAATCCTGGTATATGCCTGATCCTGGTGTATAGCCCCATCCTGGAATATGGCCACAATCCTGGTATATGCCCTGATCCTGGTGTATAGCCCCATCCTGGAATATGGCCACAATCCTGGTATATGCCTGATCCTGGTGTATAGCCCATCCTGAATATGGCCACAATCCTGGTATATGCCCTGATCCTGGTGTATAGCCCCATCCTGGAATATGGCCACAATCCTGGTATATGCCTGATCCTGGTGTATAGCCCCATCCTGGAATATGGCCACAATCCTGGTATATGCCCTGATCCTGGTGTATAGCCCCATCCTGGAATATGGCCACAATCCTGGTATATGCCCTGATCCTGGTGTATAGCCCCATCCTGGAATATGGCCACAATCCTGGTATATGCCCTGATCCTGGTGTATAGCCTCCATCCTGGAATATGGCCACAATCCTGGTATATGCCTGATCCTGGTGTATAGCCCCATCCTGGAATATGGCCACAATCCTGGTATATGTCCTGATCCTGGTGTATAGCCCCATCCTGGAATATGGCCACAATCCTGGTATATGCCCTGATCCTGGTGTATAGCCCCATCCTGGAATATGGCCACAATCCTGGTATATGCCCTGATCCTGGTGTATAGCCCCATCCTGGAATATGGCCACAATCCTGGTATATGTCCTGATCCTGGTGTATAGCCCCATCCTGGAATATGGCCACAATCCTGGTATATGCCTGATCCTGGTGTATAGCCCCATCCTGGAATATGGCCACAATCCTGGTATATGCCCTGATCCTGGTGTATAGCCCCATCCTGGAATATGGCCACAATCCTGGTATATGTCCTGATCCTGGTGTATAGCCCCATCCTGGAATATGGCCACAATCCTGGTATATGTCCTGATCCTGGTGTATAGCCCCATCCTGGAATATGGCCACAATCCTGGTATATGTCCTGATCCTGGTGTATAGCCCCATCCTGGAATATGGCCACAATCCTGGTATATGTCCTGATCCTGGTGTATAGCCCCATCCTGGAATATGGCACAATCCTGGTATATGTCCTGATCCTGGTGTATAGCCCCATCCTGGAATATGGTCACAATCCTGGTATATGTCCTGATCCTGGTGTATAGCCCCATCCTGGAATATGATGCCACAATCCTGGTATATGTCCTGATCCTGGTGTATAGCCCCATCCTGGAATATGGCCACAATCCTGGTATATGCCCTGATCCTGGTGTATAGCCCCATCCTGGAATATGGCCACAATCCTGGTATATGTCCTGATCCTGGTGTATAGCCCCATCCTGGAATATGGCCACAATCCTGGTATATGCCCTGATCCTGGTGTATAGCCCCATCCTGAATATGGTCCACAATCCTGGTATATGTCCTGATCCTGGTGTATAGCCTCCATCCTGAATATGGCCACAATCCTGGTATATGTCCCTGATCCTGGTGTATAGCCCCATCCTGGAATATGGCCACAATCCTGGTATATGCCCTGATCCTGTGTATAGCCCCATCCTGGAATATGGTCACAATCCTGGTATATGCCCTGATCCTGTGTATAGCCCCATCCGGGAATATGCCACAATCCTGGTATATGTCCTGATCCTGGTGTATAGCCCCATCCTGGAATATGGCCACAATCCTGGTATATGCCCTGATCCTGGTGTATAGCCTCCATCCTGGAATATGGCCACAATCCTGGTATATGTCCTGATCCTGGTGTATAGCCCCATCCTGGAATATGGCCACAATCCTGGTATATGCCCTGATCCTGGTGTATAGCCTCCATCCTGGAATATGGCCACAATCCTGGTATATGCCCTGATCCTGTGTATAGCCTCATCCTGGAATATGGCCACAATCCTGGTATATGCCCTGATCCTGGTGTATAGCCCCATCCTGGAATATGGCCACAATCCTGGTATATGCCCTGATCCTGGTGTATAGCCTCCATCCTGGAATATGGCCACAATCCTGGTATATGCCCTGATCCTGGTGTATAGCCCCATCCTGGAATATGGCCACAATCCTGGTATATGCCCTGATCCTGCTGTATAGCCCCATCCTGGAATATGGCCACAATCCTGGTATATGCCTGATCCTGGTGTATAGCCCCCATCCTGGAATATGGCCACAATCCTGGTATATGTCCTGATCCTGGTGTATAGCCCATCCTGGAATATGGCCACAATCCTGGTATATGCCCTGATCCTGGTGTATAGCCCCATCCTGGAATATGGCCACAATCCTGGTATATGCCCTGATCCTGGTGTATAGCCTCCATCCTGGAATATGGCCACAATCCTGGTATATGCCCTGATCCTGGTGTATAGCCCCATCCTGGAATATGGCCACAATCCTGGTATATGCCCTGATCCTGGTGTATAGCCTCCATCCTGGAATATGGCCACAATCCTGGTATATGCCCTGATCCTGGTGTATAGCCTCCATCCTGGAATATGGCCACAATCCTGGTATATGCCCTGATCCTGCTGTATAGCCTCCATCCTGGAATATGGCCACAATCCTGGTATATGCCCTGATCCTGCTGTATAGCCCCCATCCTGTAATATGGCCACAATCCTGGTATATGTCCTGATCCTGCTGTATAGCCTCCATCCTGGAATATGGCCACAATCCTGGTATATGCACTGATCCTGGTGTATAGCCTCCATCCTGGAATATGGCCACAATCTTGGTATATGCCCTGATCCTGGTGTATAGCCCCATCCTGGAATATGGCCACAATCCTGGTATATGCCCTGATCCTGTTGTATAGCCTCCATCCTGGAATATGGCCACAATCCTGGTATATACCCTGATCCTGGTGTATAGCCTCCATCCTGGAATATGGTCACAATCCTGGTATATGCCCTGATCCTGGTGTATAGCCCCATCCTGGAATATGGCCACAATCCTGGTATATGCCCTGATCCTGGTGTATAGCCCCATCCTGGAATATGGCCATAATCCTGGTATATGCCCTGATCCTGGTGTATAGCCCCATCCTGGAATATGGACACAATCCTGGTATATGCCCTGACCCTGGTGTATAGCCCCATCCTGGAATATGGACACAATCCTGGTATATGTCCTGATCCTGGTGTATAGCCCCATCCTGGAATATGGCCACAATCCTGGTATATGCCCTGATCCTGGTGTATAGCCTCCATCCTGGAATATGGCCACAATCCTGGTACATGTCCTGATCCTGGTGTATAGCCCCCATCCTGGAATATGGCCACAATCCTGGTGTATGCCCTGACCCTGGTGTATAGCCCCATCCTGGAATATGGACACAATCCTGGTATATGTCCTGATCCTGCTGTATAGCCCCCATCCTGGAATATGGCCACAATCCTGGTATATACCCTGATCCTGGTGTATAGCCTCCATCCTGGAATATGGCCACAATCCTGGTATATGTCCTGATCCTGGTGTATAGCCCCATCCTGGAATATGGCCACAATCCTGGTATATGTCCTGATCCTGGTGTATAGCCTCCATCCTGGAATATGGACACAATCCTGGTATATGCCCTGATCCTGGTGTATAGCCCCATCCTGGAATATGGACACAATCCTGGTATATGCCCTGATCTTGGTGTATAGCTCCCATCCTGGAATATGGACACAATCCTGGTATATGCCCTGATCTTGGTGTATAGCCCCATCCTGGAATATGGACACAATCCTGGTATATGCCCTGATCCTGGTGTATAGCCCCATCCTGGAATATGGACACAATCCTGGTATATGCCCTGACCCTGGTGTATAGCTCCCATCCTGGAATATGGCCACAATCCTGGTATGTTTGGCTCTGATCCTGGAATATATAGCTGAAATTTGTGTGAATGATTTTTCCCGACCAAAACTAAGGGCCCTTTCACATCAGCGTTTTTTTCAAATCGCGGCAGATGCGGTGAAAAAACCGCATCTGCCGCGATTACCGCATACCGGCTGCACTTGCGGCGCGGTTGCGGTTTTTGCCATGCAAAGTATAGGCGGACTTGCGGCAGGTGCGGCAAGTGCGGTTTTGCACTTGCGGCAGGTGCGGCCGCGAAAAAAACCGCGGTCAGCCGCGTTTTTTTTTCGCGGCCGCACCTGCCGCAAGTCCGCCTATACTTTGCATGGCAAAAACCGCAACCGCGCCGCAAGTGCAGCCGGTATGCGGTAATCGCGGCAGATGCGGTTTTTTCACCGCATCTGCCGCGATTTGAAAAAAAACGCTGATGTGAACGGGCCCTAAGCCGTACCTCAAGCTTAAGTCCTCGCCCTTTTTTACTGAGATGAAAATGGAGAAACCCAGTATTAGGCTTCAATGCTATTTTTTAGGTTATTGCTGTAGTCTATGTTGAATGATACCTGGTTTGGCACATGTGTTACATAGTTTCTTGTTGTTGGTTACTCCAGACATCTGCTCAAATGAAACCGAAATCCCCAAAGAAATTCAACCATATTATAGTCCGGTGACCGTCTCGGGAATGACAGTGTGTGTGTCCAGGTGTAGCGAGAATAGCCAAGATCCTATTCACTGTAACAGAGGACACTGTTCTGTCACACATGAAGGACCACACTGCTAGTAAGTAAATCCTAAATTCTTCTTTTACATATGGTCATATCACAGATGATGATAATTTGTCAAATATTTCAAAAAACAATGAATGTCATATCACCATTGCTGCCTTCTTGTCCTGTTGAAATTGATCAGAAAAAGTTTTTTTCCTCATGGTCATAGTTAGGGATGGGCGAATCTACTCGCTAGGACTCGTTACTCGGCGAGTAGTAAGGGACTCGCAGGACTCGGTACTCTGCGAGTTTCCCAGCGTTTACTCGCACGAGTCCAATGCAAATCAATGGCAAACGCTGACAAAACTAGGATTGCCATTGTCTTGCATTAGACTCGGCTACTGTGCCAGTGATAGCAGGGAAACTCGCAAAGTAACTGCTGTTACATTGCGAGCCAAGTCCAGCTGTCTTCTCTGTGCAGCTCCAGGGTCCTAGAGCCCGCCTGCTCACAGACATGATGTAGCAGTGCTGAGATTGTTCTCAGTCTGCTCATTCCCTGTGCATAGACATCTATATCTATGCTCAGGGATGTAGCAGAGAGGACATCGCGTTTTGGACTGCGTCGGACAGAAGAGGATTTTTTTAATTAAAGATGGAGTCCCTAATGGCTTTTTTTTTTATTTCAAATAAAAAATTTTCTCTGTGTTGTGTTTTTTTAACCCTTTATTGGAGATTCTTAGTGGCTGGGTCAAACGTGGCCTGACATTAAGAATCTCGGGCTTAATACCAGCTTGTATAACAAAGCTGGTATTAACCCCTTTATTACCCAGCGTGCCACCGCCACCAGGGCCGCTGGAAGAGCGGGGTTCAGCGCCAGAGGATGGCGCTTCAATGAATGCGCCATCTTCTGGGGCGGCTGCGGGCTGCAGTTTGCAGCGGGGGGTGCCCAGAAAGCTTGGGCATCCCTGCGCAGCGGATTCCAGCCCCCAGCTGCTTAGCTGTACCTGGCTAGACATAGAAATTGCGCGGAGCCCCACGCATTTTTTTTAAATTATTTCATGAAATTCATGAAATAATTAAAAAAAAGGGCTCCCCTATATTCTTGTGTCCGGCCAGGTACAAATAGGCACCTGGGGGTTGGAGGCAGCCCGTCGCTGCCTGCTGGATCCGGCTGGTTCCAGAAATACGGCGAAGCCCACGTGAAATTTTTTTCTGACAAATCCATAAAACAATGTAAATAAAAGGGACTGCATCTTTATTAACCCCTGGACCATGGGCGAGGGGTTAATAAAGATGCAGTCCCTTTTTTAGGATTGTTTTATTGATTTTTCAGAAAAAAAATTACATGGGCTACAAGAATATAGGGGAGCCCTTTTTTTTTATTTCATGAATTTCATGAAATAATTAAAAAAAAATGCGTGGGGCTCCGCGCAATTTCTATGTCTAGCCAGGTACAGCTAAGCAGCTGGGGGCTGGAATCCGCAGCGCAGGGAGGCCCAAGCTTTCTGGGCACCCCCCGCTGCAAATTACAGCCCGCAGCCGCCCCAGAAGATGGCGCGTTCATTGAAGCGCCATCCTCTGGCGCTGAACCCCGCTCTTCCAGCGGCCCTGGTGGCGGTGGCACGCTGGGTAATAAAGAGGTTAGGGCCAGCTTTGTATTATCAGCTGGCCCTAAGCCCGAAATTTATGGCAGTCACGCCAATATTAGACATGACCGCCATGAATTTCTATTAAATTGTTTTAAAAAAAACACAACACAGAGAAAATTTTTTATTAGAAATAATAAAAAAAGCCATTAGGGACTTCAACTTTAATTAAAAAAATCCTCTTCCGTCCGACGCAGTCCAAAACGCGATGTCCTCTCTGCTCATCCCTGTGCATAGATATAGATGTCTATGCACAGGGAATGAGCAGACTGAGAACAATCTCAGCTCTGCTACATCAGGCAGCAGGCGGGCTCTAGGACCCTGGAGCTGCGGCAGCCTGCACACAGAGCAGACAGCCGGACTTTTATCTGTGCGAGTTTCCCAGCGATTACTTGCACAGTAAATGAGTCCAATGCAAATCAATGGCAAAACTAGGATTGCTTCAGGCTGAAGCTTCCGAGACACATCTGGGATTTGTAAGTCGCACACTACTCGCTATTACTCGCTTCCTCATTCATTAACATTGCACTCGCTAGACTCGCAACGAGTAGCGAGTCCCGGGCTCGGACTCGCTAGAGTCAAGCGATTCCGAGTAATTTAGGATTCGCCCATCACTAGTCATAGTGTTTCACTAGGATGGTTACCAAATCTTTGCGTTTGTGGTCAGTCCAAAATAATTCCCCAAGAATAAATGTTTATGTAAGTCCTGAGATCCTCAGGAATTGATGGATTCAATGGATCTAAAAAATTAATGGTTGCCCTCTTTCGAATGTAGTTTTCTATTCTGAAGTTTTCTAAGGCTTGTAACACTGGCATCCCTGCAGTAGCCAACAGGGATGCCGGCATACTCCCCACCGCAGCCGGCCAGCAGTGGTACTGCAATGTCCCTCCCCTGCTCTGTCCTCAGTTTCCAGGCTTCAGGGCCTATGCACACTATGGAGGTCTCCAGGCAGCATTATTAGGGCATGTGCATGCTCCCTGCCTCTTTTATGGGCAGTGCGCACTCTAACGTCTTCCCAGCCTGTGGCTGGGAGTGACTGTGTATTTAAGGCACCTTCCCCTACAGGGAGGTGCCTGAGCAATTAGATTCCTAGTGTGTTAGTTCCCGCTAGCACACCAGTTTGCTGTCTGCCTCCTGACATTGGCTCTTTTCCGTAGCTCTGATCCTGTCCTGCCTGTCTTCAGTATTGACTCCATCCTGTCCGTCTTCAGTTCTTACTCTGACCTGTCATCATTCAGTACACATTCTGTCCTGGCTGCCCTTTGGCATCTGCATACCTGACCCTTCAAGCAGCTGCTTCCATACTGGGAATTGCCCTGGAGTGGTACCGGGTGTCTACCGGCAGCCAAGGCCATCCTCACATTCAGAGGCTCTAGTGAAGACCCAGTAGACACTTAGTCATGCCCCTTCAGAGCAAGCCTGCTCATAGCACAGTGGGCCTTCACCCACTAGTGTGACAATCCTAAACATTCACTATAAAATGCCTTCATACGTAACTTAACTACATCTCTACCAAATGCCTGCTAGTCTTCATAAAGTATGAAGCAATCACTGATCTCAGGGAGACCATGTTCTTGTTCTTGGTCTAGCAGGCATTGCTCCCATCTAGCTAGAATCCTACGCTGCACTGATGAGGGGCAACACCCCCTAACAGCTGTATGTGGATGGATACTTGGCCTTGGTATTCCCTTGTCATATCTTTAAGCTTGTAAAGCGCTGGATATTGACTCAAAGGGACACTTAATATGGTGGTTATGGTCATCACCTCAAAGAGCCACTCCATGGCTAGGTCCTTCCCTGGAGTCCTGTGTTGAGACTCCTAAACGAGGCTCCACAGACTTTATTTGCATGCTAGTCTTCATATGCCTTTAACTCATTGATTTGTTTCCTGTAGTTGCGAGATATCGTCTGAGTTCTGGTACACAGGAGACCGTTGTCAGACGGCCATCAGTAAACCGGGAGTTTATGCCGGAGTGGCTGTCGGGCTGTTTGTGTTGCTCGTCATTATCATTGCTCTTGTATTCATCGCATTCCGACGTCGAAAAGAATACGACGAAGCCAAGTGAGTATTTCTCTTTCTATGTATAGAAACACGAGGTAGATTACCAGGTAACCAATAAACGTTGAGCTGAATGACTCATATATGGGGATGAGAGTATCAGTCCTATTTCTGGATCCAATCCATGTTGGGTGATACAACATCAGTTTATACCTTCTCCACTCACATTTGTGAAGTAGAAGCAAATTGATCTTGAATTTTTAACAAGAAGTGTTTCTATGATTTGATTTTCGTTCTAGTTATGTTTCCTCTCTCATGTAAATATGTAGCATGTTGTTCTTATTATACATGTTGTATTATTTTAACATGAATTACAGTGATGAAAAATGAAAACTCTTGTATATTAAGCTAGCAGGGGGCGTAACTAAGGTAGGAGGGACATGTCGAAGTGATTTAGTCATGAAACAGCTGTCGTCCAATGTACTCCCATTGAATATGTTTTAATGCATCTTCAATAAAGTTCCAAAGTTTTAAAGATTGGTGAGTGCCGCTGATATTTTGCATTTTCTTGTTGGAACTTTGGAGCCATGGACTAATCGGTATGAGCATTTATTATTATCATTATTATTATTTATTTACATAGCGCCATTAGTTCCATGGCGCTTGACATGTGTAAGGGTAGACGAGAACAAGACCGTTAAAATGACCACAATCAAATCATACAGGTACAGTAGGGCAGAGGACCCTGTCCATGAGGGCTCAGAGTCTATAAGGCATGGGTGGGGAGACAGTAGGAGGGGGAGAGGTGAGCGTGAGACGGTGCGGGGTAATTGGTCTCAGTGTAGGTTGTAGGCTTGACGGAAGGGGTGGGTCTTCAGGTTTTTCTTGAAGGTAGCCAGGGTAGGGGAGTGTCTGATGTGTTGAGGGAGAGAGTTCCAGAGTATGGCGGATGCATGAGAAAAATCTTGTATGCGGTTGTCAGAGGAGGAAATGTGAGGGTAGGAGCGCAGGTTGCGTGAGGGTAGGTATCGGGAGACCATGTCAGAGATGTATGGAGGGGACAGGTTGTGTATGGCTTTGTATGTCATCATTTTGAACCGGGATCTCTGGGAAGTAGGGAGCCAGTGAAGGGCTTGGTAGAGGGGTTAGATGGGGGAGTAGCGGGAAGACAGGTGGATGAGTCAGGCAGCAGAGTTGAGAATAGTTTGGAGACATGCGAGGGAGGTAGCGGGGAGGCAGGAGATTGCAGTAGTCAAGACGGGAGATGATGAGAGCATGGACAAGTGTTTTATCAGTGTCGTGGTCAAGGAAAGAACGGATTTGGAAAATGTTTTTGAGCTGGAGTCGGCAGGCGGAGGTGAGGGCTTGGATGTGGGGCTTGAAGGAGAAGGAAGAGTCGATGACCATCACCATATATCCTAATTTGAGTGCCTCAAGTGCACATATTGTACAGTAGAGATAAACACTGCATGAACTATATGAATGGTGCCTGTGTTTTTTCTATTTTTGAAGCTAGTCTTGAATTTTTAGTGGTTTCACTTTAAACACTTATAGCATTGGTTGTATAGATGGTGCGAATCAATTTGCAGGGGCCCAATCCGGGGGTCGGACCACTAAACTGTGACCACTGGATGGCATCCCTGAGAACCTACCCTACCTAATGAAATCCACCCCTCTTACTTTGATTGGCCGGCCTGGCACCACGTCACATGTGTGTCAGTTCACAATGATGATGATACGTCACACTGGCTAACGAGAAGAGGAGCCGAGGTTGATGGTGGTTCTCCGAGCTCTTACCCAGGGGTCACAGGTCACTGATGTAGTCAGTTAATGACAATTCAGACCAATTCCAGTTATTTTGAAGGTTTCTAATCCTTCGGCATCTCTTGATGTTATATATCTGCATGTTGTGAGACCTGTCCGCACACCTCGACTTACTCTATATGTTTTGAGGCCTTAAGCAGTAAATAAAGGGACAGCTTTAACGAAACATAGATTCTCAAAATAATATATCAACTGAAAATAAGTTAGAAATGTTTTGTTTCCACCTTTTTGGTAAATAGAATCCAGGCAAAGAGAAGAAGTAATAAAAGGCGCTCACCGATGGTATGGTCTTTACAGGCTTTTAATTCATTTCAAGCAAGCAAGGAAGGGGGAGCACACACACAGGACGACGGCAGCTGTTTCACGTCCAAACTTGTGCTTAAATGGGTCGGCACGAAACGGCTGCCGTCATCCTGTTTGTGTGCTCTCCTTCCCAGGTGCCTATGTGTTCGTAAGACCTGTAAGATCATGCCCTCGGTGATTGTCTTTTATTAGTTCTCTTTGCCTGGATTCTCTGCAGTGCTTGTCTTAATGGAAATGGGCACCATTTGCTCTCTGCATGTGTATGTGTCCGGCTTTCTAATCTTTACTGCCTGGATGCAAAAAAATATAATAGTCTAATTTGAAAAATGTGTTAATTTGTAAACAAGAAATATTTTTTTTTAACTATTTTACCTAAAAATGGACTACGTAATCTGTAGTTCTCCACAGATCCTCAAGGGGGCGACATATTTCACAGGGTTTTTATCATCTTCTAAAAGTCAGACTCACTGGCATTGAGATTCCTTGAAAGATAATCTTTACTTTTATATGGCCTTTAAAATCATGTACTCAATTAATTAGTCACCCAACGTACGCATCACCTTCAGCGCTGGCGTCATTCATAGCCATATAACAAGTTATCCTTCTCTTTCGATCAATACCTTGCAATCTTCCAGACTATGTCGCCCTTTTGCCAACTTTCCTCAATGCCAACAGAGTGGTGTGGTTCAGGAGTAGCATAAGCAGAAGGTCCACCCTTGTGGGTTGGGGGGTCTATATAGCGTGGCCATGTAAAGTAGACACTAATATATAGGACGCATCATAAAATGATATCTTAAAGGATTTGTATCATTCTCTTATTACAATTAGGAGGAAGAGAAATGCATAATTATTTATAATTTATTCATGTCTGCAGCGCTGGGCATCCGGGTGCACGGTGACCATTGATAACGACCTTAATCTGGAATAACACATAGATAGTCCATCGCTACAGGATACATTGGGAAACAAATATTTGTTTATTTAACCCATGGTACAAGATTACTTTGGAAACCTCCAATTGGCCACATATTTTGAGAAGTACTTTGTTAAGTCTGGTGTATGTCCAAGAAACTCAACTTTACAAGGAATCTGTTACCATGTGGCCGTATGGAAAGTGTCCAGTGTTTGCTCTTGGTTTCTTCTTTCTGTCTTCCTTTGTTGGTTTTGTATTTTTTTTAAAGGGGAGCTCCAGAGAGATAAAACGTCTGTACTGTCCCTGCCCTCCTACATGATGAATCAGATCTTCAGGAACAGAGAAATTCAGCCTCATGCTGCAGCAAGAATCAGGAGGTGTGTCATGGGGTGTAGACCCTGGGGACTTCAGGACCATCTTACATTCCTTCCCCCTCATACTTCTGTATGAACAGGTGGTGTAGACACTGGTGGCTTCAGGACCAGCTTACATTCCTGCCTCCTCATACTTCTGTATGAACAGGGGCGTGGACCCTCGGGGCTTCAGGGCCATCTTACATTCCTTCCCCCTCATACTTCTGTATGAACAGGGGGCATGGACCCTGGGGGCTTCAGGACCATCTTACATTCCTGCCCCCTCAAATTTCTGTATGAATAGGGGGTGTGGACACTGGGGGCTTCAGGGCCATCTTACATTCCTGCCCCCTCATACTTCTGTATGAACAAGGGACGTGGACCCTGTGGGCTTCAGGGCCATCTTTCATTCCTGCCAACTCATACTTCTGTATGAACAGGGGGCGTGGACACTGGGGGCTTCAGGGCCATCTTACAATCCTGCCCCCTCATACTTCTGTATAAGCAGGGGGCATGGACCCTGGGGGCTCCAGGACCATCTTACATTCCTGCCCCCCATACTTCTGTATGAACAAGGGACGTGGACCCTGGGGGCTTCAGGACCATCTTTCATTCCTGCCAACTCATACTTCTGTATGAACACGGGGCATGGACCCTGGGGGCTTCAGGGCCATCTTACAATCCTGCCCCCTCATTCTTCTGTATAAGCAGGGGGCGTGGACCCTGGGGGCTCCAGGACCACCTTACATTCCTGCCCCTCATACTTCTGTATGAACAGTGGGCGTGGACCCTGGGGGTTTCAGGGCCATCTTACTTTCCTGCCCCCTCATACTTCTGTATGAACAGGGGGTGTGGTCACGAGTCCATTCAACAATACAATCCAGCCCCTGATATACATCTTATGTAATGTATCAACAAGGGTGTTCTCTCTTCAAATAGCAATAATCTCACCAAGCAGATATAAATACATGCTGTGATCTTCTGCTGTACAATGATATGATAGTACATAATGTGTAATGCCATGTATCAGACTAGGAGCACAGGCAAAGCACTGCATTGGTCTATTCAGAACTGCCATGGTTTCCCCTCCCCCATATCAACTTGGTAGCTTCCTGTTCCCTTTAGCACTATGCATGACTGAATTTCTCTGTCCCCAAAGGGAGGGGTGAGAGCTGAGGAGCAGATATGATTATTATTATTGTTTATTTATATAGCGCCATTGGTTCCATGGCGCTTTACATAAGCAGTGGGGGTAACAAAAACAGGTACAGTACATATGAGCAGTCAATGCTTGCTGATACACGACGGGAGAGGGTCCTGTCCACGAGGGCTCACAGTCTACAGATATGATGTTATTGATTTATAAGTGATCTATAGATACTAGAACTACAGTGTACGGCTCTGCTGCAAGTAGGAAGGCAGGGACTGCACAAAAAAAAATGATCTCCCCGGATTTCCCCTTTAAATCCGTTATTCCAGAAATAAGGGTCTTCTATTTAGTTCTACATTTTCTGGTCTTTGCCAAGCAATGTAATGATGCAGAACAGCCTAAAGACACACCCCCGAGGATCCAGTGACAATGGCCCCTTGTAAAGACTAGGGATGGGTGGATCATTCAGTTTCATGTTCATGGCTTTGCCCAATTTTACAATGTTTGTTATTTTGTTTTGCATGAAACAATGAAAAATGCTCCAGAGCTTCATGTTCCAGTAAAACGTCCAACTTATGTGAGGCTCATTAAAAACAACACATTGTGACATTAAAGTGTCAATATGACTAAAGGTACCTTTACACGCCGCGACGGCAGGCTGGATACATCCCGCTACTTCACGTGCACGAGCACGCTCAAACGGTTACAACTGGTCAACGCATCACCTTTACACGCCGCGACAAGATGCGCTACGCTACGCTACATCTATAGCTAGCTACATCGCCGGGTGTCTCAAGTAGCCAGCTGTAGCTCATTTACACACCGCTACAACCAGCTACTATGGGCGTACCTGGTGCAGCAGGGACAGCACATAGGCGTGCTACAATTGTGGATTACGAGACGTCCGAACGCTGATAGGACGAAGCAATAACATCCTGATTGGGCAGGCATCGCAGGAGGCTGTTTAATACATGACGCTCGAGCAATTGTGTAGTGTGACTCGTCAGCTCCTTAAATATGCCGCCCTATGCAGTGACTACCAATCGTCATGCAGGAGCTTCCTCCAATGATCGCTGATGGGGCGCGGTAACCCGGAGCCTGTGTCACGCCCCAGCTACATACCAGGTACATTGCCTGGTGTCGACACATCCCTTCTGTAGCTTCTTTACATGCCGATACAGCTCGCTACAATCGGCTTTGTAGCCACCTGTTTCAGGGCAGTGCTCGGAAACATGTATCTGTTGCCGGCTGCCTCCTACCGTCTTCACACGCTGCTACTACGGGCTATATTGACGACGCAAGCTACAATCGTAGCCTGTAGCGGGTTGTATCCATCCTGTTGTAGCGGCGTTGTAAAGGTACCTTGATAGATAATCACAAGCCACATTGAGAGTCCCTGAGTAGTGACACAAAGAACCCCCACTAATGGTATAATGACAACCAATGGTATAAAGCACACCAAGGCAATATACTGACATCCAAAGGAATCCCATCTTACCAACCCTCGATACTCTTGTATCAAGCACTCCCACCGTATTTATGCAGCAGCTTCAAGTACCTTCTCTGACTGACAGTATCTTCCAATACCAGACTATGAGTGTCCAGATATACTCTTCTGTGAGGGGCGTCTCACAAAGTCACCATCTGGAAAACTGCTTTTATAACTGTTTGCTAGAACTGGTGCTAATGTACAAAATTGGGAGCCAGCCACGAGCCACAAATCAGGGGCCCACAAGCCACATGTGGCTCAAGAGCCTAAGGTTGGGCACCTCTGCCCTAGGGCATAATGGAGCATCACTTCTCATCCATCCCTGATGCTCACGGCTTGCTGCCAGCTGTCTCACCCTCCTGCCTTCTTAATGCTCACTGCTTGCTGCCAGCTGTCTCACTCCTCCTGCCTCCTCAATAGTCACGGCTTGCTGCCAGCTATCTCACCCTCCTGCCTCTTTAATGCTCACTGCTTGCTGCCAGCTGTCTCACTCTCCTGCCTCTTTAATGCTCACTGCTTGCTGCCAGCTGTCTCACCCTCCTGCTTCTTTAATGCTCACTGCTTGCTGCCAGCTATCTCACCCTCCTGCCTCTTTAATGCTCACTGCTTGCTGTCAGCTGTCTCACCCTCCTGCCTCTTTAATGCTCACTGCTTGCTGCCAGCTATCTCACCCTCCTGCCTCTTTAATGCTCACTGCTTGCTGCCAGCTGTCTCACTCTCCTGCTTCTTTAATGCTCACTGCTTGCTGCCAGCTATCTCACCCTCCTGCCTATTTAATGCTCACTGCTTGCTGCAAGCTGTCTCACTCCTCCTGCCTCCTTAATGCTCACTGCTTGCTGCCAGCTGTCTCACTCCTCATACCTCCTTAATGCTCACTGCTTGCTGTCAGATGTCTCACTCCTGCTGCCTCCTTAATGCTCACTGCTTGCTGCCAGCTGTCTCACCCTCCTGCCTACTTAATGCTCACTGCTTGCTGTCAGCTGTCTCACTCCTCCGGCCTCTTTAATGCTCACTGCTTGCTGCCAGCTGTCTCACCCTCCTGCCTCCTTAATGCCCACTGCTTGCTGCCAACTGTCTCACGTCTCCTGCCTCCTTAATGCTCACTGCTTGCTGCCAGCTATCTCACGTCTCCTGCCAAACTGATGCTCACGGCTTCCTGCCAGCTTTCTTCTCCTTCTTTCCTAATGCTCACTGCTTGTTGTCAGCTGTCTCACTCCCCCTGCCTCCCTAATGCCTATAGTATGCTGCCAGCTGTCTCCCTTCTTCTGCCTCCACAATGCTCACTGCATGCTGCCAGCTGTCTCCCTTCTTCTGCCACCACAATGCTCACTGCTTGCTGCCAGCTGTCTCCCTTCTTCTGCCACCCCAATGCTCACTGCTTGCTGTCAGCTGTCTCACTCCTCCTGCCACCCCAATGCTCACTGCTTGCTGTCAGCTGTCTCACTCCTCCTGCCACCCCAATGCTCACTGCTTGCTGCCAGCTGTCTCCCTTCTTCTGCCTCCACAATGCTCACTGCTTGCTGCCAGCTGTCTCCCTTCTTCTGCCTCCACAATGCTCACTGCTTGCTGCCAGCTGTCTCACTTCTTCTAAACCTCAATGTACACTCCTTGCCAAACCATTGCTTTCTGGCATGGTACACTGCCTCTCCGTCCACTTCCCTAGAAACCCAGGACTTTTATCCCAGCCAATGCACATTGCAAAGTCGCAACAGAAGTCATGAAATGACAACATCATGACCTTATGACACAAAGTAACCCCCATGGTCTGATCATTGTTAAGAGTCCTGAACTATAGTGAAGAGTTTGAAATGCTGTGCTCAACCACCGAAAGAAGAGGAATGGATGGCGGGTGGTGAAGTGAAGGCCGCCTGGAAAGGTGAACCAAGTGTTTATTTTTGGGTATTTTTTTACCATTCGACTGCCTTCAATGGTTACTAAAATGGGAGATTCTTTTTTTAATTACAAATCGAGCTATTTGAATCCTCGTGGAAATGCAAATTGATCTTGCTCTCGATTCTCTTAGCAATGATCCGCTTATCTCTAGTAAAGACCATAAAAATTATCAGTTCATTAAAGGGGTTGTCTGGGCTGTTCATAAATCTTGTGTATCTAGGTTGCAGAATGCCAAGTTTATCATTTATATCCTGTTAGCATTTTTCATGGTTATCTAGATATCAGCATTCCGCACATGGAAGAGCTGCTTATACCCCCGGCTAGAAATTTGTTGTTTTGGAGCCTGATTGTAACATCAAAACTGGATGTTACGCACAGTCTCCAACAGGCCCACCCCAGTCTCCAGCAGGCTCATCCCAGTCTCCAGCAGGCCCACCCCAGTCTCCAGCAGGCTCATCCCAGTCTCCAACAGGCCCACCCCAGTCTCCAGCAGGCTCATCCCAGTCTCCAACAGGCCCACCCCAGTCTCCAGCAGGCTCATCCCAGTCTCCAACAGGCCCACCCCAGTCTCCAGCAGGCTCATCCCAGTCTCCAACAGGCCCACCCCAGTCTCCAGCAGGCTCATCCCAGTCTCCAGCAGGCCCACCCCAGTCTTCAGCATGCCTGTCCCATCTATAATAGAACCACATAAGAAGACCACACTGTGTCAGTAATGCAGTGTCTGTGCTGTAATCTCCTTCACAGAGGAGAGGCTGAAGCACAGTGATGCAGAGAGAGGATTACATCAGTGACAACCTTTGAAGATGACCATGCAGACACCGCATCACTGACAGAGTGATTGTCTTCACAGAGGGGATGGCTGTGGCAGAGAGGATCACTTTAGTGTGGGCATAGTGAAAAATGAACCGCGGGGAAGGTGGTCCTATTGGAGATGGGTTGGGCATGCTGGAGACTGGGGCAGACCTGCTGGAGACTGGGTGTAACGTCCAGTTGTGACATTAAAACCAGGCTCCAAAGCAACAAACCTCTAGATGGGGGTGAGCAGCAACTCCTCCACATACAGAATGCTGATATCTAGTTACCGTAACCAGCAGAACACTGACAAGATGTAAATGACCAAACTGTCAAAAATCTACAGCATAGATACAAACACAGGTTTTATGAAAAGCCCAGACAAACCCTTTAAAAGTTACTGGAACCACATGGCAGATTAAGGAAAAGAAATATCGGAAAACTCAGAGGAGCAGCGGAGATAAAGTAATAGCAAAAACTGGACACCGTACAAATATTGGACACCGTGCAAACCCTAATTTGTATTTTATATTAAAAACTAGTAGTATAAAAATAAATCACTAAACTTCATCGTTCACCTGTTTAGTACTCATTTTAACTAACGCTAGTTAGATGTAAGCAGTAGCAGGGATATTCTACTTATTGTACTTAGTGTTTTACTTTTGTTCTTCTCAGGTTAATAGACTACAAACGATGGAACGAGGACGAATGGGAGAAGGATGACAGCAATGACAGTGGTGAGTTATCTGATACAGTTCCTCCACCAAGCCAACAGGTGCCAACCAGAATCACCAGACCAAGTTGGGATCTAAAGTTACCTCCACGGTTGCCAACGGTCCAGAAATTCCTGGACAATCCATAAAATAGGGCACTATGTTCCCATCTGTAAAATAAATGGGATGCGTCCATGATGTTCTTGAAGCTGGAGAGATTTGTACAGATGTTATGACTGTATTTATCACCATTTTACAATGTCTTCATATATGATTTATGGTCTTTAGGCATGTATCATTTTTTGTGTGTCCGTAGAATCATAGAATGGTAGAGTTGGAAGGGACCTCTTAGGTCGCTTGATCCAATCCCCTGCTCAAACCAGCCCCTGTGTGAAGACTGTGATTTTTTGAGAGTTTGTTCAAAAAAACTAAACCTTAAGGTTGTCAATCCTGGTTACCATAACGAGGCCACAGTAAGAGCTATGGTGTCACGGCTGGTAGTTTAACGGGCATGGGAATAAGGTAGCAGTGAATAGCAAAGACAATCAGGGAACTAGACTGACCCTTAGACTGGGGGTCCCTGGCTCATCCTGTTTCCAGAATTACCCATGAAGGTGCGGATGTCTAGGTCATCTTGCCCTTGCTCTTTATCATCTCTGGGCTAAGCCCCTTCACCTCCACCCATGGACCAGGAAGAACAGCAACCCTCACAAAACAAGGAAAGCTCCAGGCAACAAAATATAGGAAGGCTTCAGCACTAAGGTCCTTGGAGAGGGTAAACTCTATCAGCAACACCAGCTGTATGTTAATGGGAATATTTAAACCATGTCACAAGACCCACCCAGCAGCAGTAGCTGCTAACCTGCACCTGCAGAGCCACAGACGTTAACCCTTAAAAGGCTAAAGGAACATACTCCATTAAAGCTACTTTCAATTAATCCATTTCCTTATTAATGAGGATTGGGGTTCAGCGCACCTATTATATGACTATTTCTATCAATGACTAAAAACAAATGGAATAATAATACTAAAATAATTTTTTATTGTATTTAAAACAAAGTAAAACAAATAATGATCCTGAAGAAGGGTGTCCCCTTCGAAACCAGTCGATAGCCAGACTTGCGACAGGTCCCTAGCAACCCTCACTACCCTAACACTGACCTCAGTCACTGCCCCCTGCTGACGGTAGCAAACAGTCTGACATTAGAGTCAGGTGATGCCGTGACAAAGTAGCACATGACCACTACGGGGAAGTCTCCTGGAGGGTCCGCAGCCACGCTGGCTGAGCGGGCACCGCTGCATGATCTCTGCCTCTAATCATCAGACTTCTCCGGCTGTCACTAAGAACCCCAGATACAGGGTAAGTAATCATCTAGGCACTAATGCTCATTTATATGCCAGGGATTTAGTATGAAAAGATAGGGTCTATTTGCTACAAAGGGCAAGATAATTATAAAGTGACGTATAAAGGCACAATTAGCGCCTATCTGTATTATCTAGCAGCACTTTGCTTATATGCCAAGATTTAGTATAAAAAGATAGGGTTATTGTAATCTCTTTGCTACAAAGGGCAAGATAGAGTAAAGTGACGTGTGAAGACACAATTTACTACCTATTTGTTTACTTCCATTAATCTAGATTATACTAAGGCTGGCTTCACGCCACGGCAAAGTCCCGTACTGGGCTGTCCGGTGTAGACCAGACAGCCCCGGACCGGTTTTTGGACCCATAGTAGCCTATGGGGCCGGATGGAGCCAGATGGCAGCTCTCTACCATCCGGTTTCCATCTTTACGGATGAATCCGGGAGTATTCGGATTATTCTCTCCAAACACAAAAATGTTGCTTGCAACGTTTTTGTATCCTAGGAGAAAAATCACCCCGAAAAGCCGGATCCCGGATTTGCCCGCATCCGGTGCAATCCGGTTCTCCCTAACATGGGAGCCTATGGGGCCGGATTGCCCCGGTCCGGGCGAATCCAGGAACCGGATACCGGCGGCTGCACGCCGCTGTTGTTTCAGGATTGCGGCTAGCTCCACGCTAGCCGCGATCTTGAAAAATCAGCAGCTGCGGCTGCAATTACAGCCACCCGGCTGCACACAGGACCGGAGGGCTCATTTGGCTCTCCGGTTCTGTGTGCTGATCCGGTCCGGGGCTGTCAGGTTCATGACTGCGCCGTGGTGTGAAGCCAGCCTAAGAGTGCTGAAAAACAACACTGGTCTAAGGGTACACAGTAAAGAACCTTCGCAGGTATGCAGTTTACTTATGTAAAATGGCAAATGAATAACTGAATAGTTTCATACAGTATATAAAGAGTATTCTTTATTTTTTAGGACAATTCAAGGCTGTTTTTATTTCAAGCCAGGATATAGGTAGATAAATTGGAGGTTAATGCCAGGGGCGGAACTACACTGGTGCAGCTGGTGCAGCTGCACCAGGGCACCGACCGGCTGGGGGCCCCTTCAGGCCTGGAGGGGGGCCCCCAACCGACCCCCGCAAGCCGCCGTCAAAGGAGAGGAGGGTCAGGCAAGGGAAGCAGAGAGCTTCCTGCTTCCCCTGCCTGATCCCGCCCCTCCTCTCCTCGGCTCCTCCGGCCCCTAGCACACATCCGACGCGGCTCCCAGGTAGGAGAGCATAGCGCCTGCGGCTCCCAGCAGCACCCCCCCCCCCCCTTCCCGGGCCGCGCCGACGGCCAGCGGCGCCCCTCCCCCCGCGGGCTGCGCCGACAGCCAGTAGCCCCGCCCCCCTGGTCCTCTCCTGCACCAGGGCCCCCGGGGGTGACGGTCCTCCCCTGGTTAATGCATTACCTATTTTTATCATCCTCTGCTTTATAATCATTTATTCTTTATACCTAAGAGTCAAAACGCTCTCCCTCATCCCTCACAGTGGAGGTTTTCCCGAAATTGAAGCAGTCAACAACCCAATAGCCCATCCCATCCTCCAATTAGAAAGGAGGGCACGTGTTAGTCCTAACACGCACATCACCAACACCTCAAAATAATTATAGTCATATGTTCCATTTTTTAGTCCTCTAGGCAATTTTACTAATACATAAAGATAAAAAGGCCTGAACAAGAAATCATCCACATCAAAACCTTTACCAAATACTCCCATTCTGGAGATGATGGAAGCAAAAAAGTTTAGGGACTAGATAATAAAATACTAATCAGAGGTCCAAATGGATGTATAACCAAAAATACACAAAGACATTATTTTAAAAAATATTTAATTACATTTGTTTTACTTTGTTTTAAACACACTAAAAAATTATTTTAGTATTATTCCATTTGTTTTTAGTCATTGATAGAAATAGTCATATACAGTTGTGGCCAAAAGTATTGACACCCCTGCAATTCTGTCAGATAATACTCAGTTTCTTCCTGAAAATGATTGCAATCACAAATTCTTTGGTATTATTATCTTCATTTAATTTGTCTTCAATGAAAAAAACACAAAAGAGAATGAAGCAAAAAGCAAAACATTGATCATTTCACACAAAACTCCAAAAATGGGCCAGACAAAAGTATTGGCACCCTCAGCCTAATACTTGGTTGCACAACCTTTAGCCAAAATAACTGCGATCAACCACTTCCGGTAACCATCAATGAGTTTCTTACAATGCTCTGCTGGAATTTTACACCATTCTTCTTTGGCAAACTGCTCCAGGTCCCTGATATTTGAAGGGTGCCTTCTCCATACTGCCATTTTTAGATCTCTCCACAGGTGTTATATGGGATTCAGGTCTGGACTCATTGCTGGCCACCTTAGAAGCCTCCAGTGCTTTCTCTCAAACCATTTTCTAGTGATCTTTGAAGTGTATTTTGGGTCATTGTCCTGCTGGAAGACCCATGACCTCTGAGGGAGACCCAGCTTTCTCACACTGGGCCCTACATTATGCTGCAAAATGTGTTGGTAGTCTTCAGACTTCATAATGCCATGCACACGGTCAAGCAGTCCAGTGCCAGAGGCAGCAAAGCAACCCCAAAACATCAGGGAACCTCCGCCATGTTTGACTGTAGGGACCGTGTTCTTTTCTTTGAATGCCTCTTTTTTTCTCCTGTAAACTCTATGTTGATGCCTTTGCCCATAAAGCTCTACTTTTGTCTCCTCTGACCAGAGAACATTCTTCCAAAACGTTTTAGGCTTTCTCAGGTAAGTTTTGGCAAACTCCAGCCTGGCTTTTTTATGTCTCGGGGTAAGAAGTGGGGTCTTCCTGGGTCTCCTACCATACAGTCCCTTTTCATTCAGACTCCGACGGATAGTACGGGTTGACACTGTCGTACCCTCGGACTGCAGGGAAGCTTGAACTTGTTTGGATGTTAGTCGAGATTATTTATCCACCATCTGCACAATCTTGCGTTGAAATCTCTCGTCAATTTTTCTTTTCCGTCCACATCTAGGGAGGTTAGCCACAGTGCCATGGGCTTTAAACTTCTTGATGACACTGCGCACAGTAGACACAGGAACATTCAGGTCTTTGGAGATGGACTTGTAGCCTTGAGATTGCTCATGCTTCCTCACAATTTGGTTTCTCAAGTCCTCAGACAGTTCTTTGGTCTTCTTTCTTTTCTCCATGCTCAATGTGGTGCACACAAGGACACAGGACAGAGGTTGAGTCAACTTTAATCCATGTCAACTGGCTGCAAGTGTGATTTAGTTATTGCCAACATCTGTTAGGTGCCACAGGTAAGTTACAGGTGCTGTTAATTACACAAATTAGAGAAGCATCAATGATTTTTCTAACAGTGACAATACTTTTGTCCACCCCCTTTTCTATGTTTGGTGTGGAATTAATCCAATTTGGCTTTAGGACAATTGTTTTTGTGTTTTTTCATTGAAGACAAATTAAATGAAGATAATAATTCCAAAGAATTTGTGATTGCAATCATTTTCAGAAGAAACTGAGTATTATCTGACAGAATTGCAGGGGTGTCAATACTTTTGGCCACAACTGTACAAGGTGCGCTGAACCCCAATCCTCATTAATAATTTAATATAAAACTTTATGAAACCCTCTAAGCTATAGAAGAACCTACACACGGAGTTCTTAGGGGTTTTCGAGCAGCACACGGGAGTAAAGAGAGAAATAATACACCCAGCAATAAATAGCCGGCTCCTGTGTTAAAATAAAATATTAAATCAATTAATCCATTTTCTTATTTTTTTTTATTCAGGTTCTTTGGGTTCTAATTTCTGCCCAGACTTGGGGAAGGTGGACCCTAAAATTACGGTAAGATATTTATTCTTTAAAGCAATATCATGAACATTTACTGTATTGGGCAGCATCTATGTAGGGAGGTGGGAACAGGAGATGATCCTATCCACAATAAGCACATGCCGGTTGTGATACATAGCCACAATCTGTGTCTAAGGGTGCATGCAAACAATCCAAACAGCAGCATTTTGGAAGCAGCTTCTTACCGCTGTGCCAAAATGCTGCATTGTACAGCAGCAGCATAGTGGATTTCTTGAAATCCCATGTCCACTGTGCTTCTCCCCTCTGCAGCGTTATTTCAGCTGCGGTGCAGGCTGCCACCCCTCCGTATCTCTGCAGCATTCTAATTTAATGCTGCAGAGTCAGAAGTTATCTCCAGCAGGTGAATGCAGGGTAAAGCCATCCTGCACCGAATGCAGATCGTGGGCACCTGACTGCAACAGCTCACTCCAGCGTTCACCCGCAGGGATCACGTGCACATACATACCCCAACAGCAGTCGCCAGAGCAAACCTCCAAATGCTGGCAGTCCACCATTAAAGTACAGCTGTAAATTTTGGAAAAAGGGGTTCAACCGCTTTCTGCCATTTACTGTTATTTCATTTTCGTTTTCTCTCCCCCTCTTTCAATCAATATATATATACTAGATGGTGGCCCGATTTAACGTATCGGGTATTCTAGAATATGTATGTATAGTAGTTTATTTATGAAGATGTAAGAATAATGCAATGCAAGCTGGGTATAAATCCCGCGCCAGTATCGCTAATTGGTCGTGGCCGCAGCGGTGTCGGTGTACAGCGGTATCGGTATACAGCGATGCCGGTGTGCAGCGATGCCAGTGTGCAGCGGTGTCGGTGTGCAGCGGTGTCGGTGTGCAGCGGTGTCAGTGTACAGCGGTGTCAGTGTACAGCACTGTCTGTGTTCAGCGGTGTCGGTGTACACCAGTGTCGGTGTGCAGCGGTGTCGGTGTGCAGCGGTGTCAGTTTACAGCACTGTCTGTGTTCAGCGGTGTCGGTGTACACCATGTCGGTGTGCAGCGGTGTCGGTGTGCAGCGCTGAGGGACTTCAGTGGTGTCGGTGTGCAGCGGTGTCGGTGTGCATCAGTGTCGGTGTACAGCGGTGTTGGTGTTCAGTAATGTTGGTGTACAGCGGTGTTGATGTACAGCGGTGTTGAGCAAAATGAGTGGGTGCTGAGCAGGGAAGAGTGGGTGTTGAGTGGGGATGAGTGAGAGCTGAAAGGGATGAGTGAATGCTGAGCGGGGTGACTTGGTGCTGAGCGGGTGAGTGGGTACTAGACAGGTGACTGGTGCTGAGAGGGGTGACTGGGTGCTGAGTGGGGGTCAGTGGGTGCTGAGATGGGTGAGTGGGTGCTGAGCGGGGGTGAGTGGGTGCTGAGCGGGTCACTGGGTGCTGAGACGGGTGGCTGGGTGCTGAGACGGGTGACTGGGTGCTGAGACAGGTGGCTGGGTGCTGAGACGGTGCGGGGGTGAGACGGTGGAGTGCTGAGACGGTGACTGGGTGTGAGACGGTGACTGGTGCTGAGACGGGTGACTGGGTGCTGAGGGATGGTGTGGAGGTGACTAGTACTGATGGGTGAGTGGGTATGAGTGGGGGTGAGTCAGTGCTGAGCGAGTGAGTGGGTGCAGGGTGAGTGGATGCTGAGACGGGTGAGTGGATGTTGAGACAGGTGACTTTGTGCTGAGCGGAGGTGACTGGGTGCTGAGCGGGTGAGAGCGGGGTTCAGTGGGGGCAATGTGGGTTCAGTGGGGCAGTGTGGGTTCAGTGCGCAGTGTGGGGTGAGAAGGGGCAGTGTGGGTTCAGTGGGTGTAGTGTGGGGGCAGTGTGGGTTCTGTAGGGGGCAGTGTGGGGTGAGAGGGGTAAGCAGGGGTAGTTGGGGATGAATAACGGTTGGAGGAGGCTCCGCTCACCCCGACATTGTTCCTCTTCCTCCTCTTTTCTTTCTTGCTGCATTGATATTCGGTAATGAAAGGCCGTGGGGGGCAGGGATAAAAGAGGGGATGTATTAATGGGCATTGACCGAGAACACTGCCCTAATGTGGTGGGTGTGTCCTCGGTCACACCCATTATGATGTCCCCTCTGTTATCCCCGCCCCCCGTGGCCTTTCATTACCGCACATCAATGCACCAAGAAAAAAAAAAAGAGGAATGCCGGGGTGAGCGACGGGGGAGCGGGGCAGCGGAGTATGGAGCGGGAGCATGGAGTGGGGCAGCGGGAGCATGGAGTGGGAGCATGGAGCGGGGCAGCAGAAGCATGGAGGGGGAGCATGGAGCGGGGCAGCTGGGGAGCGGAGCGGGAAAGTGGGTGGAGGTGGGTGCAGCGGGAGGTATCGGGCGGCTACTCTAAATGAACAGCTGATGCCGAAGCATCAGTGTTTATTTCACATAGCATGGCGGGAAAGCCGACAGTGACAGTGGCGGCGACCAATGAGTGCTGCGGCGGCGCAATTTAGTCGACAGACAGACACGATTATCAATTATATAGTAGATGAGGGCTTGTTTTTTGCAGGACGAGTTGTAATTTTGAATAACATCATTCATTTTACCATACAGTGTACAGGAAAATGGGAAGAAAATCCAAGTGCAGTGAAATTGCAAGAAAAAAGTGCAATTCCACAAATTTTTTATTTATCATGTTCACTATATGGTAAAACTGACCTGATAATAATTTGGCCAGCATGGTGGCTCAGTGCCTTGCAGTGCTGAGGTCCTGGGTTCAATTCCACCAAGGACAACATCTGCAAAGAGTTTGTATGTTCTCCCGTGTTTGCCCCAATTGGGACAGCATTACTGATGTATGCAAAGTGCTATGGAATTAATAGTGCTATATACATGAATAAATAATATTATTATTATTATAATTCCCCAGAGTGCGTAGATACCAAACATGTATACTTTTTAATATTTAGGAGGTGAAACATTTTTATTTTCGGGACCTGGGGCTGTGGGATTATTTTTTGGCCTTGAAATGACAGTTTTGCTGTTACCATTTTTGGTCCTCCTCATGTGTCCTCCTCCTCCGCATGTGTCCTCTTCATGTGTCTTCCTCCTCCTCATGTGTCCTCTTCATGTGTCCTCCTCCTCATGTTTCCTCCTTCTCATGTGTCCTACTCATGTGTCCTCATCCTCCGCATGTTTCCTCCTCCTCATGTGTCCTCCTCCTCATGTGTCCTCCTCCTCATATGTCCTCCTCCTCATGTATCCTCTTTGTGTGTTCTCCTCCTCCTCATGTGTCCTACTTATGTGTCTTCCTACTCATGTGTCCTCCCATGTGTCCTCCTTGTGTGTTCTCCTCCTCCTCATGTGTTCTCCTCCTCCTCATGTGTCCTACTTATGTGTCTTCCTCCTCATATGTCCTAACATGTGTCCTCCCATGTGTCCTCCTCCTCCTCATGTGTTCTCCTCCTCCTCATGTGTCTTACTTATGTGTTTCCTCCTCATGTGTCCTCCCATGTGTCCTCCTTGTGTGTTCTTCTCCTCCTCATGTGTCCTCCTCCTCATGTGTCCTCCTCATGTTTTGATCGCCTCTTATTGAATTTTATTGCAATGTTGTGACGACGCAAAAGGTAATTCAGATGTTTAAGGTTTTTTTTGTGTTAAGCCATTACTAATTCTAAGGATTTATTTTATGCTTTGATAGATCAGACATTTTTGAATGTGGCGATACCAAATATGTGTGTTTTTTTTTTACTGATTTATTTTCAATGGGGAAAAAAGGGGGGTGATTTGAACTTTTCTGTTGTTTAATTTTTGGTATATTTTTAAACCATTTTTTTAATCACTTTTAATTGTATTCACTAGTCCCCTTAGGGACTTAAAGTTACAATTATTCGATTGCTTGTGCTGTACAGAGAAGTGCACCAATAATAGCACCACCAGCAGCATCAGCACCACTCTGCAGAGCAGAAATCATGATATTCTATGAATGGTGGCTTGCAGCGTTCCCAGAAGGATCATGATGACAGACACATAGATCATCAGCTGACCCCTGGTTGTCATTGCAATCCATCGGCACCCTGTCATCAAATCACGGGCAAGCCAATGGGGACAGGAAATGATACACCCAGTGGGTGCTAAATCCCACTGTCGGAGATTGATAGCGGGATTTAACTGGTTAACATTCGCTAGCTGATGTCTTCTTCAACCGTGGCTGTTAAAGTCACATAATGACTGAACAGATCAAGCAACATGTTCAGGGAAATATAAGAGTTGGCGTGCAAGCCGGCACCAAACATGTGATGTAAATATACAGTATGTCATATATCGCAAAGAAGAGAAATGGCACAACAGACACCGCTGTACACTGACACTGTTGTAGATATCTACTGTATAATTGCCTAATCGTGTCTGTCTGTCCAGAAAATCGTGCGCCAGCGCTCATTGGTCGCCGCCAGCTGTGGCAACCAATGAGCGAAGTGTATGCAAAACAGCCGCGCGCATTCAAAATGCGCGCCAAGCTGAAGCCTAGCGACAGCGATGCATCTGCGTCGCTATCGCTAGGATACATGCGTCCGGCGACGGCTATCGTCGGGAGATCCGACAGTAGCTGCGGCTCATCTACTGCCACATAGAGGTCCGCGGCGAGACAGCCGGGGGGATGACCGGAATCAGCTTGCAGAGGTAGTACCCCGACCGCCATATTGGAACACCCACATTATGGGTATTCCTATATGGTGGTCGGAATTCAAATCCCCCACCAAGCCGCACTACTTCTCTGATTGGTCGCTGCAGCCGGCAGCAACTAATCAGTGAAGCAGCGCGGCTTGGCGGGGAATATGGATCCCGCGCCGCTGATTTGGTCACCGCTGAGAGCAGCGACCAATCAGCGAAGCGGGATTCAAAACCCCTGCCAAGCCATGCTCCGCTTGGCAAATTGGTCGCCGCTTACTGCGGCGACCAATCAGCAAAGCGTATATTAAAACACGTGTCAAGTGCGCTTATTGGTTGTCGAGGCTGGCAGTGACCTATCAGCGAAGCGGAGCATGGCTTGGTATATTGGCGCGCAATTTGAACTGCTCATAGTGTGACGCACTTCTCTGCTGTATACAAGGCTGTCAGTCATAATGTGACGCAGTTCACTCCTGTTTACAAGGTATTCTAGAATACCCAATGGTTAGAATCGGGCCACCATCTAGTATATAAATATTGAGCCAAGAATCGATAATAATTTAATTTATATGGTTTTGTTTCAGTTTACTATCCCAAGACCTTCCATTGTGCCAGGCGTTAAATAGTTGGAGGAAACCAACTGAAGAGACACATGACAAGTCTTGGGGGCCCCTAATGTGAATGGACTGGATGTTCTGCTGTCTTCGAAAACAGGAGCCTTTTTGATTTGTTATCTACTATATATGGTAGAAGTTATATCAAAGAAAACTAAACTTTGAGCTGTTCAAAGAGGAGGCCACCGCTTGTCTTGGGATGAGATCGATGAGGGTGAACCTCTTCTACAAAGTGTAGAACTGACTTTTAAAAAAAACACCTTCATGTAAAACCCTAAGTACTGTACTTTGTGGACCAAAAAAGAAATCCTACATTGTTAAAACTCACAAAAATTGTCCTCATCATTCCATAACATGAATCATTTCAGTATTTTACTATCCCAAGACCTACCATTGTGCCATAGTGGAGGAAACCAATTGAAGAGTAACATTACGGGTCTTGGCTCCAAATGTCGATGGACTGGATATTCTGCTGCCTTTAAAATTTAAATGAGTCTTTTTACTTCTTTGTTATGGTATATAGTTGAAGATATATGAAAACATCAAAGAAAATTAAACCAACAAATGTCTAGGTTTTGGTCGTTGAAGATCTTAATGTCATCAGATTTTATTAGGCTTATTGGAGACTCTCAAACCCAAACCCAGGCTGCAATTCAGAAAAGTAGATGTGTGATGAAGGACTTGGATATGATAAGATCCATGGCCCTACTCAATCTGGGTCCATTGCAAATATCTGGTCTGTTCCTGTTCATGCCTATCCCTGACCACATTGGAGGTTGAGCTGGTCAAAGATGAGGCCACTGTTTGTCGGAGATAAGAAGAGGGTGAACTAAAAATCTCTACTGCAAAGTATTGAAAACATCTCAACTTAGAACCCTACATTGTAAAAACTCACACAAATAGTCTCATCATTCCTAAATCTGAATATTTCAGTATTTAAGCCACTCAAGAACTCAAGCATTAACGGCTGAACGTCTATGTAATACATGTGATCCAGTCTACAGCACTTAAGTGCCGTTTGGTAATTTACATTGATATTTATAAATGATATAGTATAATTTATTTAAGAATGTTTATTTATATTTATTACACTATCACTTTATTGTGTCATGAAATGTATGTATTTGTATTTTTGAGAATTATTATACAACTGTCACAGTATCCAAATAAATTCTCTTTAAATTAGCTGAACTCGTTAATCTTTTCCAAGGTATTTTTCAATTATTGGCTGTAGTTCAGTTGGACAAAAGTTTGGAGAGTGTGTTTTGTCAATGTGTTTGCGTGTAGCCGTTACCATTTTATGCACCGTGTTGTACGTATACATTATGGTAAAGCCTTAGGCTGGGGTTCCACATAAGCCCTCAGTCCGTTTTTGGCTTCAGTTTTCTCATTTTTTTTTTCTAAGTCCAAAAACTGACAGAAAAAACGGATTGGATGTAATAAACAGCCTGTCCGTTTTTCTCTGGAGCTCCAAACATTGCCCTGTCCGTTTTTGAGTCAAAAACGTTGCTAGCAACGTTTTTGGCATCAGTTAAAAAACGCATGCGTTTTCATGCGTTTTTTTAACATGGGGCCCTATGGGAAACACATGCGCGAACGCATGCAAATGCGCACTTGCGTTTGCGCATGCGTTCGCGCATGCGTTTTTTTAATGAAAATTCCAAAAACGTTCAGGAGTGCAGGAGGCTCAAAAAGCACCCAGAAAAAAAACGGATTGGTGATGAAAATCACTTCCAAAAACGGATTTCTATGTGTGACCACAGCCTAACTTAGGCTGAACGTTTTTGGAATTTTCATTAAAAAAAACGCATGCGCGAACGCATGCACAAACGCAAGAGCGCGTTTGCATGCGTTCGCGCATGCGTTTCCCATAGGGCCCCATGTTAAAAAAAACGCATGAAAACGCATGCGTTTTTAAACTGATGCCAAAAACGTTGCATGCAACGTTTTTGACTCAAAAACGGACAGGGCAATGTTTGGAGCTCCATAGAAAAACTGACAGGGTGTTTATTACATCCAATCCGTTTTTCTGTCAGTTTTTGGACTTAGAAAAAAAATGAGAAAACTGAAGCCAAAAACGGACTGAGGGCTTATGTGGAACCCCAGCCTTAGCTCACCATGATGTATATCTGCAGTTCAGGTTGGTGTAGAGCGGATACATAAGTAGTGCAAGTATCATGTGCAGTGAGAGCTGATTGATGCATACAGCTGGGCTCCTGCTATAACAAGCATATAACAAGGTATAGCCGTTTTGGTTGACTACTTGGACAACCACTTCTGATTCCACATGTCTCCAACAGGTAAAATAAAAAAAGCCTATATCCAGTGGTGTTGGTACCCGTGTTCGTGGCTCTCCCGTGACATTGTGATGTCATGTAATCCTCAAGTCCAATCACCGCTGGCTTCTCTCTCTGCACTCACTTCCTATTGATTTACTCATTTGTCCAAAGGCAGGGAGAGAGAAGCCATCAGTGATTGATGCGGGACTCACATAATGTCATGAGAGCTCCAGGAACGTGAGTACCAACCCACCTGGAATGGCACCAGCATGGGAGGTGAGTATAAGCTTTTGGTCTTTTACATGGTGGAGACATGTATATTCAGAAGGGATTGTCCTAGTAGTGGACATATCCTTTAAAGGGTCTATCCAGGATTTTATTTTTGTTATGGGCATCAGTTTAGACGTGCCAGCAACTGCCCCTGCCAGCGATTCAGTTGCTCCATGCCCACAGAGCAGCTCTTCCAATTTGCTCTGTCAACAGGATGAGACTGCTGACGTTATGCTGATTGACAGCCGTCTCCCCGCAGTTGGGCAGCATTGAGCTGGCTATTTATAGTAGAAGAGACACATCAACTTGATGACAGCTCAAGATGCATAACTACTTTCAGGAGTCATCTGTGTCTGTTATGTGCTGGTAAAAATTGGCACTGGGCAAAACAGCGTATTCCTGTGCACTCCTGAAAAGCGGCCTTCATGCCGCTCTGTGCGCGGCTGCTACTAAGGTAAACACAGGATTTCTATGGACCCATGTTTTCAGCCAGAGCTTGCCGTTAACACTGTCCAGCCTTAGGCCGGCTTCACACCATGGTTCTTCACTGTCAGGTTCTGTCTGGTGTTTTGCAGGATGCACTGGACAGAACCTGACAGTCCCGGACAAAACAGAACTGGAGGGCAAATATGCCCTCCGATCCTGTTTTGTGCCGGAATCATTACTGCGATTGGCTGCCGCTGTCCAAGTGCTGAAATTTCAGTATAGCTGGAGGAGAGCTCTCCAGGTGCTGAAATTTCAGCCAGCGGCTCTTTCAGCTGCACTGTCCAGGTGCTGAACGAGCGTGGCTTGAATTTCCGGGAACCAGATTGTTTTTCTGCCAAATCCGGCCCGATCTGGCACCCATAGACTCCAATGTTATGGGCACCGGATCGTTCCATATCCGGGAGGATCCTGATTTGATCGATTTTTGCCCCGAACACAAAACATCATGCAACCTCTAATTTTGTGTCCGGGGCAAAAAATGAAATCACCCCGATCCAGCCGAACACACACCAAACCGGATAGCAAATAGCTGCCATCCAGTCCCATAGGGATACAATAGAGGCATAATCAGATCCGGGGCTGTTCGGTTCACACCGGACAGTCCCAGATCCAAAAAAACTGTGGTGTGAAGCTGGCCTTATTCATAGTGTGAGGCATGCCGGCGCTATGGCACGTGGCCGGCATGTCGGACATGTCAGACTGTGCTTGTGTATGGTCTGGGCCTGACAAGGCTGATGTCCATAGAAGTCCATGAGGCGCTGTGGATGTATGTGTGTGTGGGTCCTGTGATGAGTTGGAGCCCACGAAGGCCAGGCGGCCGTAACCACCATGGGGACCGACTGTCAGGTCGTGAGGGTCCCGTTAACCTCGTGTGAGATGTGTGGAGTCCATGTGAGTGTACCGTGTGAGATACTGGAGATGTCTCGACGGCACAGTGGACTGTATGCTGGATAGCATGTGAGAGACTGAGGATGTCTCAGAGGCCAGGCGGCTATAACCACCATTGGGACTGACTGTGAGAGGGTCCCGTTGACTAAGGTGTGAGATGTGTAAGGCTGGGTGTAGTGTAGCAGCCTGTATGAGACTGTGTGGCCTGTCTGAACAGGGGTGGACCGGCTGCATACCGGATCAATGTGGGTCTGGAGGGTCTCATATTTTATGTAACGTGTATATACTGCTAGGCAGCCGTAACCGCCAAAGGAGCTACGGTTAGTGCTCCCGATCCTTGATGGAGCTGTCATTAGTGCTCCAGGGTGTGTATAAGACATGTCATTATGTGAATGTCCTGTAGTGCGTTATGTGAATTATGTATTATATGTGAGTTGTACATATGTATTGTATGCTCTAAGCAGTTTATGATGGCAGAATAAACTGCTGAATGGTGTTACGTTGAAAAAAAAACATGGTTGTCGGTGTCATTCCATTGCCAAGCGGCTTCCCCAGGGGCGCTACCTCGCAATAGGCATAATCAGAAGCACAAATACACTTGTTTAAATACACCCCACAAAGAATATACACCTGTAATAAATTACAACTAATGAATCTGGAGTCACTTAACCCATAAACCCAAGTAAGGAAGGATCACAGGGAAAGGGGAGAAGGAAAAAATAGAGAACAAAGAGCTGAACACTTACCATATATAATATATTACAATAGCACTGAACTCCCAAATACATAATTACTTTGGACACCAAAAACAATTGGAGTTAAAATACTAGAGGAAAGTATATCTTATGATCCATAAGCAAATATATAAACAAATCAATAGATCCAATACTTTAAACAGATGAAAACAAATATATATATATATATACGTTTTGGTTCAGGCAGAACCTTCTTCCATATGTATGACTCACCTCTTCCGACAAGCCTACAACCTGCCATGAGACCCGGTCGGCTGCCCCACGAACGGCACTTCCCCCATCCTGTTGTATCCCCACCCGCCCCTCGTAGACTGTGAGCCCTCGTGGACAAGGTCCTCTCCCCTCTTGTACCTGAATGATCTGATTGTCTACATTTATTGTACTTGTCCTTGTCTGCCTTATCCTCATGTAAAGCGCCATGGAACCTAATGGCGCTATATAAATAAAAAGAAAAAAATAAATAATAATAATAAATAATAATAATAATATGTATAAAAACATAAAAAAAAGCTAAACAGCACACAAGGTCTAGTCTGAACTGGTGCAAGCTGCAATACTGAACAAGATACAGAAAAAAGGTTCACAGCAGCACTCAGTTATATTTTATATTTTTTCTCAAATGCATAGGTGTTTCACTTCTATCTATCTATATGTATATATACACACATGATTGGCAGTGACCGAGTGCTACTGTGAACCTTTTTTCTGTATCTTGTTCAGTGTTGTAGCTTGCACCAGTTCAGACTAGACCTTGAGTGCTGTGCAGCTTTATTTTGGTCTCTATATAATTGTAGGAGTTAAGTTACTGGCTCCACAGCTTTATTCTGCACCCCCATTGACCCCAGGTGGTCTTTGACTGAAGTGAGCTCTCCCACTTCACATAAAAATTATAAAAATGGAGGCTTAGCTAAGTCCAAGGAAAGAGTGGCATCGTAGGACAGGGACCTATCAGATCTAAGGTGACCTTGCTGCGGTTGATGGGCAAACAGGTATTGACCAATATGTGTTCTAAGAACCTTACTTCACAAAGACAAATGTATCAAAGATAAATGTATAAAAACAAAATAATCCATAAATTTAATTTTTTGAAAAAAAGCATGTTTCTTTATATTTTTCTCAAATGCATGGGTGCTTCACTTCTATCTATCTATATGTATATGTGGTGCCCCAGGGTCCGGTTGCCACAATACAAGCTTGGAAGCAAGGGAAGGCATCCACCAGGTAAAACACACACACACAACACCTTCTTCACTTCAGGCCAGAAGGAGGAGCTCTAAAGCCTGGATTCAGGGCAGGTCCCCTATAAATTCTGATCTGGGGGAGGGGTAATGTAGTTCAGTTCCCGGGAGGACAGTAGAAGACACCCTATGATCAGTAGCCCTGCCAGGCTCATCCTAGTAGACTGACCAGATCATGTGTGAGATCCGTGGTGAGGGTCTGTAGAAGTGAGGGCTAGGTCCAGGGAGTGGAGCCAGTGCCGATTCGTCCCAGTGCCTAGTGCAGTACGGTCACCGGAGACCGAGATCGCCAAGAATTCTATATCCAGCAAACAAACCCAGAGGGTGGGTGATTTCTTGTTGCCTGCACAACTTAAGGCTAGGAGACACAGCTGCAATATAAAGCTCAGGAGTTCCAAAAGATTAAAGGATACCAACAGAGAGCTTGCGCCGCCTGTCACACAGCCAGAGCAGACTAAAGGAGGCCTCAGCACAGTTACACGCAGCCAGGGCCTATAAACACTAAAGCAGAAGGTAGGCCTCAGAACTTGCCTGGAGTGGGTCGTCCCAACTTGCTTTCAAGCCCGGATTCCCGACAACCACTGTGGACAGTACCCGGACAACCTTACTGCTCAGTAAAAGGTAAAACAGAGCTTTGCCCTCTGTGCCTGTTTGTTCTCCTGCACGCTGCACTCTCAACTCTCACAACGTACATAGACTGCATTCCTACACTTGCACTGGGGACCCAAGACCTGCCCGTGGAGGGCTCAACATCCCGACTGCCACCGTCATCACCATCCCCAGAGGCGTGCACGGCAGCAGTAGCTCACACTGGCCACCTTTCACAATTGCCCCTTTTTATTGAACTCTCCTGACAAGGGGATCAGTTTTTTATTTGTTAAAAAAGTTTTAAAGCCCAATAAATTTCATTCCACTTCACGATTGTGTCCCACTTGTTGTTGATTCTTCACAAAAAAATTAGAATTTATATCTATGTTTGAAGCCTGAAATGTGGCAAAAAGTTGAAAAGTTCAAGGGGGACAAATACTTTCACAACGCTCTGTATATAAAGTATATATTGTAAGGTAGCGATCCGGGGGACTCGCTTGCTGCGTAATGACGCCAATACGTGTTTATGATTTTGCAAATGACTACCCGTTTATTTCTCATAACATCTCATAACCCGGGTAGTACATTAAACATTTGAACATAAACACTTCACATAATACATTTACATTACACATATATTGCACTTACGATCACCGGGACCTGTCACCATGACTCTCTCCCCATTGGAGCACTACCGACAGCTCCCGTGGTGATCACGGCCTCCAGCCTATCTATACTCTACACATACATTTACAATAAATACATTTGTCTTACATAATTATCCACCTTTATCAACGGGCCCTGTGGGTCCCAATGGCGGTACCAGCCGCCTGGTTTTAGTTACCCTGCACGATGACTCCTCTGGGTTCAGAACAGGGATTGAGCAACCTGAGTCATGGGTACGCCATGCATCCCCAAGGGGCACCTTTCCGGTCGTGTTTCGCCCCACGTCCGGATCAGCGTCCACCTGGTTCAACCACGGTTTCCCCACTCTAGGAGCCCTTCTAACCCTTGCTTCTGACCCTCGCTATATACCCTTCAACAGGCCCTGTGGGTCCCAATGGCGGTACCAGCCGCCCGGCTTTAGTGACCCAGCACAATGTCTCAATACAAACCGTTGTCAGGACTCCAGCCTGACCGGGACCTTCCATACCACATGTGATCTATCCTACTACATTCATGGACCTCATGCCTCTTCATCCTGCTCACAGCCCATCATAATCCATCCATGGACTGTGGCTCCTCCATGACCATAACAGGGACCTGGTCAACCGTAGAACCCGGGCTAACCATGCATCACCATGGCCTCCTCGCCACGGTATGGGCCACCAGCCTCCACAAAACCCCCATCTCGTGGCAGGTCTCCAGGTCGACGACTGTACCCTGAGTCTGAGTAGAACCCTCCCAGATCAGCCATGGTTACCCTTTCTAGTTTCTAGGAGCCTTCTTAACCCCTGCATCTGGCCACAGGTACATACATAATATTGAAGGACGGGTGCCTCCTGCATGCAGCAAGCAAGCCTCCCTCTCGTCCACCAGGGACGGATCGCCTTCAATCTATCATCCATACTGGCTGGGTCTCTCCCACAAAATTATACATGGCTTTTACTCATAGGCCATCGTCTCTCATCCAAGGCACTTTTACCTAAGCCCTCACATATGTCCACGGGTCCTTTACCGACTGCCTAGTCGGACCCAACAGCGGTTATGCCTGGCATGATTCACACAGCTCTCTCCATCACATGGGAACTCCGTCTTACCGGGCACGGATCCGGGTCTCGCTACCTGGGTCACGGGTCCACCAAGCATCCCCAAGGGGCTCCTTCCCAGGCGTAGAGCTAGCACACTCCCTTCACCATCTCACATCATGGCGGTCTGGACTATCTCTCAGTCCTTCACACAGACTGGATCTGCATCTCTGAATGTCTGCATCTCTCCCTGGACTCAGGCTGAATGAATCTCAGAAGTCTGTGAGCTCTCCCACTCACTCAGCTGGCAGGCTCTTATCGTGCCTTCCACGCCCACACGGACACACCCACTTGGCTGCTAGTAATCAGCCTCCTCTAGTTCCTATACAGCTGCTCATCTATGTGCCTGATCTCTACAGCACTCACACAGCTTGTTTAACTCCCTGTGTTCCGGGTAGGTTCACACAGTACACACAATGCTCTCAGCCGCTCATTGGTCTCATGATTCTTTCAGCACTGACACACTAGGTGCCGGACATGATTACATAACACACATACGGTAAAAACCGGCTCATGTGCACAGGATCCTATACTGATCCTGCATGGGATGCACCCCGGCCATGGGAGCATGCCGGCGGTGCCTCACAATATATATAACCAGAACAGATGAAGGGATTCCCTATCCCTGATGTTAAGTATGTTCAGTTCACTGAAACCAACCGGATGGAACATTAAGCGGATTTCATAGAAGAACGTGAGATCAGTTTTATAGTTTAAGCCCAGAGGGTGTCTGGCATCGAGTGCCAGAATCCAATAGGCTTCCTTGTTGCGGAGGGACTTTTCCCGGTTCCCTCTGCAAACAGGTTTGGCTTGTTCTGAAGACCTGTTTGGTGTCCAGATTTCTCTTCTTTTCTAATTCCTATGAGCGGAAGCCAGCCACTATCCGGTGAACTCCAGGGATCCTGCGCAGAGATAAGTGGTGTCAGCTCTTCTTCCTCATTCTTAGTGTCATCTGCAGATATTGACATACTACCGTGTCTGTAGAGTATTTATCACTAAGATTCAGAGAACTTTTATTGTGTACCAAACTCATAAAAACATATTATGTGGCATATAAAAGACATCAGAGGTCTAGTAGCCAAGAAAACACATGGTAACAATGTTTTCTTGGCCACCAAAGCTCTGTGTCTATCTTTTATGTGTCGTCTAATGTGTTTTTTATAAGTTTTATACACAATAAAAGTTCTGTGAATTTCAGCCATAAATACTTCATTTCTCATGTTTTGGATATTATGGAGATATTAGTATCTGCCTTATGGAGTTTTGCCTCCCTCTGAATTAACATGTTCAACTATAGGTTGAACTTGATATACTTAGACGGGTTGTGCCATAAACAATTGTACATTTAGGAATAATAATATTTCCACAAGTGGATGTTAAAAAAATGTTTCCTGTCCCGAGATATTCTTATATATGTGCCCCTGTGTAATGGATGTGTCCGACCATGCAGAAACTGATGGGATAGAGCACACCTCCTGGGCAAGAGTGGGGAGGAGTAAGAGTATACAGACATTACAGCCGGGGGATCACAGAATATAAGAGTATATAGACATTACAGCTGGGAATCACAGAATATAAGAGTATACAGACATTACAGCCAGGGATCAGAAAATATAAGAGTATACAGACATTACAGCCGGGAATCACAGAATATAAGAGTATACAGACATTACAGCCAGGGATCAGAAAATATAAGAGTATACAGACATTACAGCTGGGGATCACAGAATATAAGAGTATACAGACATTACAGCTGGGATCACAGAATATAAGAGTATACAGACATTACAGCCGGGGACCACAGAATATAAGAGTATACAGACATAACAGCTGGGGATCTCAGAATATAAGAGTATACAGACATTACAGCCAGGGATCTCAGAATATAAGAGTATACAGACATTACAGCCAGGGATCACAGAATATAAGAGTATACAGACATTACAGCCGGCTATCACATAATATAAGACTATACAGACATTACAGCACGGGATCACAGAATATAAGATTATACAGATATTCCAGCTGGGGATCACAGAATATAAGACTATACAGACATTACAGTCTGGAATCACAGAATATAAGATTATACTGACATTACAGCTGGTGATCACAGAATATAAGAGTATACAGACATTACAGTCTGGAATCACAGAATATAAGAGTATACAGACATTACAGCCGGGTATCACAGAATATAACAGTATACAGACATTACAGACGCAGATCACAGAATATAAGAGTATACAGATATTACAGCTGGGGATCACAGAATATAAAATTATACAGAAATTACAGCTGGGGTTCACAGAATATAAGAGTATACAGACATTACAGCTGGTGATCACAGAATATAAGAGTATACAGACATTACAGTCAGGGAACACAGAATATAAGAGTATACAAACATTACAGTCTGGAATCACAGAATATAAGATTATACTGACATTATAGTTTGGGATCACAGAATATAAGAGTATACAGCAGCCTGGGATCACAGAATATAAGAGTATACAGACATTACAGCCAGGGGATCACAGAATATAAGAGTGTAAAGACATTACAGCTGGAGATCACAGAATATAAAATTATACAGAAATTACAGCTGGGGATGACAGAATGTAAGATTATACAGACATTACAGCTGGGGATCACAGAATATAAGAGTATACAGTCATTACAGCCGGGATCACAGAATATAAGAGTATACAGACATTATAGCTGGGGATCACAGAATATAAAAGTATACAGACATTACAGCTGGGGATCACAGAATATAAAATTATACAGACATTACAGCTGGGGATGACAGAATGTAAGAGTATACAGTCATTACAGCCGGGGATCACAGAATATAACAGTATACAGACATTACAGCCGCAGATCACAGAATATAAAAGTATACAGACATTGCAGCTGGGGATCACAGAATATAAAATTATACAGAAATTACAGCCGGGGATCACAGAATATAAGAGTATACAGACAGTACAGCTGGAGATCGCAGAATATAAGAATATACAAACATTACAGTCAGGGATCACAGAATATAAGAGTATATAGACATTACAGCCAAGGATCACAGAATGTAAAAGTATACAGACATTACAGTTGGAGATCACAGAATATAAGATTATACAGACATTACAGCCAGGGATCACAGAATATAAGAGTATACAGACAATACAGTCAGGGGATCATAGAATGTAAGCGTATACAGACATTACAGCCGGAGATCACAGAATATAACAGTATACAGACATTACAGCCGGGATCACAGAATATAAGATTATACAGATATTCCAGCTGGGGATCACAGAATCTAAGAGTATACAGACATTACAGCCGGGGATCACAGAATATAAGTGTATACAGACATTACAGCCGGGTATCACAGAATATAAGAATATACAGACATTACAGCTGGAGATCACAGAATATAAGAATATACAAACATTACATCCGAGGTATACAGAATATAAGAGTATACTGACATTACAGCCAGGGATCACAGAATATAAGAATATACAAACATTACATCCGAGGTATACAGAATATAAGAGTATAAGACATTACAGCCAGGGATCATAGAATATAAGAATATACAGACATTATATTCGGAGATTACAGAATATAAGAGCATACAGACATTACAGCTGGGGATCACAGAATATAAGAGTATACAGACATTACAGCCGGGGATCACAGAATATAAGATTATACAGACTTTATGGCCAGGGATCACAGAATATAATAGTGTACAAACATTACAGCTGGGGATCACAGAATATAAGAATATGGAGACATTACAGTCACAAATGATTCTTTATGTAATGAAAAACAAGTTTTTAAAAAATAAATGTTTTTAATCACAGAAAGAATCAACTGTAATCCCGGGCTGGGTGCAGTGGCGGATTATAATGAGGCCAATATGGGCTTTTGCCCCGGGCCCAATGATGTGGGGGGGCCCATAGCCCAGGGGGTAAATGCCTCCATTATAATCCGCCACGGCGGCGGTGCCGCCAGCCCGCCACACACTGCACGTTCGTTACAACTTGCACCGACCTGGGTGACGCTCCGCCCCCCTTCTTCTTCCGCACCGCCCGCCCATACGTCATGACGTGACGTCAGATGTGCGGAGGAGAACTTTAGAAAAAGACCGCGCGGTGAAGAGGTAGAGCGGACCCTGTGGCTGAGCTGCGGCCAGAGACTGCAGGCAGTGTGTGTGCTGGTAAGAGGACTGAGCCTGGACATCAGCGGGTAACTGTGGCCCCAGACACTGCACCCAGGAGCCCCAAACATATGTGACCCCACCCAGACACTGCACCCAGGGGCTCCCCAACATGTGTGACCCCAGAGACTGCACCCAGGCGCCCCCAACATGTGTGACCCCACCAACTTCACCCAGGGGCCCCCCAACATGTGGACCCCAACAACTTCACCCAGGGGTCCCCCCAACATGTCACCCCAGCCACTGCACCCAGGGCCCCCCAACATGTGTGTAACCCCAGAAACCAACCAGGGCCCCCCAACATGTGTGTAACCCAGAAACTGCACCCAGGGGCCCCAACATATGTGTGACCCCCAACAACTGCACCCAGGTGCCCCACAACATGTATGTGACCCCAGAAACGCCACCCAGGGCCCTCCCCAACTTGTGTGTGACCCCCAAAAACTTCACCCAGGGACTCCCACCATATGTGACCCCAAAGACTGCACCCAGGAGCCCTCCAACATGTGTGACCCCAATAATTGTACCCAGGGGCCCCCACCATATGTGACCCCAAAGACTGCACCCAGGGCCCCCAACATTGTGTCCCTCGCCATATATGCCCCCCAGTAACTGCACCCAGATGCCCCCATCATGTATCCTCTACCATATGTTCTACTATATTATCTGCAATGATCTGCGACATAGGACTCCAGGTGACATCTACTACATTATCTGTACTCAGAGATATCACTGTGTTATCTGTGGTGTTACATAGGACTGCAGAGGACATCTACTACATTATCTGTACTCAGAGATATCACTGTGTTATCTGTGGTGTTACATAGGACTGCAGGTGACATCTACATTATCTGTAGTCAAAGACATCACTGCATTATCTGTGGTGTTACATAGGACTGCAGGTGACATCTACTAAATTATGGTACCGTCACACGCCGCAATCTCGCCTGGCGATCTGAAAGGCGATATGTCGCCCTTGCAAAATCACTGTGAAATTGCCTCACGGTGGCGGCGTGTGATTTGGTGATTTCGCGATGATAAATCGCCCTTCGCCCGTCGCCTGATTGCCGAACAGTGCTCAGTAATCAGCGATGACGCCAAGGCGATATTTCCGTGTTGTGGAGTGTGATAGGGCAATAGTGATGGAAAGAGCGTTGTCTACGATATCCTGTAGGCGTGCCTCAGCATGCTGAAGTCCGCGCCCCGTCTGAGATGGTTGGTGTGGGCTACTGTGTTCCCATTGGCTGTCACTTGACACCGCGCCATATCTGAAGGGCTGTCCGTTCAGCACCACACACAACTTTGAGACACATTTGCGTCATGTATTAGCCAGCCTTCCAGAACAGGCTGACCAATTGTAACGAAGTTGTGTTGTCCAATGAGCGTGTATGGGGCGCGGTATAAAGCACTGCGGCACGCCTATCTCCTCGCCGCGCTGAACATGTATGCCCACATTGCCTATGGGATTGCGGCGTGTGAAGCGGCGATGGAATGAGGCAAGATTGTTTCCGCTGTAGGTGAGGCGATTTCTGGAGTGACACATCGCCTTAGTTTCAGGGCGAGATTGCGGCATGTGACGGTACCATTATCTGTACTCAGAGATATCACTGTGTCATCTGTGCTGTTACATAGGACTGCAGGTAACATCTACTACATTATCTGTACTCAGAGATATCACTGTGTCATCTGTGCTGTTACATAGGACTGCAGGTAACATCTACTACATTATCAGTACTCAGAGATATCACTGTGTCATCTGTGCTGTTACATAGGACTGCAGGTAACATCTACTACATTATCTGTACTCAGAGATATCACTGTGTCATCTGTGGTGTTACATAGGACTGTAGGTGATATCTACTACATTATCTGTACTCAGAGATATCACTGTGTTATCTGTGATGTTACATAGGACTGCAGGTAACATCTACTACATTATCTGTACTCAGAGATATCACTGTGTCATCTGTGCTGTTACATAGGACTGCAGGTAACATCTACTACATTATCTGTACTCAGAGATATCACTGTGTTATCTGTGATGTTACATAGGACTGCAGGTAACATCTACTACATTATCTGTACTCAGAGATATCACTGTGTCATCTGTGCTGTTACATAGGACTGCAGGTAACATCTACTACATTATCTGTACTCAGAGATATCACTGTGTCATCTGTGCTGTTACATAGGACTGCAGGTAACATCTACTACATTATCTGTACTCAGAGATATCACTGTGTCATCTGTGCTGTTACATAGGACTGAAGGTAACATCTACTACATTATCTGTACTCAGAGATATCACAGTGTTATCTGTGGTGTTACATAGGACTGCAGGTGATATCTACTACATTATCTGTACTCAGAGATATCACTGTGTTATCTGTGATGTTACATAGGACTGAAGGTAACATCTACTACATTATCTGTACTCAGAGATATCACTGTGTCATCTGTGCTGTTACATAGGACTGCAGGTGACATCTACTACATTATCTGTACTCAGAGATATCACTGTGTTATCTGTGGTGTTACATAGGACTGCAGGTAACATCTACTACATTATCTGTACTCAGAGATATCACTGTGTCATCTGTGCTGTTACATAGGACTGCAGGTAACATCTACTACATTATCTGTACTCAGAGATATCACTGTGTCATCTGTGCTGTTACATAGGACTGCAGGTAACATCTACTACATTATCTGTACTCAGAGATATCACTGTGTTATCTGTGGTGTTACATAGGACTACAGGTGACATGTACTACATTATCTGTACTCAGAGATATCACTGTGTTATCTGTGATGTTACATAGGACTGCAGGTGACATCTACTACATTATCTGTACTCAGAGATATCACAATGTAAGCTGTGTTGTTACATAGGACTGCAGGTGATATCTACTACATTATCTGTACTCAGAGATATCACAATGTAAGCTGTGTTGTTACATAGGACTGCAGGTGACATCTACTACATTATCTGTACTCAGAGATATCACTGTGTTATCTGTGCTGTTACATAGGACTGCAGGTAACATCTACTACATTATCTGTACTCAGAGATATCACTGTGTTGTCTGTGGTGTTACATAGGACTGCAGGTGACATCTACTACATTATCTGTACTCAGAGATATCACAATGTAAGCTGTGTTGTTACATAGGACTGCAGGTGATATCTACTACATTATCTGTACTCAGAGATATCACAATGTAAGCTGTGTTGTTACATAGGACTGCAGGTGACATCTACTACATTATCTGTACTCAGAGATATCACTGTGTTATCTGTGGTGTTACATAGGACTGCAGGTGATATCTACTACATTATCTGTACTCAGAGATATCACTGTGTCATCTGTGCTGTTACATAGGACTGCAGGTAACATCTACTACATTATCTGTACTCAGAGATATCACTGTGTTGTCTGTGGTGTTACATAGGACTGCAGGTGATATCTACTGCATTATCTGCACTCAGAGATATTAGGTATATGATGACCATCGTTACATAACTGCCGTCACATGACAGGGTAGCCCACAGAGTCTGAAGTGGCCCGGGCCCTGGCTACCCTTAATCCACCCCTGGCTGGGTGCATCTATTTCCGGTCCTGTACATTGTGGGTGGGTATTACGTGTACTTGCCGGCTGCAGATCATGCACAGCGCACATTCTGGAGCTAGCAATTACACACAATACTCACCCACAGTGTACAGGACCGGAAATAGATGCCCCCGGGCAATGGCGTGGCTTAAAGCTCATAGGCACCGTTGTGAAAGCTCAAACAGGGCCCCCCAATTAATGCAAATCATTAATAGCATTGGTCTTTTTCTACAGACCAAAAGGACTTTTGGGGCCCCCTAGGTTTCTGACCCGACATAAGCCCGATCATATACCAGACTTATATTAAATGAGGAACTGGTGGGGGCAATTAGTGGTGGGTGTTATTATGGGCCTCTATCAGTGACGTGATATCATATGTGCTTCTGGTCATGGACCAAAAGGCATATATCACCCTCACTGAGAGGTGCATTAATAAATCAGCATTGACAGGGCAGCTGCGACTCTTCTTTTAGCCTCAGGTAGTTCCATTTCTAGTTTGAGTTTAACAAGAGGCGCTGTAGAGCTGCCAGGTTCGGTGGCCAATTCTCCACAAGTGGTGGCAACGGTGGGATAAAGATAATAGTGTGTGGGACCTCAACTCCCTAACACTTAGGACTGCTGGCAGTAGCTTTTGCTGTCAGGGTCCTAAGATCAACTCAACACTAGACGGTCACAGTGCAAATACAAAGGTGTGTAGGTGCATCAGGCAGGTTGCAGCTGTGTGTCAGTGACCAGGGGTTGCCAAACTGGCCCAGGACACCAGGAGCCAGATGCTGCATAGGGCACTTGCGCCAGCTGATATGGAAGAGGTGGGGAGGACAATGTTGAACTAGGCGAGGAGGAACCCATGCATAGGTTCTCAAGGAGCCAATCACCAATAGTCAACTCTGCAGGGGGCTGAGCACTCTCTGTCCTCAACCACGCAGTGGGCAAATCATCACCTGCTTGTTCCCCCAGTCTGTAGGGCGCGGATGTGTGGCGCCCCGCAACGAGTGCGTCACAGGAGTGTATTGCATCCCAGAATGCAGATGTAATATTCTCTGACTAGGTAGTGACATGGTTAAAACTCAGAGCTCCATACCCTACATGCACATCAGCATAGAGGGCCAATAAGGTCCTGGTGGGCGGAGTGTAGGTGTAGTGTGTTAATGGAGAAGACCCTTGCTGGCCTTGAGGCTGAAGACCCTTATGGCGGCTGCAGAACCACATGAGGCTGCAGAGTGTGAAGCTACAGAACGTCACACAGAGCGCCAGTATCAGCTGGAGCTGGCCGCATCTGGAGCTCGCAACCCGTCCCAGCCAACCAGGAGCCCAAGCCACCAAATGTCTGAGTCGAGGACTTTCCATTTCTGGAAAAGGATGGGGACCTGGATTCCTTTCTACTGCCCTTTGAGCAAACGTGCAAGCAGCATCACCTGGCCCTAAACATTGGGCCAAGTACCTGACCCCGCCTTTTGAGGGGTAAGTACATAGGAACCTTGGGGGACTTAACTGCAGGGGAGTTGCAGGATTATGAAAGCATCAAACGGGAAAAAGAGTCGAGAGTCTGCAATGTAGGAGAAGGAGCAAGGAGCAGAACGTGGCCGGGAGGAACGTAGGAGAGGGGGCCTGAACAGTTCTGTGCAGCCCCCTGGCCACCACCACCGGTTGGGCGCCATTACTCTGGTGCCTCAACAACCAGTCTCTGGGCAACCATATACGGGTCAAAACACACCCGTGCCTATCTACAGCCGGATTACTGGTTCCGAAGCTGGGAGTCGTTTATCACTGCCATGCAAGCCAGGAGTGGAGGGACCGCTCTACAGGAGTACCCCACCGCCGCCGCAAACAGAGCCGTCTTGCCAGTGGAGTACCCACCAAAAGGACCCAGACTACCCCTCACACCGGAACGTACACACCGGCAGGACAATATAAGTAGTCCCTTGTACCCGACCTTGGCACTCAAAGGCGACATCGGCAATTCACCAAGAATAAGTTAGAATGGAGGAACACCACGGAGCTCTGAGGAACACCGGTCATTGCCAAGTCCACCCAGTCCGTTACCCGTTAGCTGTATACCATGTATCACCTGCTGGTTACAGTAAAGTACCCGTTGGAGAGACTCATGGTGTCCGTGTTTCTTAAGAACTGTTTCACTCCGCACGCAGAAGGTAACTGAGCTGCCTCACAAAATCTTGTGCAGCTCCTGGCTCCGGGGACTCCCACTCATCCTGTGGGGAGCGTTCCATCTTGCTGCATTGCATCCCCTGGAGACCCAAGCAGCGCCGGTGGACATCACCGGAACTCTCACAGGTGGCGTCACGACAGAATTAACCCCTAAACTGTTCAACCAACACTTTTGATCTGGACCGCTGGGCCCCACAGCCGCAGGCACGGTTCCGTGACAAGGAGGAGAAGAAACGCCTGCGACGTGCAGAACCCCGGTCAAGGATGAGTCAGATGCCCCCCTTCAAGCTGCCCTTGCTGGCCTTGAGGCCTGAGCTCGCAACCCGTCCCAGCCAACCAGGAGCCCAAGCCACCAGATGTCTGAGTCGAGGGCTTTCCATTTCTGGAAAAGGATGGGGACCTGGATTCCTTTCTGCTGGCCTTTGAGCAAACGTGCAAGCAGCATCACCTGGCCCCTAAACAGTGGGCCAAGTACCTGACCCTGCCGTTTGAGGGGTAAGTACATAGGAACCTTGGGGGACGTAACTGCATCAAACGGGCCCTGATCAGGCAGTTCAACCTCACCCCGGAGTCCTACCGCAAGAAGTTCTGTAATTGTCTGGGCCCTGTAGCGTCTACAGTCAGACTTGTGCAGATACCACCCCATCGTGGGGATGGACCACAACCCCCTCAGTGGTTTTACACTTGTCTCCAGGGCGAAGGGGACGTTGCTACATAGGAGCCTTGCGCTCCAGCAACACAGCTACACCATTAGCCACAAGAGCGGCCGTGACCACGGTAACGCTGATGGGCTATCCCGCCAAGGGGAGGTGGAGGACGGGCACTTTGGGAAACACAGGAATGTGCTGCCCTATAGAGCCCTCTAAAGCAGTGAGGTGTAATGAATAAGCAATATTTGTTGGGATTGAGCAGTATTCCAGTGGCTGCCATGTTGTTCAGACTCTGCTATACCTCGCTTCAACCATACACCTTTTTGGCCCAAGACAAGTCATCTCTGGGACAGTGGAATATGTTAATTAACATGAGGATGCTAACTTCCTAGCCAAATGGTCCCACACTAGAGCTCCTATGAAATGGAGATTAGGTGACAATGAATCTTCCTGCCATTATCCAAAAGAAGGACCACATGGGGACTTCCCAGCCAAGTGTGAAATGAATTGTCTCTATCTGCAGACTCAATGGAAGTGTTAGTTAATGCCTAGACTGAGAGACTCCGAGAGTATAATCTTAATAATAATAGTATAATAACTTTTGTATATCTCATATCTCAACTCAGGGGGGTGGGAGTTATTAGACATCCCAGAGGCAGGTGATGGGTGGGAGATGGGTGTGAGATGAGAAGGCCTCTGTATAACAATGTCCCATCTCTTCTCCATCTTGGTATTCTTCTGAAGGGCATAATTTCATCTAAGCCAGAGTATACCCAGGAAACGTATTCACTTCTGTTGGACAAAATGCCGCAGTGCCCGCGCTGCCGTCAAGAACCACCCGAACCAATGGATCATCTGGGTGCGAAGGTCTTTAATTTTCCGACGCGTTTCGGAGCTATAACCCAGCTCCCAGAGGAAGTAGCTGGGTTATAGCTCCAAAATGCGTCGGAAGATTAAAGACCTTTGCACCCAGATGATCCATTGTTCGGGTGGTTCTTGACGGCAGCGGCATTTTGTCCAACAGAAGTGATCTTCTCTCCACGGTTAACCGTGAAAGTGCGGCCCTGCAGCAGCTGTCTTACAGGCGATCAAACCGGTTGTAGGTAACACAACTGCACCAGGTGAGCAGTTCACACTTATTATCCAACTCATCTCTTTATATTAGAGATAAGACCCTATTGCGCATTATCTCATATCTACAGGAACCGTATTGGCACATGCTGTCCTTGTGGCGCCATCAGCACCAAGGTAATTGTGTGTGTAATTCTGTGTATTCCTTTTATGTTTTATTTGCATAACTGACTTTAACCTTTGCCATATCTTAATAATAACTGTACATAATTAATATTATTCTATTGTATGAATAGGGTGATTAAATATATAAATTTAATCTTGAGTTGTTCTTTTTATCTTGATCACGATTCCCATGTCCTTGTGCTCATTTAACGCTACCTGGGTTGGTTTCAGACCCAATATAAACCTGATCATGGACTGGACTCATATCAAATGAGGAACTGGTGGCAGCATTCAGTGCTTGGGGTTATTCAGGGTCTCTATCAATGACGGGGTGGAGGTTATTATATGGTCGCGGACTAGAAGACATATATCACCCTCACTGAGTGGTGCCTTACTAAACCAGCACTGATAGGGCAGCTGCGGCTCTTCTTTTAGCCTAAGGTAGTTCCATTACTAGCTTGAGTTTAACAAGAGGCGCTGTAGAGCTGCCAGGTTCAGTGGCCGATCCTCCACACTGCCAGCACAGGAGTTGAGCATAGGCTTTTCTATTTTACCTGGGAGAAACACAATGGGTTGTTCTAATTGTAAACAATCCCTTTAAACCATTCATAGTTCAAGTCAAACCAAATCAGAGACAACAATCTATAATATAATTGTCTAAGGGTTTTTTGAGCGTGTCTGTCGCCGAAATCGCGCGCCACACAGAGGCAGCTCATCGGTGCCCTCCGGAGGCGGGCGCCAATGAGCGCAGACTATGCAAATAGGCGCAAGAATTCAAAGTTCGAATTTTGCACCTATTTGCAGCCCGGCGACAGCGGCGCCGGGATACACGGTGGCCGCAGCGGCGGCTCTCCTCAAAGCCCCCCCAGCTCTCTTGCCTCTCCTGCCCCCTACGCTCCTCGCGGCACCCACTTCGCGGCCTCCCTCTGCCCCCCGATCCACGCGGCCTCCCTGCTCCTCCTGCCCCCCCGTTCCTCATGCCTCCCTGCGGCCCCCCGCTCCATCCTGTCCCCACCGGCTCCATCCTGCCCCCCCCGCCACCATCCTGCCCTCCCCCAATCCTGTCCCCCGCCACCATCCTGCTCCTCTGGCTCTATCCTGCCCCGCTCGCCACCATCCTGCCCTACTTGCTCCATCTTGCCCCCCCTGCCACCGTCCTGCCCCGCTCGCTCCATCCTGCCCCGCTTGCCACCATCCTGCTCCTCTGGCTCCATCCTACACCGCTCAAGCCATCCTGCCCCCCGCCACCATTCTGCTCCTCCGCCTCCATCCTGCTCCTCCAGCTCCATCCTGCCCCGCTCCCACCATCCTGCCTCGCCGCCACCATCCTGCCCTGCTCGCTCCATCCTACCCCGCTCGCTCCATACTGCCCGCTTGCCACCATCCTGCCCCCCTCCGCCTCCATCCTGCCCCACCCCCGACTCCATCCTGCCCACCTGCCTCCATCCTGCCCCCCCCGGCTCCATCCTGCCCGCTCGCTCCATCCTGCCCTGCTCGCCACCATCCTGCCACCATCCTGCTCCTCCGGTCTATCCAGCTCCTCCAGCTCCATCCTGCCCCACTCGCTCCATCCTGCCCCGCTCGCCACCATCCTGCCCCCCTGCCACCATCCTGCTCCTCCAGCTCCATCCTGCCCGCTCCCACCATCCTTCCCCGCCGCCAGCATCCTGCCCCCCGGCAACCATCCTGCCCCCGCCACCATCCTGCCCCCCCCCTCCTTGACCATCCTGCTCCTCCGGTTCCATCCTGCCCCGCTCACTCCATCCTGCCCGCTCGCCACCATCCTGTCCCCCCGCCACTCCATCCTGTCCCCCCGCACCATCCTGCCCCCCGCCACCATCCTGCCCCCCTCCGCCCATCCTGACCATCCTCCGGTTCCATCTGCCGCTCCATCCATCCTGCCCCGCTCGTCACCATCCTGCCACCCTCATCATGCCCCGCTCGCTCCATCCTGCCCTGCTCCTCCATCCTGCCCCGCTCGCTCCATCCTGCCCCGCCGGTGTATCCTGCCCCAACAGCTCCATCTGCCCTGCTGCCACCATCCTGCTCCGCTGGCTCCATCGGCCCCCCCGCCACATCCTGCCCTCCCGCCACCATCCTGCCCCCCGCCACCATCCTGCCCCCCGCCACCATCCTGCTCCCCCCCCCACCATCCTGCTCCCCCGCCTCCGGCTCCTGCTCCATTCCCCGCTCCTCCATCCTGCCCCGCTCGTCACCATCCTGCCCCCTCTCATGCCCCACCGCCATCCTGCCCCTGCTCGTCCTCCTGCCCCGCCCCCCATCCTGCCCACGCCCATCCTGCTCCACCTGGCTCCATCCTGCCCTGCTCGCCACCATCCTGCCCCCCCGCCACCTGCCCCCGCCACCATCCTGCCCTCCGGCTCACCATCCTGCCCCGCCCTCTGCCCCCTCGCCACCATCCTGCCCCCCGCCACCATCCTACCCGCTCTCCATCCTGCCCGCTCCCACCATTCCTCCTGCCCCCCGCCACACATCCTGCCCCCGCACCATCAGCCCCGCACCATCCTGCTCCCGGCTCCATCTTGCCCCGCTTTCTCCATCCTGTCTCTGCCACCATCCTCCCCCTCCCCATCCTGCACCTCCGGCTCATCCTGCCCCGCTCCACCATCCTGCCCCCCCCCTGCCTCCATCCTGCCCCACCTCATCCTTCCCACCTACTCCATCCTGCCCCTCCCGGCTCATCCTGCCCCCATGACACAATCCTGCCCCCCCCGTCACCATCCTGACCCCCTGCTCCATCCTGCCCCCGGCAGATAGGCAACGACAGGTCCTAAAGGCCTGTAGGACCTAGAAGACGGAGGTGGAGCGAGACGGCAGACAGGACTGAGGATTTTTTTACTTTTACTGTGGAGGAGCAGGGGGCCGTGGGGAGCGGAGTATCGCCATATACCATAGTGCTGCTATACATGTACTGTAATGTACTGCCATATACTATAGTGCTGCTATACATGTACTGTAATGTACCGCCATATACTATAGTGCTGCTATACATGTACTGTAATGTACCGCCATATACCATAGCGCTGCAACATGTACTGGTGCCATATACTATAGTCGCTGCTATACATGTGCTGTAATGTTACATCTGCATATTACGTATAGTGAGTGCTGCTATACATGTGCTGTAATGTACCGCCATATACCATAGCGCTGCTATGCATTAATGTAATGTACCGCCATATACTACAGCGCTGCTATACATGTCTGTAATGTACCCCATATACTATAGTGCTGCTATACATGTACTGTAATGTACGCTTACCATACTGCACATAGTAGAATGTAGTTCACGCTGCTATACATGTGCTGCAATGTACCACCATATACCATATGCGCTATTGTGTCAATACATATATATATGTTTATGGGTTTACTCACGTTGACTGAACAAGTTCTGTCAGTCACAGCATGTCAGCTACTATACATATTCTAGAATACCCGATGCGTTAGAATCGGGCCACCATCTAGTATAGTTTAGTAAATATTTCCTTATGCTCCAGTAAATCTCCGTCACTTGCAGATAAGAAACAGAACAGATAAGAGGTCAGCAGATAGATTGTTGACAAGGGCAGTCTGTATTGTGTGAAGGATACAGTGCAGGATTTTATGACTATGATCTCCATCATCCATTTTATCAATATCATCCATGCAAACCTTGCAGTGATGGGACGTGGAGCTGACTTGACATCAACAAGTGACTGGATGTGGGGGTCACATGACATTACAATGTCACATGAGCCCTGGAATCACAAGTACTACCAGCACAGGAGGTGAGTATAGGCTTATTTAGTTTACCAGGGGGAAACACATGGAAACAGAATGGGTTGTTCTAATTGTGGACAACCGCTTTACACCATTCATAGTTCAAGTCAGACCAAATCAGAAAAAACAACTAAGGTGATATTTCCTTATGCGCCAGTAAATCTCCGTCACTTGCAGATAAGAAACAGAGTAAATAAGAGAAGATAAGATTGTGGACAAGGGCCATCATGTACTGTGTGAAGGATACAATGCAAGATTTTATGACTATGATCTCCTTGGTCCCTTTTGAACAATAACATCCACCCTTGCGAACCTTGCCATGGTCTTCCTGAGACATACTCCGTTATGGACATTTTGGGTTGACCTTCTGCCATATTGCCATGCCCCCACCAATTCTTTACTTGAAATTAGGACTCTATTAATGAGTAGAGATGAATGGATCTTTTAACATTAGAAGTGGCCAACTTTGCCGAATTTTCACCAAATACATGATTTGCGGCAAAAGGAGACGAGCGAACTTTCCCCGAACATATTTACCAATTTCAAATTTGGCCCATTCATGGCAGATTTAGTTTTGATTCGGAAACCCGAGCAATTTCTAGAAAAGTCATCGAATGCGGATTTGGTTGGTGAGTGATCAGGTTAAAAAAAAGCTTGACTGCATTTAAGGCTGGGGTCACATTTGCGACATTTTGAAATCCTGATCCGGTTTTGAGCTGTCAAAAAGCTCAAAACCAGATCAGGAACCGTTCCCCATAGGAGCCCATTATGGTAATCGGATTGCACTACATACAATCCGGTTACCGGCTCCGGATCTGCAGCCTGCACTAAAAATCATGTAGGCTGCAGTTTTCAGAGTGGTTCTGTCAACCGCAATGCGGGAACTGGATTGCTCAAGATGTGTAATCCTGAGCAATGCGGTTACCGTTTACTTTGTTCATCCCTGCTGCCGCAAGGATGAACAAAGTGTTAAATGTGTATTAAAACATGAAATATGAATAGTAGCTGTGGGCAATATGTCTGTAGGGGGTGCCCATCCTCCCTAGAGACATGCTGTCCTCTCCTGTCAGCATGTTAGGGGTTAAAAAGATATTGTCGGCTTCTACAAATTTCTGAATGAAGCCACGGCTCCGCTCACAGTAGAGGAGATGCTGTATGTAATGTACGTATAGTATCTGCCGCTGTCCAGAGTCCTGTAACCATTAATATTAGATCTATAGCGGTGCTCTGCCCATGGAGCTAATGTAAATGCCTACAGGACCCTGGACAGCGGCAGATACTATACGTACATTACATACAGCATCTCCTCTAATGTGAGCGGAGCCGTGGCTTCATTCAGAAATTTGTAGAAGCCGACAATAGTTTATTAACCCCTAACATGCTGACAGGAGTGGACAGCATGTCTCTAGGGAGGGTGGGCACCCTCTACAGACATGTTGTCCACAGCTACTATTCATATTTCATATTTTAATAACATTTAAGACTTTGCTCATCCCTGCGTTAGCAGGGATGAACTAAGTATGCGGTAACCGCATTGCTCAGGATTACACATCAGGAGCAATCCGGTTACCGCATTGCGGTTGACAGAACACATTTTTGAAAGAAAATGTGTCTGAAGGCAATTGCGCTTACCGCATCCAAATCTGTATGCGGTCAACATAATTGCCTTGCCAAATGTGACCCCAGCCTTAGTGATGCTTTTCTTCTATCTTCTGACAGTGTAGGACATTAGGACATGATTGATGTGGGGGGGGGGAAATGGTCAGAGTAGCGTCAGACTTTTTTTTCCTCCTGAATGTTCTGTGTGGATGTGCCTGGCCGGCAGCCAATCAGGGCGCATAAAACATCAACAAGTTTAAAGCACAGGGGCTTATGTTATTGGCTGGCTTGTTTCATTGGCTGCCAAAGTCACATGTCCCTCGGGATATAAGAAGCGGCCATTTTGAAAGTGTTACTGCTAGGGACAGTGCTGCTGCCGCTCCGTGTTATACAATCAGATAGCTTGCTACTCCATCGCTATTTAATTGGAATAGGAGGGCAAGAGTGTCTATACAGACATTGGCATTTTGTGCTTAGATCTAAAGTGATTCCTAAACCTGTGTGCATTGGTAAAGCCGCAGTTTTTTTTAAATACAGAAAGGGATTGCAACATATGTAAGTTTCCTCTAAAAAGGCTTTGTTTGGACTCTAACCTATGATTCTCAAATCCTTCAGTTTCCTCTAAAAAGACAGTGTTGGGCCTCAAGCAAGTGCTTCCAAATCTGTGTGTGTAAAACATTAGTGGGAAATCCTAAGGTCGTGGTGAAAAGCGGTTTGACCTGCGCTCGGGGTTCCATCAGGAATGAATTGGCAGCATTAACATAGGCTTACCTTTCCGGTATCACTGCGTTAATGCTGCCAAATTCTATCTTTTTAATGGAACCCCCCTGAACATAGGCAATAATGCTGGTGTGACCCTAGCCTAAGAGTTGTAACTGCTTGGTACCTGAGGAGGCATTCTTATTACTTTTTTCAAAGTCACAAGTTTACATACATTTCATTAGTATTTGGTACCATTGGCCTTAAACTGTATGACTTGGGTGAAATGTTTTGGATCCTTCCACAAGTTTCTCACAATAGTTGGTAGAAATTTGAACCTATTCCTCCTGATAGATCTGGTGTAACTGAGCCATGTTTGTAGGTCTCTTCACTCGCACCTGCCTCTTCAGCTTTACCCATACATTTTCAATAGAATTGTGATCAATGCATTGAAAAGCATTGACAAATAAATCGCTTATGATCCATACAGGCTATCTGTGATTGACCCTTCATTGACGGCAGCCAGAATTATTATACCCTTTCATCCTTTGATCTACTTCAGATTGCTCAATGTGGGTCCACGGCAGCTGTCCTTTATGTTTTCTCAGTGGTTGTGACTTCTCACAACCATCAAAGGTCAGCCTTCCAGAACCATTAAACTCTTCATCACCTGGCGATTTTTCGTTTTCCATACAGGAAAATGGGAAGAAAAATTCCAAGTGTGATGACATTGCAAAAAAGTGCAATAACACATTTGTTTTTTTATTCAACATATTCACTAAATGGTAAAACTGAAATGACAGTATAATGCCTTAGGTCAGTACTATATGGTAACACTGACGTGTTGGTATGATGCCTCAGGTCAGTACTATATGGTCACACTGATGTGTCGGTATGATGCCTTAGGTCAGTACTATATGGTAACACTGACGTGTTGGTATGATGCCTCAGGTCAGTACTATATGGTCACACTGACGTGTTGGTATGATGCCTCAGGTCAGTACTATATGGTAACACTCACGTGTCGGTATGATGCCTCTGGTCAGTACTATATGGTAACACTGACGTGCCAGTATAATGCCTCAGGTCAGTACTATATGGTAACACTCACGTGTCGGTATGATGCTTCTGGTCAGTACTATATGGTAACACTGACGTGTCGATATAATGCCTCTGGTCAGTACTATATGGTAACACTGACGTGTCGGTATGATGCCTCAGTTCAGTACTATATGGTAACATTGACATGTTGGTATGATGCTTCGGGTCAATACTATATGGTAACACTGACATGTCGGTATGATGCCTTGGGTCGGTACTATATGGTAACACTGATGTGTCGGTATGATGCCTCGTGTCATTACTATATGGTAACACTGACGTGTCAGTATGATGTCTCGGGTCAGTACTATATGGTAACACTGATGTGTCGGTAGGATACCTTGGGTTTATACTATATGGTAACACTGATGTTTCGGTATGATGTCTGTGGTCAGTACTATATGGTAACACTGACGTGTCGGTAGGATACCTCGGGTTTATACTATATGGTAACATTGATGTTTCGGTATGATGTCTGTGGTCAGTACTGTAAGGTAACACTGATGTGTCAGTAGGATACCTCGGGTTTATACTATATGGTAACACTGATGTTTTGGTATGATATCTGGGGTCAGTACTATATGTAACACTGACATGTCGGTATGATGCCTCGGGTCAATAATATATGGTAACACTGATGTGTCGGTATGATGCCTCGTGTCATTACTATATGGTAACACTGACGTGTCAGTATGATGTCTCGGGTCAGTACTATATGGTAACACTGATGTGTCGGTATGATATCTCGGGTCAGTACTATATGGTAACACTGAGGTGTCGGTATGATGCCTCAGGTCAGTACTATATGGTAACAATGACGTGTCGGTATGATGCCTCAGGTCAGTACTATATGGTAACACTCACGTGTCGGTATGATGCCTCTGGTCAGTACTATATGGTAACACTGACGTGCCAGTATAATGCCTCAGGTCAGTACTATATGGTAACACTCACGTGTCGGTATGATGCTTCTGGTCAGTACTATATGGTAACACTGACGTGTCGATATAATGCCTCTGGTCAGTACTATATGGTAACACTGACGTGTCGGTATGATGCCTCAGTTCAGTACTATATGGTAACATTGACATGTTGGTATGATGCTTCGGGTCAATACTATATGGTAACACTGACATGTCGGTATGATGCCTTGGGTCGGTACTATATGGTAACACTGATGTGTCGGTATGATGCCTCGTGTCATTACTATATGGTAACACTGACGTGTCAGTATGATGTCTCGGGTCAGTACTATATGGTAACACTGATGTGTCGGTAGGATACCTTGGGTTTATACTATATGGTAACACTGATGTTTCGGTATGATGTCTGTGGTCAGTACTATATGGTAACACTGACGTGTCGGTAGGATACCTCGGGTTTATACTATATGGTAACATTGATGTTTCGGTATGATGTCTGTGGTCAGTACTGTAAGGTAACACTGATGTGTCAGTAGGATACCTCGGGTTTATACTATATGGTAACACTGATGTTTTGGTATGATATCTGGGGTCAGTACTATATGTAACACTGACATGTCGGTATGATGCCTCGGGTCAATAATATATGGTAACACTGATGTGTCGGTATGATGCCTCGTGTCATTACTATATGGTAACACTGACGTGTCAGTATGATGTCTCGGGTCAGTACTATATGGTAACACTGATGTGTCGGTAGGATACCTTGGGTTTATACTATATGGTAACACTGATGTTTCGGTATGATGTCTGTGGTCAGTACTATATGGTAACACTGACGTGTCGGTAGGATACCTCGGGTTTATACTATATGGTAGCATTGATGTTTCGGTATGATGTCTGTGGTCAGTACTGTAAGGTAACACTGATGTGTCAGTAGGATACCTCGGGTTTATACTATATGGTAACACTGATGTTTCGGTATGATGTCTGTGGTCAGTACTATATGGTAACACTGACATTTCGGTATGATGCCTCGGGTTTGTACTATATGGTAACACTGACATGTCGGTATGATGTCTTGGGTCAGTACTATAAGGTAACACTGACGTGTCAGTATGATTCCTCGGGTCAGTACTATATGGTAACACTGATATGTCGGTAGGATGCCTCAGGTCAGTGCTATATGGTAACACTGATGTTTCGGTAGGATGCTTTGGGTTTGTACTAAATGGTAACACTGACGTGTCGGTATGATGTCTCGCGTCAGTACTATATGGTAACACTGATGTGCCAGTGTGATGCCTTGGGTCAGTACTATATGGTAACACTGACGTGTCGGTATGATGCCTCATGTCATTACTATATGGTAACACTGATGTGTAGGTATCATGCTTCATGTCATTACTATATGGTAACACTGATGTGTCGGTATGATGCCTCGGATCAGTACTATATGGTAAACTGACGTGTCGGTATGATGCCTCGGGTCAGTACTATAATGTAACACTGACTTGTTGGTATGAGGCCTCAGGTCAATACTACATGGTTAACACTGACGTGTCGGTATGATGCCTCATGTCATTACTATATGGTAACACTGACATGTCGGTATGATGTCTCGGGTCAGTACTATATGGTAACACTGATGTGTCGGTATAATGCCTCAGGTCAGTACTATATGGTAACACTGACATGTTGGTATGATACCTCTGGTCAGTACTATATGGTAACACTGATGTGTAGGTATCATGCTTCATGTCATTACTATATGGTAACACTGATGTGTCGGTATGATGCCTCGGGTCAGTACTATATGGTAAACTGACGTGTCGGTATGATGCCTCGGGTCAGTACTATAATGTAACACTGACTTGTTGGTATGAGGCCTCGGGTCAATACTACATGGTTAACACTGACGTGTCGGTATGATGCCTCATGTCATTACTATATGGTAACACTGACGTGTCGGTATGATGCCTCGGGTCAGTACTATATGGTAACACTAATGTGTCGGTATAATGCCTCAGGTCAGTACTATATGGTAACACTGATGTGTCGGTATGATATCTGGGGTCAGTATTATATGGTAACACTGACATGTCGGTATGATGCCTCGGGTCACTACTATATGGTAACACTGACGTGTCGGTATGATGTCTGGGGTCAGTACTATATGGTAACACTGACGTGTTGGTATGATGCCTTGGGTCAGTACTATATGGTAACACTGACATGTCGGTATGATGCCTCGGGTCGGGACTATATGGTAACACTGATGTGTTGGTACGATGCCTCGGGTCAATAATATATGGTAACACTGACGTGTTGGTATGATGCCTGGTGTCATTACTATATGGTAACACTGATGTGTCAGTATGATGTCTCAGGTCAGTACTATATGGTAACACTGACGTGTTGGTATGATGCCTCGTGTCATTACTATATGGTAACACTGAGGTGTCAGTATGATGTCTGGGGTCAGTACTATATGGTAACACTGACATGTCAGTATGATGCCTCGGGTTTGTACTATATGGTAACACTGACGTGTCGGTATGATGTCTTGGGTCAGTACTATATGGTAACACTGAGGTGTCGGTATAATGTCTTGGGTTTGTACTATATGGTAACACTGACGTGTAGGTATGATGTCTCGGGTCAGTACTATATAGTAACACTGACCCATCAGGTATCGGTAAATCATAGGTGGTGAAGGGGTTAGTACTGTTTTATTAATTGGATAAGACCCTATTTGAGCTTGCTTTCTTTCCAGCATTTTACTTCAAGAATGGAGAAAAATTTTAATGACAAGTAACTTCCAAAACTGTTTTTACATGCACCTTATACTTTTACCCCTTTAGTAAATATAAGAACAATGCTGGATGCAATCGCACCTGAACCTTGGAGCCTAGGGTACCCCAAAAGTCCCTTTGGCCTATAGAAAAAGGCTAATGCTATTAAAGATTTGCAATAATTGGGGGCCCCATTGGAGCCTTTGCATCAGGGCCCATGAGGTTCAAGTTACACCACTGGGGATTTAGATTCGATAATTGCATAGCCGGCACAAATGAAAGCTAGGACTGAAAGCCCCAGAATGATAAAGGTCCATAGTGGGACCAAAACATTAAAATATTGAATATTTATAGCTCTTGAATTACCATTAAAATAATTTTTTGCTCATTCACTGCAATATTGAGTGCGGAGTCCTCTTCATAAAAAGGCCCAGAATAGAAGGAAAAACAAAAATGCAATAAAATCTTAGAATGTCGCAGTGTGTTACAATGACGTGAAAAGATTAATTGCTGCAATACAACTAAATATAGAAACAGCTATGAAAGACACATACGTAAGAACGCTTTATATACCACAATAAAGAATAAGGCACTGCCACAATAAAGTTACAGTGCACTGCTGTAAAGATGCTGTAAAATAGCCACCTTAAAAATAACAAACAATAAACCAAATAAAAAATTCTAATTAAACATCTTTTCACACGAAAAATGGAGAAATTGTTCCTTTGTTCGATGGGTTAGGAAACATTGACCATTGCTCCTGTGGGACTGTTCGGTGCCTCTTTAAGTGCCAACATTGAGAGAACAATTATGCAATGTAATTGAATCAGCATCTACTGAGGGAACAGCAATGATCGTCTTCCCCCAATCCTATGGGACACAATGCCCTAAAATGGGAGCTGAGAGATATAAAAGGATCTGTTCTCATTCTCAGGGGTGCATCAAGCCCCCCTGCCGCCTGAGCTTTATAAAGGACCGGGGGGGGGGGTGCTATCAGACTTCAGCCCCGACACCCCTATAGCCTTAGGTGAGGAGCGGGGGGGCCGCCCCTGCAGCCTGCGCAATTAGGGCGCCGCCGCCGTCTTACCGGGTGACGCTGCGTCGGACGCCATCTCGCTGGAGGCGCCGACCCCTTCTCCAATGCCGCTCCCCCTGGCTCCTGCCACTTGGTACTCAGGGCTCACACGGTGCGGCCCTGGTCATTCTACAGGACCTCAACCTATGCTCCATGGTTCTATTTGGTGGATTACAGAGCTGCTCCATTGCCCAACACTGAGTCCACAAATTCACTTGGAGGACCCAGGTTGGGACAACCCGGTCACCATGCCAAATACCATGCTATGCTCGGTCAGCATCCGAAGCTTACCGATACCTCCTCTCAGTGGGTGCCTGCCCAAAATGGAGTGCTACTGGATAGCTGGATAGAGATAGTTGGCACTGGATGCCTTAAATTTACATTAATTCTAATTCCTGACAACTCAGGGGAAGGATGAGACTGGTCACTGGCACAATTTGTGTTCTTTCTGGGCATAAACTACATGCTATTGACTGTTGGTTACCACAAAATCTTACTGGAGTGTGGTAACCTCACCCTGTGTTGAGCGAGTAGTGTTCTGCCAATGGCAAAGAAGTGAGGGCATTCAGAGTGAGCACCCATGGCCCCATGAAGTCTTTCTAAAGACAGCTAGGCCAGCAGACGAGAACACCCACTAACCCTTGTGTCTTCAAAATCGCCACCTGTCAATAATGTTAATAATAAATGGTGGCAGTGAAAGAGTTCTCAGGACCACACATATTTGTTTTGCCCTTTGCCTCCTCTCTGAAGCTGTTCACTACTTCCACTCCTGAGTGTACTATTGTAATCGAGAAGTATCAGCATAAGGGGCGACAGTGCAGAGATCATGGGCGCCCACCGTATGATTGCCCTACTGGGCACAGGCAGTGTCAGTGCACATGTGAACACGTGTCAGCAGCATAAAGGAAGTGCTTTATCCAGAAAATGAGCCTTGCCAATTAAAAGTGTGGGAAGGCGTCCAATCGGCAAATGAAAAGGATGTTGCAGAGCATCGATCTCTTGGCCATGTCAAGGGTACACTGAAGCCTCCTCATTTACAAACAAATACATAAACAATAGGAGTTTGTTTCTCAATGTGCCAATAACAGGTACAGTGGTCCATAACCTGTCCCCTCTTTATATCTCCAAACTAATCTCCCACTATGTTCCGCTCCTCCAAAGACCTCCTCTTCTCCTCCACACTCATTCGTTCCTCACCCAATCGATCCAAAACTTATCACAAATATTCCCCATCATCTGGAATTTACATTATCATTTCCAGATGGAACCTGGAAACCCATCTCTTCAGGTAAACTTAACTTGCACGCAGAGCTTGGCGCTGTCACTACTTGACGGCCACCTCATCACGCACGGCAGCCGCGCACCACCCCATTACACCTACAATGTGCGTTACGGTAGGTTACATCTATCTCTGGATACACCGCCTGGTGTCTCAAGTTACCTTCTGCCGAGCACCTTACCTCATTTACACAGCGCTACAACAAGCTAGTATGGGCGGACCTGGTGCAGCAGGGACAACACATAGGCGTGCCACAATTGTGGATTACGAGACGTCCGTAACGCTGATAGGAAAAAGCAAGAACATCATGATTGGGCAGGCATCGCAGGAGGCTGATTAATACATGACGCTCGAGCAATTGTAAGCCTGTAAGGGCAGGGTCCTCTCCCACTGTACCAGTCTGTCATTGTTAATTTGTTCATGTGACTTTTCGCTCTTTGTATAAACTTCTGTTATGTTCAGCACACGGATAATGGTGCATATTTAAATACATCGTAATAATAATAACAATAATTATTTTCTACAGCACTGAATAGCATTTTGAGATTAAAAACTCCCTTTAAACTTGTGTTTAAAATAGATTATCTCTTAGAAACCATAACCTTATGTGTGGTATCTTAAGGGTGGTGTGGCTCTCCTGCAATTCCAAAATGCCCGAAATGCCGTCATATATCATCACTTTCAACCAGGACACCAGACTGACCATATGGCAATTCCACAAAGGACTGGTGGGAAGGTCCAGCAGTGGACCATATTACTTTGCAACTCTTTCAATGGTATCTCATTACTAAGGCTACAGACACTCTTAAGGGTACCTTTACACACGCCTACTGGCGGAGTGGATACAACCAGCTACACGCTACAATGTAGCTTGTAGCGAAAAATAGCGCCGTAGTAGTGGCGTGTAAGAGTGACGGTAAAAGGCACCCGGCGAATAGATACAGTTGTTCCGAGCACTGCCCGGAAAAGGTGGCTACAAGCCGATTGTAGCGAGCTGTCATCGGTGTAAAGAAGCCACAGAAGGGATGTGTCGACACCAGCAATGTACCTGGTATGTAGCTGGGCGTGACACAGCTCGGGTTACGCCGCCCATCAGCGATCATTGGAGGAAGCTCCGGCATTATGATTGTTAGTCTCTGCATTAGGCGGCTATTAAGGAGCCTGACCGTCACCCTACACAATGCTCGAAGCGTCATGTATTAAACAGCCTCCTGTGACTGCCTGGCTAAGTCATGGGTTTCTTGCTTTGTCCACTATCAGCGTACGGACGTCTCGTCAATCCAACACATTGTGGCCGCCTATGTGCATATCCCTGCTGCACGAGGTACGCCCATATTAGCTTGTTGTAGCGGTGTGTACAGATGGTACGGTGAGCTACAGAAGGTGACTTATGGCACCTGGCGTGTATCAGAGATAGATGTAGCGTAGCGTAGCGCACCTTGTGGCGGCGTGTAAAGATGGTGCGTTGACCGTTTGTAACCGTTTGTGCATGCTCGTGCACGTGAAGTAGTGGTTGTATCCATCCTCAGTAGCGGCGTGTAAAGGTACCCTAAGTGTCGCAGAACACAAAGCCATTAGCTCCCTGCTCCACCACTTACTCAGGTCATCTGTAGTCACTTCCAGGCTGTGGCCAGTCCGAGGCTGGGGCCATGCATGAGGCATCAGTAAAGGGATGAGGCATCACTCATCGTGGAACAATATTACATATTAATTTATTTTGTTCTTTGCTAGACACAGCAAGGACATTCCTATTTGGGGACATAATGGGACCATTTTACTAGAAAGAGACACAAAAGGGGTCAAATATTATTACTATATAGGCTCAATTCCAATTTCATCCATTCAGTCATGTCTGTCTATTGGACACCATGTGAACCATTTTCCGTCAAGCTTCTCTGTTTGTCACAGCATCCTTCAGTCCTCTGATGCTTGTTCCCGTGTCGGCCATGATGGTTTCTAGCCAATGGGTCTTAGGTCTTGTGTGACCTCTACTGCCACTGACCATACCAAGCATCATAGACTTCAACGAATCCATAGGAATTGTTGGAGTCTCCTATAACACCACAGTTTGACTGAATCCATCTTTCTTTGATCACCCTTTGTAAAGGTCCATGCCTCACATCCATACAATGCTACTGGGAATGCAAAGGCTGTATCCAATCATCGTTTGGTGGTGATTGAGATGTTCTTGCACTTCCACAGTTGCTCCATGTTCATGATTACTGAACATCCTGGAGCGGGCTGTTGCTTGTAATACCGGGAGGCAGAATTGTCCTGCCAGCCCGAGGTGAGGAGCAAGGAAGGAGGGGGGGGGGGAATGTGAGCTGTCAGCCCGAGTTGAGGAGCTTTGGGGGTGCTGTCAGCCTGAGGTGGGCTCTCTCATCTCCATGTCGCCCGTCGCCTGCTATTCTGCAGCAGTGGCCGCAAAGTAAGACCGGCTAGCCCGTTTTGGTGGGGGGGGGCGGCCCTACAGGTGGGCAATACCACCAGCCTGGGGGGCACTTGACCCCTGCCACCTGGGCCAGTCCACCCCTGTGAACATCCCATAGAAATCCACCACTGGATTTAAGCTGTAGAGCCACCATTACATAGGCATTATGTAGGTTCAGGGAGGGCATTATTAGTATACTTTAGTCAAACAGTAACTGTATATGGAAGCACAGGGTAACATTTAAGGGAGCCCAGTGGGTTGTACAATGATGATACATAAGGTGGTACAAGAAGACATCGTTTCTATATAGAGGTACTGGAAGCTGTATTCTGTATGGAGGCACACTGTATTATTATCATGAAGAGGAAGGGAGGGGGATATATAACTATAAAAAGATGGGACTATATCACTATAAGGAGGAACACTATAAAAAGCAGGATCCGCACTCACTTGAATTAATTTGATGCTTTTTCTGTCATATATCCAGTGTCCAAATATGATGGGTTTCGGTTGATAAATCTGTTCTTGAATTGTGACTTTACCGGCCGAAGTGCGTCATATTTGGACACTGAATATACAGTATGAAATAAAAAGGATCAAATTGATTCAAGTGAGTGTCGATCCTGCTACTCATAATATGTTATTGGGGGAGCCACCTTATGATACGTGCACCAAAGCTTTATTAAGGAGTGCCCCCCTAAATCCAACTGAAGATATATATAAGGAGGTACAGGGAGGCTGTACTACTATAAGGAGCCACAGAGTGCACTATTACTGTATGGTGGCATAGGGCATTGTTACTATAGGTGGGCTACATTACTGGAAAATGGACTTTATTACTAAGAGGTCTATATCAGTGATGAGCGAGCACAACAATGTTCGAGTGCTTGGTACTCAAAACGAGCAGGTCGGACATTCTGGAAGGTGGGACGCCAGTATAATAGAAGTCACTGAGAAACTCAAGCACTTTTCCTGAAGGTATTCTAGAAAAATGTTTGAGTTTTGCATTGACTCCCATTACACTTGGTACTCAAATGACGCCTGTCCGAGTGTCCGACCTGCTCCATTCCAATACCAAGCACCTGAGCATGGTACTGCTCGCTCGTCACTAGTCTCTATCCAGGAAACTGGATACAGTCACATGCTCTTCCTGTGTGAGTCTCAGGGAGTGTTTTTTTGGTCTAACTTTGCCTACAACATAGAAACCTAGCAACTAAACAATCATATACAGAAATGAAGTTATTGCACTAAACATATTCCAACAAAAGTGAACCGGATAAAAGAATTGACATGCTGCTTATGTTTATGAATCAAAAGATCCATAGAAATCTGCAGCCATTAGCACAGCACAAGCAAAGTCACATTGACTTTGCTGGCCGGCCTAAATACTATCTGCATTTGCTGCACATGTTTATAAATAGTCTGCACTTTTGTGGTCACAAGGCCTAAGGGTGCCGTTACACGGGGCGACGGGGCTGGAGATGTCGCCGTCGAATGGAGGGTGCGCGCACGCTCTTGCCGCCCCCGCTAGCGTCGCCGCCCCCCGTTTAGATGGGGCGATACCTCCAGCCCCGTGCCAGCGATCTGTCAGGCGGCATCGCCGCCGGGGTGTCTGGAAACCCCAGCGGCGATGCAGGACAATGGGAGTAGTGATGGGCGAATCCTAAATTACTCGGAATCGCTTGACTATAGCGAGTCCGAGCCCAGGACTCGCTACTCGTTGCGAGTCTAGCGAGTCCAATGTTAATGAATGGGGAAGCGAGTAATAGCGAGTAGTGTGAGATTTACAAATCGCAGATGTGTCTCGGAAGCTTCAGCCTGAAGCAATCCGAGTTTTGTCATTTATTTGCATTGGGCTCCTTTACTTTGTAAGTAATCGCTGGGAAACTCGCACAGATAAGAGAAGAGTCCTGTCTGCTCTGTGCAGCTCCAGGGTCCTAGAGCCCGCCTGCTGCCTGATGTAGCAGAGCTGAGATTGTTCTCAGTCTGCTCATTCCCTGTGCATAGACATCTATATCTATACACAGGGGATGTAGCAGAGAGGACATCGCGTTTTGGACTGCGTCGGACGGAAGAGGATTTTTTTAATTAAAGATGGAGTTACTAATGGCTTTTTTTTTTATTTCTAATAAAAAAATTTCTCTGTGTTGTGTTTTTTTTAAAACAATTTAATAGAAATTCATGGCGGTCATGTCTAATATTGGCGTGACCACCATAAATTTCGGGCTTAGGGCCAGCTGATAATACAAAGCTGGCCCTAACCTCTATTACCCAGCGTGCCACGCCACCAGGGCCGCTGGAAGAGCGGGGTTCAGCCCCAGAGGATGGCCTTCAATGAACGCGCCATCTTTGGGGCGGCTGCGGGCTGCAATTTGCAGCGGGGGGTGCCCAGAAAGCTTGGGCCTCCCTGCGCTGCGGATTCCAGCCCCAGCTGCTTAGCTGTACCTGGCTAGACATAGAAATTGAGCGGAGCCTCACGCATTTTTTTTACTCCGACTCCGAGACGACTCCGACTCGAGACGACTCCGACTCCGACTCGACTCCGAGACGACTCCGACTCCGAGACGACTCCGACTCCGACTCCGAGACGACTCCGACTCCGATTCCGAAGACCCGACTCCGAGACGACTCCGACTCCGAGACGACTCCGACTCCGAGACGACTCCGACTCCGACTCCGAGACGACTCCAACTCCGAGACGACTCCGAGACGACTCCGACTCCGAGACGACTCCGACTCCGAGACGACTCCGACTCCGAGACGACTCCGACTCCGACTCCGAGACGACTCCGACTCTGAGACGACTCCGACTCCGAGACGACTCCGACTCCGAGACGACTCCGACTCCGAGACGACTCCGAGACGACTCCGACTCCGAGACGACTCCGACTCCGAGACGACTCCGACTCCGAGACGACTCCGACTCCGACTCAACTCCGAGACGACTCCGACTCCGAGACGACTCCGACTCCGACTCCGAGACGACTCCGACTCCGATTCCGAGACGACTCCGACTCCGAGACGACTCCGACTCCGAGACGACTCCGACTCCGACTCCGAGACGACTCCGACTCTGAGACGACTCCGACTCCGAGACGACTCCGACTCCGAGACGACTCCGACTCCGAGACGACTCCGAGACGACTCCGACTCCGAGACGACTCCGACTCCGAGACGACTCCGACTCCGAGACGACTCCGACTCCGACTCAACTCCGAGACGACTCCGACTCCGAGACGACTCCGAACCCTCCGACTCCGAGACGACTCCGACTCCGATTCCGAGACGACTCCGACTCCGAGACGACTCCGACTCCGAGACGACTCCGACTCCGACTCCGACTCCGAGACGACTCCAACTCCGAGACGACTCCGACTCCGAGACGACTCCGACTCCGACTCCGAGACGACTCCGAGACGACTCCGACTCCGAGACGACTCCGACTCCGACTCCGAGACAACTCCGACTCCGAGACGACTCCGACTCCGAGACGACTCCGACTCCGAGACGACTCCGACTCCGAGACGACTCCGACTCCGACTCCGACTCCGAGACGACTCCGACTCCGACTCCGAGACGACTCCGACTCCGAGACGACTCCGACTCGACTCCGAGACGACTCCGACTCCGAGACGACTCCGACTCCGAGACGACTCCGACTCCGAGACGACTCCGACGCGACTCCGACTCTGAGGCGACTCCGACTCTGAGACTCCGACTCTGAGACTCCGACTCTGAGGAGACTCCGACTCCGAGACTCTGACTCTGAGCCTCTGACTCTGAAATTCATTAAATAATTTTAAAAAAATGCGTGGGGCTCCGCGCAATTTCTATGTCTAGCCAGGTACAGCTAAGCAGCTGGGGGCTGGAATCCGCAGCGCAGGGATGCCCAAGCTTTCTGGGCACCCCCCGCTGCAAATTGCAGCCCGCAGCCGCCCCAGAAGATGGCGCGTTCATTGAAGCGCCATCCTCTGGCGCTGAACCCCGCTCTTCCAGCGGCCCTGGTGGCGGTGGCACGCTGGGTAATAAAGGGGTTAATACCAGCTTTGTTATACAAGCTGGTATTAAGCCCGAGATTCTTAATGTCAGGCCACGTTTGACCCAGCCACTAAGAATCTCCAATAAAGGGTTAAAAAAACACAACACAGAGAAAAATTTTTATTTGAAATAAAAAAAAAAGCCATTAGGGACTCCATCTTTAATTAAAAAAATCCTCTTCCGTCCGACGCAGTCCAAAACGCGATGTCCTCTCTGCTACATCCCCTGTGCATAAATATAGATGTCTATGCACAGGGAATGAGCAGACTGAGAACAATCTCAGCACTGCTACATCAGGCAGCAGGCGGGCTCTAGGACCCTGGAGCTGCACAGAGAAGACAGCTGGACTCGGCTCGCAATGTAACAGCAGTTATTTGCGAGTTTCCCTGCTATCACTGGCACAGTAGCCGAGTCTAATGCAAACAATGGCAATCCTAGTTTTGTCAGCGTTTCTGACAAAACTAGGATTGATATTGATTTGCATTGGACTCGTGCGAGTAATCACTGGGAAACTCGCAGAGTACCGAGTCCTGCGAGTCCCTTACTACTCGCCGAGTAACGAGTCCTAGCGAGTAGATTCGCCCATCCCTAAATGGGAGCCTATGGCTCCCGTCGCCTGACAGGTCGCCGGCGCCTGGTTACATGGGGCGATGTGTGCACATCGCCCCATGATGGTCGCCAGGTTTCAGAGCACTGCTCTGAAACCAGGCGACCTCCAGGCACCAGCGATATCGCCCCTTTACATAAGGCGACGTAGGGCGATGACGCCGGCGATAGGCCATGCCCCCACGTCGCCTCTGTTATGGGCGGCAATGTCGCCCCATGTAACGGCACCCTTAGAGGCCACACTGACACCGTCAGCCAGATTTACCAATAAATGAGTACATCGAGTTCAGCAAGAGCTGGCTTAGAATAGCCGCCTCCAAGGACCGGGGAGCAGGCAGATCTTACTGCAGGGGTTGCAATCGCAGTCGGGCCCTGGTGCCAAGGGGGGCCCAAATGTCCCTTTGAAGTATAGAAAAATGCTATTAAAGAATTGCAATAATTGGGGGCCCTGTTGGAGCTTTTGCATCAGGGCCCATGAGCTTCACATTACACCACTGGTTACTGCCTTTGCCCCCACATTTCGGTGGGCAGTAGAGTGTTTTTCTTTCTCTGCGGATATTGCACATGTAAGGTGAAACAATCTGTGTCATGGCTGGTCCTGCACTTTGATGATGTGCTGTTATCTTGTCATTATGCTGCTTCTTATCACTCTTCTATGGTAATAAATGCTATCTGTACAAGACAAGAGGTTTAATTTTTTCATTGCTTCCTTAAAGCTGACTGAGAAAACACTGTTTCTAGGCAGGCAGTGAAAGACTTAAATCTTGTAACTTGCGCAAATGGCTTTTACATTTCCTGAACATCCATACCCAGTGGCATAAATTGAAGCTAATGGGCCCCTGATGCGATAGCTCCAACAAGGCCCCCAATTATTACAAATCATTATTAGCAATAGTCTTTTTCAATAGGCCAAAGGAACTTTTGGGGCCCCCTAGGCTCCAGGGCCCAGGTGCGATTGCAAACCTGCACGTATTGTAGTTACACCTCTGCCCATACCCGATGGTGTGCCACATGGTGCTAATTAACAATACACCCTAAAGCCAAGACACAGACATTAGGTGTCTGTCAGCAGATGCTTTAGTTGACAGTCATCTTCGCTGACTCTCCAATACAGAGGGAAAAATTGGTGCTCGCATGATTTACATTCACACTAGTAATCAGATGCAGGGATGAGCGAGTATACTCGCTACTATTCGGTATTCGCCGAATAGTAGCGGTATTCGGGCTACTCGCTACTCTCCGAGTACTTATGTGTACTCAGGAGTAGCGAGTAGTCCTAATACTTTCGCAGTCTATCCATAGATACTGTGTAAAAGTGATTAAAACTTGTTAAAAAATAATAAACTTACACACTCACCTGTCCGACGCTTGCACAGGGACCAGCAGAGCAGCCATCCGATTGCTGGACAAGGACCTGTCACTACTAGCCAATCAGATGGCCGGTAGCGATCTGGCCAATCAGATGGCGCCATGTCACAACCACATGATCGCTAGCGGCCACCTGATTGGCCAATTTGCAAGGTCCTAGATGTACTATCAGGACCTTGCAAACTTGCCAATCAGGTAGCCCCTAGCGATGACGTAGTTGTGACATGGCGCCATCTGATTGGCCAGATCGCTACCGGCCATCTGATTGGCTGGTAGTGACAAGTCCTTTTCCATCAATCGGATGGCTTCTCTGCCGGTATGTAAGTTTATTATTTTTTAACAACTTTTACTCACTTTTAGGCTACTTTCGCAGTGTATCTATAGATACACTGCAAAAGTATTCCTACTCGCTATACTCGCAATGAGTAGCGAGTACCGGTACCTACTCGAGTATAGCGAGCACGAATATTAAGGTACTCGCTCATCCCTAATCAGATGGTACTCGAGCATTCATGTCTATGGAGAACAACACTGAGCCGCATTCACAGTTGTGGATATACTGTATGATTGTTGTAACCTGTGCAACCATAAAATTATTATTATTATTATTATTATTATTATTATTAATAAGTATTTATATAGCGCTATTAGGATACATGGCGCTTTACAGTTTAGAGGGTTGACATAGACAAGTGGTCGAAGACGATGACCACAAACGGCGACAAACGATGACAGATCACAAGTAGTAATACAGGTACAATGGGGCCGGGGATCCTGTCCGCGAGGGCTCACAGTCTAAAGGGGGTGGGGAGGGAGACAGTAGGAGGGGGACAGGTGAGTTGGTGCAGTGGATAGGGTCTCAGTGTGTGTTGTAGGCTTGTAGGAAGAGGTGGGTCTTCAGGTTTTTCTTGAAGGTTCCCAGGGTCGGGGAGTGTCTGATGTGGTGAGGGAGGGAGTTCCAGAGTCTGGCAGAAGCACGAGAGAAGCCTTGTGTGCGGTTATGGGAGGTGGAGATGCGGGAGGTTGAGAGAAAGAGTTCTTGGGAGGAGCGCAAGTTGCGCGAAGGGAGGTAGCGGGAGACCAGGTCGGAGATGTAGGGAGGGGACAGGTTGTGGATGGCTTTGTATGTCAGGGTTATGGTTTTAAAGCGAGATCGCTGGGGGAAGGGGAGCCAGTGGAGGGCTCGGCGGAGAGTGGAGGCGGGGGAGTATCGGGGAGATAGGTGGATGAGTCGTGCAGCAGAGTTGAGGATGGTGCGGAGAGGATTAAGGGAGGTGGCAGGGAGGCCGGTGAACAGGAGATTGCAGTAGTCCAGGCGGGAGATGATGAGGGCGTGGACGAGTGTCTTAGTCGTGTTGTGGTCAAGGAAGGAGCGGATGCGGGCAATGTTTTTTAGTTGAAGTCGGCAGGCGAGGGCTTGGATGTGGGGCTTGAAGGAGAGGGAGGAGTCGAGGATTACCCCGAGACATTTGGCATGGGGGACGGGTGAGAGGGAGCAGTCTTTAACGGTGATGGATAGGTCAGGAAGGGGGGGAGGGTTGTTAGGGGGAAAGACGATGAATTCAGTCTTGTCCATGTTGAGTTTGACGAAGCGGGTGGAAAAGAAGGATGCAATGGCGGATAGGCATGGAGGAATTTTGGATAGAAGAGAGGAGATGTCGGGGCCAGACAGATAGAGCTGGGTGTCGTCGGCGTAGAGGTGGTAATGGAGGCCGTGTGACTCGATGAGGCTGCCTAGGCCGAGGGTGTAAATGGAGAAGAGTAGTGGTCCCAGGACCGAGCCTTGGGGGACACCTACGGAGAGGGGGTGGGGCGAGGAGGTGGTGTGGGAGTGGGTGACACTGAAGGTCCTGTCCGTCAGGTAGGAGGAGATCCAGGAGAGGGCGAGGTCAGTAATGCCAAGAGACTCAAGAATTTGGAGTAAGAGGGAGTGGTCAACAGTGTCAAAGGCAGCAGAGAGGTCGAGAAGGATGAGGATGGAGTAGTGTCGTTTGCTCTTGGCGATCAGAAGGTCGTTAGTGACTTTGGTCAGGGCTGTTTCGGTTGAGTGTTGCGGTCGGAAGCCGGATTGAAGGCGATTGAAGAGAGCACAGGAAGAGAGGTGGAAGGACAGTTCGGAATAGACGTGTTGTTCAAGAAGTTTTGAGGCAAACGGGAGAAGAGATATGGGGCGATAGTTGGAGACTGATGTAGGGTCGAGGGATGTTTTTTTTAGGATGGGCGTGATTAAGGCGTGCTTGAGGGGTGAGGGGAATGTGCCGGATTTGAGTGATATGTTGAAGAGGTGCGTCAGGGCAGGGATGAGGACTGTGGTAAGGTTAGGGATGAGGTGGGAGGGGAGTGGGTCCAGGGCGCAGGTGGTGAGGTGTGATCGTGATAGAAGGGAGGAGAGGTGGTCCTCAGTCATGGGGGTGAAATTGCATTTGGGTGGGGGGGGATGGGCTGGAGGTGGGATGGGGTGAGGGGAGTGTGGGTCAAAGCTTTGTCTGAGTTTGTCAATTTTGTCTTTGAAGAAGGTGGCGAAGTCGTCGGCGGAGATGAGAGGTGAGGGAGGAGGCGCAGGGGGACGAAGTAAGGAGTTGAAGGTTTTGAAGAGTTGTTTGGGATGGTGAGACAGGGCGGTAATTAGGGAGGAGAAGTATGCTTGTTTTGCGGAGTCAAGGGCAGTCTTGAAGGTATTGAGGGAACGCTTGTATAGGGTAAAGTGCTCTGCGGAGTGGGACTTCTTCCATTTCCGCTCGGCTGCCCTAGTCATCCGTCGGAGTTTTTTGGTGAGGGTCGTGAGCCATGGTTGACGTTGTAATCGTGTTGTGTAAAATGTGAGCGGTGCAGCCTGGTCGAGGGCTGTGGTGAGGGTGGAGTTGTAGAGGGAGGCGGCGGAGTCAGCGTCATGAGAAGAGGCCAGGTCGGAGAGGCGGAGCAGGGATTCAGAGAGAGAATGGAAGTCAATGAGCTTAAGGTTTCTGCGGGGGTGGGGAAGTGTCCGGCGGGGGGGGGAGTGTGGTAGGGGGAAGAGGGACGAAAAGGTTAGTAAGTTGTGGTCGGAGTGGGTGAGGGTTGAGTGTGCGAGGTCGGAGAGGGAGCAGAGGCGGGTGAAGACAAGGTCAAGTGTGTGGCCACCAGTGTGCGTGGCGGAGGAGATCCATTGGGAGAGGCCAAGAGAGGAGGTGAGGGATAGGAGTCTGGAGGCAGTGGCTGTGGGGGTGTCGATGGGGATGTTGAAGTCACCCATGACGATGGTAGGGATGTCGGAGGAGAGGAGGTGGAGGAGCCAGGTTGTGAAGTGGTCGAAGAAGGTAGAGCCCAAGAAATGAGGAGTCTTATGTCTACCCTTAAAGCAGGTGAGATTGTGCATTATGAGGAACTCCAGGGCTGAAAGGGGGCCATTTACTGACCTGGCTGGTTGTTATATGAGCATGGGAGGTGCGTTCAGCCTATCTATATGGATACTAAATGAGCCCTAATCAGCTTTCATGTAGCCAATCTGCATTTATTTAATGGCTGTGTTCGACCAGCCGAGCGCTCCTGTGAATGGGGGAGTCAGAGAGATGGTTGGCGGCTGAACAAGTTTTTGCCCAACAACTAAGATGCTTGACAGTATATGGCCCAATTCATTCCATTCGGCTTCCTATTCCTTTTCTACCATTGGATCTCATCCAGCCTAATTAAACACAAGATGGCTAAGGTCACATTTCCGTTTTGACCCTAGCCTGCAGGATTCCGGTTTTAACTTAGAACTTTTTCCAGCACCGCATAGCGTTACCGCTATGCGGTGCAGGAAAACGCTGCCCTTAGTTACCCTATGTTTACCTTCACTACCTGTCACACAGGCAGCTGCTCGGAGTGCGCTTTAGGCGCTGTAAAGCGCACTCCGAGCAGCTGCCTGTGTGACAGGTAGTGAAGGTAAGCATAGGGTAACTAAGGCCAGCGTTTTCCAGCACCGCATAGTGGTAACGCTATGCGGTGCTGGAAAAAGTTCTAAGTTATAACCGGAATCCGGCAGGCTAGGGTCAAAACGGAAATGTGACCCTAGCCATACTTGTTTTTGGATATAATTGGCCACAGTGGCCCTTTTTTTATACATCAATAGTCACAAATATATATATTGATATATCTACTGAGAAAAATTGGGGTAGTTTCCTGGAACTACCAGATATGCCACATGTAACCAAAATATTTGAAGACACCATCATATATCCTCAGCCATGAAACCAAGCTCAAGGCACCACACAATCAATAAGAGTCCAGCCCCGTCCAGAACCCCAATAACTGCCAGATCAACAAAACTTAATTTCCTCCTGAAGGGAACAATCCATATCAATGAATCATATGATGAATCAACATCATATTTACAATGAAATTGAAATAAACATATGTGGCGCCCCTATGGCTAGGCAGCACAGGGAGGTATTACACTTAACAAATTCATGTAGTATCTCTGTAGTTGTGGATTTGGGTTTAACCTATGGAGTCTAGGTCAGCGCTCAACACTAGGTCACCTTCTGCCGGATCTGCTGCCTAACGGCTGACTTGCATCACAAATCCGGCAAGCCCCATGTATTGTCTACGGGGCTTGCGGTTCTGCCAGATGCGGCAAATCCGGCACTTGCGGCCGTGAAAAAAAACTGGCGCTTGCAGCGTTTTTTTTTGCTGCCGCAAGCGCCGGATCTACCGCATCCGGCATCACAGCACTTGCCGCACTGGACCGCAAGCCCCATAGACAATACATGAGGCTTGCCGGATTTGCGACGCAAGTCGGCCATTAAGCAGCAGATCCGGCAGATGCAGCGCCACCTCAGGCTGGATGTTTTTAAAGGGGGAACTGACTTAATGCAGCCAGTAGAGCTCCCCCTTCTGGTCTGGGGTGGAAGGTGTGGTGTGCTGTGTTAACCAAGGCGTAATTCCCTCCTTGCACCGGTGGATCCTGCGGCAATCCCCCGCAGGGGAGCCACCATATATATACCCCTTTTGAATAGTGAAGTGGTGCAGAATGTGTTGGTGCTATATAAATAAAAATTATTATTATTTTTTATTATTAAATTATTGAGCTACTTCTAATAATGGAAAAGGGTTTATTACGGTCCTGTTATCAAACATAGATAACATAATAGTGGATAACTAGAATACACACACACTTAGATACGATACTTCCTTGTTGATAAAATTATCCACTGTGATCAGTAATGTCTGCTTGCTTAGACCCCTTAAGTGTCTTTTTGCCTTCCTTGTTGGTTTAGACTTTCACCCCTTAAGATGACGTGTACCCTAGCGTGATCATGCAGTCACCTTCACCGTGTCTTCATGTGTTGAAATCTTTACGTCAAGAAGAGTGAATGTAGAAGTCATTAGTCCTGACTCATACTGTTTTTCACTTTTTTTTTCATCTTTTATTATGGCTATTGGTAAGAAGAATGGCATTATTTCTCAACACACGCGTGTCCAGATCCTCGAAGTAGTCATCTACCTTGACACTTAAGGATAGATATAGAGGTTCACCTCAATAAATTAGAATGTCATCAAAAAGATTATTTATTTCAGTAATTCAATAAATAAAGTGAAACTCATATATTATATAGAGTCATTACACACAGAGGGATCTATTTTAAGTGTTTATTTCTGTTAATGTTTATGATTATGGCTTACAGCCAATGAAATCCCAAAAGTCATTATCTCACTAAATTTGAATTAATTAGCACAAAACACCTTCAAAGACTTTCTAAGTGTTTAAATGGACAGCGCTTGACTGGAGCCAATTTCATCCTACAACATGACAACGACCCAAAGCACACCTCCAGATTATGCATGAACTATTTAGGGAAGAAGCAGGCAGCTGGTATTCTATCTGTAATTGTACCTTTACACGCCGCTACAGAAGGTTAGAAACAACCGGGTGTCGGAGACAAATGTATCTTGCACCGTCAAAACAACCCGAGGTAGCGGCGTGTAAACTAGGTTGTTGCCACCCATCACTGTCGGCACCTGTTTCAGAGCAGTGCTCTAAAACAGGTTGGTTTCAACCCGATCGTAGCAGAGTCTAAATGAGGTACAGGAAGGTTTTTTCGTCACCTAGTGATCTCCCTGGGGCGTGACACAGCCTCCGGGAAACCACCCCCTTCAGCGATCATTGGTGGAAGCTCCTGCGTTACGATTGGTTGTCCCTGTATATTTAAGGAGATGACCAGTCACACTACACAATTGCAACAGCATCATGTATTAGCCAGCCTTCCTGCGCTGGATGGCCAATCATGATGTTATTGCATTGTCCAATCACCGTACGAGCGTCTCGTAATCCACAACTCTGGCACGCCTATGTGTTGTCCCTGCTGCCCCAGGTCCGCCCATATTCCCTTGTGGTAGCGGCGTGTAAATCAGGGAAGGTGCTCTGCAGAAGGTAACTTGTGGCACCCGTCGGTGCTTCCAGGGATAGAAAAAACCTACTGTGGAGCACCTTGTAGCGGCATATAATTGCGGTATCAGCTACCGTTAGGAACCGTTGGAACGTGCTCGTGCACGTGCGACACCCGGTGGTTTCGAACCTTCCGTAGCGGCGTGTAAAGGTACCATAATGGCAGCGCAGTCACCAGATCTCAACCCCATTGAGCTGTTGTGGGAGCAGCTTGACGTATGGGACGCAAAAAGTGGCCATCAAGCCAATCCAACTTGTGCGAGGGGCTTCAGGAAGCATGGGGGGAAATTTCTCAAGATTACCTCTGCAAATTAACAGCTAGATGCCAAAGGTCTGCAATGCTGGAATTGCTGCACAGGAGCATTCTGTGACCAAAGCAAAGTTTGAAGGAGAAAATTTTTACTTCAAATAAAAATCCTTATTTCTAACCTTGTCATTGTCTGGACTAGATTTTCTATTTATTTTGCAACTCATTTGATAAATAAAAGTATGAGTTTTCATGGAAAACCAAAATTGTCTGGGAGACCCCAAATGTTTAAGCAGTAGTGTATGTAATATATATAATAAAATGAAGGCAATATGGTGGGAATGTAGGCAGTTAGACAAGAAAATCAAACTTAAAAGAAAATAATAAAAACAATCTGTGTAAATTAAACTAAATTTGTTATAACTTGTAATTAAAGTGCGACATAGAATTCTAAGCAATTAAACCTATTAAATACAAAATAATGGATTATTAGAAAATGAAATTAAATGGAAATTTTCAATTAACTGCAACATAATTCTGTATATATTATTATTACTTAATATATGTACTGTAGTATATTTATTAAAACTAAGACAAATTGGTGGGAATGTATAGACAAAAGAAAAATCAAGCTTAAAAGAAATGAATAAAAGAATAAAATATCTCAATTAAACTAAATTTGTAATAACTTGTAACTAAAGTGCAACATAGAAAAAAAATTTGTAAGCAATTAAACCTATTAGATATGAAAGAATGCATTATTATAAAATGAAATTAAAAATTTTTTTTTCAATATTGACTGTGAGTCTTCTGGAATATGTAGGAATACATGAAAATGTAATTAAAATTTTTTTTAATAATAATTAATAATAGTGAGATAAATTATATAAAAATGAAGATAGATATCAAATTTTGGTGGAATCTCTGAATGAAAAATGTAATTAAATGACTAAAAAATGAGTAGCAATAAAATATGAAGTGGACTTTTGGAACATAAATTAATCACTGAGTCAATTGTGTAATTATAAGCTTTAATCAGTGCCTAGTTCAAACAGCTCTGTTCGTAAGAATGAACTATAACTTTGCTCTATAATTGTCTATTATCTATCTATCTATCTATCTATCTATCTATCTATCTATCTATCTATCTACATATACTCTACCTACCTACATATATTGTATATATATATATTGTATACATGCTACCAAGCAATAAATGAGGAAAAAGTTTTAAAAACTTACCTTTTTTTTCAAAAAACTCATTATTCTGTATTTTTATTTTCTGGGGTTCTTAGTAAACACATTGGCCAATGTCTGCTTGCTCATCAACCACGACACGGTGACCTCAGGTCTGATGAGTCCTATGCTGACATCCCTGTCCTCCTTGTCCTCCCTGTCCCACTTCTATGTGGGTGGACACCATCTCAACCTCAGACCACCTGGGGGCGATGAGGGTGCTAAGTGCAGACATGGAGCAACTCTACATCTTATACAGAAAACAGAAAAAAAAACAGAAAAAAAAACTGCACAGCAGTCAAACACATAATGTGAGCTGGTGCCAGCAGTGACGCTGGGTCAAATACCAAGAAAAAAATCTCTCTGCAGCACACAGCTACTACCAACATTGTACACATGCTACCAAGCAATAAATGAGGAAAAAATTTTAAAAACTTAAGTTTTTTTTAAAAAACTCATTATTCTCAATTTTTTATTTTCTTGGGGTTCTTAGTAAACACATTGGCCAATGTCTGCTTGCTCATCAACCACGACACGGTGTCCTCAGGTCTGATGAGTCCTAACGCTGATATCCCTGAGAGTGGGATAGGGAGGAAAAGGGGGACAGGGATGTCAGCTTAGGACTCATCAGACCTGGGGTCACCTTGTCCCAGATGATGAGCAAATGGACATTGGCCAACGTGTGTACCAAGAACCCCAAAAAAATAAAAAAAATAAGAGTTTTTTTTAAGAAAACGTTAGTTTTTAAATTTTTTCCTCAAATATATACTGCTTGTTAGCATGTGTGCATCATTGGTAGTAGCTGAGTGATGCAGAGAATTTTTTTCTAGTTGTTTGAGCCAGTGTCCCTGCTGGCACCAGTTCACATTATGTCTGTGAGTGCTGTGCAGTTTTTTTCTGTTTTGTATATATGTAGACAGATATATATATATGGGGAAATGTCTGATTGTATCTTCTTAGGGCAGGATCAGTCCATTGAGTGTCAAGGTTTTACATAGGACTGCAAATGAAGGTGATGCACATTAATGTGTTCAAATATAAATACCGCTCTGCTCCTTCACGATAAATTGTCAGAAGAGTTTAGTAGTGATTGTTATCAGCCTTGACTCTGGTCATCGAGGCTGTACTTTGCACTTGTTAACTGCCTGCTATGCTCATCAATCACGTAAGTTGCCGGTGTGACGTGTTGTAACGTGTCCTTTTACTGTCTGCTGGCATCAGCTCTTGGGCACTTCCCTCTATGCTGATGTCACATTATACAGTATAAATTCTGGAGTGCTTTGTGGCTTATGACAATCCATCCAGGAGAGAGCAGATACCCCCCGAGCTCTCACTCTATTATCACACTCTTCCAAGAGATTTCTAACCGAGCAAAGCCTGAATCCTGGGAATGATGGGGATCTGGCGGAGGTCCACCGTCCTGATATTGGCTTCATTGCTGGTGATGGGTGAGTCCTATTTGGTGCTATATTACTGCTTATCTAGAGAGTATAAATACTGTATCGTATAGGTTTTATACTATATAAAATTTTAGGGCCAACTCTGCGGGGATGTTGTAGTGTTGCCACAATTTTGAGATCCCTTTCATAGATTCTGTTAAAGAGAATCTGTGAGCATATATTTGCTATTAAATCTGAAGACATCATGCTGTAGGGGTTCACATAGACATTTCAGCGTTGCATCTCTTATCACACTATGTGCAGTTGTTTACCTGCTATGTTTCTTCTAGCACCACTAGCTTAACATTGCTAGGAAACAGCAGTTCATGAGCCCAAGTCCAGAATGCTCCTCTCTGTGGCTAGTAACTCACTGATTATAGACATAGTACATACAGAGCTCTGTTACATGGCTAAATCTAAAGACTTTGATTATGTCAGAACCGTGGCACCTATCAAACTAAGTTATACATCACTGGATTCAGGGTCTCTTTCCCTACACTATGCAGCCCTCAGATGACATAGCAAAAACCCTTTAACATTCAGCTTACAAGAACATGTGTTTGAGACCATGATAAAGATGTAGCAGAAATTAGGTTGTCATCAATGTTTCTTTTTTTAATGACATAAGCAGAAAGTGTAGTGCGTTCCTGTACGAGTCATAGAGGATTGTAATAGCATATTATGGCAGATATAGCAGTTTGTGTTTGGGGTAATGCGTTAGCTTTGCATTCAGCTCCAGGTAATTTTGTTGCGCTCAGGCTTTCTGATTTTCTGTAAAATGAACCTTCATGCCTGCAAAATTGTACGACTTAATTCATTATTGCATTTGTGCCATTTTGTCTTATTTTTGTGTTTTTATGCCTGATTTTTAGTTTTTCTTCATTCTTTTAATGTGTGCCTTTCTTATATTCTATCATAAATATGTTCTCAGTTTTTTTATTCCTTTAAACCACCTATCAAGTGTTTTATTTATTGTTCTGATGGAGTGGTGCCTTCCATGAAAGTCCCATGCCCCCTTTCTGATACTCACCTTCTAGTATCTCCATCTGCTTCCAGTGTTGTTCCGGTTGGTTTCAGTCGAAGTGTTACCTACCGGCAGCTCCAGTGTTTCATGGAGCGCTTCGGGGGTCACTTTTCAATACATCTCATAGGAACCTCATTCTGACTCTCGTAGAGATGTATTGGGATCTTGTGATGTAACTTCTCATTTCTGGATAATCAGAAGTTACGGGTACAAGATGGTACCATGGGGCTGGAGAGGCACAGAAAAATGATGAAGCCACTGGAAGGTTAGTGTATGACTGAAGACAGGGGAGTTAGATTTAAAACTGGCAGATCCGGCGAAACTGCACTTGCTGCACCCGACCACAAGCCCCATAGAGAATGCATGCGGCTTGGGGGCTTGCCGGATTGTTGCCGTAAGTGCTGCCGTTAGGCGTCAGATCTGGCAGATCGCGGTAAAACTGCCAGATCTGCCGCACAGCAGCAAAACGCTGATGTGAAAGGCCCCTAAGTCATATGGCATGATTTGTTGGAAGATAAATATTGACTTTTAGGATTGCTACTTTCAATAGATGGCACTAGAGTTCAACGTCCTCTCCGGTAAGGCAAATTGCATATTATCTTTCCAGAGGAGCATTCTATGCAATATAAGCCTCCTTATATCGGCATGTCACTCTCCACAAGGAGAGATTATATCCCTTACATCCCTCTCATAAGCCTCTCAAATAGCGAAATCAGATCTAAAACATTGCACTAATATGGGCAACACTCCGAAACAGTTTGTCTGCAGTTGAAATTCTGGTTTGGCTTTTATTGTAAGTTACCATATTTTTCACATTATAAGACACACTTCCCCCCACCAATTGGAGGGAAAAAGGGGGCCATCTTATATTCGGTATATATGTTACTAGGCATGGTGAGCAGAGTCATGAAATCAGTGATGCCGCTGATAAAATCGGCATCGGAGGCATGTTTTGGGCGATGTTGGAGGGGGTGTCTCGGTAACAAGATGTGAGTGCCCTTGATGTCCATCAGTGTATTTGATGGGCATAACTGTGGATGCAGCACATGTGCAGACTGAGATCTCAGAGAGCCAAGATCTCAATCCCACATGTGTGCCGTCTCCTGACGAGAGAGACTTCAGAAAAATTGCTGCGGATGTGACGCATGAGCAGATTAAAGTCTCAGCTGACCAGACATCAATGACTCTCGCATCTGGTGACTGCGACACCCCATTCTACCATCCTCAGCATGCAGCATTGCCCCACACATGCCGCAGATGGCAACCTTATCAGCATCGACCCTGAATCCAATGACCCTGCTCCATTGCGCCCCCTGTAAAATATATACAGATTATAAAATTCACTCCAGGATTATAAAATGGATCCCTTTTTTAAAACGTAAAATCTATTTTTTTCCAATTTTTGACGGTATGTCTTCTAATCTGGTGCGTTTTATAATCCACAAAGTACAGTATAGAGCAAGGCTTGTTATAAGGTCGATATTTACTTTTGGGATTCAATTTTCAATAGAGAGCACTAAAGTTCTAGTCCTCTTCCTCTCTGAAGAGTCAATTTGCATAATTAATTTGCCAGAGGAGAATTGCATGGCCTATAAGATAAGTCTTCATATATGTCAGGCACATAGAGAAATGTTACCCCTTAGACCCCTGTTTGTATGCCGGACGTTGTTGCATACATTGTGTGAACTTTCAGAGGGACATGCAACATTTTGCACTAAAAGTTACAATACAGGATACAAGAAAGATATTATAAAAAATAGTGAAACTAATGAACTGTGTTTATCATTTTGATGAATTTGAGGTGAAAAAAAATGCCAATGAATAACACAAGGCAAAAGAAGGAAAGTGGCATCAAATTTTATAAATTTCATCTTTCAATTTCTTATTATTTTTAAAATCTCTGCTTAATATATTAATCGTGAATAATCTGGTAACTATTCACAGGCATCACACAGAACATATAAATTTCCATCAAACTTGTTAACCCCCTTCAACCTCGTGCAATTTTCAATTTTTCGTTCACAGTGCTGCACAGTCTGATCGCTTCTGCTATGCACAGATGAGCTGTTGCATATCTCTATATAGCAGAAATGGTCACTTTATGTGGATGCACATACGCAAATGAGAAAGATCTGGCACCACCGACTCTGTCTCGCCGCCTCTGGAATCCACGAGCACTGCTTAAACAGACTGGGGTCTGCAGCTTATTTCAAACCGCGAGCTTTGGTGCACACTCCAACTAAAAGTCCATGACCATAACCCAAAGAGCAGATAGAACTTACCGGTCAGTTGAAAACAGCTTTATTCCGTTAAGTAAATTCATACAAGTACGAAGACAGGGGGAGGGTTAGGGTGAACGACAACTGTTTTACGTTTTAGAGCAGCACTTCTACAGGTTCAATGAACATTGTATGTATTAACCTAATGAAATAAAGCTGCTGTCAACTGACTGGTGAGTGCTATCCGCCTTTCACTATATGGACTTCATGTGGATGTCGGTGCTTGCCTACCATCCACAGGAAGTGATCCCAGACAGCATTGGGTCATCACAGGACCCCGGACTGTTAAGGTAATACTGCGGGTCCCGTGAATGCATCACGGGACCCCCGATCACATCAGGGAATGGCGCAATCCCCGACGTTTTGCTTTGGATCGCTCCGTCAGTTACTGACAGCACGATTCAAAGGGTTACAGTGCCATCCGATCACAGATCAGATCAGTGCTATTAGCTACACATCTCTGCTGATTAGATCAGCTGAGATGTGTGAGGAATGATGTGAGCTCAGTGTGTGAGCTCGCATCAGGGGGAGGGACATGGCCAAGTACGTACATAGATGCCCCTGGTAGTGAAGGTCATAAAATCCCCAAAAAATGAGTACAGTGTAAACACTGCCCTCTGATGGTCATATAAAAATATTGCATTAGTTTGTTTATTATGGTTGTGCATTTCTTGTTCTAGTTTGAAGACGTGGACATCGATCAGGGAAATAATTTGTGCAATATTTTGTCTTTCAGAAATTATGCAAACTACAATTGCAAGTACCACAGCAACATCCAGTACAGAAATACCAGAAGATACATCCACACCAGAAATAACCAATTCTTCAAGCACTGAGTCCTCCTCCACACCTGAATCATTAACACTGGTGTATCCAAATTAACTGATCCAACCACCATTGATTTGTCAGGAGCAACGGACTTAACCACAACTATATTATTAACTTCTTCAGATTCATTGACCACTGGCCCCACTGGAACATCACATTCTGAAGGAACTGTTTCATCTGCATCAGCAGGCACAGTCAGCACTGAGTCTTCATCCACTGAAGAAACTTTGACATCTGGATCACCCACATTATCAGAAACAGTCACCAGTGTGACTGTTGTAACTGTAGATTTCATAACATTGAGTTTATCCACATCAGCAGGCACAACCACAAGTGAGTCTTCTGCAACTGCAGGGTCTACAATCACTGAACCATCCACATCATCAGAAACAGTCACACTGAGTCTTCTGCAACTGCAGGGTCTACAATCACTGAACCATCCACATCATCAGAAACAGTCACCACTGAGTCTTCTGCAACTGCAGGGTCTACAATCACTGAACCATCCACATCATCAGAAACAGTCACCACTGAGTCTTCTGCAACTGCAGGGTCTACAATCACTGAACCATCCACATCATCAGAAACAGTCACCATTGAGTCTTCTGCAACTGCAGGGTCTACAATCACTGAACCATCCACATCATCAGAAACAGTCACCACTGAGTCTTCTGCAACTGCAGGGTCTACAATCACTGAACCATCCACATCATCAGAAACAGTCACCACTGAGTCTTCTGCAACTGCAGGGTCTACAATCACTGAACCATCCACATCATCAGAAACAGTCACCACTGAGTCTTCTGCAACTGCAGGGTCTACAATCACTGAACCATCCACATCATCAGAAACAGTCACAACTGAGTCTTCTGCAACTGCAGGGTCTACAATCACTGAACCATCCACATCATCAGAAACAGTCACCACTGAGTCTTCTGCAACTGCAGGGTCTACAATCACTGACCATCCACATCATCAGAAACAGTCACCACTGAGTCTTCTGCAACTGCCGGGCCTGTAGTTACTGGATCATCCGCATCATCAGAAACAATCACCACTGAGTCTTCTGCAACTGCAGGGACTGTAGTCACTGGATCATCCACATCAGTAACAGTCACACTGACTCTTCTGCAACTGCTGGACCTGTAGTCACTGGATCATCCGCATCAGTAGCACCAGTCACCACTGAGTCTTCTGCAACTGCCGGGCCTGTAGTCACCGGATCATCCGCATCAGTAGCACCAGTCACCACTGAGTCTTCTGCAACTGCCGGGCCTGTAGTCACTGGATCATCCGCATCAGTAGCACCAGTCACCACTGACTCTTCTGCAACTGTCGGGCCTGTAGTCACCGGATCATCTGCATCAGTAGCACCAGTCACCACTGACTCTTCTGCAACTGCAGGGCCTGTAGTCACCGGATCATCTGCATCAGCAGCACCAGTCACCACTGAGTCTTCTGCAACTGCAGGGCCTGTAGTCACCGGATCATCTGCATCAGTTGCACCAGTCACCACTGAGTCTTCTGCAACTGCCGGGCCTGTAGTCACCGGATCATCTGCATCAGTAGCACCAGTCACCACTGAGTCTTCTGCAACTGCCGGGCCTGTAGTCACCGGATCATCTGCATCAGTTGCACCAGTCACCACTGAGTCTTCTGCAACTGCCGGGCCTGTAGTCACCGGATCATCCGCATCAGTAGCACCAGTCACCACTGAGTCTTCTGCAACTGCCGGGCCTGTAGTCACTGGATCATCCGCATCAGTAGCACCAGTCACCACTGACTCTTCTGCAACTGTCGGGCCTGTAGTCACCGGATCATCTGCATCAGTAGCACCAGTCACCACTGACTCTTCTGCAACTGCAGGGCCTGTAGTCACCGGATCATCTGCATCAGCAGCACCAGTCACCACTGAGTCTTCTGCAACTGCAGGGCCTGTAGTCACCGGATCATCTGCATCAGTTGCACCAGTCACCACTGAGTCTTCTGCAACTGCCGGGCCTGTAGTCACCGGATCATCTGCATCAGTAGCACCAGTCACCACTGAGTCTTCTGCAACTGCCGGGCCTGTAGTCACCGGATCATCTGCATCAGTTGCACCAGTCACCACTGAGTCTCCTGCAACTGCCGGGCCTGTAGTCACTGGATCATCTGCATCAGCAGCACCAGTCACCAGTGAATCTCCTCCAACTGCAGGACCTATAGTCACTGAACCATCCACACCATCAGTTCCAGTTACCAGTGGAAGTACAATATCCACTACAAAGATTGTTTCAACAACTTCAACTAAAAAACCAGGTAGATAAAATTGGATTAACATTTTTCCTTATACATTCTCTTCTTCCTTACGTCTAAATCTAAATAACACAGATATTCTAAATGGCCCTAAAAGGGGTTATTTTCCACTTTGGAATTAACCACATTTACGGAAACTTTTTTGAGATGACCTCTCGAAATTTCATTTAATATAGTTTGTGAAAGAACATACAGTATGGGTCACGTAACACGGCGCCATCATTAGAAATCTGGTGTCGAAAAAGGCATGGTTCTCTCAAAGTGTAGATCCTCTATTTATTTTTAAAAAAGGTCCATGCAACCTAAATTTGGTTGTGTCTCCATCTCTGCCAAACTAATTCTAACCAGGAGAAGCAAAAGATGGATAAATGACCGCTCTGCCGTCATCCACGAAACATCAAAAGTTATTGCCAACGCGATTGAAGGCTCTCTGGCTCCTTTCTAAAGACAAACCAAACCAACACATTGGTCCTGAAGAAGGGGCCAGAGAGCCTTCAAACGCATTGACAATAAATCTATGTTATGACTTTAACGCTTAAAGTTTTGTGGATATCGGTAGCGCGGTCATCATTAACCGCTCATCTGCTTCTCCTGGATATAGATTAACCACTGGGGACTGCGGCAGCCGTCTACGCCATTACAGTGGTTATGACTTCTCACAACCACACAAGGTGAGCCTCTACAATAGATATTATGACACACTAACTCTCAGATTAGACCCTATTTGAGCTTTATCATTCTTTCAAACTGTTTTTCTCAAAATAATTCTAACATAATTTCATATTTGTAATATTTGCAGGTGTCACCCCGAACTGTCAGAATGGTGGTTCCCACGATGGGAATAAGTGCCTTTGTATATCGCACTTCTATGGGACATATTGTGAATTCATTGTGAATGAAATCAGACCAGGTACTTTTTTTTATTGTTTTCTATCTATATCAACTCGTTCTAATGGCCGCTTTACACGTCGCAATATCGTTACGATATTGTATACAACGGCACGGGAGCGCGCACGTTTTTGGCACTAGTCCAAAATCGCATAGGAGATGTTACACGGGAACGCCCGAACCACGTGACTTTTTATCGTAGTTGGGCAACGATATTGTGCCGTGTAAAGCGGCCTTAAGTCTAGAAAATATTATTTATGAATAGTCAAATCTATCGATATACATCCTACTATAGTTGTGCGGAATGTAGATGTTTCCAATGTTTATATGCAGCCTACAGGCCACACAGTGTATATTAGAGTATTTGTACTTTTTCTTTACCATCATGAGGAAGATATGCATGGAACGTCTTAGACAGTTATTGACTTATTTTTTTCTCCTACAGTTATTACTGTCTCAGTTAATGTTTTGGTTACTGTGAATGAAACTTTCACCGATGACCTAAAGAATCCAAACTCAGTCAAATATAAAACTTTTGTACTCCGATTCAAACAGCAGGTGAGTTGGTAACATTTTTCGATAATCTGTCTTTATATTTCTATATTTCATAAAGCAAAGCTCCATGGCTTCCTTAAAACCCAACAACTGTCCTTCTTATAACCTTCTCAGTGGTGGAAACCATTCAATAAAGTTTAACTTCTTTGAAGAAAAGGCGGCACTCACCACAGTAAAGCGGATGGTCCTTTTATTCCATGGTTACATAGACAAACAAGGTGCAGGGAGGTGGCCACAGGGGACCGCCGGACGACGACGCCGTTTCGCGACTTTCTATCGCTTCTACGGGACCCGTAGAAGCGATAGAAAGTCGCGAAACGGCGTTGTCGTCCGGCGGTCCCTGTGGCCACCTCCCTGCACCTTGTTTGTCTGCGTAACCATGGAATAAGAGGACCATCGCTTTACTGTGGTGAGTGCCGCATTTTCTTCAAGAAGTTTGTCTTATTACCTGTTGCTTTGGCTGGTCACACCAAAGGGGAACTTGCTGCTCGGAAGAGTCCCTGGAATTGACTGATAGGACCGCTAAGTGCCTGATTATCTCCTGTGCCTATTGACATTCAATAAAGTTTATTGGACATTTAAAAGGACAAAACAAGGAGAATATTTGGAAAATCCCCGTGTAACATAAATTGCTTCCATCTTTTAGCGCGCTTTCATACTAGAGTTTTTTTAATCCGGGGGAATGGAGGCAAAAACTGCATCCCCCTGTTTTCCCAGAAACCACCGCAATTGACAAACCGGATGCCGCCGCACACAATGGTCTCACTGATCAATCTCATGGATCAGTGATAATACCGGTCTGGGAGCAGACAGTTGCTTCTGGTTGCGAACCTTGTTTTCCAGGGTCTGGGTGTAACTGCCAAGCCCCGTAGGGGTCATGTCATTTCAAACTTGGTTCTGGGATGGTCAGACCAAAAACTGGATCCAGAAGGATCCTGATTTCCTCTTATCTGGGTTCTATACAGAAACATTCTAATTTAACTTGCGGTGCCCCGGATCTGGTTTTTGACACGGACACCAAAGCGGCAACATTTTGTGATTTTGGTCTCATGTCAAAAACCACTAGAAAACGCAGAGCAGGGGAAAAGTAAATAACTGGATGGACCCTCAAGTGACTTCAGCCCCATTGCCTTCAATGGGATTAAAAATGGATGGGGTGCATCCAGTTTAAGGCTAGGGTCACACTTGCATGCATTTTTTAAGGTGACTTTTTGCAGCCGGCATTTTTGGACTTAGGTGTGGAGCAGCCTTAAAAAACGCATGTCATAAATGCATGCGAAAACGCATGGTACATTTAGCGCCATGCGTTTTTGCATGCGTTTCCCATAGTTCCTCATGTTAAAAAAAACGCATGCATTTTTGAGCCAAAAACGCATCCAAAAAACGCATGGCACTTTAGACATGCGTTTTTGGCGTTTGGGCCTATGGATGCGTTTTTCCATGCGCTTTTCACAAAAGACAAGTGTGAAAAATGCATGGAAACCTGCATCCACCCCGCAAGCGTGACCTTAGCCTACGTTGGCTTCACACAGAGGTCAAAAATGGCATGTTTTTTCAACCAATATTTACAACTATTTTTGCTATGTTCCTTTTTTGTGTTTTTACATTTCATGACTATTGTATTACAGATGGCTCAACTTTATGACAAAAATCCAAACTACAGAGGAGTGGAGGTCCTCAACTTGAAGTAAGTGTTCAGCAGATACATTTAGTCAACTTCCTTTTTTTGAAAGCTAAAACAAGGATGGTTCTAGCATTGAGCTTATGCATATAACCACAAATTGTGTCTTCTCTTATTCCAGGAACGGAAGTATCATTATTGATTACAACCAATTGCTGCAAGTTTACATTGAAGAATACGATGAGGTTGTTGATAGGACGATCGATTTATTAAATCACACAGTGTGCACACCTGACACAAGAAACGGTAAGGATCTCATTGTATACAATAGGCATAGGTCATAAAATATTTAGAGGTGGGTGAACTCATTCAAGGCTGGAATTCAGGTGTTTTACATACACAAGCATTCCATCGAGAATCGCTGTTCTCATGGTGCTTGGCCAGATGCAAGACGCTTGCAGTGTTTGAATGGCTCTCTGGATGTAAAGAAGAGTTATCAGCTGGCTGTAGTGTTTTTCTAAAATAAAAAATATTACAAATAGGGATGGGCGAATCCTAAATTACTCGGAATCGCTAGACTAACGAGTCCGGGACTCGCTACTCATTGCGAGTCTAGCGAGTCCAATGTAAATGAATGGGGATGCGAGTAATTGCGAGTAATTCCTCTGCTGCTGGACCCCATAAAGAGAAAAAAGAGGTCCTGCAGCAGAGGAACAACCTGCAATTCATTTAATCATAGTTTAGAAGCCGTCGCTAAAAAGCAGAAAGATTTAATGTGAAGCCGGATTGTACCAGTCCGGTTAAATCCGGTTCAATCCGGTCCCATACACATCAATGTTAAAAGTGACCGGATTGACCCGGATTGTCTCGGCTTGTGACGATTCGGGTTAATCCGGTTAAATTTTTGAATTATGTCTATGAAACCGGATTGAGGACAGGGACAATCCGGTTTTAATGTTAAACTACCGGATTGCCATTGATTTTCATTGGACTCGTTACTGTGCGAGTAATAGTTAGGAAACTAGCAGAGTACCGAGTCCTGCGAGTCCACTACTACTCGCAGAGTAACGAGTCCTAACGAGTAGATTTGCCCATCCCTAATTACAAATTCTACCGACCAAGGCTTACAGCCGCCTGTATGTGGTCGGAGAGCCGAACTGCCAAATCAGTGTGTTCAAATGAGGTCCACGTCAAGTTTTGGTCCCAAACAGACCTTTAAAAGAATCTGGCTGAACCACCAGAATCTGAACTTCCATGAGTTCCCTCATCTCTAAAAATATTGTCTACAATCTTCCTGTCTTCTTTATTCCTTGCTGTGTGTTGATAGGATTCAAAAGGCATAAAAAGTTCCGTCAGTAGAAATGTGTCTTTGAATGGATGCCACATTACCGGTGGTGCTCGTTAAGCAAATACCAGATAAACCTATGTGTATGTGGCTCAGCCAATTTCTCCCTTTATATCAGATTTTGATAACAACAATGATCAACATGTTAAATTGAACATACCAAACATTAGGTTGAGACAACCTCCTCTACAGGAGTCTATCCCCTAAATATTGTTCCTTCCTAGAAAACATTAACTCTCACCCAATAGCTATTTGAAAGACGTTGTCCACATTCGGACATTGTCCACATTTTTCTTTAATTCATGCATTTTTGGGGCTAAATCTCATTTTTGTCATGCCACTATTTGACTAGCTTTCTTAATTAAGGATAGAGAACAATAAACACATAGCTCCAGGATACGTCCCTGATAATGTCCCTTCCTTTCAGCTAATTCTCCCTCTATGTGCAATTGTTTAAAATTTTACACAATCTTTTATGTTATTATAGAAAACAGTTATAATTGTTCATACGAAATACATGGTTAGAGCCAAGTCTTATTTGTTTGTCCTCTCTTTTATGCAGAAACGTTGTGTTTCAGGCCAAATTCACTTGACGTTAAAGACCGTATTTCACCTTCTACCACAGGTAAGATTAAAATGAGGGGGAATTAAAGTACATGAGAGGTTATGAGACAAGTGTTCCCAGTTGACAATAGAATTACTCACCACAAGGATGACAACCCAAGTAGCTTTTCTCAATTTTGTCTCCATTGTATTTCCGAAATACCTTCTTAGAGAATCGATAACCTCCATTCTCATGAAAAATAAATCTGACACTATGTAGAAAAAAGAAAAGATAAAACTCACCATGCCAATATTTGTTTGGGATACCCCGGAAAGTTCATACATAGGTTCCAATTCCGGCTGGTGTAGCTCAGCTACCTTAGACCTATGGGAAAAAAAAGGATTTTCCAGTCCTTCAATCCCCAAAATTACTCTTTGTATGAGATATTTGTGGAGACACTGGGTCAGTGGGTCGCCTTTAAAAAGACCGCATTGACCAGTGCCCGAGCTCCTTAACCATGGGCAGAACATTACTCAGACAACAAAGGTTGAGGGAACCAGACAATGGTAAGACTTTATTGAATCCTCAACAGTCAAAGGCATACAACACATACCTAGAAAAACACACATTGTAACAGGCAACAGAGTCTCACCCTTCCACTGGCTCAAGGAAGGAATTAGGATATTCATGCCTTCGGGGTTTCCAGGTCAAACTACGCCAATCCAGCAGCACCCCATTTTTGGTGGTCACCCACTGGAAAAGGAATAGTGGCAAGCTTAGGAAGCTGACCGAGCACACGCTCTGTAAAATAATACACTCTATGGGTCGTTTCTCTCAACCCTTTAGGTCTTAAGGTTAATTAAGTATTTGATCCTATGGCTCTCCTCAATAGGCGTAAAACCCCAAAGCATTTATGTCTACAATTTGAGATTCTACTGTGGTTTAAATTCTAAATGGTATGACAAGGCTTATTATAGGGTGGTCTATGACTATTAGGATTGATACTTCAATTGGTGGCACTAGATTTCAGGTCTTCTTGCTGTCTGAAGAGTAAAACTGCATATATAAGTTCTCATCTGGTCAGTAGGGTCTATGTTAAATAATATATAACTCAGTCCATGTATTAAACACTTTTTATTGTTGTGATTCTTCCAGAAATCTGCTCACATTCAAATGACATCGAAGAAGACATTCGGCAATATTTTAGTCCAGTCGATGTCTCAGGAAAGATGACGTGTGTTTCCAGATGCAGTGCCGATAGTAAAGATCCTATGGACTGTAAGAAAGGACAATGTTCTGTCACAAAGAGAGGACCAAGTTGCTAGTAAGTTAATATTTTTGTCCTTCTTTCTAAACTTTATCTAAATAAAGTAGAAACCATATGGTGATATTTTTCTAAATATTTCCAACTATACAGCTATGGTATTCTCTTCCAGTTGGTTAATACAGTGTTTCCCAACTCCAGTCCTCAAGGCACACCAACAGGTCATGTTTTCAGGATTTCTTAGGATTGCACAGGTGTTAGTTTAATCACTTGCACAGGGGATAATTCCATCATCTGTCTAATGATAAGGAAATCCAGAAAACATGACCTGTTGGTGTGCCTTGAGGACTGGAGTTGGGAAACACTGGGTTAATATATCAGATAGTGATTATTCTTTGCACCAAAGAAATAACATATATGATCTTAATGTTTGACAAAGATTTATCAAAAATGTCCACCAAAAGATGAATGTCCCAATACTGGAAACTAAATAGTACATGTCTGGTAATGAGTGGTCATTCCCCAAACATGGATGTCCTCTTAACCCCTAACATATTCAGTAATGAATGGACCCAATTGTGGCATACTTGAAGACCTAAAAGAGTAGTCCAATATAATTTGATGCACCCTTCTTTTAGATTTTTTAAATGCAAAAAGTAAATTTTATTGATGAAAACAAACAACTTTCCTTGTTTGACGCGTTTTGACCTAGATAACAGCCTTGATCTCAACAGTTACAAGTTTTCAGCCAATTAGGAGTCAAAATCCTATGTGGTATAAATAATTATCTGAGTTGATAGCAATGCATCTGATATACAGAATCCAGCAGATGCCTTGTTTGGTAAGTGATAACATTGAAGAACAGTGATGAGTTGGGCCTCGTGTTTGGACTGGCTCTCCCAAGCTGTCACCATGTAGAGAGAGCCGGTCCACACATGAGGCACAAAAATCCAAAAGAAGTGTGCATTTGATTAATATTGGACTAGAATTGATGGGATCCTGAACCAATCCCCTCATCTGCACCTCCACAGCCCAACATTTAGTAACACTTGGGAAGGGGAGAGGGAGGTGCTCAGACCGACCGGACTCACAATCAGCCGTTGGTGCCTGGATGGGACGTCTGGAATCACCACAATAGTAAAGGATGTTAGGAAAACCGGCACCGGACTCGTTTCTTCATTTTTACATATGCTGCAGATTAAGGACGCCTGTCCAAACACATCGAGCATTGGGACTGCGTTCCCTCTACTCCATGCTTTTTGTGCTCATAGAATACTAAATAAAACATATGGAAAAATGAAGAATCGAGTCCAATGCACGCCAATTACTCTACCTAAGGACTAAAAGAAAAGCATGGCTGCTCTCTTCCAAGAAAAGTGCAGCCATAATTTTCCAATACACCACCCTTTTGAAAATGCCTTCAACAATTGCCTTCTTTTCATCTTTTCCGTATTTGTTTTTACACTCCTTTAACTCTTTTAATTATTTCTTTTAGTTGCGAGACCTCATCCGAATATTGGTACACTGGAGATCGTTGCCAGACGGCCATCAGTAAACCGGGAGTATACGGAGGAGTGACTGTTGGACTAGTGGTGTTGATCGTCATAATCATTACTCTAGCTATCTTATACCGACGTCGGAGAATGTCTCATGGAGAAAAGTGAGTGTTTCTATTACGTAAACACCTTGTAGATTAAGAAAAGGTTCCAAGAAAAGTTGGGCAGAAACCTTTATTTCAGCAAAAAAATATAATTTACCCTGTAATTTCAGAAAAAAGTTCAGAACTTAGTAATATTAAGAGGTGAGAGTATCAGACCTTTTTAGGGATTTTTGTTATGTAGAAAAAATAATTGGTCCTGAATCTTGACCATTACTTATTTATTTATGTGTTCATTTTTCATATTGATGTTGAGGGAGACGTTGGCATAAATTGTCAATCAGAATGTTATACAAATGAAGATGTTGGAAAGACAACATAGCACAAATAGGGTCTTACCCAGATAGCCTTTCCCAGCTATATTTGGATATCTACTAATGTTTTAGAGCCTCGTCACACTGGGCAACGAGGCTGGGGATGTCGGCGGTGAATGGCGGGGGCGCGCACGCTCTTGCCATCCCAGCCAGCGTCGCCGTCCCCCGTTTAGACCGGGCAACACCTTCAGCCCCGCACCGGTGATCTGTGAGGCGGCATCGCCGCCGGGGTATCTGGAAACCCCTGCGGCGATGCAGGACAATGGGAGCCTATGGCTCCCATCGCCTGACAGGTCGCCGGCGCCTGGTTACTTCGGGCGATGTGTGCACATCGCCCAATGATGGTTGCCTGGTTTCAGAGCACTACTGTGAAACCAGGCGATCTCCAGGCACCGGTGACATCGCCCTTCACATGAGGCGACGTAGGGGTGATGACGCCGGTGATAGGCCACGCCCCCATGTCGCCCCTGTTATGGGCGGTGATGTCGCCCCGTGTAACAGAGCCCTAAGGGTTGTGAAAGTCACAATGACTTTACACATGGCTGCAACAGATCCAAATAGAATCAGCAACCAATCGGAGGAAGAAAGGGGTAAAATCTCCACTGATGTCAAGGACCAAGGTGAAGGCAAGCAGTATGATTTTTTGTCAATGCATTTTGTCCTTTAGAAGGAGCTTTTAGCTCTGAAATGCGTTGACGAATAAAATCACTGCTTGTCTTCATCCCGGTGGATTCTTTTTCTTCCTCTGATTGTTGATCAGAATGTTATGAAAGACAAAGGTCCCTTATGTATAAAATAAAATGCATTATGATTGGTAATAAAAAAAAATTAGGACTCCTGATAAACGTAACAAAAAGTTATGACTTTTACTAAGAAGAGAATCATGAAGTAAAATAAAAATAAAAGTAAATAAAATAAGTTTAGCAACAAGTAATTAATTGATGTTTCATCCGGTAGTAAAAGTAAAGGGATTGTCCACTACTTGGACAAGCCCTTCTCATTCCCCATGTGCCCCCAAAGCCTATCCACACCTCTGCTTCCAGAGATCTTGGAACTCACATTTCCGGGGCTCGGGGACATTGTTATGACACACAAGCCACGCAACAAACCACCTCCAACTTCCTCCTCCCGCCTTTGGACAGTTAACTAATTAACTGGAAGTGAGCACAGCAGCTCCCACTCACTTCCGGTTAATTGCTCCTGTGTCCAAAGGCGGGAGGAGGAAGCCAGAGCTGATTGGTCACAGGGCTCATGTGTCATAACAATGTCGGGCACGTGAGTGGTGATATCTCCGGAACCATGCTGAACCGGTGGTGAGCATAGACTTTTTTATTTTTATGGGGGAATGAGAAAGGGTTGTCCAAGAAGTTGACAATCCCCTTAATGAAAAATTTAATGGGTGGAAAAATTAATGAAATTTAACTAGTGAAAAATGTAAATTAACATGCAACTTCAGTCTTTTAAAAATGACAGAACTTTCTCTTGAGTGCGAAAAGAGCTTCCATGCCTTATAAATGAAGTGAGCTGTAGTTTTCTACCAAACCTCAAGGGGGTGACACTTTCCATCTTAAACTAGAAGTGAGACTTACTGGCTTCGTTAATAATTCCTGGAAGATAATCTTTATTCTTATATGGCCTATTGACTAACAAACTCTTTTAATGACTCACTTACTGAACACGTCAAGTTCAACGCTGGTGTCATTTATGGCCACACAAAAATGACCCTTCCCCTTGAATCAGCACTTTGCAATGAGTGTTTCAAAATATTGAGCATTGAGTCATTTTTAATGAAAGATATTAGAGTCATAGAATATAGTGGTATTTCAGCAGGAATACATGATAACTATTTAACATGGTAGGCATCAATCTACCAATGTAGTAAAGTTGACAATCATTCATAGAACACATCATAAAATATCACCTTTAACTATTTCCCAATTTTTTACTTTTGTGACTATTTTTTGTTTTAATCTTATATACGGTAATATTTTTTAATCTTTCTGACTATCATTTGCCAGTGGATTTTTCTGGTAGATCCGGAAAAATGCTAGCATTCCCCATTGACATTTATCATACTTGGTAAATAAGTCGAGTCCATAGAAATGTCAACATTCTCATTATGAGTTCCGAGCACCCGAGTATGGTAATGATCATTCATCACTAGCGGACACAAACGCTAAGCCACACCCTATAGATGACGGCTCCCATAGAGTCCATCTCAGAGGCTGAGTTTCACAGAAAACAGTAAATTTAGTCAATATAGAGAATCCATCCCGTAAAAGTCGAAAAGACAATAAAAATATAGAATTGGCAAAAAATGTTGGCACCATAAATGCAATAATAATTACCGTATTTTTTTGGGTTACAAAACACACTTATTTCCCTAAAATTAGGGGGAAAATGGGTGTGTATTTTATAATCTTGCTTTTTTTTTATTGCTTTTTTAAAATTCTTGGGTTGCATTGGTGGAGTGAGAGTGAAGGAGGCAGGGTCCATGGAGAATGTGGACAGTGGGTCAAGGGGTGTCACAGCAATGTGCACTGGTGGCCACCATTGTCCGGGTCCCAGAAGGCATGGGCAACCTGCGACTCTGCCTCTACTGCCCAGGACTTCCAGAAAATAGCCACCAATCTCGATCTGCACATGCGCCACCTCTGCAACCTGGAAGTGCTGGGTGGTAGAGGAAGAGTCGAAGCTTGCCAATCCTGCAGGAACCTGGAAAATGGTTGCCACCAGTGCACATCCCCTTGATACACACCCAGCTCTGAGCTCAAAGCCTTGCCCCACTGCCCACATCCTCTGGCAACCCTGCCTCCTGCACCTTTCCTCCACCTCCGCAACCCCTCCTCGGTAAGCCATGCAACAATGGATGTGCTACAGCTTTTCAACAATGTTTATTCTGCAACCAACTACACACTGGACCATGGACTTCCAGATTTTCTTATCCCTAGTTGGTAGAAGAACTGTGAAACATTCTGTACTAACATATATGGCAGTAAATATAATATTGCTTAAAAAATGATAATAGTAGTTAAGGCCATGCAATCATTATAACACTAGTAGACTTAAGTTTAGTAGATTTTAATACCAGATGTGCAATAGTAGAAGGCGCTAACATCATGATAGTAGTGCAAGTTAGAGCAGTAGAGACATAGGTGGCAGTGATAAGCTACTTGTACTGGTTGTACTTAACTTTTTCTTGTTGCTGTCTTGACAGATTGATAGACGACAATCAGTGGTATGAGGACGGATGGGAGAAGGAAAACCTAGGGCCTGCCAATACATACAGTAGTTCCAGTGGTGAGTTATCTGATAACAGGTCCTCTACAGACCTACCCTGTGCCAATCAATAACCACTAGAGAAAGTAAGGGTATGTGCACATGGTCTGGAGGCACTGTGTGTTGGGCACAGTGCCCCGGATCTGAGGGAACCCACGGGTGCACACAGTTAGACCACAGCTGCCCTGTACTCATGGTGTAGGGTGACTTCTCCCTGCTTGCACCAAATGGTGATTTCTTCTGACTGCACAGCATGAAATGAACATGCTGCGGAGATGCAGATGTCCGGAAACCCGCACAGCAACTGAAAACACGCTGCGGTCAGGAGAAGCACAATGGGCATGGGACTTCTACAAATCCCATCAACTGTGCTGGCACTATAGAATGCAGCAGCAATACGCAGAATCCAAAATGCTGTAATTCCTCACCATGAGCACAGAGCCTTATGGTATAACGAATATGCAAATAGAGTCAGTGTAGCCTCGGTTAGGAGTCTCAAACACAGGACTAGCCAGATATCCCTCCAGGGAAGGACCCAGCCAAGGGGTGGCTCCTTGCAGAGAACACCATAACCGCCATATTAAGTGGCCCTTTTAGTCAATATCCAGTTCTTTTACAAGCTTAGAGATATGACAAGGGAATACCAAGGCCGGGTATCCATCACAGACAGCTGTTTCGGGGTGTTGCCCCTCATCAGTGTGGAGTAGGTGAGATCAGTGAATGCTTTATGGTATAACGAAGGCACAGAAAGGGCTATGGTTAAACTAAATAGAACAATTTCCATTAATCAGTTTGTTTATGTGTTTGATTTAGATTCTGCAGTTCCTATGGGTTCACTTTTCCATCCAGACCTTAAGAAAGTAAACACCAAAATGCAGGTGAGATATTAAATAATATTCATTAAGATAAGTCACTTTTAGGATGGTTTCATATTACCTTGCTTGGGCACCAAAAGCAGACAGTAATGTAAAGGTATCTTCTTCAGAGACAACATGAAGATCCTAGACTGGGGCACGATATCTTCTATTTGTCATTTGTCTTCTTAAGTTTTGGACTACCGGAAGTAACCGGGTCCGGTGTCAATGTCAAGTCTGTATCTGAGATCCTCATCGAAATATGTGTTCCTAAAATATATCCCTCCTTACCATTCCTCTTGGCTTGAAATATATTATGAGAATATTGTCATGAAATGACTGGCTTTATATAATATATACAAAAATTAGAATTTCTCTCCGGCCCTTTAAGAATGACTCAAAGGGTCATCACACCATTGGTCTTTAAATAAGCCAATAGAAAAGGTAAGGAAAGACACCAGACACATCTGTATATCAAAGATAGGGTCCGCTGTACATGTGCCTCCATGTGTCTGCTCTGGCTTTATATCGAAAATTATGTTTGTCACGGGACAAGACCCTTTGAAAGGTAAATAATGACTTTTAGGCTTCATTCACACAGTGTTTGTGCTCCGTTCTTTAATGCCTTCTGCACCAAAAAAGCTTCACAAGCGCATCTTCCATTTGTGTTGCTCTTTTGCTCTGTTTTTAATGGACACAGACGCTCTTTCTTAACCTCCTCAGCGATACCACGGTGAGCCCCGGAGATGTCTTCTTCCCGGGCACCGGCAGGACCTGTCTGTGAGTATTACAAGTACTGATAGGACCTGGCACCATGTGACTCTTAGGCTGAGTCACATGGGCAGGTCCTGTCAGTACCGTTCCTGCAGGTCCTGCTGATACCCAGTAGGAAAACATTGCCTGAGAGCACTGTGTTATCACTGGGGAGGGAAAGTAATGGAGCGTTTATGGTGTGGAAAGTGCATTAGAAAAACGGAGCAATACTTGACCATCATTATATTCTGGACGCAGCAGTCAAAAACGCAGCATCTGCACAGCAAATAGAAAATCCCATTCACTTTGCTGCAGATGCAGAGACTGATCCGTTTTTTGTGCAAATCAAAAACGTCCAGTGTGAACATGGCCTTCAAATTGCTTTTCCAAAAGATAGCACTAGATACCCCTGAACTTCCTCTGTGAAGAAACCATTGGCATAATTACATTCACAAGAGAACATTGCATGAACAATACGTCTCTCTATGCCAACTTACCTAACCTAACCCCATAGACCCTCTGTCAAAGTTGCTTTCAGATAGCCAAAAGTTTCTTCTTTGCATTGGTGAGGAGCAAAAAACCCCAAAATGTTTCAGTAAAAGTTTGCATGTCCTACTGTCATGTAGAAAAGCTCAGTTTAAAGGGTCAATATTGACTGCTACTTCCAATAGGTGGCACTAGAATCCATGCTCCCTTCCTCTGACAACAAAATCAGCAAAAGCAAGACACTTTAAAGGGCTGATTGATGTGTACGACTGCTACAACCAATAGGTGGCACTACAATCCCTGCTCTCTTCCTCTGAGAACAAGCTTATTTATATGGGCAACACTTAGCCAAAAATAAAAGGAGCTTTTAGAGAAAGAAAAAAAAAAGGAAAATTATCAAAGAATAAAATGTACAAGTCGTCATTAAAAGTTGCTACTGTACAGACAGATAGTGGCAATTAAAATTATTCAACCCCAATTAGAAAATCAATTTATTTGCAATTTGTAGATCTAATGGCCACTTTACACGTCCCGATATCGGCGTCCAACTCCGATAAAAAGTCACGTGGTTCGAGCGTTGGCCCCGATATCGTTTGTGCGTTGTATAGTATAAATGACCAATACGATGCACGAACGATGCCAAAGCGATATCGGGGATCGAATGAGCGTGCTCTCCAACGGCCCGATATTGGATGGAGGTTGGAGCCGGATCGGGCTGTGTAAACGCCCAACTACGATGTGCAGTACAACGTCCCCTATTCTCTCCCATGTTAAATGGTGGTTCCTGGGTCGACCGTACAAGGGGGGCGTAGACATCGTAGAGACGTTGTATGCCGATATAGCGCTGTGTAAATCTCCGATGCGATCTTGGAAATCTGGGCAAAAAAAGAGCGCTCCCGCGCCGTCGGATCCAATATCGGACCGACGTTGGAGCGTGTAAAATGGCCTCCTTGTGGGGAGTGATATGCCATTAGTCTGACACTGGTGATACCTACTGTATATTTGTACTTATTCCTTGCACGTGTAATAGCTTAGGAAAAGTTACTAATGATAATTTCATATTTAGCTTTGACCCAAGCTTCAACTTATATCATGTTGTTTTGTTTCAGGTGACCGTACCAAGAGTTAATGTTGAGTCAATCAGAAACAACTTTGAGTCGACCACATGAAGTCCTCAAGACATTGTAATAAGACATCTTGTTATCATGACATTTATACTGAAATAAGTATTAGGTCATCACAAAATGCTGTAAAGACTGAGCCTAAATGAGCTACTGAACAGGAGACACATTACAGGACTCGGCTCCGAATGTGAATGGACTGGATGTTCCGCTGTCCCTCAATGTCAAGAGCCTTCTTCACGTTTCAACTGCACAACAAGAGTTTTCTTCCTTTACCGACTTAACGGTTGCCTGTTTGGTTGACGTTTTGTGAACATACATTATTTATTCAATGACATTAAGATCTTTGGTTTCCAAAAATTGTAGAAATACAAGTTTAGGTCATGGAAGATCTCAAGGTTCCTCCAAAGGTTCAAGATTTATAGTTGAGTACATGGATAAGTGTAAAAAATGGTTTCATAGCCGGGAAGCTTAGCCAACACACATAACTAGACTAAGACATCAGCCCATGGACCCATCTAGTTACCTTACCCTACTACCAAATCCACTATAACATTTGCCTCCCAACCTGTGGATTGCTGGAGACACGGTGACAAGTTTAAGCTTCGATTTCCCAGGCCCTGCAAACCTGATGGAGGTTGCGGCAGTTAAATTTGATTTAATTACCATGAAGCCCAATAAAACTCAATCATTGACGACATACAATGTAGCAGACACGTCGTACAGCAAACAGGGCCCAAATATTACTGATTTCTTCATTGGATGGGAGCCAATTAAAAAACTTCTATACAGTGGTGTAACTTGAAGCTCGTTGGCCCCGGTGCGAATGCTCCAATGGAGTCCCCAATTATTGCAAAACTTTAATAGCATTAGTCTTTTTTCATCAACTGGCCAAAGGGGACTTTTACGGTACCGCCGATTTATTAGGCGATGCAGGGGCATGGCCTATCGGCACCGACATCGCCTAATATAATTGGGCGATGGTGACGCCATTTACTGGTCGCCTGGTTTCAGAGCAGTGCTCTGAAACCAGGCGGCCGATCTGGGGCGATGTGTACATATCGCCCCAAGTAAACGGCCGCCGGTGAGATGACAGGCGATGGGAGCCATAGGCTCCCATTGTACTGCATTGCCGCTGGGGTTATGAGACACCCCGGCGGCGATGCCCCTGTCAGCTCGCCGGGGCATCGCTGGAGGTGTCTCCCCGTGTAAACGGGGGGCAGCGACGCTGGCAAGGCACCATATGTGTGTGCGCTCCCGCCCGTCGCTGCTGACATCTCCGGCGGTGTCGCATGGTGTGACGGGACCTTTAGGGCCTGCTAAGGTCCAGGGCCCGGGTGCGTTGGCAACTCCTGCTCCTGTTGTAGTTACACCTCTGTTTCTACACACTCTTCACTACTCTACAACGTACAACCAAACGTCACTTAAACAAAATAGGTCTCATCTTTCCTAAACGAGAATCTTCAGTATTTAGGCAACTCAAGAACAAAAAAGCAAACGCCAACGACAAAAATTAAAAAACACATGAAACTTCTACAGAAACATATTTTATTTGTTTCATAGCACTTTAATCTTCCATCACTTTGATCATTTGTATCTGTATGAAAAAGATAAAGTTTTGTAACATGGAGTAACATATTTAATAATGCTATTTTATATTTATTCAATTCTGTTTTTACTATGTAATACGATTTATTATATATACTTATATTATTGTGTATACTTTATCACTTCATTGCATCCTAATAAATTTTTTGAGAATTAAATTCTTACGACTGGATGAGTTCCTTCTTTCTCTTTTTATTTCCCAGAGGTTGATTTTCGTAAAATACTTGACCAAAGGTTAAAAACAGTTTCTGGAATGGGCGGTCATATAGCATTTAATGACCAGTTCACTAACTGTCATAAACCTCTCAGAAATAAGGCCTTGTGCCCTTTAGTCTGTACTTTAGCCAATTATTAACAGTCCAAGAAATGGAGACGAAGTATATAAGGTGGTTTGTGACTACACTTTGCATCTGAATTAGCATTTTACAGAATATGTGATATGATTCATATTGTTAAATAATGTAAAAGATAAAATAAATACTTAAAAGTTGGAAAAATTGAATATGGTCTTTCTTCTAAGTACAGTTCACTTGAGCAATGGTTGTCCAAGTTGTCCAAGTGTCTCGGCCACAAATGACTGTCTGTACGACACCTGGGCCTACACACTATTTACTGCTCTCTGTGAGTAACCATTGGCTAGGAATACAAATGAGTGAACCGATTCAATGGAAATCCAATTTTTGCCAAATTCCCAAAAATTCACGAAACCCTGCTCATATCACCAAACGACCCCGGCATAATTTTACACCTTAAGGAAAACCCTTAGTCCCATCACCGTGGTGCGATTTCAGCACCGTGGTGATGGATAGATAGCAGCACTGTTAAATGAGCGGGAGCAGGAAATCTCCCGCTGCCTCCTGCAGCCCCCAGCCAGCACACCGACCCCCGGGCACACTCCACAGCTGCCCCCACCATCTCCTGCACTATATGATCCGTATATTCGGATTACAAGACGCACCCCCCACTTTGCCCCAAAGTTTGGGGGAACAAAAGTGCGTCTTATAATCCGAAAAATACGGTATAAATATATATATATATACTAACATCTGATTTTATCCTGGATCTGGACTCTGCTATGGGAGTCTATGGGCGCCGGATCCGGGAAAAAAATTTGATCATTTCCCGGATCCGATTTGAATAACAGAGCTTGCTTAGAAATCCAGGCGAGCAAACGTCAGCACCATGGACAGCACTAACACTCTGCACAGGCAGACTTAAGCACCTAGGACAGCAGCACAAAATGAAACAGGCAAAAACCCTGATCAGGGACAATATTTGCCATCAGGTTCAACACATCAAGTGCTATCCGGTGTGCCTCCACCCTAAAGGTTCGCTCATCTCTAGCTATGGACTTTTGTACACGCATACGTGTAATGCATAAGATATTAACAAATAAGTATGTAGAATAGTCAGCTCACTGTTTTTAACCAATGTAACTTCGACAGATTAGTCAAAACATTTTCTAGGTCTTAAAATCTAATCCTGGCTTTTCTGTTTCTAGTTTATGGCTGCCTTCTTTATTTAATAGAAGACTATAGAGTTCCAGACTGGGGATTTTGCTAAATGTAAGTTATTGTCAAAAGTGCTCATAAGTAACAGTAGTGTTCCGTAAACATCCTGGTTGTAGAATCCTGACATGCAGAACTGGACCCCAGAGCTCTCCATGACCCATCCCATACCAATCTGACATACAGAACTGGACCCCAGAGCTCTCCATGACCCATCTCATACTAATCTGACATGCAGAACTGGACCCCAGAGCTCTCCATGACCAATCTCATATCAATCTGACATGCAGAACTGGACCCCAGAGCTCTCAATGACCCATCTCATACCAATCTGACATGCAGAACTGGACCCCAGAGCTCTCAATGACCCATCCCATACCAATGTGACATGCAGAACTGGACCCCAGAGCTCTCAATGACCCATCTCATATCAATCTGACATGCAGAACTGGACCCCAGAGCTTTCCATGACCCATCTCATACCAATCTGACATGCAGAACTGGACCCCAGAGCTTTCCATGACCCATCTCATACCAATCTGACATGCAGAACTGGACTCCAGAGCTCTCAATGACCCATCTCATACCAATCTGACATGCAGAACTGGACCCCAGAGCTCTCAATGACCCATCTCATACCAATCTGACATGCAGAACTGGACCCCAGAGCTCTCAATGACCCATCTCACACCAATCTGACATACAGAACTGGACCCCAGACCTCTCAATGACCCATCTCATACCAATCTGACATACAGAACTGGACCCTAGAGCTCTCAATGACCCATCTCATACCAATCTGACATGCAGAACTGGACCCCAGACCTCTCAATGACCCATCTCATACCAATCTGACATGCAGAACTGGACCCCATAGCTCTCAATGACCCATCTCATACCAATCTGACATGCAGAACTGGACCCCAGAGCTCTCAATGACCCATCTCATACCAATCTGACATGCAGAACTGGACCCCAGAGCTCTCAATGACCCATCTCACACCAATCTGACATACAGAACTGGACCCCAGACCTCTCAATGACCCATCTCATACCAATCTGACATACAGAACTGGACCCTAGAGCTCTCAATGACCCATCTCATACCAATCTGACATGCAGAACTGGACCCCAGACCTCTCAATGACCCATCTCATACCAATCTGACATGCAGAACTGGACCCCATAGCTCTCAATGACCCATCTCATACCAATCTGACATGCAGAACTGGACCCCAGAGCTCTCAATGACCCATCTCATACCAATCTGACATGCAGAACTGGACCCCAGAGCTCTTAATCACCCATCTCACACCAAGCTGACATGCAGAACTTGATCCCAGAGCTCTCAATGACCCATCTCACACCAATCTGACATACAGAACTGGACCCCAGACCTCTCAATGACCCATCTCATACCAATCTGACATACAGAACTGGACCCTAGAGCTCTCAATGACCCATCTCATACCAATCTGACATGCAGAACTGGACCCCAGACCTCTCAATGACCATCTCATACCAATCTGACATGCAGAACTGGACCCCATAGCTCTCAATGACCCATCTCATACCAATCTGACATGCAGAACTGGACCCCAGAGCTCTCAATGACCCATCTCATACCAATCTGACATGCAGAACTGGACCCCAGAGCTCTTAATCACCCATCTCACACCAATCTGACATGCAGAACTGGATCCCACAACCCTCAATGACTCATCTCATAGTAATCTGGCATGCAGAACTGGATCCCACAACCCTCAATGACCCATTTTATAGTAATCTGGCATGCAAACCTGGATTTTCAAGCTTTCTTGACCCCTCTTGTGAGATTTCCCCTTTGCCTACCTAGCACTGCTGTATGCTTTGCTACACTGTTTCTGGATGGTATCTGCTCTAATGATGTTACCATTTGGTAACATCTTAGTAAAACGTTGGTCAGTGCTGGTGATCCTATGAGATATTGCTCTTTTGGTGTGGGTGCAGCCAAAAGGTTTGTGGGATTCCACTCTGCATACCGGTGTACCACAACCCACAGGTGCAGGCCTAACTCTTGCTACAGTGTTGGTCCCTTACGGGATTACATAGGATTGCTTTAGACAATAATTTCTATTTTAAAAAAATCACCAATCTGGGACTGCCCAATGTTTTATTAAAAAAGGGCAGACCCGGATTGGTGATTGGTTCTCCAGATGCTTTAACAAGTCAGTACAGTATCCCGTAGTAATTAGCTTGTTATACATCAGCCATTGTAATCCTTTCATGCCAAGGTTTGACTCCATTCGTGAAGCGACGTGTCATCCTCCTTGGAATTCTAAACTTTGTCCACTGTTCAGGACCATCTCATTTACAATGTTTATTGGCTTCTTTATTGACTCACGCAGTATAGTCACACGGGTTTATTTCTATTACATTTATGTGCGTCAAAGTTATGACCTTTAATCTTGAAGACACCATAAAAGTAGATGACAGAGATTGAAGAAAAATGAAAGAATGTGGTGACATTCATAGGAATGAATGAAAAACGGGTCACGTTCTGCTGAATTTTGGATACAAGAGTAATATGGAGCATTGAAATTCACATAGGAGATTGAGCTGCTCCAGTTTATGGGTGCCACAATGCTGAGAGGGCAAAACAATGGAGGTATTGCCCAGTTCCTCAAGGAAGACTAGTAATTATTCTTTAAGGGTCCAGAAACAACACATTTCTAGTTGAGAACTGAGCTGCTCCTCCACATGCTGAATTGTGATTTCTGGGTAACAATGCAAAATGCTACCAGGGTGTAATTACAAACTGTTAGAATTTTACAGCCTACTGTGTTTCCCCGAAAATAAGACACTGTCTTATATTGTTTTTTGCTCAGAAAGGTGCACCATGTCTTATTTTCGGAGGGTGTCTTATATTAGTAAAAAAAAAAATTGACTGAAAAGCAGCCTCCCATTATCCCAGTACTGTATCCCACTGCAGCTGCCTCCCATTATCCCAGTACCGTATCCCACTGCAGCAGCCTCCCGTCCCAGTACCGTATCCCACTGCAGCAGCCTCCCATTATCCCAATACCGTATCCCACTGCAGCAGCCTCCCATCCCAGTACCATATCCCACTGCAGCAGCCTCCCATTATCTCAGTACCGTATCCCATTGCAGCAGCCTCCCATTATCTCAGTACCGTATCCCACTGCAGCAGCCTCCCACCCCAGTACCGTATCCCACTGCAGCAGCCTCCCACCCCAGTACCGTATCCCACTGCAGCAGCCTCCCATTATCCCAGTACTGTACGGTATCCCACTGCAGCAGCCTCCCATTATCCCAGTACTGTACAGTATCCATTTAACTTCTAATATATTATATTTATATATTAGTAGGCACCGGAGCTAGCTATGGAAAGACAGAGCTAAAATGCTGTTCTTTGTGTTATGCAGCTGTAATACCCCAGAGATTGCCTGTGCAATCCATCTCTAGTTATAACACTTTCATTTATATTATAATTAATTTTCTAATTAATTTTTGTAGGGCTCAGCGCTCACAACCACCTCTTTATTAAGGACTTTTATATTTCTACTAAAACATTTTATTAACAATCATAAGTACATTACAAACCAATTAAAAGTTAATTAAAATTATGAATAAAAAAAAAAATCTTTTATGAATAAAAATTTTTTATGAATAAAAAAGTTTTTCTTCTTCCACTTTATCAGATTCTTGTTGATACTCTTGTATCTTTCTTCCTAATTCTTATGTGTTCATGTTCTTACTCTAAATGAAGAAAATTGTAATTATTCACCTATTTTAAAACCCTCCGATTGAATCTCCCTTTTTCTGCAGTGTGATCCTCACATTTACCTCACCCTGCTGTTCATGTCACTTCGGTTATCGTTGCGGCTTCTTATCTCCTCAATATTCTATTCGCCCTGTCTCCTATTTGCGTAACAGTATTCAATTATTTATATAGATAAAGATAAAGAGTCTATATAGTATTTTCTATAATGAATAGTCTCTTTACCACCACTACTCGTATCCTGAAGTCTCTACTCTCTGTATTTATCCATAGTTCTTTATTATTATGTGATCTGTCATCTGCTGTTGTTTGACATATAGGTCACTATTAATGTGGATATATAGTCCTGTAGCGCTCTATATATTGTTACTAGATGGTGGCCCGATTCTAACGCATCGGGTATTCTAGAATATAGAAATAGAGATTGCATGGGGAAGGCGGTGAGGGCTGAATTGGGAGGAACTTTGAAGAAGGAGCGGCGGGGGAAGAACGGCGTGGCAGGGGGGAGGAGGGAGGACAGAACAGCAGGGGGGAGGAGGATGGAGGACAGAGGAGGTAGCGGCGGGGTGTGGGAGGATGTAGCAGCACAGGCAGGGGGAGGAAGGAGCGGCAGGGGGAGGATGGAGTACAGAGCAGCAGGGGGGAGGAGGACGGAGGACGAAGCGGCGGGGTGGGGGAGGATGGAGCAGCACAGGCAGGGGGAGGACAGAGGATGGAGTAGCAGAGGGGAGGAGGACAAAGGAAGGAGGAGGAAGCGTTGGGGTGGGGGAGGATGGAGCGGCACAGGCAGGGGGAGGATGGAGCGGCAGGGGGAGGATGAAGCACAGAGCGGTGGGAGGGAGGAGGATGTACGATGAAGCGGCGAGGTGGGGGAGGGCGAAGCAGCACAGGCAGGGGGAGGACGGAGGATGGAGTGGCGGAGGTGAAGAGGACAAAGGAAGGAGGAGGAAGCGGTGGGGGAGGATGGAGCGGCACAGGCAGGGGGAGGACAGGGCGGCAGGAGGAGGACAGAGCGGCAGGGGGAGGACAGAGCGGCAGGGGTGGGGGAGGCTAGAGCAATAAAGGCAGGGGGAGGACGGAGGATAAAGGAAGGAGGAGGAAGCGGTGGGGTGGGGGAGGATGGAGCGGTACAAGAAGAGGGAGGACAGAGCAGCAGGGGGAGGACAAAACACAGAGCAGTGGGGGGAGGAGGACAGAGGACGAAGCGGTGGGGTGGGGGAGGATGGAGCAGCACAGGCAGGGGGAGGATGGAGTGGCGGAGAGGAGGCGGACAAAGGAAGGAGGAGGAAGCGGTGGAGGAGGATGGAACGCTACAGGCAGGGGGAGGACGGAGCACAGAGCGGTGGGAGGAGGAGGACGGAGCACAGAGCGGTGGGGTGAGGGAGGATGGAGCACTGTATGGCAGCTTAGTGATTAGCAGAGTATACAGGGGCTCAGTGGTTAGCAGAGTATACGGTGGCTCAGTGGTTAGCACTGCGCGGTGGCTCAGTGGTTAGCACTGCGCGGTGGCTCAGTGGTTAGCACTGCGCGGTGGCTCAGTGGTTAGCACTGTGCGGTGGCTCAGTGGTTAGCACTGCGCGGTGGCTCAGTGGTTAGCACTGCGCGGTGGCTCAGTAGTTAGCACTGCGCTGTGGCTCAGTGGTTAGCACTGCACGGTGGCTCAGGGGTTAGCACTGCGCTGTGGCTCAGTGGTTAGCACTGCACGGTGGCTCAGTGGTTAGCAGTGAGTGCGGTAGGCAGAGTGGTCAGCGCAGCAGAGCGGTGGGCAGGGTGGTCAGCGCAGCGGCACTGTGTGGGCAGGGTGGTCAGCGCAGCGGCGCTGTGTGAGCAGGGTGGTCAGCGCAGCGGCACTGTGTGAGCAGGGTGGTCAGCGCAGCGGCGCTGTGTGGGCAGGGTGGTCAGCGCAGCGGCGCTGTGTGGGCAGGGTGGTCAGTCCAGCGGCGCTGTGTGGGCAGGGTGGTCAGCGCAGCGGCGCTGTGTGGGCAGGGTGGTCAGCGCAGCGGCGCTTTGTCGGCAGGGTAGTCAGCGGTGGGGCTGATGGACACACAAACACACACACACTCCGATATACTTACCACCATTCCTGCTTCTTCCCTGCCGTCTGCGTCTTCCTGAGTCCCCCATTCTACCGGCATGTCGCCGCACCCAGGACTGGATCCAATATGGCGTCCGGGAACTCTTGGTGGCCCGATTCTAACGCATCGGTTATTCTAGAATATAGAAATAGAGATTGCATGGGGAAGGCGGTGAGGGCTGAATTGGGAGGAACTTTGAAGAAGGAGCGGCGGGGGAAGGACGGCCAGTGGGGAGGAGGATGGAGGTCAGAGGAGGTAGTGGCGGGGTGTGGGAGGATGTAGCAGCACAGGCAGGGGGAGGAAGGAGCGGCAGGGGGAGGATGGAGCACAGAGCGGTGGGGGGGGAGGACGGAGGACGAAGCGGCGGGGTGGGGGAGGATGGAGCAGCACAGGCAGGGGGAGGACAGAGGATGGAGTGGCAGAGGGGAGGAAGACAAAGGAAGGAGGAGGAAGCGGTGGGGTGGGGGAGGATGGAGCGGCACAGGCAGGGGGAGGATGGAGCACAGAGCGGCGGGGGGGTGGAGGACAGGATGAAGCGGCGGGGTGGGAGAAAACGGAGCAGAACAAGCAGGGGGAGGATGGAGGATAGAGTGGCGGAGGTGAGGAGGGCAAAGGAAGGAGGAAGAAGCGGTGAGGGAGGATGGAGCGGCACAGGCAGGGGGAGGACAGGGCGGCAGGGGGAGGACAGAGCGGCAGCGGGAGGACAGAGCAGCAGGGGGAGGACAGAGCAGCAGGGGGAGGACAGAGCGGCAGGGGTGGGGGAGGCTAGAGCAATAAAGGCAGGGGGAGGACAGAGCACAGAGCGGTGATGGGAGGAGGACAGAGGACGAAGCGGTGGGGTGGGGGAGGATGGAGCAGCACAGGCAGGGAGAGGATGGAGTGGCAGAGAGGAGGTGGACAAAGGAAGGAGGAGGAAGCGGTGGGGGAGGATGGAACGGTACAGGCAGGGGGAGGACGGAGCACAGAGCGGTGGGAGGAGGAGGATGGAGGACAAAGCGGTGGGGTGAGGGAGGATGGAGCACTGTAAGGCAGCTTAGTGGTTAGCAGAGTATACAGGGGCTCAGTGGTTAGCAGAGTATACGGTGGCTCAGTGGTTAGCACTGCACGGTGGCTCAGTGGTTAGCACTGCGCGGTGGCTCAGTGGTTAGCACTGCGCGGTGGCTCAGTGGTTAGCACTGTGCGGTGGCTCAGTGGTTAGCACTGTGCGGTGGCTCAGTGGTTAGCACTGCGCGGTGGCTCGGTGGTTAGCACTGCGCGGTGGCTCAGTGGTTAGCACTGCGCGGTGGCTCAGTGGTTAGCAGTGAGTGCGGTGGGTAGAGCGGTCAGCGCAGCAGCGCGGTGGATAGGGTGGTCAGCGCAGCGGCACAGTGGGCAGGGTGGTCAGCGCAGCGGCACTGTGTGGGCAGGGTGGTCAGCGCAGCGGTGCTGAGTGGCCCGGGTGGTCAGCGCAGCGGCGCTGTGTGGGCAGGGTGGACAGCGTAGGAGCGCTGTGTGGGCAGGGTGGTCAGCCCAGCGGCGTTGACTGGGCAGGGTGGTTAGCGCAGTGGCGCTGTGTGGGCAGGGTGGTCAGCGCAGCGGCGCTCTGTGGGCAGGGTGGTCAGCGCAGTGGCGCTGAGTGGGCAGGGTTGTCAGTGCAGCCGCGCTGTGTGGGCAGGGTGGTCAGCGCAGCAGTGCTGTGTGGGCATGGTGGTCAGCGCAGCGGCGCTGTGTGGGCAGGGTGGTCAGCGCAGGTGCGCTGTATGGGCAGAGTCGTCAGCACAGGGCAGAGTGGTCAGCGGTGGGCAGAGTGGTCAGTGGTGGGCAGAGTGGTCAGCGGTGGGGCGGAGAGACACACACACACACACTCCAATATACTTTCCACGGTCCCTGCTTCTTCCCTGCCGCCTGCGTCTTCCTGAGTCCTCCGTTCTGCCGACATGTCGCCGCACCCAGGACTGGATCCAATATGGCGTCTGGGAACTCTCGCGAGAGTTCCCGGATGCCATATTGGATCCAGTCCTCCAGGGGGCGGCTATACGTCTGCGGCGGAGGCAAGAGGATCCAAGCAGGTGGGGGGGAAGACGAAGGTGGTAAGTATAGCGGATAGTGCGGTGTGTGGGTGTGGGTGTGTGTGGGTGTGGGTGTGTGGCGGCGTGGGTGTGTGGCGACTCGCGGTGGGCGCTAAAGCGCCACCGCTCGCCGCCATCTTGGATCATCCTGAGCGGGTGTAGTGCCCTAGCCACTTCCGTCGGGTGACGTCGTTTTTGTCCCTTGAAGACGGAAGTGGCTTCGGCTTTTATATATATGATTACTTTTTACTCACGGTCTTCCTCCTTTGTATTTTCTTATCTGTCACTCCTGCGGTCTCACTCCTTTTGGAGCGGCGTCCATACACCGTGGGCAGCGGTGAGGGCGCCCAGCTCATAGGATTATTTCTGCTTCTGCCGTCAGTCTCTCACGTTACTGCAAGGTTGCCTGGTCACAGACTTTAAGAATCCAGTTGCTCAATAGGTCGGTGGGGTTGTCAATCAACGTGTTTCGTGAGAATACGTCTCACTTCCTCAGGATTGGCTCCCACTCGTCCTTCTCTGCTTTTTATAAGATAGTCACTTCTGTCATTCTATTTGTCTCCTTCCTTCATTTGTTTCAGCGTTGTTATGACAACCTGGTAATCTAACCCTTCCACTCAAATCTCTCAAATCTATTTGCAGATTCCAAAAGCATATTAGGGCCCTTTCACATCAGCGTTAATTTTAAATCGCGGCAGATGCGGTGAAAAAAACGCATCTGCCGCGATTAACGCATAACTGCGACACCTGCGGCACAGTTGTGGCAAGCCCCATGCAATCTCTATGGGGCTTGCGGTAAGGGTGCGGCAGGTGCGGCCACAAAAAAAAAACGCTGCTGACTGCATTTTTTTTCGCGGCCGCACCTGCCGCAAGTGCCGAAACCGCACTTGCCGCATCTGCCGCACCCTTACCGCAAGCCCCATAGACATTGCATGGGGCTTGCCGCAACTGTGCCGCAGGTGTCGCAGTTATGCGTTAATCGCGGCAGATGCGTTTTTTTTCACCGCATCTACCGCGATTTAAAAATAACGCTGATGTGAAAGGGGCCTACTCAGTCATAGGTGTAATCGGTCCAGTCAGTGATTTAGTTTCTGCGCTGTCATAATGTCTTTTGGTTGTGATGCTGCTATGTCTGTCTCATTATCTGTATCTTCATCCTCCTATTATAAGTATTATTTATAGATGTTTCCTATGTAGTTCTTTTGTATATTTTCATCTGAGCTTATTACAGGGATTTAATTATTTTATTTCATAAGTTTTTTTCTTTATCCTCAACTATTGTTTCTCATTTATATATATAATAGTAAAAAGGTCCGATGCTATCGCATCAGGAGTGGGGTGACATGAAGATGGGGGGCAGGCTGTTTGGCATTGGGGCAGCAGCTGTGACATCAGCCTGTGGGGTATAAGCAGGGGCAGTGTGGGGAGTGAGGGCATGTGGGGGGGTACGAGGGGTGAGCAGGGGCAGTGTGGGGAGGTGAAAGGGATAAACAGCGGCAGTGTGGGGTGAGTGGGGGCATGAGCAGGGGCAATGTGGGTGATTGGGGGGTAAGCAGGGGCAGTGTGGGGAGTGATGAGATACTGGGGGGTAAGAGGAGTGAGCAGGGGCAGTGTGGGTGAGTGGGGGGTAAGTAGGGGCAGTGTGGGTGATTGTGGGCAGTTGGGGGGGTGAGAGGGGTAAGCAGGGTGTATGGGTGAGTGGGGGGTAATCTGGAGCAGTGTGGGTGAGTGGGGGCAGTGTGGGTGAGTGGTCGCTGCCCCTGTAACCTTAGTTGAGGAGGGGGGTGGTGGTAGCAGACTGCAGGGGCGGCGGGCCTGCAGGCTGCAATGACAGTGCGCCGCCACCGCCAGCGGCAGCAGAGCGGGGGCTGCAGCGGCGGCCAGCGTGTGTGATGAAGGGGGCAGCAGATGCTGGCGGCGGCCCCTTCAGTAATAGCGCTCCCCCTCGGCTGCGGCGGGTGGTGGGCCTGGAGGCTGCAATGAGAGTGCGCCGCGGGCGGCATGTGAGCTGGGGACGCAGCGGCGGGCAGCGTGTGTGATGAAGGGGGCCGCAGATGCTGGCGGCGGCCCCTTCTGTAATGGCGCTCCCCGGGCGGCGGCGGACGGTGGGCCTGGAGGCTAGAAACAGAGTGCGCCGGCGGCGGCATGTGAGCGGGGGAGGAAGCACCGTGCGGGGGTGTGTGGGCACGGGAGCCTTCCAGGCAGCCTGCGCCATGGGTGTGCTAATATGGAGGCGCTTCCGGGGTAGCGATAATCAGCAGTTTTGCGTGCGCGCCATTGCTCCATAGCGGCACAGTGGCCGGAAGCGCAAAACTGGTGATTATGTATAGAGATATATAAATCCTAAAGTTTTCTCTATAGATACATTTATTGAAAGCCATAGTATTCAGCTACTTGATTCAATCCGCTAGGCGTAAGTGTATTCAGTTCATAAATCCACCGTGTTTCATTTCTCGACATTTTGGCACAATGGTCTCCCCCTCTCCAATTTTTATTAATTTTTTGTATAGCCATAAATTCAGACCCTTTAATGGAAGATTGGTGGTATTCTTTGTAATGCTTACTAAGGGGATGCCCTATAAATCCTTTTTTGATATTCCGCATATATTCCATCACTCTTACTGATAGCATTCTTGAAGTCCTCCCTACATAAATCTTCCTACATGGGCACATAATTATATAAATGACATCAGATGTACAGCATGTTAGGTTATCTTTTATTTTAAAAACTCTTGTTTTTTTCCATGTTGAGAAACTTAGTTATATTTGGCTTAGACATTTTCATCATTTGACATGGTTTGCAGATCCTACATGGTCTAAAACCTTTCGTTCCACATATTGTATATAGCTGTTAGCATCAACTTCCTTTCTATATGTTCTAGTTTTTAATTTGTTGTTACTAACATATATTGTCAGATGCAAAAAATTAATAGACTTTCTACTTGTTACTCCAGTAAAATCCAAACTATATTCATTCCTGTTTATTTCTTCCATGAATAATTGTAGGTTTTCCTCCTCCCCCTCCCAGATAAAGATGACGTCATCTATAAATCTCTTCCATAGAATTAAGTTCTTTAGTTTGCCTCCTGGGTATATTATAGACTCCTCCCATTCTGCCACATATAAATTTGCGTACCCAGGCGCGAAGCACGTCCCCATCGCGGTACCGCTTTCTTGGCGGTAGAATGTGCCGCCATATTTGAAAAAGTTGTGCATTAAAATAAATTGGATTGCTTCAGCGATTAACTGGATTTGCTGATTTTTTTAAGTTTTTGACTTGTTTAAGAATTTTTCTGTGGTTCTGCATCCTTTTCTATGCTCAATAACAATATATAGAGCGCAACAGGACTATATATCCACATTAATAGTGACCCATATGTCAAATAACAGCAGATGACAGATCACATAATAATGAAGAACTATGGATAAATACAGAGAGTAGAGACTTCAGGACACGAGTAGTGGTGGTAAAGAGATTATTCATTATAGAAAATACTATATAGACTCTTTATCTTTATCTATATAAATAATTTTAATATTGTTCCGCAAATAGGAGACAGGGCGAATAGAATATTGAGGAGATAAGAAGCCGCAACGATAACCGAAGTGACATGAACAGCAGGGTGAGGTGAATGTGAGGATCACACTGCAGAAAAAGGGAGATTCAATCGGAGGGTTTTAAAAGAGGTGAATAATTAAGATTTTCTCCATTTAGTGTAGGAGCATGAACACATAAGAACAAGGAAGAAAGATACAAGAGTATCTGACTCACCGTAGCCGGGGGTACATGTAGCGGGCGTTGTTTCTCCTCCAGTCACGGAACCGCGCCTGCGGTGGTGTAGGCCGGTGGTCCAGATCAATAGGGGAATGGCGGAACAGTGGGGGGGTGATTTGTCTTCGTGACGCCACCTGCGGGTGTTCTGGTAACTTTACCAGCGCTGTTCGGGTCTCCGGGGGATGTTATACAGCGAGATGGAACGCTCCCCACAGGATGAGCGGGAATCCCGGAGCCGGGAGCTGCGCAAGATGTTGTGAGGCAGCTGCGGGTTGCTGCGCGCCGAATCCAGGAGTAATGTACAACCACACAAAGTCTCTTTTAGGTACCTTTACTGGATGGTAGTCAGGTACATTCGGACCGGGATAGTGAAGTTGGCACTTCTGGAGTTTCACAGCAAGCAGTGTTAGGCTTCCTTTCTCTAGTTCTGGTGCTAAGGTCAGGTGGATGTGGAATCCCTCCGGACCGGGCAGTTTGTTCAATGGAACTTGCTTCACCTGGTTAACAGCACTGAGGGCACTGTAAAAGGGTCTGAGCAGGATCAGTACTCTTCCCTGGGCTCTCGTGGATGGGTGCATCAGGTGTAACAGGTGGCTAAACCTCCTGTTGGATGTGCTGGTTCTCTGTGGTGGCTGGGCAGCTCTCACAGCTTCGGTTCCAGTAACCGGTTAATTTGGAAAGAGTCAGGTTAACTCTGTTTTCCTGAGAGGTGATCTCCTTATTCCTATTATCCCAATTGCAGGGATCTCCACTGGCTAACAGGCTGGTTGGGCCTAGTGTGTCCCTCATGGGGTGGAGGTTTCACACAGGCTGGCAGCTCTTGTAGCGTCTACCACACTCTGAAGTTTCTCCCTCCAAGACTCTATTTATAGGGGGAACTGGCTCAAAGTCACCAGTGGAGCTCCCCCTAGAGGCTCGGGGTGAAACCAGGTGTTCTAAGTGTTGTTTGTGTTTGTGGGTTTTGCTGTGCTGTTACTTACTCCCTTTGTGCTCTAAGGATTTCTGTGGTGCCCAACAGGTGCCAGGGTGCCACATATCAACAGGAATCTGATAAACTGGAAGAAGAAAAACTTTTTTATTCATAAAAGATTTTTATTTTTTTTTTATTTATCATTTTAATGAACTTTTAATTGGTTTAGAATGTACTTATGATTGTTAATAAAATGTTTTAGTAGAAATATAAAAGTCCTTAATTAATAAAGAAGTGGTTGTGAGCGCTGAGCCCTACAAAAATTAATTTGAAAATTAATTATAATATAAATGAAACCGTACTGTATCCCACTGCAGCAGCCTCCCATCCCAGTACCGTATCCCACTGCAGCCTCCCATGTGTGTACACTTACACATCACACACATCACACACATCACACACACCACACACACCACACACACCACACACATCACACTTTCACTTTCTTATCGTACTTCTTTCTTTTCACTTTCTTTCCTCTGCGGTGCGGCTTTGGTGGTGCACAGCGCAGGAGCCTTAGGCCAATCACAGCGCAGGAGCCTTGGGCCAATCACAGCGTAGGAGCCTTGGGCCAATCACAGTGCAGGAGCCTTGGGCCAATTACAGCGCAGGAGCCTTGGGCCAATCACAGCTCAGGAACAATCAGAGGCTACTGACGTCAGCTGGCCCATGATTCCTGCGCTGTGATTGGCGCAGGGCTCATGGGTGGAGACCGGCACAGAGCTCCGGAGCTGTGATTCATGACTGCGCTCCTGGGCGGCTCCATGAGCACTGCAGTGCGGCAGAAGAGCGGTACAGAGTGGCGGGCACCGGACAGTGGGAAGTGAGACACAGATGCTTGCCCCGATCTTGTGATCGGTGACAAGCTGAGGAGGTACGCCTTATAATCAGGGGGTGCCTTATATTAGGAGGTAGGGCGCCCCCCAAGCATGCCTTACTTTTGGGGGCGCCCTATTTTCGGGGAAACAGCGTAGATACACAGATTTTAGGAAAAACCCCTTTAAAAACCAAACAATTTTTGATTTTTGCACTTTAATTCTCCACCTCGCTTCTTCCAAGAGTCTTTTTTTTATTAATTTCCATCTGACAAAGTCATGTGAAGGCTGGCATTTTTGAAAAATGAGTTGTATTCATGGAATGACACCATTCATTTTATCTTAAGGTTTACCAAAAAATTGGCAAAACAAGATATAAGTGAAGTGAAAATGCCCAAAAAAAGCCTCTAATGATAGCGGACTGTGGCTCATAGCTCTAGCTGCTACCTCTAATGATAGCGGACTGTGGCTCATAGCTCTAGCTGCTACCTCTAATGATAGCGGACTGTGGCTCATAGCTCTAACTGCTACCTCTAATAATAGCGGACTGCGGCTCATAGCTCTAGCTGCTGCCTCTAATGATAGCAGACTGTGGCTCATAGCTCTAGCTGCTACCTCTAATGATAGCAGACTGCGGCTCATAGCTCTAGCTGCTGCCTCTAATGCTAGCAGACTGTGGCTCATAGCTCTAGCTGCTGCCTCTAATGATAGCAGACTGCGGCTCATAGCTCAAGCTGCTGCCGCTAATAATAGCAGGATGCATAGTACAGGTACAATCCACTTGGTATATCATAATCCATATATAATCAGAGTTCATCCACAAATACATACATAATGCAATGAATCCAGAAGACCAATGTAAAGGCCCCCAAGACAGAACTCCCATGTACTGACGAGTGTCACAACAAGACCAAGAGGGTTAGAGTGTATTACCTGCCTGTGACCGCCCCCTTTAGGGGGAATTGTGCCTCTAATGATAGCAGACTGGGGCTCACAGCTTTCTCGATGTCGGAAACATTTTTATCAGAACCAGCACCTCTAGTGAATAAAGTGTCCACTTTCTTGGTGCGAGCATCATGGCATAGAGACAAATAGGTAGAAATTGAGTCCATTGTGCCAACAAAATTGTGCTAATTACGGGCAATTCCCCTTGAATGAGTTGTGAGAGCTTAATGCCAACGTACTTGTATATAGAAGGAATGGGGGAAGAGACGACTATCCCCTAATACTCATAGGACTCGGGCCCCGATGCAATGGTTGGCGTCCATTCAAATGAATAAAAAAGGCCAATTCACCGGCTGCCATCTTCTTTTTATGATCCTTTATTTGCTCACGATAAAAACATTACAACAGCAGGGAGAAACGTTGGACGCGTTTTGAGGGGTAGGGAGAAATGCTGGACGCGTTTTGAGGGGTAAGCCTCTTAATCCTCAGAAACAGATATAAAACATATAACAAGAATATATACAAAAAGTCCCACCCCCCTGTGCACATCTGAACCAAATTCGGTCATTACATCATCCTAGGATCAATTTAACCTAAAAGTTGCCATGTATTACCAAGAAATAGGACCCAATTCACAATCTATAAAGGTTTTAAAATTCAAACAACTCTAAGCAAAAGCACTGACCAACATTCATATTATTGTTGCTAGAGTGGACACGGTGCTGGTGGTAAGTCAAATATCAATATCACTCAAATTGTAATAAAAGTTACATCTTAAAATGGAGAACATTTATCCCTGTTGGAATGGAGTGGTAGTGAACTTGCTCGATCTCTGCTCCATTCATTACCCATGTGGCTGATGAGTTCTATGCTCACCTTTTTCCAGCAGCCAGCCCCCTGGAGAATGAATGGAGCAGCGGTGGAGCATCTGGACTGCAACTCTATTTTAATGGGGATATAAATACCACATCAGTAATAAAAATTATACTTTCTACTGCGATTCCATGAAAAATGCCCACAAAGAGAAATGCCCACCGGCAACCCTATCCCTAACCCTAAGGGTACCTTTACACATCGCAACATTGCATGCAATTTCACTGGCAATTTGCTGGTTGCAGTGAAATCATGGACACATTGTTCTATTTTGTTGCTGTGTACAAATGTAACAATGTGTCCATGATTTCACTGCAACCAGTAAGTTGCAAGTGAAATTGCATGCAATGGTGCGACGTGTAAAGGTACCCTAAAGGTACCGTCACACGGGGCAATGGGGCTGGGGATGTCGGCGGCGACTGGCAGGTGCGCGCACGTTTTTTGCGCCCCGCCAGCGTTGCTGTCCCCCATTTACACGGGGCGATATCTCCAGCCCACGTCAGCGAGCTGTCAGGCGGCATCGCCGCCGGGGTGTCTGAAAATCCCAGCGGCGATGCAGGACAATGGGAGCCTATATGGGTCCCATCGCCTGACAGGTCGCCGGCGGCCGGTTTCATGGGGCCATGTGTGCACATCGGCCCAGATCGGCCGTCTGGTTTCAGAGCAATGCTCTGAAACCAGGCGACCTCCCGGCAGCGCCGACATCGCCCATTTACATGAGGCGATTTAGGGGCGATGTCGCCTATGTAATCGGGAGCGATGTCACCCCGTGTGACGGGCCCTTTACACCCAACTCTAACATCATATTTAACTCTAACCCTAACACCTAACCCTAACACCTAAACTTAACCCCGAACCTTAGCCCCTAAAACTAACACCTAAACCCAATTCTAACACCTAACCTTTATACCTAACCCTTAACACCTAACGCTAACACCTAACCCTAATGGTACCTTTACACGCCGCTACTGGATGGTGGCAACAACCGGGTACTTCACGTGCACGAGCACGCATAAACGGTTGCAAACGGTAATCGCACCACCTTTACACGCCGCAACAAGGTGCGCTACAGTAGGTTACATCTATCTCTGGATACACCGCCGGGTGTCTCAAGTTACCTTCTGCAGAGCACCTTACCTCATTTACACACCGCTACAACAAGCTAATATGGGCGGACCTGGTGCAGCAGGGACAACACATAGGTGTGCCACAATTGTGGATTACGAGAATTCCATACGCTGATAGGACAAAGCAATAACATCATGATTGGGCAGCCAGCGCAGGAGGCTGATTAATACATGACGCTCGAGCAATTGTGTAGTGTGACTGGTCAGCTCCTTAAATATGCCGCCCTGTGCAGCGACTACCAATCGTAACGCAGGAGCTTCCACCAATGATCGCTGATGGGGCGCGGTAACCCGGAGGCTGTGTCACGCCCCAGCTACATACCAGGTACATAGCATGGTGTAGAAACAACCATTCTGTTCCTTCTTTACACGCCGATACAGGTCGCTACCATCGGCTGGGTAACCACCTGTTTTAGGGCAGTGCTCGGAAACAGGTGCCGCTACTGGCGGGTGGCTACAACCGTCTTCACACGCCGCTACCACGGGTTGAATTGGCGGTGCAAGATACATTTCTCTCATGTACCCGGTTGTTGCCACCATCCAGTAGCGGCGTGTAAAGGTACCATAACCGATAACCCTTAGCACTAAACCCTAACCCTAAACCCAGCCCTAGGGCAATTTTCCTTGTGGGAAATTTTCAGTGTTTTCTGGTGCAGGTCCAACGGTACAGTAGTATCCCTTTAAATTTCCGCCTACAATAGTACTGCAGTATCTGTTATGTTGTGACATTCTGATGAGGAGAGGACTCTGACATCTGAATATTTTCTTAATATTTGCATAGATAGTTTGGACGCACCGTGCCCTTCTTGTAATCTATTCTCCATGATTTACTGTACGCACAGCCACTTATAGCGGCACAGGTGATTATCACTATGTACAGTATTAGATTTCTGCACTATATTTAGTTTCTTCTGCTTTTTTTTTAGCAATTTGAGATTGATCATTTACATGTTATTCATCATTTCTGCTTACCAGAGTCACATAATTATTACCTTATATCACTTACTGTATATCTTTTTGTCATTATGAAATACACACGGTGAGGTGGCGCTTGCTGTACGTGTTGGGAAAATAGTCACGGCAGCACAATGGTAGAAACACTGCAATCACTTCTTTATAAAAGATCCACAGGTTTATTATCCAGTCTTCATAAACCGTATGGTACCTTAGACATAGGCCTTTTCTTCAGGCAATAACACAATAATGTCTATAACATAAAGTCTTATTACCTTGTGGGCTCCGAG